>OX621201.1:17317276-17929776 GCA_951640565.1 Petrophora chlorosata
GCTTCCGGAGGCGAATTTCATCCAACAGATTTTAAATAGGTCTAACATTTTATTGGGCATTGTAGCCAGCGAAATTACTGGGCATATGAGACTTAATATCTGATATCTCGGGGTGATGGGCGCAATGCAGTCCTACGCAGTGATTTTTATTCTGTTAAAGTTCTGGGTGGCAATGCAATTTATTATTATGCACAGGCGTGGCACTTACCATCAAGCGAACGACTTGCTCGTCGTCTAGATAAAACAAATAAAAAAAACATATCAAGGGTTCAAACTAAATTTCGCAAGCGCACCCGGCTGAGCGATTTGAAATCCTATATCCTATCGATTTGAATTTATATTTATGCAACATCCATCAAACCTACAATCTGGTAACAATCAATATTTCATTTCATTTCCTATTCTTCTATCTGTCTTGCGCACAAACGGGGTCATAAAGGTTAACAGAACATAAAAAAATAAAATTTTATTAGTTAGTCGAGATTATGTGTTGCTGTGGAAGATATACATTTCCCCTTATCCATGTCCCAAGCCATCCCGCTTCAGAGTACGTATAATCTAACTGCTCCCGGCTTCCTGTAATGAGGCTAATTTTCGCCAAATGCTGCTGTTTATCCAAATCAGCGCTTCGTGTCACGCCGTCACGCCGTCACGGCTCACAAACCAGCACATTTCCAGACCATTTAGCGCTATTTCGACGCTACTGACACATTTCCAACCTTCCCCGAGAATTTGTGAGTCAGTGTAATAGGGAGTCAGTAATCGTCTTCATGAAAATGGTCAGTTGCACTTCACACACACATACACAGAGGAGTAAATAGGTACAAAGAAAACTAACAGCTCACAATATTATTTAGTTTGAAAGATTTTGTGAGTTTGATAAATCCTACTCCTTCTTAATATTATAAATGTGAAAGTTTGTGAGTATGGATAGATGGATGGATGTTTGTTACTCAATTACGCAAAAACTACTGTACGGATTTTGATGATATTTGGTATGTAGGTTTTTTAGTTCCTGTAAAAGGACATATGAAATTTGTTTTCCCTGGAAACCACGGGGTGCAGCTAGAATTTAATAAAATTCAATTCAATTAAATTCAAAAGTTCTTTATTTCAATTTTGTCGTCACAAACGCACTTATGAACGTCAATTATTACAATGACTCTACCACTGTATCCGAAAAAGAACCACTACGTAGAAGATACGGCAAGAAAAATATCGGCATATAAAAATATAAGGGCTAGGAGTCGTGTAGTTCGTCGAATAAGTCGACCTAGGTTTTGAGCATGTCCGATACTTTTCTTCAGGGCCGAGTTTACACTGCGAAATCGTAGTCATATTATTTTGCCACGAGATGAAACTTTCCTGCTCCAACAGAGCTGTGGTCAGTATTCTCAATAGTCTACATCCTGTATAAATGAAATGAATGTTTTTAATTTGGGATGAAATTGTAATTATAACCATAATTCACCATAGAGATAGAAAAAAACTTCCTTCGAGCACAGAGTAACTCTCACACGCACAGACTGGTCCGACTACGCACAATAGATACAGAGACCCTACTACAGATAATAAAAGGCATATGGCTTATTAAATTCCTACATCTATATGCAAATCCTTGTTGTCACTACAGTTCACAAAGACGACGACACATATGATTCTTTAAATAAAAGCACCAGGCAATAATCACACCATCAAAATCCTCAGAAAAACAAGACCAAAATTCAGTTGTTCCTACTTGCTTTTGCACCAACACCAAATGGCGTGGTCGGTGTGCCAAATTCATTCAAAAAAGCAATTTAAATGCATGCCACAAATTAAATGCACTTTCACGTTGGCGCACAAAAGTCAAAACCCCTGCTACTGTTATACATGTGCTAACTTGTATCCGGACGTAAACAAAAATGGCACCATAAAACAAACCTGAGTTAAATCTCAACTATAAAGTGTTGATGCGCGGCGCAAAACGAGCTGTGGTGCGAAGTGGGACTGTTCCACAAATGAGAGAGTTACGGCAATGTGGAAAGTTTTAATTGTGATTACTGTCACTCTAAGTATTTTGCCAAAAGCAAATAAAGGTGTTAATATAATCGGATTCTCTACCGGAGTCCTTATTTCCTTCCAATTACAACCTGGGTGTCTTTAAGACAAGAGTGAATAGGCACCTCATGGGCAAACGTGCTCCACCTTACCGCAACCAAACGACCAAACCGCAACCAGACCACAACTACGCTTACCATCAGGGCCCCAATTCACTATGACAACTTGGTGATTATTTGCTAGGAAAGTTATAAAGTTATAAAAGTTGTTATCGTCATAATATGCATGGTGGCGTTGAAACGTGTGCATATTATGACGATAACAACTTTTGTAACTTTTTGAATCGTTATATCTCAGACTAAGAAACAACGATCAGTGGCTCGTGAGAAAAAAAAGTATGAATACATTTTTTATAGATAATTTTATGATCTACAATTTTTGTTTGAGGTACTTTTATGATAAAACTTACCGTTTTGCTGAAAATCTGGAAAAACTTATTTTTTTGACCTTTGACCTTGAATAAAAAATTTTCCATACACGGGAATGATGGAGAACTTTTAAACATTGTTTATAATTATGTTTTGAACAATTTTACTGATTTTCAGCTTGTTGGGATTTTATGTAACTTCGAATGTCTAAATTGACCGGACTAGATGTAGTTTATTAATGAAGGAATCCTGCGCCACATCGCATCAGCCTTTTTGGTTTGCATCTAGACCGTCCCTACATCTCCTTTTGGGCCGGCCTGGGCGCCGTCTTCCATCTTCAGACACTCATTCCGTTGTGACCTGCCCACCGATCTGAATGCATACTTATATGACCCGCCCAATCTGACCTTTATTTTACGTATATTTTTAAAGACATTAAAAAGTACTTTATTTTTGAAATTTGTCGTATACCCTTTATTATTGTGATAAAATAGTGGGAATATATATGGTAAAACACGCTAACATTCGTAGGTCTGTGAGCCGGTATGCACAGTGAAGTGTGGTTTTGTAGTTCAGTATGAGTAGGTACATCCGATAGTTGCAGGCAAGCAAAGTGGCTGTAAAACCGGAGCTGTGCGGTTAACTCGAGAACGAACGCTAGTCTACAATGTTGTACATCATGTGCTGTGGTGGTTACTTTTTATTTTCTACTCGGCTTTCTTAGTGGAATACTTTTAAGGAGCTATATTTTTTGTAATCTTTAAATATTGTCTGGAGAAAATATTGTTCCATATTTACTATTATCTAGCTTTGCTGAGTGGGAACTTAAAAAGTGAATGATGATTATTCAATAAAATACAATAATAGCGACTGCCTCAACATTGACATCTGTTCTGGCAATAATTAATACATACCTACCTAAATTGTTAAGTTATATAATGTAGATTCTCTTTGACTTAAGTTCAAATCATATGTAACTAGCTATGAATGACTAAAAAAGCTGTGAATCTGAGCTATAAATAAATAAATACTTTATTGAATATTAAATACACAGGAAAAACAATAGTTAACATAGTCAATAAGTAGTGGGTACAATGGCATTTTACGCAATTTCTTACAGGCAACCTTTGGTTGGACAGGAATTTTAATAGAAATATTGCTTATGATTTTTGCTATCTATAAGCCTTATCAAAACTCAAAACAAAGCCATTCTCATTTAGATTTAGTTAAGTAACCAAGTGACTCAAATGCAACTGGTAAAACTCCCACAGATCTTTTACCCATAAACACTGTCATATCGTAATAACTTACTAGAAGAGATAATACAGTACTTGCATGAGAATATCATTCAGTAGGCTCCGTACAGTATACTCCAGAGTATAACGTCGCTTCCGTTCCGAGAAGTGCGTAACACAAGGCGGCGGCGCGGCGCGGCGCGAGGTGTGAAGTCCAATCAAGTGACACATTACACTGAGCACCCTGCACGACTCAGGTTACAAGTGTTTGAGCTTTACTAACAACTTACTTGTAATTAGTAGCCAACTGGTAGTAAAATGAGATGAGTGGACACTGAATTTGAAAGTAATTCAGTATTTTGATGTTTGTGGACGTACCTAAGCGTTTAGACTGAGTAAAACGAATAACGAATAAGTCCTTCATGGGCAATTGCGTACCTACGTTTTACAATGAAATTCTGAAATGCATAACGGAGCTCACAGAAAGTAGATTGAAATTGCGTGTGAAAAATATTCTAATGAAATAAGCATACTATACAGTTAGTAATTAAATAGAAGACAAAGATGCATGGAACATTCCGCTTCTGCACATAAGAAACATAATATTGTCAAAAACAAACATAAAATATTGTAACAAAAGTTCTAAAAAAAATGCCACTCACTTTCTTGCCATATCTTCTGAGTAGTTGTTCTTTTGCCGATACGTTGGTAGAGTCATAGTAATAATTGACGTTTATAAGTGCGTCTGTGATGTCACAACTGAACTTTGAAGCAAGTCTAGGAAGCGACATCGACTATACCTTAGTTCAAAGTTGTGCAAACAAATAAGAATCTTCAGTAAATCAAAACAAGAGTGAAGTTGAAGTGAAAGTAGTTAAATTCGGCCACAGATATACACATGATCGAGACGGACGAAGTTCTTCCACAAGTTTATAAACACGAACCACGGAGTAGGCACCTCCGTCAAAAAAGCATCGCCCAAAGCCCCTTAATATAAAATTATAATAAGTAGAAGGGTGCATCGAGCATTAGTCCTGGAGACTTGAGGTGGGGGCGGGTGTGCAGGGCGGGGGCGGCGCGGGGCTGGGCGGGGATCGATCCTGAGGGAATCCCTACACAGATGGCGAGGTGTCCGAGCGGAGATTGCTTTCGCGCCTAGTCAGTGGAACTGCAGTGTACATGTAATAAAGTAGAGTGAATCAGTATTATCATAAAGTTTATTTATGTTTGAAGTCAGATACATTTGTGAATATGCCTGAAGATCTTTGTTACCGTGAAAAAGCGGTACTAGATAAAATAAGTTTACCGCTTCTCAGTGCGTACAATACAACTGAACTTTATTACACACCAAATAACATAGACACAATTATGAAAAATAAAATAAGTCACAAAATACATCGTAGTTTTGACGTACAATGGGTGGCCTTGTGATGTTATTGTTTTTTAACTGTGTGTTCAGACGAGCAAGTCATTCACCCGATGGTTAGCGCCACGCCTGCCCATAACAATTGCAGTGCCACCCATATTTATCCTAAACAATCCAAAATAAAAACAAGCAAAATTATTAAAAACCTATACGCGCCTTTGAAACTAGTAAACAAAACAAACCATACATACAAAACAACGTCAATTATACACCTATACAGAATATTCTTCTGTAAGCCTATACAGAATATTTTAACCAATCATAATAAAGACAAGTACCTAATGTCAGTACGGCACTACGGGTAGTTAACGATAAGAGTAAACAAATTCCGTACAATCGTAAACCCAACGTAAATTAGACGTAAAAAGTCAGTTGTATTTTCACAACCACTCCTCTACTACGACTAGAGCTACAATAAAACTATAAAACGTTATCGGCTACTAAATAATGAAGGAGCTACTGGGAGGAATATAACGCGAGCGCTTCGCACAAAGGAACGTAGATCTTATTACAACTAAGGTTTGGAAACTATCGTGAGTCGAAATATTTATTGTAAATATAAAACGGCTACAAACACTTTATGATTTTTTTCTCTCTTTGGATTAGCGACGCAGAGTAATAAATATAATGATATATATTCATATTTTTTTTTACTTAATATATATATATAAATATATTCATCCTGGCTGGTTTCGGCCTCGGCGATCAGACTTCGCTTCAACGCTTAATTAATAGATAGAGCCGGCATGTTTACTTTTAAGTGGCTCGCATATCCAATTTTATTATTTTATTATCATATCCAAATTTATTTTTACTAGCCTATACTGCCTGGGTAAAGGCCTACCCCCTTTATATAAAATGAAATGAAAATATAAATATATTGATATATTTAATTAATTGATCGCCAACATAATGTACAAATACAGAATAGTTAACTGTCATCACAATTATAGCCAAAGACTGCATGCAATTTTTAATATAGAGATGTAACAAGTAGCCTATGTGTTAATCCAGGTTCCGGGGTATAAGCTATCCCCATTCAAATCTTTACAAATATCTGATAACATACTAACTTACACAATTACGTATTTATAGTATTAGTGTGACTAACAAAACTAAATTCATAAGCACGATGATGACTTCCATACATTATCTACAAAGTTCTCGTATTTCGAATCTCGATAGTAAGCAAAAAACTGAGGATAATAAATCAGAGCTAAACGGCAAGTGAAGTAATCGCGTCCGCGTCGGTCTCGGAATCTCCACAATAGAACTATAAAACGATATCAACTCGTACTTACTTAGGGCTACATATACTCGCATAACTAACAGGGCGGTAAAGTTAAGCATCCACCATGAAGCGATGAGATATCAGGATGTATTTGTCGGAAAATCAAGTTATTAAGTTAGTTATTGCGTTATTTGCCGTGCACAGTGTAATGTTGGCTGGCAAAATGCGAAGCTCGGAATAATATCATGATGTACTTGCCTTAGCAGAAGGATAGCTATATTGTTCAGGTTCTACTCACAACGTTACTAAATATTATTAGGTAGATAGGCAAGAATATTTGGGGAGTGTATCATGCTGAAAGAGAAGAAGAGAGATATGTCTGTCACTGAACAGTCAGCTGAGAAATTCCGAGTCGCAGAAAGGGCGATTGAGAGAACTATGAGCAAAGTAACCTTGCGCGACCGAAACAAATTTAGTGAAATCAGCGAAAAACGGGGGTGAGAGATGTGGTCCAAGTGATCGCGGAGCGAAAGTGGAGTTGGGCTGGTCATATTGCTCGAATGGGCACCGCTGGACATGACGAATCCTAGAATGGAGACCGTGGGCGAACACCAGACCACGAGGCCGCCCACCGAAGCGGTGTGTAGACGACATCCGAGGACACGCAGGTCATGACTGGATGACCAAGGTGGAAGATCGGAAGTCATGGAAACAATTGGGAGAGGCCTATGTCCAGAAATGAACCAATAAAGGTTTAAGAAGAAGAGAAGAAGATTAAGTAGGTATTTTGTTAAGATTTAATAAACTTACTAAGCGTAATTTATTGTGTATGTGACTTACTTATTAGTTTTTTATTAGCTATGTATGTCATCTATTCGTATCAGACGATAGTGATACAGCGTTCTTTCTCTATCTGGTGCTAATAGTCGGTTTGTGTGAAACTGATAACCTCTACAAGCTTTTACATTCGGCTTGGCTTGCGTAGGCTTGCCGACAATCGGGCCACTGTCGTTTTGTGCAGAAGTCAAAGGAAGCTATCGGAAACACTTGAGAGGCATCCACAAAATTGCCACGCCAAGCAGTAGTGCGCAAGCAATGTTAGTCTGTTGTATTCCATGGGTCTCTGTACTTTAATACTGGCTGAAATAAATAAAAATATAAATTACTGTGTTTCGGTTTCAAGGGCATTGTAGCCAGCGATATTACTGGTCATATATGTGATGAGCACAATGCAGTCCTACGCAGTGCTTTTTATGGTATTAAAAGTTCTGGATGGCACTGTAACTGTTGGTCAGGCGTGGCGCTTACCATCAGGTGAACGACATGCAGGTCTCATCACTCAGTTCCATGAAAAAAAAGGTTATTAGTTAGTCTAGGTTAAGTGTAACATTTTGACAAGAGATTAGGTACGTAATAATTATGCCGGCATTATGCTGAGTAGGGCCGTTTTGTGGCAATACCTAGTATTAATGTTTAGTTAAGTATTTGTTCATGTTTCTGCCACAATAAACTTATTTCATTTCTTTTCATTTCTATCTTCGAGGCTGGATATTTTATCAAAGTGTGCTATACTAGCTATCGCTACGCTTTCGCTGTATCACTAGTTTTACTCTACAAAAGGGTTGATAGTTAATACGTTTAGCATTTTACTGTCGTACTTCGCGCTATCGACCCGGGAACAAAACGGATAATGAATTATTTATGTGATGACACACTTCCACAGTTTGTTGACTAACAACTGACTTAAAATGCCTGATTCAGGGTATTTAGTACGGATAAAAAGGGTTTCACATTGCTGAAGTAAGACAAGTAAGATAGACGTACTCTCCAGTTTTTTTATTATAGGTAGTAGAGTTTGTACAGCGTAACTCGCCTAGCCTTTCGTAGCAGATCTGATAGGTTGAGCAACGTTCGCTGCGGTGACGGGGAGGCATATCGTCCCGGTCGTTGTCTAAGGACAGCACTGGTTAGGTTCTTGTTGGAGGAGGCCTTCGAGCGGTCTTTAACTCCGACACCAGTGTTGACCTGACATCCACTTGAGAGACAGGCAGACACAGAGAAAGAGAGAAAGAGATACAGAGAGACGTAGAGAACATTTTCACATTGCTTTCTGTCTTCTGAAAATCTGCAACACACAAAACAAAAAACAAACACTAACCTATAATTATTAACGATATCAAATGCTTACTCAAAAAACATTTAGTTTAAGTCTATCTAAAAATCATAAGAAACAGTATGTAAAAGACGTATAAGAAAGAGAACGTTAAAAAGACATAGTTGCAATCTGAAAGGGCGGGCGATTGTGGCAATCAGCCCCGTAGCACATGACAGCGCGTTGCCATGGCGACGGGGTCAACGACCCACGCCACCGGTGCACCAAAACAACCTACTTCAACTATATTTCCCGTCATTTTCCCGTAATTTTCTATAATTTTCCACATCATAAAGTTGAATAACTTAGATAATGACTGTTGTATATTTTTTTTATTTTTACTTTTACAAAAAAAAAGCAAAGAGCTTACCTTTTTGAACGAAGTTTCTTCTTTATTTATGCCACAGATATTAATAGATGCTATGCTGTTAGGGTAAAGTGAATTTCTTAAGAAAATCACATACAAACACTAGCTCTAATTCGTATACAATAAATAAGCCACAGAGAACACTCGACTTACTTAACAATACTAACTACTATCTAATCAATGTAACAACACACTAACTTTTGTCCAACACTGTCCACATAACGCTCATTAAATTAAAAATAAGATCACATTTCGTGAAGCGTTCCGAATTCAAAAACTGAAAATGGAACAAAAACGTTCGCGTGCCGGTACATGTCAACGAATGCGGCCGACCGGCGTGTTCCAACGTACAAGCCTACCGAATTATATTTCAATTTTCACAATCTATTATTATACAAAAACAATTCTTATTCCAATAGATTTAAAGGCTGTGTCGAAAGTGGCGGGAATCGGTCTAAAACGGCAGTATTGTACATTCGAATACCATTTTCAAAATTTGCTGCGGAAAACTGGCTTTTCCACTGTCGTTGTAAATGCCAATTTCCTTTTCACCTACCCGCTTTTATTCAATTTTCGAACATAAGTCTCATTATTTTAGATGTCAATTTAGCTTGTGTTTGCATCGCAGACAATGCGCCACGCAATGACGTTTGCAATAGAAAGAGGTGGAAATAGAAAATGTAGTGTGCGTGAAAGAGAAGAGTGATTTTGAGGGTAAGGAATAGGGGTTGCATGTGAGTCTCAAACGAGCCGTCAGAGAAGCTATAACGAATCGATCTTGAAGATGCCAACATAAACGCATTTGAAGGTTAAGGACTGCGAGCGTAGACGTGCCGGTGAGAATACAGTTTGGAATGTACAGTATAATTTTTATAGTGTACATTATATATATTATGTTGTGTGTATATTATATTAGTGGGAGTTTTCCACTAACATTATAAATTCGAAAAAATATTTTTTTATGGAACTGAGTGATGGAACGAGCACATCGTTTGCCTGATGGTAAGCGCCACGCCTGCCCATAACGATTGCAATGCCACCTAGAACTTTTAATACCATAAAAGTACTGCGTAGTGCTACATTGCGCTCATCACCCTAGGACATCAGATATTAAGTATCAAATGCCCAGTAATTTCATAAATAAATGTCGATACCAATAAAGAAGTTGATCGTCTCTATAGGTATAAAACACACAAACAGTTTTCACCATAAATTCGTTTCATAGATGTTCTGAAAGCATTAAAAATCGAAGCTTCAACTTAAAAAACGAAGAAGTTTGTACAGCGAAAATCCCAAACACATTTTCCAAGTCCTACATTGATTAGAAAACATCAGATAGCAGTCGATCCTAAAGATTCAAGTCAAGATATTCATTGACCTATTCCTCTTCCACATTTCGAATCGAAAGCATTCCTTTTGAACGAAAGCAGGAACTCCGATAGGGTTGCTACACATGCTAGATTTTAACCGAATAATATTTTGCATTTTCGTTTTCGAATTTTGATGACCTCCGCAACAATTACTTTTAGAACCTCGTCGTGGAATTGCCCATACTCTCTTCCAGGGCCCTAATTCACTATAACAACTTCACGAAAATCACGTCGATTCCTTGTTTCGAAATCACGTCGATTCCTTCACATTATTCATATACATATATGACCCGTCATAGGGAATACAAATTTCACAGATGTCGTTTATTAATGAAGGAATCGACGTTACCTCGAAGCAAGGAATGGCCAAATTGTCATAGTGAATTAGAGCCCTGTTAAAGAATGCCTGTGTCTCAGTTATGGGAACGTAATTTTAATTCTCCGGAGATCCATAGGTGCAATCTCCAATGATAGATCTATTGAGATTTATAAAATAACCCCAATAAAGTCTTTGTATTTCGTGGTTCCCCAGGTACAGGGAATCCTAATTAGGGGCCAGGATCTATGTATGTGATCGCTAGGTGTAATAATTTTATGATAATTTTTTAACCTATTTCAAAACAAAAAGGAGGAGGTCTTCTGTTCAACGTGTATTTATTTTCAATAGTTTTAAATAAATCTTAAATTTTCAGAAATACATTTTAATCAGCTTTAAATTAACTTTTCTACATTCACTCTAAAAATCTTTAAACAAATGATACACTCTGCGGGTACTGATATCACCATCTTTACCTAGTTCACTACCAGCACTTTTCCAAAAGCAGCGGTCAATGTCGAGCTTGTATGTATTTGAATAAAAAACTTCAACAAACTTTAGCTTTATTTGCAGTTTTGCATCCCTAACCTCACGAGCGCTTCACGGACGGAACAAGTACCGCCAGCAAAGGGAATGCATGATGAGACCGCGCGGCTCGCTTGTTTACAACTTTTTGTTGGCAGTACTTACGTAGCGATGAGGAAACTTAGCGTCGGTTAAAGAGTTAGTGAGCCGAACGCGTTTCAGACAACTTGCAACTTCGACAAGTTTGTGGATGGAAAGTAAAGTTAGTATGACTTGTACAAACTCGCTAGGCTAGGAAGCGCAGTCAATTCTGCCGCCGGTTTAGTTCCATTTCCACAGTTTTTTTTATGATTCAATGGGCTCACGTTTGACAACAACTGACCTGGTGGAAAGCGTAGTTGCGGTCTAAGGTGGAGCACGTTTGCCCATGAGGTGCCTATTCACTCTTGTCTTAACGAGACCCAGGTTGTAAATGGTAGGAAACAAGTATTCTGGTAGAGAATTCCACTCCTTAGCGGTACGTACAATGAAAGAGTCAGCGAAGCGCTTTGTGCGGACTGCGGACTTTGTGGTATGTGCACAACGTAAGGGTGGAGAGACTCTCCCCACCTGGTGGTACTAAGATGGAATGGGGATGAAGGAATCAGCTGATGCAGGTCTTGTGCACACTCCCCAAAATGTAGTTTGTAGAAAATCGTCATCTTGAGCTTGATGAGCTTTTCAATTTAATTCAATATATTTATTATTTAGACAACAAAGACCCATATGTTAGTAAGTAAAGTTAAAATTATATTAGTAGTAATATCACAGAAAAACGACACAAATTATAACAAAGAAAATAGCTAACAGTTTATGTACCTACAAGACATTCCGTGCGGAGGCGAATCACCGTTTCATTCATCGCCCGCACGAAATGCCTCGGTATAAGTGCATGCGTATCCTCTGCCACTTTCAGGATGCTGTTGCTACTCCCCCGCAACCTCCTCATCAGTGATGCCACTTTCTTCTGAATGACGGCGAGAAAACCGTCAATTCGGGCCTGGGCAAACATTCTCGAGGCACTACAATAGCGTCATTACAATAGTCTCTGCATCATCCTGATAATGATGTTACGTATATTGGACGCGTAGGGTGCTCAGCGACCTTTTGGTGTATTTGAACCATAGACTTTGCAGCGTACGCTCCGATAGTGCAAGATAGCACTTACGTCCTAAGCTGCGATGCCCATTGACAGACTCATTGAGAGCCACAGGAGTTTACCTACTTGTTACCGTGAGGTTCCACATGTTAGTTAGAATATTTTTCTATCTCGTTCTCGCAATATTAAGCGTCAATGTAGCCGAAAATAGAGTATATAGATCTTGAACCTAGAGGAGGACTGCAGTTGAGCGACTGTTCAGATCCGATTCCATGATGGTTCACGGAACACCACCCCGAAACACAATACTATGTCGCTTGACGAGACGGCTTTGTTTGATGGAAATCGGAATTGTTAGCACACACTTAGCATTGTAAAGACGAAGACTAGGTCTAAAGCTAACATTCGCCATCACTTCCAAACAAAGCCAAATACGCGTCCATAAAAAGGATAGCGTCTGGAAAAATTATGATATCAACAAAACCGTTTTTGTCCATTGACTCGCATCAAAGGAGGCGGTCGTTAGACTGATCCGTCAATACACCGTACTAACGTACTCGTGCCTACGAGGACAAAGGAGGCGGTCGTTAGACTGATCCGTCAATACACCGTACTAACGTACTCGTGCCTACGAAGGAGGCGGTCGTTAGACTGATCCGTCAATACACCGTACTAACGTACTCGTGCCTACGAGGACAAAGGAGGCGGTCGTTAGACTGATCCGTCAATACACCGTACTAACGTACTCGTGCCTACGAAGGAGGCGGTCGTTAGACTGATCCGTCAATACACCGTACTGACGTACTTGTGCCTACGAGGACAAAGGAGGCGGTCGTTAGACTGATCCGTCAATACACCGTACTGACGTACTTGTGCCTACGAGGACAAAGGAGGCGGTCGTTAGACTGATCCGTCAATACACCGGACTAACGTACTCGTGCCTACGAGGACAAAGGAGGCGGTCGTTAGACTGATCCGTCAATACACCGTACTGACGTACTTGTGCCTACGAGGACAAAGGAGGCGGTCGTTAGACTGATCCGTCAATACACCGGACTAACGTACTCGTGCCTACGAGGACAAAGGAGGCGGTCGTTAGACTGATCCGTCAATACACCGTACTGACGTACTTGTGCCTACGAGGACAAAGGAGGCGGTCGTTAGACTGATCCGTCAATACACCGGACTAACGTACTTGTGCCTACGAGGACAAAGGAGGCGGTCGTTAGACTGATCCGTCAATACACCGGACTAACGTACTCGTGCCTACGGGGACAAAGGAGGCGGTCGTTAGACTGATCCGTCAATACACCGTACTGACGTACTTGTGCCTACGAGGACAAAGGAGGCGGTCGTTAGACTGATCCGTCAATACACCGGACTAACGTACTCGTGCCTACGAGGACAAAGGAGGCGGTCGTTAGACTGATCCGTCAATACACCGTACTGACGTACTTGTGCCTACGAGGACAAAGGAGGCGGTCGTTAGACTGATCCGTCAATACACCGGACTAACGTACTTGTGCCTACGAGGACAAACCAGAGGATGCCTATACATCACAATAGAGGACAAATGTGCGCAAATCCTACCTACTTCCTAGAAATAATATTATAATCTTTATTTATAGACTCAATTTCAAGCTGACCTTTTAGTCAAGCAATCGAAGTTAAAGACACAGTCCTACTATCGTTCCTATCCTTCTATAACATCCTACCTACTGATATTGTACATATGAAAGTGTGTAAAGATACTTTAGGGTCTGGAAAATGACTTACCTAGGATACGTTTAATCCCGAAATCCCGGGAAACCGCGAGGCGCAGCTAGCCTCAAATAATTCCGTAATAGATTTTAAGATTATTGCAATATATTAGACATCAATCCTTCATTTCTCTAGTGATGTTTCACTGATAAACATATCCGCTTCTATATACTGGCTACTTGCCGATGTCTTCATACTTATAAGTATACACCATATGACATGATGTGATGTGCGGAGTGACTGCTCTGTGCGGTGACCTGGAACGCCTGTCTCGGTGCGTGTGTCGGCCTGACGTACCTACCGATACAGCGGTCGGTCGGCTGGAAAAATAAATGGGACTGGCATATGTAGAGGATGAGAACTTATTTCCTTTTCAATGACCCGAAAACAAAAGTCTTGGGGTGATTTTGTAATTTTATATAGTTAAAGAAAATGCGTCTATTGAAAACATTCCATTCAGATTGGTAAATGTTGAAGGTCCATGTATTATAGTTTCTTGTTCATCCTGAGCTCCAAAAATATCTTCTTAATATCTTCTTCCCAATTTATTTGAGATCAGCCCTTCTAGAACATTTGTCTTTTAAGTTATGTTGTCTCCTTATACTCTTTATAAATTTCTCTATTTTTTTCTTTGTATTTCTGTTTTCTTTTCGTTATGATTTTTTGTGGTCGTCAAATATAATTTTTTCTTTCCTTTTCTTTCTTTTCTTACTACGCCACAACGTACGGTTGTGGGTTGTATCTTCATTCGTGCTGGTATACATGTACACCTCATGTATTTTTTTACTATTTGGAATATACGTCATTGGTTTGCAATCAGGTCATTGGTGGTTCACGGCCACTTCTTTTCTTTTCTATGTTCATCACTTTTTTAGTCATATGGTCATCATATCGTCTCATCACGTGTCCGTATCATAGGTAGCGTAGGCGGTAGACATCTTTAAAAATTCCACGGATATATTCGTCTTATTGAATCTGTTCTAGAGACTCCGGCAGAGAGACCACCTGGTTTAATTATTATTTTATTGTATTCATTAATTTTATGCTGGATAGCATGAAAGGTAATTTTCACCAGTTACAAAAATAACAGCACATTTTTGAATGAATATCATCGAAACAGAAAGCATGCGGGAGCTTTATACGGCTCTCAATAGCTGAAATCGCATTCGTGTCAAAGGGACAAAGTAGGCTGCCAGCTAATTTTCAGTGGCATCGCGTCGTGTTGCATCGCGTCGTGTCGCATCGTGGCGTGTCACGCGATGCCGCGACTTGCCGCGTTTGAAAGCAGCTAATTATGGCGACATATGATACTTGAGGAAGATTCTTTGTGTTGGAGATGATTTTTGTGTGCTAATTCTGGCAACAGTTTCCGGGGATGGAAATGTTTCACACAGCTTCACACAACTCTTAGTAATAATTACCTAATGGTATCTTTGACGTACGTATACTTACCATCACTTATCGAAGCCGGAGACCATTGATGTTGCTCTAGCAGCAATGAGAAAATCAATCGCTTTGGCTTTGCAAGTGAGTTAAGGATGGAAATGTTTAGAAAAAGGCCAAAAGGTACATAGAGAAAATTAATTAGGCAACCCATATCTCTACAAACTAAGCTTGGCTAATCAACCTCTAAAACTAACCTTCAAAAAACACCAATGTTCCATCCCTTACCTCTCAGCAATAGTTTTAAGTGGCCAGTCGAAGCGCGGCGGCGCAATCAAAGCGCGGCGCAGATCAAAGCTGCCGTAATGGCTTTTTAGCGGGGCGCAGCGGGGTGAGGGCGGCACGAGGGGTGTCAAGTAGCTGGGGTGCTCTGCAGGACCGCGGAGGACGTAGAGGTGACATGCGGAAATAGTGGGTACAGAAAGTGCCACCTTATCAACGCAAATCTTTCTGCAAAATTTCATTTACAGATTCAAATATTTCGTCGTTCATAAATGCTCTTGCTTCATTAAATAACGTTTAAGTTGAGTTTGGAAGAAAGAAAGTATAGGCAAATAGGTAGGTAGGTGTTAACATTTAACTTCTGCGAGTGTCACTTTGTATCTCGTGCTGAGGCGACATCCTGCAGGATGGTTGGTAAAATGCTGTAATGTTCACTACAGTCATGCTCACTCAAATGTCTTTGCTTGCGGCGGCTCTGTGTATCGGATCACTCCCTTCTCTCCAATATGGTTGAGGGGGGTGATGGCTGGTCCACAAGTCATACTCGTGAACGGGTGCTGCTTGCGGGGACTGGTCTGTTCTAGTCACTCCTACTACTACGGTCACACCTACTTATATTTTATTTACACTTTTCTGTTACTGATACTATGACTATGGGACATCTCACTCGCATTTCTTGTTTTACATTCTGTTAATTCTAATTTATACGTAATTGTGCTGAAAAAAAGACATCCCCGCCGAGTTTCTTGGTGCTATCTTCTCTAGCTATTACCAAAGCACTGGTAGAGTCAGTTTTCGCATTTCTTATCGGCACTCAGACTTCAATTTGAGTATAGGAAAGAAATGGGTAAACATACTTACCTTTTTTTCAAAGTCGTGTTTAACATAAGTTACAATTTTTAACATTTTATTTGTATCATGTGTTTATGACCTTTAAAAGTGCACTTTTGTGCCTATTTAATAAATTATATTTGACTTTGACTACATTGCACTACTACAGCTGCAAGCAATATGCCTAAATAATTTCTCTTTTTCACCAAGTAGACGGTGGTAAATAGTGGTGATGCCGAAGAGTGTGGCGCTATGTTAATTGTAGAGTAATAACCCCAACGCAAAAAGCAGGGCTGTTATGAATTTCACCACTATGTGTATCTGTCTGTGTGTTTGTTTGTGGCACCGTAGCTTTTAAACGGGTGAACCAAATTGGATGCGGTTTTTTTGTATTTGAAAGCAAATTTTCTAGCGGTGGATCTTAGCGATGTTTTATCGAAATCGGTTCAGCCGTTTTTTTTTACTTTTTATAGATTTTTTGTGTCGGGGATTTTTATAAGATTTGTTCACTAAAATTTCCTTGTTCACTTGTAGCGAAGTATTCAAAACTTTTCGCACTGAATATGCCAGTTCTACCGCTGTGTTGTGCGTCGCAGGTTTTGTTTAGGAAGTCGTTGTTTAATGAATGTCACTGACGTCTGGCGCTCTCAAGTGTCGCAGGCGCGGTGGGTACCTACCTGCCTGCTATCGATACACACTTGGAACAACTTGAATGGAGGTTATGACGCTGTAGACGCTATATATACAGTATAGAGTATACGCTGTAGACGCTATAGATTATCAATTGATATCGTTAAGTACCTAATTACTTTTGACAGTAACAGTGATTTACACGAGGCAGACACCGAATGTTACTTTCTTCTTGACAGGTACCTAAAGAGAAAAAGAGATTGATAGTTACTTGAAACTATCACATATTTTTTTTAATTTTACTGAGTGAAGGGACGACCAAGTCATACGCCTGATGGTAAGCGCCACGCCTGTCCATTACAATTGCAGTTCCACCTAGAACTTTAAATAACATAAAAAGCACGACGTAGCACTGCATTGCGCTCATCACCCCGAGATATCAGATATTAAGTCTCAATTGGCCAGTAATTTCACTGGCTACAATGCCCTTCAAACCGGAGCACAGTAATTCTTGCACACTTCTGCTTGGTGGTAGAATAACTGGCAAAGCGGTGGTACCCACCAAGACGGCCTCCCGCATACGAGAGACCTACCACAAGTAACTACCTACATGTATACCTACGTTTAGCAACCAGTAAGTCCTTAAGAAAGCTCAGTCGGAGTGCAAGACAGCCACAGGCTAGGACGCAGACGGCGCGGCGCGCGGCGGCGGCGGCCAGTTTGTTTGCGCCGAGAAATTAGCGTGCGACGCTTTGCGATGACGACGGACGAGTATTCTGAAATACGTATATTTTAAAAGAATGCAAAAATTGATACACATTCCAAGTGCTCAAAATCCGGCTGACCTTTGACGTGCGACAACATAATTCTGTAGAAACAAAAAAAACTATTCGCCAAGAGTCCTCTTTGTGCAACTTTCACAACAAAAATCCTGAATCTTTCAGTAAAATGCTCAGAAATAAAAACAATAGTTTTATTTATAACATAATATAAAATGTACCATTGATTTAATCAATAATTTAAGAAAAGTAATACTTAGGTACTTACTTTTATCAGCAGTTATATGTAAAATAAAAGCACGCGTGTGTAATATCTCGGACTACGAGCCTAAAACCGATGTGATAAAGTCCATTACAAGCGAGTGTGATGAAAAAATATTTATCACTCTGACGCGATTAAGTAGGTATAGGTAAAATTTTAAGTCAACAAGCACAAGCTGATATCTGTGATGACACTGTTTTGGAATTACCGTCATTCGATGTAATCGGTCATAGCTCGTTGCAATCGTCCTTAATCGAGGAAACGAAGAACTTAATCTACGTTGTCCAGAATAAGCAGGCAAAGGCAGGAGTCGCTCTGGGCGCGACCCACATCCTTTCACCGCATTTGTAGTATCTCTGTTTGCATCGCAATCGCGCCGAGAGCCAGTGAATCCACTTTCAGACTTCCGTGGCTTCTCGTTGGAATTTGCTTTATTTAAATTGTTAAATTTAAAGATACAGCCTTCGAGAGCTTCGGAGATTCGAAGAACGTCTTTTCATAATAAATAAATAATAAATAACGCCCAACGATCACATACATAGATTCTGACCCCTAACTAGGATTCCCCGTATCTAGGGAACCAGGAACTATGAGGACCATGGTCCCACAACACCCAGACACGAAAGAAATGCTTGCGCTTTTTGTTTCTGTTCACAAACATTTGTCCCGTCGCGGGAATCGAACCCGCAACCTCAGTGGTATATGAGATTTGAGCCAACCTGCCCAACCATTACACCACAGAGGCTGTCGAATTCATGAATTGGTTTACTATAATTAGAAGTCATTATTTACGTTGTGTTAAGTAAGTTGTTAAAAAATAATATTTTTGCGTTCGCCTGCATGTAAAGGCTAATAAAAAAGTACCTATCTTATTTTAAGTTATTGTAATTTCTCTTTTAAGTGGACTATGTTCTTTTGAGAATTTTTTTTTTTTTTTTACGCTTAATAGATCTATGTTTGGCCACTATCTGGCCTGATGTGAAGCCATGATGTGGCCTAAGATGGAGCACATAGATCTAGAGAGAGACGGCAGTTGAGCGGCTGCTCAGACCCGTCTCCCCGATGGTTCACGGAACATCATCCCGAAACACGACTAGGTCGCTTGACGGCATGGCTTTGTTCGGTGGGTGGTATTACAACCACGGCCAGAGCCTACCACTCCAAAGCGCGTAAGCGGGTTTCATCACGATGTTTTCCTTCACCGTTTTAGAGCGAGCGTGCAAAATCTGCACTTAACTATAAGTCATTGGTGCAGGGCCGAGTCGGGATTCGAACCCAGGTGCGTCTGATCGAAAGGCGCATGAGTTCCCGCTGAGCCACACTCGCTCTTAAAAAATAAATTATCTTAAACCAGGAATACTTATTTATATACAGAGAAAATTTAATGTTTTATTTTTATTTTTCACTAATTCTTTACGCGCCCGTCTACTATGTACTTAAATACCTGTAGTAGAGATCAGACAATTTGGTGAACAAAGGGTTATTCGCATCATGATTTTTATTAGGTATCTGAAACGCGTAGAACTCCTAGTATTGTTTGATTTTAGGGCCTGAAGTTCTGTGAACACAAAATGAGCACGTACAACGAAAACTCGCAGGAAAACGTGTTGATGGTAGATATGCGATAACTTTAATTAACCCACCACGTAGCTACGTGACCCGATATAGGTAGGTATATAATGTATATAAGGTACATAACGCGATGCTCCTATCGACTACCTACTAAACTTGTTCTCCAGGTAAATGTCCGGGGTCCGCCGATCACTTTTTATGTGCCGATTTTAAGCAAATTGGCGTCTTTATTGCAGACTGCAATGATTTGCAAGTATTTCAATAACATCCGCGTGACATGTAGGCGTGACAGTGTCACGGTCGTCGAATAAGTACTTACATATTATATTTATGTGAAACATCAACGAATGCGAAACGAAAAACTCAATCAAGGTTGTTTGGAAAGAAAAAATACAACCACCGGCTGGGACTTGAAACCGCATCACATCTTCCCTCAGCGTGGGAAGTGCTCGCTGAGGGAAGATTGATTGTCACTTTTAAGACGGTTAAATCAGGGATGTTCACGGACGCCCGCGTCGATGACTTTGCGGCCATAACGCGAAAGAGAGTAGCGTCCCTGATGTCGCGCGTCCGCTCCAGCACCAACAGCTTCCTGACTGTGGTAGCAGAGAGGGCTGGTGGGCCTATTCTCATGCACTGAACCAAGACACATGTGCTGCCGTCAAATCGGGCCGCCAAATAATAATAATTGTAAATAACGGAAGAAAAAAATTCGACCATCGACTGGTGACTTGGGTCAGTTGGGTAGAGCACTTCCCGCGCTGAGGGAAATCGGTAGTGGTCTGCTGCAGCAGCCGCACATACCTCGGTATCGGAATAATGCACATCATACCTTGGTTTAGCTCCACCATTCTTGTAGTTTATTTAGTGTACGTACCTCGATCGTTTTGTAGGCAAGTACTTGTCTACTTTCTCTTTAAATCGACGATCGCATACGTAACTCCAGCACAAAACACCCGCCACGTGGAACTACCAGATCCATCCACACGAACAGAAACGCCTCGTCGGTTGCACCTCACTCGGTATCGAGGACATTCGAGAACATTCGAGGGCCAATTAGCCACCGAATAACGCGACCTTCATGAAGTTGAGGACCAGACCTATTGGAAAAGCTTTGACATTAAATATTGGATAATTAATTTTTAGAAAAAAACAAAAATCCAACCTCAATGTATCATCGAAGTCCAAGGTCACATATCGATGAAATTTATATGGGACCACTTCGTAGCTATACTGAACCCGACGCAAAAAGAATTTTTCAAATCGGTTCATAAATGACGGAGTTCTGAGGTAACAAACATAAAAAAAATTAAAAAAAAAATACAATCGAACAGAGAACCTCCTCCTTTATTGAAGTCGGTTAAAAATGGAATCTGGCATGGCCTAGCATTGCGTAGAGAAGTGTTAACTTATTACTATTTTAGGATTCAGGTTTCAGGCCTATCCTAGTGATAACTTTGGAACAGTAGTTAGCAAATGAAAGATTTGAATAAAGGTACTCACTTGTGTTTGTTTTCATTTGACACTTGATCACTTCACTTGATCGCTTTTAGCGATAAGTCCGCCCATTGTACTATAGTTTGTAAGAGTATTTCGTGTACCTTGTTAATTTCTTGTTTGGTGTACAATAAAGCTTTAATTATTATTATTACTTAATTTACAACATTACATTAAATCTGCACGTGACGAGTAATGGATCGTCTCCTTTTTTAAAAAGACTCTCAAACTCCTCTTGGAATTTACTGGCCGACCTCTGTCGATCATCAATCCACTACTTGTTTTCAACACAAAAACTTATTACTTAAACACTTAAATATTTAAGATATTAATTAATAAATTGGAATTATTTATGGCAATCGTGATTTAAAATGAAGAGTGTTGATACAATATGTGTAATATGTTTGTAAGTAAATTAAGTTATATATTTTAATGTTATTTATGGGGTAAAGTTACCCCTATTGGACCACTCAACTTTAAACTTCTGGGTAACAAAATTCTGGGTGGTGCTGTTATTGTTATGGGCTGGCGTATTGCTTACCATCAGGCAAACGACCAGCTCGTCTCGTCATTCAATTCCACAAAAAAAAAACTTATTAGGAAAATATGGAATTGGTTATGATATTATTATTATTGTTATAATATTATACTCTTATTCCTAAAGTTTAAATCCATCACAATATCCGGCTCACAAAACGGTCGATATCTCTTCATTATTTCCCACAACAATGTTCACTGTTTAGTTTACCTTCCCTTCCCCTAAGAAAACTTACAAGACAATTATAACCCAAGAAAATCGCTAACACATACAAAACAACCCAATTTCAATCTTATCACACAGGAATAAGGCTTGAACTTTGTAGTAATTGAACTTTAGGGTTCAGTAAGTGCTAATATTGACAGAAAACACAATTTCCGGGAGCGGGAGATGATTCCGCAGGATTTGCAGGTGATTGCACACGTGCTGTCATTATTTATCATTAGTTAAGTAGTCGAAGGGAATGTCTAACCAACTTCTTAATATTTCTTCTTATTAAATCCCTAGACTAAATGTATACCAAAAATAATAAAGTGACCCAAACCTGCCGTTATAAAACTTCTCGATATGCAATATTAAGAACTACTGGCGCCATCTATTGAAACTCTCAAGAACCTTAGTTGTAAGTGGAGTAAGCGCGTTTATGCCAATCGATAATTTTATCACATCGTAATAATAATTTTAAAAAAAGATAATATATTATTATTGTAGCAAAAAGTGAATCTTTGACCTAAATAAAAACAAACAAAAATGTGCGTTGGCCGGGAATCGAACCCGGATCAACTGCTTGGAAGGCAACTATGCTGACCATTACACCACCAACGCAGCTGGAAATTCTTTCGAAATTTAGATTTAACATCTTTATAGAGTATTCTTGTATTGTTTTATTAGCTCTCACGACAAATTAAAAGTTTCACACCATGTCTTGCTAAAGATCTGCCCCCCTACCCATATGTCCCTCAAGCGCCAATCGTATATCGTGTTGAGCTCAATTTAGGGTATAGATTCACTGCGAAAATATCTTATGATGCCATTTATTGTCCCATTAAGTTTATCTCAACTTGTAGTTATTATATTTTGGTATAAATGAATGAGATTAATTCGATTACTTGCCTGAATCGATAATAATTAGTCGGTATCTCATTAGTCACAGTGAAGCTATTCCTTAATTTGAGCTCAACACGATATTCGATTGGCGCTTGAGGGACATAGAGGTACGGGGGCTGATGTATCTTCGAAGTCCAAGGTTAAATGTCGATGAAATTTATAAGTGCGACTTCGCAGCTATACTGAACCCAACGCAAAAAGAATTTTCCAAATCGGTTTATAAATGACGGAGTTCTGAGATAACAAACATAAATAAAATACAATCGAATCGAGAACCTCCTCCTTGAAACATAAAAACCAGTCGTAGTCAGCTATTTAGCACTTAATATGCGGTGCCTAGGTACCTACTAGCACAGACACTAGCTTAGGCACAATGCGCTTTCTAATGAGTGGACACAATATCACTCAAGTAGAGACCTAGCAGAAAAGCGAGCCACTTTACGAGCTCTGTGATTAAAGCTGCCTTTGCGGCCCATATTACCACAAAACCTCAAAGCTACCAACTACCAAAGCTAATTATACATGGGATGACACTACACCGATCTTAACTTAACCCTGCGGCGCTCGCGCGGGACAATGCGGCCGCGGGGGCGCGAGAGGCGGCGCGCGGGGCTGTGGGGTGGGCGCGGGGACGTCGAGTGCGCCTCTGTAATCAGGGCTAATAGAAGCGCGTATGCTTTGATCTGCGCCTCAAAGCGAGTAGGGCCGAACTCGCGAGACGAGCGCAGAGCTAGGAAAGTGGGATAGGCTTCTTTGAACTAAACATTAAGACTCAGATCCTATATCTCTAAATAGTATCGCTATCCGCGTACTCATTTCAGTTTCTCCGCTTGCTTCTTCTAAAACTCGCAAAGGATTTTGATACGGTTTTCATTGTCATTTAGAGATTTTTTTACGGAAGGTTAATATGTACAATTCAAATGAAGTTTTTGTATAGTTGAGAAAGTTCAATGTATTGTAATCAAGTCGTCAAAAAGAGCGAAGCCGCGGCGTCGTCGCTAGTTCAATATAATCTGTGAAGACTCGACCAAACACTCAGGCTAACTTTCCATATATAATCCTAGTTGATATTAAAGAAATTATATTTCCTGTATGTATTATGTAGGCAAACGTGACTTTAAGCTTTATTATTTGTTAAGGTATTAGTTAAAAGTAACAAAGATGATTTTACATCAATTTTAATTATTAATTGTCATGTACAATAAAAAGTTATAATGTAATAATACTAATGTTTAGTATAACCAGAAAAATACGCGAACGTAAAAATTAAAACAATTTCATTTTTTTTATCTTTTTTAATTAGGAAGGGGTTTTGTCACATAGTGACCATGTCACCCCCGTAAAACAATCTAACTAGCGTGTCATTTCATATTTTCCTACCATTGTAAAAAAACATTTGGCTACGTTACATCACAAAAATGACGATATAACCAGATAAAACCAGGTTATATGCTTCTTGTATCACAACAAAATTTCCTTTATTTGAAGCACCTTCAGAAATATTGCGCCGTCTCTACCGGCCCTTACTTCTTTCATATTGCAAGGTAAGGCACGGAAACGTTGAAGAGTCTAAGCGTTGCAAGTGCAATATTGTTTTCATTCTGCTTTGCGGCGCCGCGTCCCGTAATTGATTCTTTTGTGGTATAATTGCGAGCAGATCGCATCGGGCCGCCCGGTACGCTGCCGGCCCGAGTGCGTACGGCTCTGTAGTCCCTCAGACCCCGCCATTCATATTCAACGGTTAGGTGACGTCGGTGACGTTTAGTACTCCGCTTTAATTGGTTTTCTTATTTCCGACCATTGGGTCGGTATTGTTTTGTTTGATGTGAAAGGTAATTATGGATGGGAGTTTTAATTAAGTGTGGAGCTGAGTGTCTGTTAGATAATATGGCGAATATGGCTGAAGTAAAGCTCGGTATAATTGAAGTAGGTAAGGTTTCTATACCTACATAGCACCTATCTATATAGAAGTGTTTTGATTTCGAATCGAAACGTTTTCATAACTTTCCTAGTTTGAGTGAGCAGGTAGATACAAAAAGTGGAACATAATTATAGTTTCAGTATTGTTTTATCAATATTTAATGTGGCGATGGACAAAAATAGAATTGTCATCATTAAACGATACAAAATATTATTTTCGTACTTACGTAAAATCTGATTTATTCGAAAAGATTTGTTACCAAGCCGCCGTTTTTATCACCCGCCACTCGGTCAACAAATCAAGACGCGCCATAAACTCCAAAGAAACACGATATATCTACGTAGGTAGTCCTAATCCAAAATTGTAACATTACAAACAAACTATTTACTTAACCCTCCGTTATCTATTGCTACACGTGTAAGTAAATAGAGTTAAATGTCGTCCAGAAAAGAAATAATCCAGTTATTCATGAGTTTATCAAAAATAAATAGTGCTATCTTGGCTGGCGACCGGTGACATTGATTGATACGATCGACAGTGTTTATTTATGCTCCGATAAGGGAGTGGTGTGTTTGATTTTGTACCAAAATATACGTTATCTATCGGTTAGCCGATATGTTGTGGTGCGGTAGGTGATATAGGGCTTCCTTTTCGACTTTAGATGAGATTGCGTTTCCGGTAGAAACACAAGCATATAGGCAACTGTTTTATATCATCTGATTCTGTGTCTGTAACTTTAAATACTTGTACCTTAGTAAAGTGTAAGTTACTACCCAATATTATGGCTTTATGACACGGGAAGAAGTTGCTTCTACGTAAACCTTCTACAGCTATGTGAATATTTTCGACAATTATGTAATGCTGATAGATAATATTTTTAACCGACTTCAAAAAAGGAGGAGGTTCACTGTTCGATTGTATTTTTTATTTATTTTTTATTTTTTATGTTTGTTACCTCAGAACTCCGTCATTTATGAACCGATTTGAAAAATTCTTTTTGCGTCGGGTTCAGTATAGCTACGGAGTGGTCCCATATAAATTTAATCGATATGTGACCTTGGACTTCGAAGATACATTGAAGTCGGTTTTTGTTTTTCTCTAAAAATTAATTATGTAACTTTAATTATCTGCAGCATCATATCTTTAGATTTATTTTGATCCCAATCAGACGTCATCAGACGTGTTCGCCTGAGTTCATAGTATAAGTTTGACAACATCAAGGCCAAACTAAAGAAGTCGTTTAGAGTCTGGGACGTGTTCCAATTCCTTAACGAGTTCTGACCTACTGAAGTAATTCATTGGTTATTCTGATTTCGTGTCAGCCCTCTTCAATTCCAATTGACCTATAAAATATTCCAATAGATTCCAATTTAATTCACACAAAGATTCATTAATTGACAAATTCCAAACTTCCATATCTCTTTTACTTCGATTTATTTACGTAATTAAAACTTATGGTCAACATAAGGACACTGTCAGCTTACAGTAAAAGTAAACTAGTGGTAAAGGCAAACATTAACCTTGGCCCCCATAAACAAAAGCAAATAAAAATACCTCATTCAAAAGAAACTAAACCCATTTGCACGTCATCGCCGCAGTTGGAAAACTGTTCGAGCGCTCCTAGCGGCTAAGAAAAACAAACGAGTAGAATTATTATCGACGTACCCTCTTATTTTATCATTATTTAGTAAATGCTAATGTATGTCGACGTTCATAGAAACCAGAGTGGGTCGTAAATCTGTTCGCGGGGCAGTTGCGAGGCCTTGATGTAGTGTAGTTACATCTGTTCAAATAAACGCGCAGCAGAATTATGACGGTCTGTGCTAACGCAAAGCGCGATAATGTACGTCGTTATAATTCTTAGATTAATGAAAAATACATAAATCGATTTGCTAATGAGGGCGTTTATATTTCATCTATGGGAATTCAATGAATTACTATAAATAAATAAATAAAATAAAAAAAGACTTAATTTCAGACCATTACAAATCCATAGTATAAGAATGTTAGATCACTTATCGCAGACTTACAGCTAAGTTTAGTTGTGTTAGTAGTAAGTTTATGGTATTTAAAATGTTCAGTGTACTATGAAATATTGTATAACATAATCACATTCACCGATTTATCGTACTTGGCATAAGTATAATAACAAGATACAGAAAATGTTATGAGACAATTGGGTAAAATAAATAATCACGGACGCATTTTAAATTTTATAAAAAAAAATTGAACACTTATATACTAATTCTATTTTTTTATGTAACTGAATGACGAGACGAGCTGGTCGTTTGCCTGATGGTAAGCAATACGCCAGCCCATAACAGTAACAGCACCACCCACAACTTTGTTTTGCAAAATCCTGCAAAACAAAGTACTGCAAAAAAATAATATTTGTTTTGTTTTACTGAAAAACGTCTCCTCTTTGCCGCTATATCATCAGTATGCGCCTTTATACGGTACAGTAGTTAAAACGATTTATATAGCGTGAAATATCTAAACCCCAGCCTAATCCAACCATGAAGCCGGTGCTAAGCGTTGATGGTGACAGCTGAAATAGGCATTCGACCACTAGTGACAGCCAGTTCCGATTGCACTGCAGTAGGGCCAGTAGGTACTGCAGTTTGATGTAACGGTAGCTAATGTTGACAAATACAATTTTAGAGATATTCGTTTCACAAAATCTTCATTAATAAGATTATAATAAAATCATAATATAATAGTCATTGCTAATTGAATTTATTATATGTAAAGAAAACTGTATTTCTTTAATTTTGAATTTTGCCGCGCTTTACTCCGTCGGTAAAAACGTTAGAATATAACTTAATGGTGATCATATGTAGGTAAAGCAGAGGAAAAAAGTCAAGATGGTGGCAAGTGAAGAGAATTGTGTTTATTGTTAAAATAGTATTTTGGAAAGTTAATATTAAGAAGTGATAATTAATTGGCATAGTAAATTATAAGTTTGAATGTCGTTTCTTTGTTTACAGGTAAGTTTTAGAAAATAGTGTTTTCATGTAAATAGTTTGGTATGTAACGTATAACTACTAACTCAATAAAACTTTGTTTACAGAGAAACAAATTATAGTTTATTTTGAATTGCCAATCCTAAACTATAAGATTATAATATAAATCTTATAAAACGACATTCAAAGCTAGTAGCTAGCTTTTAAAGATAGTCATATTTATAGAGTCTAAAGTACAGTTAACATATATAATTACAGTTAGTCAATATCGTAATTGTATTTAGGAACGTATGTGAACATATTATTAAAATATCATTACATTTCGCAGATTCCTACATCACGCCATGCGGACCGCTAAGGAGTGCAACGCTCTTTATAAAATAAGCTTCTTTGTCGCATTAATTACTCATCATTGAAGTTTGTTGAATGATAATACGACATTTTATATTTTTTCTATCAGCTCACCGCCCCGTGGTTCAAATAAGTTATACCATTAAACATTACAATCCTCTATCTTTTCACAACAGGATATTAAACAAATCAAAGAGCCAACTACTTGACAGACGCCTACCGGCACCCGTAGTTTAGGAGTCGCGGTCTATCGGACCGCGGGCGCCGGTGACGGGTTGCAATTTCCTAGCTGTCGGCTCTGACGGCTGCACTCACGCTTCCTATTGCTGAATGTCCTGATCCTGGGGGGCTACTTTTTATTTACTTACATGCAGTTTCTTCCATCAAACACAACTTCTACTTACAACATTACTACCAACGAGACATTTTCCGTATTTAAATCGTTATTGTTGTTGTTTTCAATAGTGCTCCGTCAGGAGACAGGGCTTTTGATCGAATTATCTTCAATCTCCATTAGCTTGAATATTTATATGCTATGATTTTCTTGAACATTATGTACGTCAATTGGTTTTTTCACAATGCCACTAGTAGTTCGAGCTTGGTTTGAGGCAGAACGGTAGTAGGCCCTTTCAGCGGGTATTGCTAAATATCCGAAGCTTTGAGCCTTTGTCAGCAGTCGGATCTCTTGTCAGCGATTGGGACGGCTCCAATAGGCTGGCATTGATAAAGCATTTTCCTATAGTTGCTTCTAAAGCGCATTAGCTTTATTAGTTTTGTTCTGAGTTTTATTTTAGCATAGTTACTGCAGTGTTAACTTCAAAGATACTGCCTTTCGTATATCGCAGTTGATGTTTATAGGCTTATGTTTATAAGAAATATACTTTTATATTCAACAGAAACATCAGCGAAATTATAAACTGCAAAAAGAAAACCACACACGAAATATTTCAGATATATTTTGTTCAATTTTTTTTTAAAGATCTGTCTTTGCTGTCCTGCGCAAAAAAGCGCCCCCGGGTGGGCTCGAACCACCAACCTTTCGGTTAACAGCCGAACGCGCTAGCCAATTGCGCCACGGAGGCAGATGAGCGGCCGTTCGAAATAAAGGAGCTGAGTTTCAAGACGTTTTATTGAGGGACAAAGATAGAAATACGAATAGAAGCGTCTTACCTGAGAAACCAGTTTTGTACCTGTACAAACTGTACTTTGCCTTCACCTCTCTACAACACTCAAATCTGTGTCGAAGCAGTGTTCACTGATGCTATGGATAAAAACGAAGACACAGTTCTTAGTTGGAAAACTTTACTGCTCTCAGTTAAAGTTATGTTAACTTGAACTGAGATTGAGGTTATATTGACAAGCTTTTAGCTAAGTAAGCTTCGATTGCGAATAATGTAAATATAGTTTGATTATGTGGTGTTTGATTGTTGTTACTAATTGAATTGATAAATACAACTAAGTTCTTAAGTTACTCAAGTTTATTTCAAAACTTCTGTGAGTGTTGTTTTTAGTTTTGGCAGTGTTGACTAATGTTTTGATTTGATACACAGTTGAGTGACAATTTACTATTTTGATTTAGTATAGTCTTGAGTGTAAGGGGACAGCTTTGAATAAAAACGTTTACAAAATCAGTCAAAATTTTTCCTGTGAAAAAGAAGCCGTCGTCGGTGCCGATGGCATCAAACCGAGGGCCGGGCACTTGCTGCACTGCCTCCGTGGAGAGGGCAGGGCTGCCGGGCCTCCTGAGGGACCTCCATCGCCTCTCGGAAGACCAGGAATCCGCTGACCTGGTCTTCATCTTGGGTACAGCGGAAGAAAAGGTGTACGCACACAAAATAATCTTGATAGCGAGGTAAGTGTGCAAAAAGATTTTCCCGTACCGGGAATCGAACCCGAGCCTCCTGGGTGAAAGCCAGGTATCCTAGCCACTAGACCATACGGGAGATGATGAAGTAGTTGAAAATATGATATGCATACAAATAGTTATATTTGTCCAGCTAAAAAGATATTAATTTATATTGTCATTGTGTTTGAGCATGAAGTCATATGAGGCAAGTATTATAAATCACTCGCGCTGCGATAGATGAAATCATTGAACCAAAAATGTTTTTATTGTCTGCATAATAATAAGTTAAGTAAAGCGGTTAATATAAAAATAAGCAGTATTTACTTCAAAATAAATGCTTCGAACATTACAGGCGCTCATTATAGTTTCAGTTACAAATGCAAATGAGTAGAGCTCTCGCCGTGCAGGTGCAATTTGCCTGATAAGCCTCGACTGCCATAAAGTGCCAAAGGATGTAAGACTGCACGAAATTAATATTCATCACTGACTGATTTGCATTTTCTTTTCATCTTTTAAAGAAAGTTTTTGAAACGTTTCTTTTATATACTACTAACGCCATCTATTAAAAAATATGTCAATGGTAAGCTTAGGAAACAAGCGCTAGGTGGCGATAAAGAAGTAATACGATTATCGTTAAGTTGCTGGTGTTAGATCACCTCCTTTTAATATATTTTTAAAGGATCCCAAATTCTACCTTAACTTAATGTCCCTTTGTGAGCCAGATGCGTCTTCGAAAGCATCCTCCTCATTCAAAGAAATTGTAATTCAATTCGAAAACTAATACAAAAGATCCCTTGGCGTCCATTCCGAATGAATTATGTATTGTGAAAGTTATCAGAGATCGGGATTACTGGAACTCCTGGAAAAAGCTGTCGTCTGCCAATTTACATGCAAATGTGAAGCGAGCCGACATGTGGCCAGAGTCCGGCCGGCCTGCAAGGGGCGCGGAGTTCTCGAAACTTCCCGCGAACTTCGCTAACTTATGCGACAACTTTCCTCCACTACTGTATTTGTGAAGACTAAATTGGAAAAATAACTCAGTAACTCAGTATTTATTTGCTTCGGTCTCGGGCCGAGGAGTTTCCTGTGATGTATGGCTAAAGTTACCCAGCTTTTTGTATCGGTTATCTGTATCGTTTTTATGAATATCGGAAGGGAATAATATTTTTCCGTTCGTTGTAAGTCGTAGCCATATTTTATTGGGAATTATCTTGTGTCTGTTCGCGGATTTGGGTCAACTATTATGGCTTCGTTTATTCGGAGCAGTGACAATAAAGCTTACACGGGTAAACTGTATCTGCCCCCATACCCATATGTCCCTCAAGCGCCAATCGTATATCGTGTTGAGCTCAGTTAAGGGTATAGATGCACTGCGACAATATTTTATGATGCCATTCATTGTCCCATTAAGTTTATCTCAACTTGTAGTAATCATACTTTGGTATAAATAAATGAGATTAATTCGATTTCTTGCCTGAATCGACATAGTTAGTCGGTATCTCATTAGTTGCAGTGAAGCTATACCTTAGTTTGAGCTCAACACGATATACGATTGGCGCTTGAGGGACATATGGGTATGGGGGCAGACGTATTGTTCGGAGAGTCTTTACAACTTTCATTAAAATATATCCGCATTTATATATGTGACACAAATTTTGACATGAATAAAAAGGAACCATAAAACAGCTAAGTAGTTTATCTACGTGTAAGTAATAATATTTTGAAGGAGGTTAATTCGATCAAGCCTAATACCTATATAACTACTTACCTAACTAAATATGTAACTTATGATAAGCTTATGACAAAGTTTCACACAAATTACTATTAAAAAAAATCTACGCGTCGGGTATTAGAGGAACAGCCTATAATTGGTTCCAATCTTATCTAAAGGACAGACAGCAATACGTACAGATTGAACATTACGATGCGGCCAAGAATGAAATGTGCGAGGTAAAATCAGATACCAGAATAATAAATAATTCAATTCCTCAAGGTAGCGTGCTAGGATGTGTACTTTTTTTAATCTACATTAACGACTTGCCAAAAATAATAGATGTCCCAAGTGTCCTATTTGCAGACGATGTCTCACTACTCTTTAGCAGCAATTCAAAACTTGACTACAATGCATTTAAACCCTTTTCTGACACAAAGCAATGGCTTGAGGACAATAATTTAGAAATAAATCTGAAAAAAACAAAATTTTTACAGTTCCGAACCCACCAACGAAAGCCCTTAGATCTAAACACTATAAACCACAACTTAAAAATACAAGAAACAAAAGAATTCACATTATTAGGACTAACACTAGATACAAACTTGAATTGGAAAAAACATGTCGAGAACATTAAAACGAAACTTGCAAGATTTACCTATGCATTGAGTGTTCTCAAGTCAAATACCAATTACGAAACCGCATTATCATCTTACTACGCCTATGCATACTCTTGGTTAAATTACGGTATAATCCTCTGGGGTGAAAGTACAGATTTTACGGATCTATTTATAATGCAAAAGAAATGTATACGGATTTTAGTTAATATTAAGCCGCGAGAAAGTTGTAAACCACATTTTATAGACAAAAAAATACTAACCCTACCATGTCTGTACATCCTACAGATATGTCTATTCGTACGGAAATATCGTACTTTCTTTAAATCAAATAGTGAAATTAATGAAAATTATAATAGAAGAAATCGCAACAAACTAAAGTTACCTACAACAAATTTACAAATATTAGGAAAAAGTCCAAATTTTAGATTAGTATCAATATACAACAAAATCCCTGAATACCTAAAAAACGAAACTAGATACAACGTATTCTGCAGAAAACTTAAATCTTATCTAATTAAAAAATGTTATTATTCCGTAGATGAATTCAAAACTGACAAGCATGTGGAAAAAAATGACTCAATTCCGTGACACTATACTGACATATAAAATATACTGACTTTAATAAAATATAAATCAATATAAATTAAAATGACTAAATGTACTCTCGCACTGACTTGCAAACGCCCTTACAGGGCTCATGTACCAACATAAGATGTAATTTAAGACCTACATGATAAATATATGTACATGAATGCAATTAATAATAAATAATAAATAATAAATAATAACTAATTATTATCTCTCTTGGTCTTTTCATAATTTAGTTACCTATAAAACATTACGAGCTCTTGTCCTTCACCCTTCAGCCTCTACCATTCTGCTATATTTTCCATCTCTCTGATGACGCTGGATATATTTTTTAAGTCTCTATCTTAGTTATGAGTTGAGTAGGTACACTAAAGTAAAAAAAAAAAGAATCTAACTAAATCACAACAAAAGCACATACTTAGTGCAATCGTATTTGTACAACCTAAAGCCATTTGCGTATAAATTCACCTAGGACTCTAGCTAATAACTTAATAAGTTACTCCAACTACAGTACTCCATAACCCAGGTGTATAGTATCGTATGCTCCAGCACTCGGGTACAGCTGGCGGAGGTGCGCCAGTCACTTTAAATGATTAATGACTGAAGTTCGCGACTCGCGCCTCCCGACTCCCGACTACCCAGCTTCATAGAGCAGAGATACAACAACCTAAGTATTCCGGTATATATATCTACGTTTAAGAAGACTTCCAACGTCTCGTCGATGCGGTAATAATACAATATTTAATCATACCTACCTCATAATCGTTAAATTTGACGAAATATCACAACACGATACCATTTTTCGTTTGTTGGATAAGGTAAGACCGGCTAGAGTGATGCCGATGCCGAATCTGTCTGTTAGGTATATAAAGTACCTAGATAATATGACGGCGGATAACTCCGACTTCCCTTTTCACCCTGTCAGGGGTTGGCTTTCAAAAACCTTTTTCATAATGCACCCATACATTACAAAAGTCACACACTCTTCAAATTTTAAAATTAAGCTGTTTTTGGTGTGCATTGATTATTGTCTACCGTCAGTGTCATGCAAGCCTTTTATATGATGTAGGATAATCTAGATGAGAACAGAGCATGATTTTAGAACTGTTTTTAAAATTTTTGTCTGTCACCATAGTTTTAGTTCCTTTCTGAAGATTGCTCCAGGTATTCGTTAGTCTTTTAAATACCGTCAAAAATGTAATGGATTCGGTCCTCGTTTCCCAGCTTCCTCTATCAATCATCCCTCCCTTATTAATAACAATATATATTTTTACTTCCACTTCGTTGCTAATTTTGTTTATAGTTACGGCTGTTTTTGTTTCTTAATCCCGTTTGTTTGGTAAATCTTAATTTGGATGGTTTAAAGGTTGATAACTTGAACACTTAATTTTTATGATGGGCGGTAGTAAAAAGGAGTGATTTAGAGGAAAATAAGGATTGGAGATTAATTTATTTTATTTATTTGTTAATCAGTTTTGTTTTTAACTGGGCCAGCTTTTGATCTCTTAAAAAATGTTTACAGTTTAGCAAAATAAATGTCCAGTAAAATAGAAATGGTTTTACTTGTAACTTTGGTTAATTTTGCAAAGTTAAATACGTTTATTGTAGGTAGGTAAAAAAGGCTTAAACTGCGCCCAAGTTACGAGGTTTGTCGAATTTCTTGATGTCTCATGCTTTTTTCTTAATTTCGTCATGATAAGTTTAGCATAGGTACCTACTACGAAATAAAAAATAAACGTAGTAGACCATCAGATAAACAATACAGGACCGAAACTGCGTTTTTGTTACGCTTAATAGATTTATGTTTGGCAACTATCTCGCCTGATGTGAAGCGATGATGTGGCCTAAGATGGAGCATATAGATCTAGAGAGAGACACCGTTGAGCGGCTGCTCAGACCCGTCTCCCCGATGGTTCACCGAACATCATCCCGAAACACGACAAGGTCGCTTGACGGCATGGCTTTGTTTGGTGGGTGGTATTACAACCACGGCCAGAGCCTACCACTCCAAAGCTCGTAAGCGAGTTGCATCACGATGTTTTCCTTCACCGTTTTAGAGCTAGCGTGCAAAATCTGCACTTGACTATAAGTCATTCAGAGCCGAGTCGGGATTCGAACCCAGGTGCGTCGTATCGAAAGGCGCACGAGTTCCCGAAGAGCCACACTCACTCTGAACTAATGTGATAGCTACTTTTTCAACTTTACTTCCTAGATCAATGAATCTTACATTTGTATATACTGTAGCTCCAGGACGAATTCCCATAAGTTATTGTTTCCAAACTGTAGCACAGTTCCACTGAGCAGGTCACGACTCACGCCGCACACGTCAGAAGGCCCTCGGCTCCGCGACGTGTAACGACGCGTAAAGGGACGCAAATACTTTACATACTTACCGAAGCTTTTATCTCAGAAAGGTTTGCGTGTCTCGACTCAGGACGTGTCACGATGTTCGGGGTTTTATGTTTAGCGAATTTGTGAACGAGTGTTTAAGGTCGGTATTGAATTAGTCCGAGGCAAATCAGCCCCCGTACCCACTGGTCCCTCAAGCGCCAATCGTCTATCGTACTGAGCTCAAATTAAAGTATATGTGTGTGTCATGAATAAATGTCTTTTCTTTCTTTCTTTCTTTCTTTCTTGTATAGCGACTAATGAATCTAATTATTGTTGATACAGGCAAGAAATCGAATTCATCTCATTAATTTGCACCAAAATACGATAACTACAACAAATTACAGTTACTGGGCATTATGAGACTCAACAGCTAATTGTCTCAGGGTGACGAGTGCAGTGCAGCGCCGCGCAGGATTTTACAAAACAAAGTTCTCGGTGGTGCTGTTATTGTTATGGGCTGGCGTATTGCTACCATCAGGCAAACGACCAGCTCGTCTCGTCATTCAGTTACATAAAAAACACTACAATAGTTGAGATAAACTTTCATGGAACAATATATGGCATCATAAGACATTATCGCAATGAAGCTACACCTCTGCCCCCGTACCCATATCTCCATCAAGCGCCAATCGTATATCGTGTTGAGATCAGATTAAGGTGTAGACTCTCTACAACAATATCCTATGATGCCATATATTGTCCCATTAAGTTTGTCTCAACTTGTAGTTATCGTATTTTGGTTTAAATGAATGAGATTAATTCGATTTCTTGCTTGAATCGACAATAATTAGATCGTATCTCATTAGTCACAGTGAAGCTATACCTTAATTTGAACTCAACACGATACACGATTGGCGCTTGAGGGACATATGGGTTGGGGGGCTGAGCCTCGTCTGAACTCAACACGATATACAAAATTGAGTGAAGAACTTTTGAATCGAGGCCAGTGGATTGATCCCTGTGAAAGGCTGATTGATCCCTATAGTCAAAAGGTTTTAGAAGTACCTACAGACGCTTAGACGGTCAAGATTACTTATATAACACCGATGCAGTTTCAATTCATTAGATGCAGAAAGTTAAAATCGAGAGAAATCAGGGTCTGTGAGTGCGTCTGGTTTATAAAAGCCACAGCACTTAGTCGATTTTTAAAACTGCAAATATTTTGTGTATAAGTAAATACATCATATAAAAAACCGCAAATTCATTTTACTAATACAAATTTCATGGGAATTGTAGCGACGACTTCGGCTAAAACAAAACGCTCAAATCAGCCACCACTGAAGTAACCAAATCGCAAATCGCTTACACAACCGACCGCGCTATTACTACGATAATTTGGGACTTAATTACACCAGGGTGGGAAGTGGGCAGGGGTGGGGGTGGCTGGGGTGGTTGATTGATGAGTCAGTGACGAGGAACGGCCGGGAATTTATTGCATAAGTGCCCCGTTACGTTGTTAGTGCCGTGATGCTGTTGGGAATTGTGGGTAGTTGTAGCAATTTACAAATTATTCCATGGTTGACCTAGTTTTGGAACTGGCTAGCCGTGTGGTCGGGGAGTAGGAAGCATTGGTACTTAGCATCGGTAGATCTATAGGTAAGTTGAATTCTATTGAAATATGTAGATAGGTACCTACCTACTTTAATTATATATGTAAGAACATTATAAACACATCACCATATGATTGTTAAACTTATGACTGTACAGTCGGTCGTTGACAACAAAAGCCTTTTGAAAACATGTCGCCTAAAAGCACGTAACGAAGTTACAACGTGAGCTTTCAAAAGTACGTTATTGCAAAAGCACTCGTATAACACAATCACGCTTCCCGAATTAATTCAAGAATCAGCGCCGACGCCGACGTGCTACCGTGTTTCAATTAAGAATGTTCAAACTTATTCTATTCACAATACGTGTAGGTACAACTCAAAGTTTCAACCGCTCGACACTAGACGTATTTGTTGAAATAAATGAGAAAACTTTGGTGTGCCGTTCCACACCGCCGTTTCACTCACTATGCATGCAGATGAAAAAACATACATATAGCATGTAGATGAAAAAACCGGCCATGTGCGAGTCGGACTCGCGCACGAAGGGTTCCGCACCATTATCTATAAAAACGGAAAAAAAACATGTCTGTTTTCCCACTTAAATATTTTTTTGTTCTGTTTTTTAGTACCTATTTGTTGTTATAGCAGCAACAGAAACATATCATCTGTGAAGATTTCAACTATCTATCACGGTTCATGAGATAGGTACAGCCTGGTGACAGACGGACAGACAGACAGACGGACGGACAGCGGAGTCTTAGTAATAGGATCAATTTTACCCTTTGGGTACGGAACCCTAAAACAATGAATAATTTAAAATAGCGCCATCTATTTGCAAGTTTTGCGGTGGCAGATGTTTTAGAAACATCGTCCTCTTAATTTGTGAAAGATAAAGAATTCCCGATAACTTTCGTAACTTATAATATCGGAATACTAAAGATTTAAGGTGAATATGTAAAGAATCTATCAGCTGACAGCATTAATAGATCATTGAGTAATGTTTATTATAAATAAGTAACACAAAGGAGCGCCACGGAATTGCTCGTTTTGTGGCGTCTTGTTTTTTTCATCACTTCCCTCAACGTGTTTATGATATAGGAATGAGCTTCTGATGTTACAGCATCTCTCTCTGAAGTAAAATTCCACTAGCACGTTACGGAAATCAGTTTAATCTAAGCTGTTTATTTACAAAGTATTTAAGTACAACCAATATACTTAGATAAACGTCAGTCCTGAAAAATTTACTTACCGCGGAACATTTATAAGCCTCCGCAGGGCGACCTTCTTATCAAAGTTTTATCACTATGCGAATTGCACGACAATAGGTAGAAAAGTTGCAACACGCAGATTTGCGCGACGAAACACAAAACGCAGATTGTACAACAATTATTTACCCGCAATCGTCTCGACCGACAAAAACCACTGCGTTTCGGCACGCAACCGTAAAGTTTGTTGTCCGTCGCTGTTGGGCATTTATTTGGAATACAATATTACAATAACGGTAAGTTGAAACATTAAATAAATAATAAATTCAATTATTTTCAGGTAATTATCAATCAAAATATAGATATAATACAAATAAATGTCAACAATAACAATAAACTATAAAATAAATAACTTTTCATCATCGCCACGTCAGCCCATCACGTTCCCACTGGGACACGGGCCTTCTCTCATAGAGAGAGTATAGAGCCATAATCCACCACGCTGGCCCAGTGAGGGTTGGTGGATGTCACATGTCCTTGAATTTTTGGCATAAATTCTTGGACGTGCCGGTTTCCTCACGATGATTTCCTTCACCGTTTTTAGAGCGAGTGTTTAATCCGCACATAACTTAAGAAAGTCAGTAGTGCGGGGCCAGCAGTATTCGAACTCGGGTGAGTCGGATCGAAAGTCGCACATGCTCCTACTGAGCTAAACTCGCTCTCACTTATTTATTAAACTTGATGAATTACTAAAAACATGACGCAGGTGACAAAATCCTACCGTTTCGTAAAAAATATAACGAAAAAGAAATAACTACTTCTAAATATTACCTACTGTAATCAAAGAAAATGTTACATATACAATGTAATATGATAGAACTACTGAAAGGATTCGAGATCATTGTACGGTAAAGCCTACGTTATTCCATCTGTGTTTTTCATGCTAGAACGAGAGAAACAAAGGATTTTTATCATCGCTGAACTGGAAGTGGAAACTATATTTTTCACAAGCTTTGAAGACAATATTGTCTCTCACCCTGGCATGTACAGTTGTGCAACATGCAAAACGATCAATGATCCGATCATTCTGCTCTGCGCGGCACGAAGCGACGTGCTCGTAGCACCTACATATCGTAGCCTCGCTCGTAGCTGCGCTTCAGTGGGCGACATGCTTTACTAAGCAATGTTCTATAAGAATTCTTTCATATGAAATAGTGAAAGAATAAAAGGTGGCAATGTTGTGTCACAAACAAAAAGCTTTGTTAAAGTTTTGGATTATTGTTAATCGCACGTACTGTTTCAAATATTTTTGTATTGAAGGATTTTGCGATTATGCCGAGGATATGCCGGTCGTGTGGGTGCACTAACACTCTAATGCTGTTGCCAATTTAAAAATAATGACCACGGCGCGTAAATCGCCGTTAATAATGTGACACATCAGCTCCAGAGGTGCCAACCGGAGGGCTCCAATTTGCGGCGGGCACAATGCACACTACAGAATGTATAGAGTGTACGACTCGCTGTCATCACAATACGCGGCAAATAACCAACATTTTCTTCGCTTTTGAAAGGTATAAAGTTGGAAAAGTTAATTAGAGCCAATAGATATGGAGCCAATAGCCTGTCTGCTGTCTGCTAACTCTCAGCTCAAAGCAAAGGCAAAGAAAATAAAAATGTTGTCCACTGAAATATAATTTTCTTGATCTCGTTCGTTTAAAAACATGACGCTGCTTAAAATTAGCACCCTTTCAGAGATTCCTTTCAAACTGTAATTTTCAAGATCTGAATTGCGCCTAGATGAGGTACTAGTTTGTTCAAAAACACTTGCTCATTAGGTAGGGTAGTAATTTGGGCTTGGCTGCGTGGCGTCGCGCGAATGTGGTGAAATGTTAAATTAGAAGGTTGGCGACAACGTATCGTCTACGAATTGCGTGCCTTTGGTCGTAGGCGCGGGGGCAGTGCAGCTATTGAATTGCTTAAGGGAATAAGGGCTTCTGAATTGACTTTTTGCGTGGTAAAGGGTTGAAGAATTATGAATTCTTTTGGTTGAAATTAAGATAATTGTTTCACTCCTTCAAACTGAATTAAATTGTTCAGACTTATTGCCTTATTATTACTACTTTCTTACTTATTTCAACAAAAGCGTTTACTCACATAGTTATCAACATAAGTTTTTACGCTCGCATATAGAAAGGTTCGGCTACGCTTTGGTAGTATTTATGTAACATATAACATTTATGTGAGTGAAAGCTAGAAGCCTTTCACAAGTTATCAGCAAAGTTTCAGGCTGTTTCTTATCGCACCCACTTCAACCGAAACAAGCAGCAAAAAATGTTTGATTAATCGTCACTCGTCACTGTCAGCAGCAGCGGTGCGGCTGCGGCGCGGCTGCGGCTAACTTCCATTAATCGCTGTAATGTAAATCGCGCGTCAGCGTCGCGTCGCGTCGCGTCGCCTCGCGCGGTGACGCGTCGCGGTCGCCGCTCATCAATCACACAGCCGCAAGATACAAATTGTGTTTAGTTTTGTGAAGGAACTTGTAAAAGTGATGGAATTAATAAGCTAATGCAGTGATGGATTATGATGGAGAACGTGTTCCAACAATGAGCCCGGAGAAAGCTCTCGAAACATTTCGCGTAGCAAAGTATGATTGGAGTGGTCAAAGTATTTTAAACTTTGCGGTATGATAGATACGGAAAATTGGATTAATTGGAACGATCCGCTGTCTTGCGGATTTTCAAGTTAACTCATTAAACTAATTAAAGTTTTACTAAACAAATGGCTTCGTGAATAACTTAAATACAATAACCATATATAATAACCTACAGCGTATTGTCTATAATAATTCATTTTTAGAATAAAATAAAAACCGACTTCAATGAATCTTTGAAGCCCAAGGTCAAATATCGATGAAATTTATATGGGACAACTTCGTAGTATACTGAACCCAACGCAAAAATAATTTTCCAAATCGGTTCATAAATGACGGAGTTCTGAGATAAAAAAAACATATAAAAAATACAATCGAACAGAGAACCTTTTCTTTTTTGAAGTCGGTTAAAAATTGGGTATTATATATGAAAAACTTGACATTTAGATAATAGCAAAATGAAAGAAATTCAAAATTTTCCTAAACACAAATAAAATGAATCAGAAGAGAATCCTTGTGAGAAAAACTTAAGGAGATCCCAAATTTCTACCACAATACAAAGGGATGACGTTACAATTAGCTGCCGACGCGACATCTGGACATGAAGCGAACAAGTTAATCAAGGTGTCTGACAATGTCTGACACTCGGGAGTCTCGGGATACTGGGCCGCTAATCAGGTATCTGACACTCAGCTAGTGTCGTTAGAGATACCAAATCAATGGAGAAGACTTTCTGCTGAGATTGGCAATCGGTGTCGACGCCAATTTTTTGCAACACATAATTTGGAGTCAGAAAAGTCGGGGTAGCTTTCCGGGTTGGGTTGATTAAAAGATATTTTGGGAATTGGGCGGAATGGGCAGCGGTAGGGAGACATGGCAACATTTTGCGGTGACGAAAACTTACAGTGTTGCTGTGTCGTTAGAGCTAAGCAGTTAGTTTTTATTAGACAAGAAGTAGTTTAGATCTGTGAACTTGGCTAAAACTACAGAAGTTCTGTTTATGGAGTAAGTCGGACAGTCCTGAGGTTACAAGACTATTATTATGGCTAAGTCCCTTCTGAAGACATATCATTTTAAGCTAAGTTTTAGGATGCTCTGCAAGTAAGAGCTTAGTGCGAGCTGGGAATCCTTTCGAAATACAGTCGCAGCTTCCTTCGTGCGCTTGTAGGGTGCGGGAAGATGGCTTACAGTGGATCTCGACCCCGTGCTCACTCTCAGCACTCGTTCATTTCTATGAATTATCTATAACCAACGCTTTGCACTAATTGTAACATAAAATAAAGCCACCTACATAATAATTGTATGCGCCAACGATAGGTCTACACAACAGACAAAGCAAGAGTGAGTAGAGTCATAAAGAATGTATCCACGGGCCTGGCTTACATATGCCAAACAAAAGAAATGGAAACCCCCGCTTACCTACATGTCCGTTTCGGATACCGCAGCCTTCAGCAACCTAATTGATTTATCGGTCCAACTTGCCAATGGAATAAACCGCGGCTTATCCCGCGTTGCTGTTAATCAATGTTTAAACCCTTGATTAATTCGGGCGGTGCGATTGGCGGATCGGGCCCTTGGACGCCGTTCGTCTTGGTGGAGACAGCAGGGATTCGATGTGGGTTTTGGTTTCGTAAGTCGGCTTTATTTGGTTTCTTATGGTTTTTGCAAGCAATAATGTTGTAAAGGAGAATTATACGTACCTAGAGTATGAATTACTATGGTTATGAAGTATGTATTGGATAGGCGCGAAGAGATTATATACCTATTATATGATCTCTTAGTGCCTAAACAATACCGATTCCCACTCAGTAACGTTATGTACAGTCAGCTGCGCTGATATGTATACACTTCCAAGTTATCAAATTTATATATACTCATAACTTTCAAAAACAAGTGCATGCAAACATTTTTCAAATATATGTAGTCATCTTATTTGCCAGAATGCGGTATACAATTTATTAAAATTATGTATAAAGTCCCGACCTCGACCCCATCAAAACGTGAGAGTGTATACATATCAGCGCAGCTGACTGTACCTACCTACCTACTCATTACGTTTGAAATGGACAGTTCAAGATAGGCCTTAATTTTAGGTTGCATGAATTTCTCTTTGCTGACAGATTTTACTAGGTTACAAAACCAATCATTAAGTTCTGCTATGAAAAGTTCTAATTAAGTGTAAAAATAGACGATAAAGAAATAAGGTTGTAAAAATAAATAGCAGTTTATAGCATCAAAAACATAAAATTGAAGCTTTATAAATTTTGGTCGTAATTTTTAATACCTCACTTAAATATTTATTTTATACCCGGATATTTTTTTTAATGTAACTAGGGTGGCGCAGTGACTCAAAGTGAGTCTTGGCCTCCGACAGTAGAAGACGCCACTTCAGTCTGTCTTGCGCCAACTGCTGCCATTCCTCGACCTGGAGCTCACGCAAGTCCTTCTCCACTTCGTGTTTCCAGCGGCACTTGAGACGGCCGACTGTTCGTCGGCCACTCGGCATTTTTTTATAATACAGATATATTTTTTTTGATAAAATTAGTTTCAAAATGTAATATTTAAATTTTAAAAGCTCTTTATTCAGTTTAGACATCGCAGACGCACTTATAAACTTTAATTTATCACTGCAGTGACTCTACCTCCGTATCGGAAAAAGAACCCAGTAGATAGGTACGGAAAGAAACTAAAATATAATCACTAAATTGTACTTCTATATAAAACAAATAGTCCGCGTCTGTCTGTTTTATCTGTCTGTCCGCTTGATACTTTGCCATTTCCTTAATAAATTTTGATGAGGTTTTCACCATTTTAATTTAGGTTTCACACTAACCCTACTAATATTAAAAATGTGACAGTTTATTGTATGATTATATTAGATATATGAATGGAAAGATGGATGGATGTTCTTTACTCAATCACGCAAAAACTAATGATTGCATTTTGATGAAATGTGGTATACAGTTAGATCCTGGAAAGGAGATAGACTTTTTATCTCAGGAAACCGCGGGGCGCATCTAGTTAATAAATAATTAATAAATAAAGTCTCTAATTCTGTTATTGACGTCATCATCAGCCGGAAGACGTCCACTGCTGAATATAGAACTACCCCATAGATCGCCACAACGGTTGCTCGCTGAATGCATCCAGCGGCTTCCCGCGACTTTTACCAGCTCGTCGGTCCACCTTGTGGGGGCCGTCCTACGCTCCGCCTTCCTTATTGACATAATATACCGAAATAAACAATATTTTTGAACAAGCAGGTTACCCTACTTACATAAGTTACTATTTGTGATTCCAATCAACAAGACAATTTGTAACTGAAACTGATTCTCATTTCCTCATAGTTATCGATCCTGAACTCTAGTTTTGATCAAAGTTAAAACAGGACTAATAGCAAATCCAATCAAGCAGTGACAAGCGAGAGGCGGCGCCGCCGCCGCCGGCGGGGTCCCACGTGATGAACGTGTCACGTGCTCTGCGGAAACTAATCTAACGTAATCCATCACTTGATTGAAAATTACAACTTGGAATATGTTCTAGCTTGTGTAGTTGTATCATTTCCAGTTCATTAGGTATTCGTCTTGGTTACGAGATGGAGAAAATATTGAGATTACCTATGTTTCTTGGAAATTATACTGGTGTGGCAAAAATATAGCCTGAAAATGTATCATTATACGCCTTACCTCTTTCAATTAAACGAGCTCCTTCTCTTGAAATCTTTAAAAATATCTTGCACAATAGCTGCTACCTATGCTTCGTCTGCTGTTAGTATTTATGTTCTCATGTTTTTTTGTATTTACCTATGTTTTATTTCCTTGTATACTTTGTGTTAAAGTATTTATTATGTATATTTTATTATTATTATTATTAATTCATTTATTTCACGTAACAAAGGCTCATTATTTATTTAAAAACCAAAAATCCAAAATATAAACATTCCAAATTAATTAATTATTATGTTATGTATGTTACGTAATGACTTTGGTTTATGTAGGTATATTATATTATATTGTATAACAAAATTATCTCAAAGTAACACCGTCCATATATATTTCTGTCTACATTCCTTCACTGGTGGGTTGTCTGGAAGAGATCGCTTTAAGCGATAAGACCGCCCATTGTGACACTATTATTAAGTTAGTTGTTATTTTAGTTTTTAATAATTTCTGTATTATGGTGTTACAATAAAGAGTTATTCTATTCATATTATGCGGGAGGCTGTCTGAGTAGGTACCAGATAATTGCTTGTTATTCTTCCGCCATGCAGTAGTGCGCAGGCATTACTGTGTTCCGGTTTGAAGGGCATTGTAGCCAACAAAATTACTGGGCATATAAGACTTTGTATCTGATGTCTCGGGGTGATGAGCGCAATGCAGGCCTACGCAGTGCTTTTGTTATGGGCAGGCGTGGCGCTCACCGTCAGACGAACGACTGGCTCGTCTCATTACTCGATTCCACAAAAAAGTATGGATAACATATTTTTGAATTTTCTTAAAATCTAACGATTTGCCTTGATTGGTTACTTTTTTTTAAAGTTCGTCCGTTAGGGCAGGCTAAAGTCTCTAGGACCATATCGCCATGTCTTAGGTACGTAGTTTTTATTTGATAGTTTAATATTCCATTTACTATACTATTATAAATATTTAATAAAACGGCTAGGACTCACGTAGTTTGTCGAATTAGTCGACCTAGGTTTCGAGCATGTCCGATGCTCTTCATCAGGGGCGAGTTTACGCTGCGAGATCGCGGCGACCACTGGCGGTGTCGAGGCGAGATGCGCGGGCGGCCGCCCGCTCCGCACGACGCGAGGGAGGAGGTGGCGTCGGCGGCGCCTGCGGGGAGCGCCACGCGCCTCTCGCGCGCTGTCGTGTTGCCGACGACGACCGCACTAATGTCGGCACGAGTTCTTCATCATCGCTGACAACGTCGTCGCCGAAAGTTCCGTCACACACTTTATTAAATATTTATAATGAATCAAACTCACGAAAACTTTCATACTATACTATTGTTGAGAATGAGGGTCAACAGCAACAAGCCGGACCCTCTCCTAGTGCTACAATAAAGTGGTAGAACTTTATTCAAGCTTCCCATGGACTTTTTGGGAGAACATATAAAGCAATGTTTTCTCTATTTTGTTTCATTTGCCTACACTCGTGCACGTTTACGAACACATAATGGTTAATATTCCACCGATATTACACATGATCACTCGAAGTAACACTTGTTTGGAAAATAAAACAAAATCGAACTGTATCACTTTTCACTTCCCGCCGAAGAGTCCTTGATGGGTTACTTTGGAGGAAACATTCATGGTGGGAAATAGGGTCAATAAAGCCGGTGTTGTTTTTTTTTACAAACGAAATTTTACCTACTTGTAACTTTTTTCAAAAATCCATAGGTATAAGCATAATTTGATGTTCTCAAAAATGCACCCGATGTTTTCTCAGGACAAAACTTCCTCACTGCAAGGGAAAAGGTACCTATCCTGAATGTCCCAAATTTTTGCCACACCCTGTATAGATACCTAATACACTGCTAATACTATTGTATACGTACTTAGGTACCTATCATTGATAATTTAAGAATTGATCAACCACAAAAGGAAATTGAATGTTAGTTTCTCTTCTCATGATGCGTTCTTTGCCATGGTTCTATGTAAACAAGTCACTAGGTATGGTTACGTATCTACGTACCTACCAACCGATTGAACATATTATTTTGTAAATATACATAACTACTACTGCATAACTACTACTAGCACTCATAACTAGTTACAGTTGGGAATACATACCTACTATAAATGTAGGTAGGTATTTGTGTACCATGTGTACATGTGTATTTTAAATCAATGAGATGTATACAAAGTTTAATAATAAACTAGTATTTAGTAGGTATACTTAGTTTACCTTCCTACTCTCTAATCTTAGTACCTATAGGTACCTACATATATACATAAAAGGCGTTCCTAACCATCGATAAAAAATTAAGAAATTGATGACACGTTCTAACGGAGTTGAGTTTAGGTAGGTATATAAGGTATATTAGATAAGCTGTTTATCTCGCCCCCAAATGCCGCCGCCGCGCCGCGTGGCCGCGCCGCGCCGCGCCGCGCCGCGCCGCGCCATCACTACAAAAACATCTGAAAGTGTCGCGCCCCCGCGCGTCCCGACCGTGGTACCCCCGGGACACGTCCAACTTCTCGCATATCTTACAAACTTCCAGTTGACAAGTTTGCAAAGTTATGCTTCTGATCCTGAGTACTTCTTCGCAGATTATCGGCTTTTAATTGCCGTCGTAGAGTGAACTCTGATATATAGGTATAGATAGTTACTTCAGAAAACTGCAGTCGATTGGTGAGTTTTTAATAAATACTTACCTAAGTAACTATCAAGGGATATAAAATTTGAATAAACATTATTGACATTGTGGGAAAGTCCCCTTTTCAAGTTTTACGATAAATGTGTCATTTAATATTTTTAGTAGAGTAGATTCAATCATTTTGTGTGTACCCACACTAGTGATTAGATAGATCTCTCGATCATGCCTACATTAAGGTTCATCATCATCATCATCAGCCCATCACGTGATGGGCTGACATTAAGGTTAGATGACTTAAAATAAACATTAATAGGTGAACTTAAAAAATTGTTCTCAGATGTAAAAGCTTCCAAAACACGAAGCGCAGCGAGATCTGCCGCATACCTGGATGTACGGTAACGCCATCTGTTGGCGGGCAGCCCATCCCAATACGTATGCCGCACGTTCAACCGGAGACGTTTCGATTGTTTATTCAGTATGTTTACACAGGGAAGGTAAGAGAAGTATTTTGTTTTCTTCTACACAATTGTACAAAATTGATACAGTTATTTTATTTTCGTTTCAAAACAATGATTTGACAATGTCCTACGTTCAAACCCAAACCTAATACTGTTTTAATACTCAATTATTTGTGGTCAGGCGCCATCTAGCATGGAGTAGCAGTACTTTTTGCACTATCATTACATAAATTGCGTAGAAAATGTAATTTTCGGTAATTTCGCCAGGTGGCAGTGATATACTTAAATATTAATAGAAACAAAATTAAGATTTGTAAAATATATAATTTGGTATTTTTAATTTATTTTCTGTACATTTAACATGTTTAGTTGCTACTCCAAGACTCAGGAGTTTTCGAGATGATGACTCTAGCAGCTGATCTTGGTGTAGAAGACCTTCGGGCGGCTTGTGAAGATCACGTCACCTCAACTTTGAGCGTGGAAAGTGCTTGTACTTTATTAGCAGCAGCGATGGAAATTCAAGATAGGCCGGGTAAGCAAAAGCTATCTATAATTTCGTCAAGTCGGTTAAGATGCGATGGTGGTGTAATGGTCAGCATAGTTGCCTTCCAAGCAGTTGATCCGGGTTCGATTCCCGGCCATCGCACATTTTGCACTTTTCGGATCAGATATTTTATTTCAATTCTATATTTTTAGTTTATAATTTGCGATGATTCTTATTCTTAAAAAATAAATTATCTCTTTATTTTCTCCTGCTTGGTCAGGTTTTGTCTGACGAAATGTATTACAATGTTTAATTCTATGAATTGGAAATTGTTTATATATTTTAAAGATGAAAAGTATTTATTAACATTTCTGATTCATAGAACTAAACATTAATTAGTTTAATTAATTATATGTTTTGCAAAAACTAATTAATAAATGTAAAAAACAATGCCGACTAGAAAATCCCTAATATGTCAACTTGCGTGGATGAAAACGTTTTTTTTTGTCTCTTGGCTAAAGCCATTGAGGTCTCATGAGGGCTAAAGCACAGCATTTTTTTTTTTTTTATATGTTTGCCCGTTTTGGCAGGCTAAAGTCTCTAGGACCATACCGCCTTAAGCACAGCTAAAGTTAAAAAGCAGTGTAGTTTTTTCGTAATAAAATGTAATCGACTAAAACATCGCCATTTTAGTCGAATAAAATGTTTTTCAATTAGTGTGTATAAAGAAAGCCATAGCGTGTAACTACTCGTAAATGCATATTTGCACGTAAAAAGCCACAATAAATCATAACAAAAGCATACACATACAAACGTGCCACATGACAGAGTTTACGGTTACATTATGACCGTCATGTCACAAACATAATAATAAATTACAAAAAATACATGACAAAAATTCAAACATAATAAAATTTCATTAAAAATAATGCATTTTATACATTGGTTATAAATTAAAATTGAGGATTGAGATTATACATTGAGGTCACATTTGCATCAATGTGAAATTGTAGGTTAAAATCAGGGTAACTTGTGGTTTTAAATGAAAATTTTCACTTAGCCCGACTTTAACCCATCTATTAAAGTTGGTGCAGGTCTCCTTCAGATGAATAGTTACCAGGTTGTCCAATAGGGGATCGGACAAGTTTTCAGAAAGTGTTTTAAATTAACTGAAGTGAATATATTTATAGCCATGAAAAATACTATTTTAATTAAATAACGCTCTAAAAGTACCTAAAACTATGTTTAAATATTATGTTTCAAATATTGCCGCGCAAAAGGTCACCTCAAAACTTGTGTCGTCATATGAAGGTAGAAAACGACAAACTCTTCGAAATAACTTGCAAAGAGATTTATATAGGTTTTGTGAAGTTTGGGGACTAAATTTTAGTAATGGAACAAAAAAAATTGCATAAATACATTTGATGAAAAGCAAAAATGTAAAATAAACACAAGCTTGACTCACGGCATTTGCCTTCAAATGACGTCATGAGCTGTGATTGTTTTTTCGTTTGAAATGAACAACAGATTAAAAATGTCAGAATTATTAGATTTTATTTATTGATTTAAAAATATAAATCATTATTATTTCACAAAAATATTGATTGAATGATCTTTCTGGTTCGACGAACATTCGTTATAGCTACATTTTAGATTTTTTCTCGATTACTGTCCGATCCCCTATTGTTTCTCATTTTTATGTGGCCATGCTAATATTTAGTACAAAATTTATATTTTGTAGCGTAATAAAATTATGTACGTTATAAAAAGTTATGGCACGAAATGGATATATTTTACACCCAGGAAAAAGGGTTGTTGTATGACCATAGTCCATAATAGAAATAGAGATAAAATATATGGTCCATAATAATACATCCCAAGATAAGCACTTCAGTACCTAATAAAATATGATAATTCTTCCCTTCTTTGCGTAATAGGTACTCGATGTAACTAAAATAAAATATAAATTTATATAAGTCATAATATATAAGTACACAACTTTAGTTGATTTACAAACATTACCATACCACCAATAAAATTAAATTTTATTATTTATGCTCGACTACATAAATTGACTAAACATCACATCACTAAACGTAATTCGTGACGTCCGTCATCCGCTTGTCAATCGAAAACCGAACCACAGATAATAAATATCGTTTTCCAAGTGACGCCTTCTGTTGAAGAAGCCGGGCACAATTTGGCGGTTTTGTTTTATTTTTGGAGAAAGGATTCTAATAAATTACCACAATGGCATACAAAGGTCCACCGAAAGTCCAAAAGGTGATGGTGCAGCCCATCAACCTCATCTTCCGCTATCTTCAAAACAGAAGCCGAGTTCAGGTTTGGCTCTATGAAAACGTGAATCTTCGGCTCGAGGGGCACATCGTTGGTTTCGACGAATACATGAACATTGTTCTGGACGAGGCTGAGGAGTACCACGTCAAGACAAAGGCCAGGCGGCAAATTGGAAGAATAATGATGAAAGGCGACAACATTACTCTTATACAAAACGTGAACCCCGACGCTACTGTATAAGTTTCTTAGGTTATAATAATATTTGTAAGTTCAGTCATTCCTAGTGACTCTGTTCAAAAGTGGTGATAACTTCCTCAGTTCACAGTCAGTGTCTGTACCTATGTTTCTGGTTTAACATGATTAAGGTATTTTGATTTTTAATCTAAGTGCTAAAAAATTACATGCCAGCCATTTTAATTATAAACTTAGAACTCAATACATAAGTTGTGGTACATTAAATTTAAGATTTACATAACTATGGATTTTATTTAATTTCCTTCATTTTCACAATACTCCTCTGTATTGTTATCTCTGTTGCTTGGCATAAATATATCGGCTTCAATAAATAGAAATAGTATTGAAAACATTGTTAGATTAACCTTTCTGTGTCACTGGATTTAATTTACTGTGACAATTACCACGGTTCAGATCTCGAGCAGTTAAAGAGAGCTATTTGTGATGAATGTCTCACCTCAGATTGACAACCAGTTGACATTTTGTTAAACTAATTTGTTAAATTTTTATTATTACACCATTACTGTAATAGATCAAGAGAATCACAGTTTCTAAAATGTAAGAGAATTATTTTGTTGGAATGAACACTAAAGTTACTGCATATAAACATGCCTGCAAAGAGTTAGTGTGTTTGTTACTGTCAATTAGGTAGAATATAGTTTATAATTCTAGATTAGCAGATACCTAATGTACCTGTGCTATGCCGATGAAGTTGCTAGCAAAGAAACAACTATGGGTAGGTATCTTTTTAATGTTTACTGGAAAATTTGAATACCTCATAATAAAAAGCAGGAGCTTATCTATTCCATTGTACGTTTTTTAATTTATTTTATGTTTGTTACCTCAGAACTCTATCATTTATGAACTGATTTGGAAAATTCTTTTTGTGTTGGGTTCAGTATAGCTGCGAAGTGGTCCTATATAAATTTCATCAATATTTGACCTTGGACTTCGACTTGAGATATATTGAAGTCAGTTTATTTCTATAAAATGAATCTTTTTTATTTTAACTGAAAAATTTAAATACCTGAATTTTTTCTATGTAAATTATTTCAATGGAATTGCCATTATCTGAAGTTACTTCGGATTCATGTAAAGTATAACTCAGAAGCAATCAGAACATCACAGGTTTGCATCAGATCAAAGATCTCCTTTCCCAATTAAAAACTTGGTATTTAACAGTTATAAATGATCCAGAATTTAACTTGTGTTCAAACAACAACATAATTTTAAAACGGAATGTTCCAGGGGGCAAAAGTGCTTCGTCATTCATGGAGCGCTGCATCACCTTCATCGGAGACAACGCAGCGGACTGTGTCAAGACCAATGCCTTCCTGAACCTGCCTAAGGAAGCATTGATTAAGCTCATCTCCTCTGATTTTGTTAGTATTCCTATTTATTATTCTCTAAATGTTAAATAATCTATAACAGAGTCATTCATTCCTGTTTCTCTTTATTCCCTAGTACTTCCAAAGTAGGTGATGGTTTTTAGTTGATTGATCGCATGATGATTTTTTTAGGAAGGCTTATGGGTGTAACGACAGTGCAAGCTGGAGCTTGTACTATTAATTATTATTCTGTGGCTGGGGCGGGTTATTATTAACCTTAGTATTCTGTGCTATTAGGTAGGTACATGTTGAAAAGTAGGTATCCTCCTATTCCAGGACCTAAAATACCTACTTACTTACGTACCTTTCGTCAGCAGTTTTTGCGTGAATAACCAACATCCATCAATCCATCTGTCCATCCTCACAAATTTTAGCATTGTATAGTTAGTAGGAGTAGGACTACATTACAAAAATACTTTTAACAAATAAAACAGGTCCGGAAAACTTATAAACCAAAGTAAAATGGGCGGATTTAATTAATTATTTAAATGATATCTTCGTCAACCTTTGAAAGGATGAAGTGGTAGGATTCCATATTAGTAGATTAAGATAGTAGCATACACTCTTTGGATCTTTTGCATTTTGCATGCGCTCCTTTAAGAGACAAATAGGTATTTTTTTTTTTAATTAATAGAGTGACAACATAACCACGTCACGAGCAAGTGTGGCTCAGTGGGAGCTCGTGCGACTTTCAATCCGACGCACCCGAGTTCGAATCCCGCTGGCCCCGCACCACTGACTTTCTTAAGTTATGTGCGGATTTAACACTCGCTCTAAAAACGGTGAAGGAAAACATCGTGAGGAAACCGGCATGTCCAAGAATTTTCCACAAAAAGTCAAGGACACGTGACATCCACCAACCCGCACTGGGCCAGCGTGGTGGATTATGGCCCATTCTCTCTCTATGAGAGAAGGCCCGTGTCCCAGCAGTGGGAACGTGATGGGCTGATGATGATGATGATAACAACGTCGTTCTCCTGATGGTAAGCAACATGCTTGCCAGTAACAGTGCAGCACCATCCAGAACATTTTCTTGCAAAAAATTAGCTGTTGAGGCTCATAATGCCCAGTAATTTCGCTGACTACAATGCCCTTCAAACCGGAACACAGTAATGCTTGCGCACTACTGCTTGGCGGCTGAATAACTGGCAAAGCGGTGGTACCCACCCAGAAGGCCTCTCGCATACGAGAAACCTACCACCAGTAATAAATATTTTATTAAAATCTAGGATGTAAAATTCTTTATAACTATAAAAAATATTTGTCCAATAGCCAGTTAGTCAGCTTATTTATAATAAATAATAAATTCATTTATTTCAGGCAATAATAAAAAAATCACAGAGTAATCATATCAAAGGCCCATATCACAAATACCTTAGAGACTAACATATATATTAAATTTATAGAACACTAAATCTTAAAATAATGGAACAATGTATTTTAAACACATTTCCCTGCAACAGCTTTAGATCCTCGGGTAGTTTATTATAAGTTAAAATATTCACGTGTGTCCCACATGTGGCAATAATATCTGTGTGCAGCTGTGCCTGGAGGAGGAGGAGGTGTGGCGGTGCGCGCTGGCGTGGGCCAAGCAGCGCGCCGGCGTGGCGCAGCCCGCCGCGCACTGGACCGAGGAGGAGCGCGCGCGCGTCTGCCTGCACCTGGCGCCGCTCATGCACCACGTGCGGCTGCTGCTCATCGGTCAGGACACACCTTTATTATCACTCCTAAGCTACCTTTAATATTTCGTACTACTGCTACATTGCCGTATAAGAAAAGAAAGTTAACTCATTTTATACCTGCAGCTGGCCTGTAAGGATGTGCTGCTAACCATAATATCACATAATTCTAGCCGTCCTCAAGGATTTGGCTCTCCAACTTGAAAAATTACCTGAATATTACCATATCGAGCAGCCATCTCAACTATTCCAGTTAGCACATTACCTCTAGATAACTTGTAAGTTTTATATAATATGTACACTATCCAGACAGCGCTGTGTTCGCGGAGGAGGTGGAGCCGACCGGCGCGGTCCCGATGGAGCTCTCGCTGGAGCGGTACCGGCGCGCCGCGCTGCACTCCGCGCCGCCGCCGCTCGAGCCGGACAAGCGCACGCAGCCGCGGTCGGATACTAAATACATACAATATTAACACTAAACATATTTTGAAAACTTAAAGAATTATAATACAGAATGGCCTTCCAGATGCGAACACAACATGCATAAAAATTACTATGATTTAAATATTTTGATACAGAAATTAGTAATACGTTATATGAAAACTTGTAATTTGGAAATAAAAATAATTTTCTTTTCTATTGACTTTGCTAACCGATACATAGAAAATATTGAAGTCCTGCAAACACTGTTACAAATGGAATACATGCGGTGAATGTTGACCGGTGCGGTGTAGTTAGTACGATGCGAAGTTGGATGGAAGTAGTTGGGTCGATATGGCAGTCTCAAATGGGTTTACACTTTTCAAAAATATATTGGGTTTATTAACAAAAACACAACAGCAAAATATAAGAGAATACAATGTAATTTTTTTTAATCAAAAATTGAATTTGCGGACTATTTTCCACAATGGCAAGTCCCATAATTTCCTAAACAAAAATAAACCTTACAAATTACAGTGGTTTATTGATGCTTTAACTTCTCAAATAGAAATATTACAGCTTCAGATGTAGTTTCTCCAAAATACAATTATACAATTTACAATTTTGTTGCACTTATTTAAAAAACCTGTGTATTTTGACTGTTTCAATACCTTCCACTAAACTAAGAATAAAAACTTGTGAACAGAGAGAACTTGTGATATGAACGCTCCTATATCAAATTTACCCAAGTTCAATAAATCCCTTTGAGCTTTGTTTAGGACACTTAAATGCTAATGGTATTGTTATTTCCAGGTTGGCGGTGAACATGTTCACGGGGTCAGTGATCCTGCAGCAAGAGAAAAGCGCCTTCCAATCTGTCATCAACAACTGGTAAGACATAAGTTCGAATTGTTATTGTTTAACGGCTCGAGCCGGCCTCGCGCGTGAGAGGTACAATGGATTGTGAAGCTAAACCTTCTTCAAAAATGTATCTAAATATCTCTGATAACCGCATCAATGTATAAAGTAGTTCGTTTTATAAACGAACAAACGCAAATGTCGTCTTTGTTTTATACTATTTAGGGTCAGTTCACACCGAGACGAGCCGCACACTTTTTAATATAACGGGGCGGAAAATATATTTAAAAACGTACACATTTAAGTGAGAGCGCGGCGCCGGCGTCGCGATTGTCGTGATGCAGTTAATCATTGGTACAGTCAGATGTATACACAAATAAATAATTTTCAAAATGATGTCACAGTTTTAAACCATCATTTTGTGTCATAATCATCTATACATTTTCAATAAAATAACGTAAACAACACGTAATAAGTCATATAGCCTCTGTTTATAAATTGTATATATGCTAGTCTGTAAGGTATATATTTTATCCACCTCTGGTACTTTTAATTTGTTAACTGTATTATTGCCTGAAATAAATGAATTTATTATATATGTCGCTCTTCCTCACGGGTTATACACCCGGTCCTTTGGAAGGCTTGCGCGGGGACATGACTCCAACACGTAGAGGCCTCTTAGAGCATTTCATTTAGATATGTAATGGGCAACATTTATTATTATTATATAAATTTATCTGAGATACATATATCTGATTTAGTGTTGTTTACATTATTTTATGACACAAAATGGTGGTTACATATTTTTTGCCAATTTTGTTGTGTACATTTTTATAAAATTTAAAACTATGATATCATTTTGAAAATGATTTGTTTATACATCTTAGTGCAGGCGACTGTACGTGTAAAATTCGCTTCGCTCTTTGCACTCTGTTCTGTTTTGACGATAAACAAATAAACACATCTACACGAGAAAAAAAAAAGAAGTCACAAAGTTCTTTCTTTCTGCAGGCTTAGCATGGACCGGAGGGAAAAACTTTTGTCCCCTGTTTTTATCTACCTTTGAGAGATAAAATTATCTTCTCCACCTTATATAGCACGGAAACAGAGGAAAAGATAAATTTATCCCCTTTTGACATTTGTGGTGGAAATGTGTGTCCGCCTCAGAGCATGGAGTCATTATTACGTGGATAAAATAATCCCCGTTTGACATAAGATAGGGAGGGGCCATCCTCGATCCTTTGAGGTGGGTTTAATTTGTATTTCAATCAAAAAATATGTCTCAAGCATTTTATAACTGTTTTTACGCGAGTAATGCAAATCATGGAGCGAAAACTGGACTGGAAATTTATTAGAGATGGCAGCAACCCTTTTGAGATGCCGGACAACGAACTCCGACAACTTTTTCGGATCAACAAATAGTTTAATATAAGTACATATTTACTAAATTGTTACTATTATTTTTGATATTAAGAGCATTAGCGCATGCTAGTCGAAAATCTAATAAGATTTTAAATAATCTTAATAAGTTTTAATAATCGGGACGGTTATGCGAAGACGCAGGTTCGACCCGTCTGAACAATATAATTTTTCTTCTTCATAGTTATTCTAAATCTTATTATTGTTATATTATTTATTTATTTTAAACATTTCTAATGTAAGTAATATACTAGTTTATTAAAAATACGCAAGGTATAAAGAAAATATTTATTTTTTTGAGGTTACAGTACTTTTAAAGTAGAATGACAATTTCATGTAACGAAACTCACATCGTCTAACGTCATTTTAAATTGGACGCATAATTACATTATTTTAAAACCATAGACGAAAAGTCAATTGAATGAATGACAATTCAAAATTGATTGAACATAATGTTATTTTTATTAAATTTTCTTAGTATGGCAACAATGACGGAGAGAAGGGCTTTCTCCACCGTGGATATAGTATCCCTCCGAGGAGGCAGAGGTAGACAAAATCGTCAAAGGGGAAAAGATTTTTATCCTCTCCCCGGGGAAAGTTGTCTCTAGTCCATGCTAAGCCTGCTGGTGTGTATGTGTGTATATATATATTATAAGCAGTAGATATTGTTTGTAACCAGGTGCGGCAGCCCGAAGCAGTCGTGGCGCCTGGTGTTCCGCGCCTCCACGCACGGCTACTCCGCGCAGGCCTTCCACTCGCACTGCGACGGCGTAGCGCCCGTGTTGCTACTAGTGCAGGTACCCTCCACGCACGGCTACTCCGCGCAGGCCTTCCACTCGACAACTTTGGTCTTTCGCACGATGTACTAATCACGTAGTTACGTAAAGTTTGAGGTCTGACCAAACGACCACCTGTCATCGCTAGGAACATGTTCATTCCTGTTGCAGCTCTCCCGCGGCGAGGTGGTGGGGGGGTACTCGGAGGTGGCGTGGGCGGCGGGGGGCGGCGGCGGCGCGGGCGGCGGGTACCTGCCGGCCGAGCGCGCCTTCCTGTTCGCGCTGGGCGAGCCGCCCGCGCCGCCCGCCACCTACACGCTGCACAAGAAGGCGTTTGCACTCTGCTACCATCCCGAGTAAGTATTGTGATATTGTCGTGTAACCCCCCCCCCACGAGGGGAGTTATAAGTTTGACCACTATCTGTGTCTGTCTGTATCACCGTAGCTCTTAAACGGGTGAACCGTTGTAGATGCGGTCTTTTTATTTGAAAGCAGGTTTTCTAGCGGTGGTTCTTAGACATGTTTTATCAAAATATCTGTCCATACATTTATACCTACGTTTTACTAAGTTTAGCTGTAGTTTTCCTATAAGAATAAATAAATAAATAAAATCGGTTCAGCCGTTTTTTACTTAGTATAGGGTTTATAGGGTTATTATAGGTTTTATTAAGGCTGGAGATAAGATGCACACGCTTCATGCATCACACTCTATTATCAGACATTAGCTTTCTCTCTTTTGTCTCAAATAACCAATGATTTTGATTCGAATATTAGTGTATGCTCAATCTACTCGACGACAGAAGAAATACTACTCGCTCTCAAATTCTGTAAAATTTGAGATTGGTGTCAAAAGAAATAATGAACGGAGGAAGTAGCGAGTACATATCTATACATGCAGTACATATCTATACGTACATATCTTATTCGGATCGTATAGACTTCAAGTAGACAGGTATTTAAAATAGGTAGGTACCCCAAAAAAAAATATTTACATTTCTGGAGAGGCTTATGTCCAGCAGTGGACAACATCCAGCTGATGATGATGATAATGATTTATCATTTGGTACATACAGTTGCGGACCAATCTTTGGCGCGGGCGCGGATCTACTGATCTCGAGCAACTGCAACGCCAACAACGAGTCGTACAGCAACCTGCACTCGTACGGCGACGCGCCGGCGCCCGCCTCGCTCGCACCTGACTACAACTTCACTGTGCGGGACTATGAGATCTTCACGCACAAGCACAACTAACTACAACATCACCGTGCGAGACTATGAGATCTTCACGCACAAGCACAACTAACTACAACTTCACTGTGCGGGACTATGAGATCTTCACGCACAAGCACAACTAACTACAACATCACCGTGCGAGACTATGAGATCTTGACGCACAAGCACAACTAACTACAACTTCACTGTGCGGGACTATGAGATCTTCACGCACAAGCACAACTAACTTCAACATCACCGTGCGAGACTATGAGATCTTCACGCACAAGCACAACTAACTACAACATCACCGTGCGAGACTATGAGATCTTCACGCACAAGCACAACTAACTACAACATCACCGTGCGAGACTATGAGATCTTCACGCACAAGCACAACTAACTACAACTTCACTGTGCGGGACTATGAGATCTTCACGCACAAGCACAACTAACTACAACATCACCGTGCGAGACTATGAGATCTTGACGCACAAGCACAACTAACTACAACTTCACTGTGCGGGACTATGAGATCTTCACGCACAAGCACAACTAACTTCAACATCACCGTGCGGGACTATGAGATCTTCACGCACAAGCACAACTAACTACAACATCACCGTGCGAGACTATGAGATCTTGACGCACAAGCACAACTAACTACAACTTCACTGTGCGGGACTATGAGATCTTCACGCACAAGCACAACTAACTTCAACATCACCGTGCGAGACTATGAGATCTTCACGCACAAGCACAACTAACTACAACATCACCGTGCGAGACTATGAGATCTTCACGCACAAGCACAACTAACTACAACATCACCGTGCGAGACTATGAGATCTTCACGCACAAGCACAACTAACTACAACATCACCGTGCGAGACTATGAGAGCTTCACGCACAAGCACAACTAACTACAACATCACCGTGCGAGACTATGAGATCTTCACGCACAAGCACAACTAACTACAACATCACCGTGCGAGACTATGAGATCTTCACGCACAAGCACAACTAACTACAACATCACCGTGCGAGACTATGAGAGCTTCACGCACAAGCACAACTAACTACAACATCACCGTGCGAGACTACGAGATCTTCACGCACAAGCCCAACTAACTACAACTTCACTGTGCGGGACATCGTAATAATACTATTTGTAGTTATTTTATATTATTTTTTAATTCAATAAATAATATTTTGTAATGAATTTGCAATGTTTTCTTCGGGGATTTTTTAAATAACCGAATAGGCAAGCGTTTGAGCGCAATCTCAACTGATGGATAGTGACGACACTTACATAGGTACTTGCCTAGAAGATACCGATTCACTCGCGACTTGAAGATCCAGATCTTAAGAATCGGGAAAGAAAGACGCTGTTAAGCTTTTCCATTCCTTCCATTTCCTTAGCTGCTTCTTTTTAGTAAGTGGGGTTGTCTTCCGTCGTATCTTGAATTTAATAATTTTTTCAAGTTTGCCAGGTGTGCGAATGTTTAACTGGGACATAGTCAGTTAACACACAACACATACATACATACAATGTACATAGTGGGTTATATCAGTGTTTATGAGTGATCCTCACCTCAAATTCAAAATTCTCAAACGGCTAGGTATACCATTTGATACCGAATAAAAAGTTTAAATATTACACTGATTCTACATTTCATCGTGATTTTTTAGTCACTTTTGAGTTCAAGATCGCTGGGGAGATTCAAAAATTGCACAGAATACGTAGCCAACATGGAACTGTGGTAGCAGAAAGCAGACAAACGTGTGGACTAGTTTGTCCACAATAGTTACCGTAGATGGCGCTAAAACCATCATCACGTCATGTAGTTCCCACAGCGCTCGTGAGATGGCGCTACACGTATGCATGTTTAGAATTTTAAATGTGTGTACTTATTTTGTGTAGGCTTTATAAAACTATACATAACAAACTCTTATTCTGTATGTGGGCGACAAGTCCCGTATGGGTTATTTTGTGCATTTCCCCCACCATCATCTACTCATATCCCAACTCCTTTTTAGCGGAGTGCGGCTGGGTCGCTAACGTAGCTGATCCTGTGAAATAGCTGATTGCTGATGAAGATGAGATGCGTCTGGTTTTTGGTTTTCCGTCGAGAGGTTTTATTGATATCGCCCGAATGTCTTTTGTAGCCGCACAGTGCAGTAGCACGTGTTCCACTGTTTCATTTTCCAGTAGGTATGCCTCGGCCTAGGAGACTGTCAGTGGCTCCGGTTTTGAATAAGTGATAATTTTAGTTGCAGTAGCCCGTAATTAGGCCTATAAGAAGGTGAAGATTCTGCCGCTGCAGCTTTAGAAGATTGTTATTGTTATACGTTTCTGTCTAGGTCCTCTTGTTCTACAGATTTTGGTGCTGTTTTTCTTGTGACGGTGCGGCGCGGTAGCTCTCGTATTTCTGTCGCTGATGGTTTGCAGAGAACCGCCACATCATCGCTTATCTCTTTCTTTGGTCCATATTAAGTATTTTTATTTCTGCTTATTAGACAGTTCTTCTAGGCCTTTTGGCTACAACCCGCAAGACCTAATGACTGGCCTTCTCAGTACCTACATATATGATAGCCGCTCTGTCCGTGGTACTCAAAGATGAGAAGTATATCTTCCCGGTCTGCCCAAGATGGGTATTATTTCTTGAGATGAGATAGCCCTCTAACAAAACATACCTATATTTAGTCGTCTCTTAAAAAATAATAAGTTATAAGTTAACTGTATTTTAATTTCAACAATCACCCTGCAATAAAAAGTTGATTACGAAAATAACAATTAATAATTTTGGCAAATCACCAAACTAATTTCCGAAGCCGGAAGTTGTTAAAAATAATAATATGCTGTATTATTTTTATTGAAGACAACAATCAAGTGAAATGTGTTGGATTGGTGAAATACCCAGAACTTGAAGATTTTAATTAGCGACTGTCAGCACCATGGTGAATTGCATATAGTCGTCTATTCATAGTTAAGGCTAGCTATTCCGGTGCTAAAAAAGCGCACATACATTATCTTTAACAAAAAGAAATCCATACACGTGTCCTAGGTTCAACGGCAGTTCCCAGAGTTCAGTAGGTAGCCAAAAAACAGAATAGGTATTATTTAGCAACCATTTTTTTTCTAGAGCTTTTTGTCTTCAGTCAATTCCGGGTTCAAGCGTGTCCGAATTAGGGTTACCAAATCAACTTTCTCATTTTAAGAGAACAGTTAAAAGAGGCATTCAAAATATGGGATTCAAGTTTAAAATAAGAGACAAGCATTTTCTGTTTTTGGGATAAAACGTACTTATCTTATGTTCTTTTCTAGGAATTAAAATAAAGTATCTTATGTTCTATTTCAGGACCTACAACACACCAAATTTTATCTAAATCCTTTAGTTTTTGCAAACCACTATCCATCACTTTCACAAACTTTCGCATTTATATGATTAGACTTCGCGGCCTTTAAAGTATCTTGTTGTTGAATTACAAACTTATAAAAATCAGGGCATGACAAATCAAAGTAAATCAGCTTTAATATTTTCAATAGACAGCAAGCGGTTTCCGTACAGGTACCAATTGACAGGTCCAGGCGTTGCAGAATGTAAAAAATACGGAACATTATACTGTCCCGTATTGGTTCCATTAAATTTTAAGGGACACGGCAATATTTTTGCCTGTCATTAAAACGAGGCATCCAGTAAAATACTGGACACCGGGTCAGCCTAGTCCGAAGCAACAGCTATGAAGCTAGAATATGTCGCCGGTCAGCGGCGACAGCGGTGGCAAGACTGCGATTGTCACGGCCAAACCAATCGATGTCAATTTTGCTACGACGTACTCCTCATATTTGGGTGTTCTCAATATTCTTGGCTGAAAAACGAGACATCCCGTAAAATATGATGGTCAGCCTAGTCCGAATCAACAGCTTAATTGTAATAAACCTTAATTCAATTCAATTCAAAAGTTCTTTATTTCAATTTTGTCGTCACAGACGCACTTATGAACATCAATTATTACAATGACTCTACCACCGTATCGGAAAAAAGAATCACTGCTCAGAAGATACGGCAAGAAACTGAGGGGCATATTTTTTAGAAATTTTGTTACAATATTTTATATTTTTACTGGTGGTAGGTTTCTCGTATGCGAGAGGCCGTCTGGGTGGGTACCACCGCTTTGCCAGTTATTCAGCCGCCAAGCAGTAGTGCGCAAGCATAACTGTGTTCCGGCTTGAAGGGCATTGTAGCCAACGAAATTACTGGGCATTATGAGTAATAATAAATATGTTACAAGTTTTGAAAAATAAAAGTTAAAAAAACATTAATGAAAAGCCATATTTGGAATTCAGAGGAACAAATGGCCATCCCGCGTATACATAAATGCATGTGTAAGTAGGTATGTAAAACCTAGAGTAACATGAAACATATTAAGTATATACCCAGAATTCAAACCGGTATTTTCGTTATCTTCTATGTTTAGTATAAACTCAAAATATTAGTTCGATGACGCCTGAATTTGAAAATCATGGTATCAAAGTGTTACGAGTATCATGGACTATGAGTTATGACGTCAACAAACATCTGCTGAGGTCGTCGCCAGTGAGCAATCACTGTTTTTTTGTAATTGTCATCGTCAATCGTCATCCTTTTTTCCACGGGAGTCATTGAATGGCTCCAGAGAAGCAAAGAGACCAATAGACCAGCCAAATGCAGTTCGAGGAAAGACCAGCATCTAATCAATCATCTAACTCGAACACCGATCCCGATCGCTTTTTCTATTTCAAATTTGGAAGGCGTTAACATCCTTCTAATAGCGATATGGATATTTAGCGATCGTGATTGGGTCGAGAACTTGAAGTAGAAAAGTTCGACAACTCCACAGACAAATACCGATCGCGAGATATATTTGAAAGCGATCGGGATCGCTGTTCGAGTTACGCGATTGCTGCTGGATGCGATTAGCGCAAAACTGAAAAAGTGTGATACAAAGATTAATCATCATCATCAGCCCATCACGTTCCCACTGCTGGGACACGGGCCTTCTCTCATAGAGAGAATATGGGCCATCCACCACGCTGGCCCGTGCGAGTTGGTGGATGTCATATGTCCTTGAATTTTTGTGATTAATTCTTGGACATGCCATTTCTTCACGATGTTTTCGTTTACCGTTTCTAGAGCGAGCGTTAAAATCCGCACATAACTTAAGAAAGTCAGTGGTGCGGGGCGAGCGGGATTCGAACCTTTTAAACCTTTTGAAGTCGGTTAAAAAGACTAATTAATATCCAGCAGTAATATCTAGAGAAGACTGAGGATAATAAATTGAGCATGAACTTAAAAACATACATTCATTTAAAGGAATACTGAATGCGTCGCCTTCTCCTTGCTGAAACAAAAAGAGAAACTGATGACTAGTCATACCATAGAAAGCTCTTAACATTACGTCATGAGTAATAATATCTATTAGATCTACTTATCGATATACATATATATCTTACCAACAGATAGGTACTTATGTTTGCTCCAGCCTGGTGTGTGCGTTAGCTAAAGAGGCGGGAAAACCCATGCTCGCAATTCATTGACCCGTCGCGTCGGACGGAGCCCATTCCAGGCCCTCGTCAGTGTAGTGGAATCTGCTTTCTAATAACTAAGATGCAGTGGATGAGTAGCATCCTTAAGTAACGGTTAGGTAAGTTAAGTTAAGTGCTTGAGTTAAGATAACGGTGTATCGTACTTTGTACTTAAATAAAATAATAATCATTTATTCAATAAGGTTCTTAAACTTATTTGGCTAGTTGACAAACTTAGTATCTACAAAAGCTGTGAAGTAGGTACTATAGGTACCTACCTATCCATGTAACTACAGATATACGACTATACTTATATCCTGGGTAAAGGGAAAACATGTTAGTGTTTATTTCTAAAGTTAATTGTGAGTTAAATATATATGATAAATCCCATTGAAATGCTATTATTTAGTAGTTCTAGTTCATCCACAGATTAGGTAAGTTAATATCAACGTTCGGGGCATTGCGGGACGAGCTTACTTACGTGCTAGTGTGCGTCTGGTCATGTTGTTGTAAGATAAGCGGGCCTGCGTCACAATGTGAAGTTTTCCTTCCTTCCACGTCTGTGGAGCGCTGGAATCCCCTCACCTGGACCACTATCTCTGCGCCATAGATAACTGCACACTTAGTAGTAAGCATGCGCCTGCGCCGATTTCCTGTCTGATATACCTAGTGAAAGCACACAAGGACGTGTGCCGCGCGGCTGGCGGCACAGTGCGAGCTAAGCGAAAACGATCGGTAACATAATATTTTTTTTATTTGAATATAAGTAGCCGTAGTAGTAGTAGTAGTATAAAGCAGAACCACCTTTTTTCGCTAAGTGCCTAATTTTTACTGTACCTTCTGGGTGAAGGTACAGTAAAAAATTTTCATTGGTATTAAGATGTTTTTAAATTGTAGGTACATAGGAACTTCAATGCAAAATATGCGTAAACGTATTTCAAAATTACCATAAATAAAGTAAATTTTGCGTCGAATATGAACCACGTGCAGCCCGCGTGTTGCCAGTGATGAGTTTGTTTCATTGATGGATTCACTGATGACGCGTATTGTTTACTATTCAATAACGTAGGTAATTGTGTTATTATAGGTAGTGAATTATAGATACCTATTTGTCCCATGCGTGGACTTGTTGCTGCTTGGGTATCCGCGAAATTATGAGGTACTTGTGGTTGTGAAATACCAACTTTTTTTGAAATAATATAATAATAATAATATAATATAGTAACAATATAATAAAAAATATAATAATAATATATAATGAGGGCAGGGGCGACTTTGTGGCGAGTCGTTGGTGCGTGGCGACACTGAGCCTTACCCCGAGATTCTCCCTGGGGCTAAATGAGACCCCTGACCCCCGGCTTGCTTTAACTGGCAGTCTGGAAATGCAAGAGCTAAGAACTAAGCTCCAAGGGTGGAAGTGTTAAAGGGTATAACGCCGGGAGTAGCGTTTAAGTAAATGAAACGCATTTCTTTTCAGCACTCAGACTTCAATTTGAGTATAGGAAAGAAATGGGTAAACATACTTACCTTCTTTTTCAAAGTCATGTTAACATAAGTTACAATTTTTAACATTTTTTTATTTGTATCATGTGTTTATGACCTTTAAAAGTGCACTTTTGTGCCTATTTAATAAATGATATTTGACTTTGACTTTGAATTTGAAACTGCAGCACACCTCTCGACACCCTTTAGCCACCCACACCTGAGTTGCCCCTCTCGTCGCCAATGAACTGCAGCCCTTAAAGGGGGCCGGTTTAGTGGGTGGCGAGTCACCACCTGCCTAAATATTATTTTTATGAGGCGGAACTGGCAGGTGCTGAAGTCTCATTTCATAGACCGGTTCCCATCCATTAAAATCACCTCAATAGCCCAATCATAAGTAATTTTCATATCTCCAGTCCTTCCACTTTTGGGGGGCTGTCTTTGATTGCATCTTCTTAATGATGCACTTAGAGACAGTCCCCGATAAGTGTTGCCCATTACATATCTAAATTAAATGCTCTAAGAGGCCTCTACGTGTTGGCCACATGTCCCCGCGCAAGCCTTCCAAAGGACCGGGTATATAACCCGTGAGAAAGAGCGACATAATAATATAAAAATATACCTCATTATAAAAATCATAAACATGTTTGCCTATCAAATAATTAAAAAAAACATTAAATTTTAATAAGAAATTATTTTTTTCCTTTAGCTGACTTCAAAACAACACAATACCGGAAAACATACCGTCTGGCTCTACGGTACCTAGTCTCTAGTGCCCAGTACAAGTACCTAGGTATATTATGTATATTGTTATGTTGCGATCCCTCGGGAAGCATGTTCCATTGGGATAAAAAATATCTTATGTTCTCCGGCTACAGGCTATCTCTGTGCCCAATTTCATCAAGATCGGTTCAGCTGTTGAGTCGTGCAAACATAACAAACAGACAGACAGAGTTACTTTCACATTTACCTAATATTAGTGAGGGTGTATGTGTGTGTGTGTGTATCAAAGCTGAAAATTTACCAGAAATTGTAAGCGATGACGACCACCGTTTGCTCTTCCTTGATTTTGTAGGTATATAGGTAAATAAATACCATTTTAACATAGGTACTATATCAGCATCTTCATAACAAGTACGTCGGATAGTACGTGTTACGTTTTGCGGTTCTCAAATTTTATTTAACAAATGTTGACGTCTGGGGAATCGCGGTTCCAGAAAACGTAAGCAACAGAACATCAAAGAACGCGCGGGCGTTTTCAAATACATTTGTTTTTGTTTGTGGTTTATTGAGTACAATTGTTACTTATCATAAATTTAATGACGAACACGCGAGAAAGAAAATATATGACGTAAGTAATTAGGTATATACCTAGTCAGGTCATAAATTCTGTCACATGTTTAATATAAAATAATTGAAACAAGTTTATTCATTATGTAACCATTTATATACCAAAATAAACTTAACAAAACATAGATTCTTATGACAATAAAGTTTATTCAAAATGACCTCAGTGATTTTGAAAACAGGCCTTAAAACTGCGCGGCCAGTCGTCTATCGCAGCAGGAACGAGGTCCATGTCAATATCGGCGGCTGCCTTAATCAAGGATGTCTTGAGTGACTCCAAATTGGGATGAGGCTTTGAGCACGCCTTTTCCTCCAAGTGTTGCCATATCTCGAATCTAACGGACTCAAATCTGGACTGGAGGAGGGCCAGTCTTCGTGCCGGATGAAGTTGATTTCACGCGCCGCCAGCCAGTCTTGTGTGCTCTTCGCTCTATGAGCTGGCGCCGAATCTTGTTGGAATACTCAGTGCCTGTTATTGAACATGGTATGAGAAACAGGTTCCACACGGTTCGTCAGGACTGTATTTTGATACAACAACAACTGCATTCGTTTTTACACCTTTCTCACAAAAATGTACCTCTGTTAAGCCCCAATAAGAAACTCCCAACCATACCATGAGCGAGGATGGAAAATGACCTCGTTGGACACGCGGAATACGGTTGCTCGCTTCTTCACTACTGTGTGCGTACACCTTATCATTTTGTTTGTTGTAGCTCTCTTCTACGGTAAAATTTTTTTCATCCGAAAAAAGAATTTCCCGATATTTTTTTCCCGCGTACCGCTTCAACAAAGCTCGGCATCTCTTCAGTCTCAGGTCCATTAGACGAGCATTTAAACGAAGTCCTGTTTTTCTTCGATATGCCCGAAGCCCTAAGTCTTCATTTAACACCCTTTTCACCGTGGTTCTGCTTAACCCCATCTGAAGGGCCAACAGTTTCTGCCTACGTTTGGGATTTCTTTGAATTCGCGCCTTCACAGCTTTTATCACTGCTGGAGTCCTAACAGACCGAGGGCGACCACTTCTTGATCTACACTAGAGTCTTCATTGTATCGTTTGATGGTACGATAAACGAATCTTTTGGTTATATTCAAATTTTTCAGTATGTCAAAAATTTTAATTGGCGCGTAACCGCAACGATTCAACGCAATAACTGCAACACGGTCTTCTTTAAGCGTCCACTCCATATTTAATGTACTTAGAAAAAAATGCATTTTTAATGCATATATATTTATTTTCATGAACAATTCGAAATTCGAATTCAATAAACTTTTTTGTGGCCAGCATTCTAAAAGAAAAGTTTTTACTGTGTGACAATACTTATGACCTGACTGTAAGGTTTTTTTTTACCATTATAATAAACGTCACAAAGGCAGATGATAAAGCATGTTGCATGTTGTGTTGTACTTATAGTAAATAGTTTTAAAACAACACCACCGTGCCATACAAACTTTGTTAGGTACCTACTTGATTCTACAATATTACATCTGCGGAAAGTTGCAAGCTATGTAATCATTATTTTGTATTCTAGCAAATAAATGATTTTGATTTTTTTTAATTAGAAATCTTGTATTATTAATATAATTTTAGAATATTATAATTAGAGGGATATATCACATTATTGCACCAGATTGTATTTTTATCTATAATACGTAAAATTATAATTATCTCATTATTACATTCATATCTAAATCAAGGCTATCATTGAGATCTGTAAGATATATCAGACAACCATATTGATTTTTAACTCAAGGTTATTACCAAAACTAGATTTTCCCGTGACTCTATCGACGTGGACAACAGAAAAAGAGCCAGTCATCCTTTTTACATGATCATTTTAGGAAGATTCATCTAATATATGAGACAAAATGAACTGAAATGCATTGGATGCGCGTAATTACTACGTAGAAGTGTTATATTATACCTAAACGGTAAAAACGAAGAGGTAGAGGGAAATAGGAGAGATAAGTGTTATCTGTTCGTTTGTTTAAAGTTTAAAACGAACAGAGAAACATTTAGACCACCACATCTTTGGGTTCAGTAACCTTAAAACGGAAGTCTCGAAATCACGGACGAATGCCGGTGCTTGATTCCAAAATCAATGTCAAAATTTCTACGTAAAGATATCTACGAGTATATTCAGTTATTACCGACCGCAGCTATTTATAGTTATTATTTATAACTATTAGCCCCTATAGACCCTTTGTGCTCAAAGCTCAGCTTAAACTGGTTTATTACTTACCGTGAGATGCATTGACATAACGTTTTCTAAAAAATGTTCTGTTGAGTCCCAGGTTACAACGATATAGGATGCGATCGAGACAGGAGCGCGAAGGTTATGGTATACGAGAGTAAAAGGATTGTAGGAGGATGGTAACGGGGTAGGAGCGGGACGGTAACGGGATAGGAGTGGATGGTAACGGAATACGAGAGGGTGATGGTAGCGGAATATGAGGTTGGCGGTTCCGGGTTAGGGGTCGGTAACGGGATATAATGGGGATAGAAGTGGGACGGTAATGGTATAGGAAAAGGTCGTGATCTGGATAGCAGCAGGACGAAAGCAAGAGCAGGACAGTCAAGGTATAGGATGGGGACGGGATCGGAATAAGGGCGGAGCGGGAGCAGGATCGGGATAAGGGTTATTACTTCACTGCGCGTACTAAGTCGTAGGCAACAGCTAGTATAATATAAAGTACCTAGTGACCCAGTTACTTACCACAAATCAGTTTTCCTCTATTGACTGTGGTTAGCACGCGTTATGCAACTGTCAGCGGGCACGGGTCAAGTTTGTCTTTTCCTTTTCTTAGGCAAGGTCACGGAAACCCAAAGACGTCAAGCTGACGTCACTTGTAGTTGCTAGAGAATGCCGCTATTCCAGGTAGCTATGGGGCAGAGGGCATTCGCGGGTATTCCGTGAATGGAAAAGACACTTAGTTTCCTTGGTGGTTTCGTTTTCAGGGAAGGAGTTATTTTATGTACTTTGATCGAGCGTAACGTAGTGCCGTGTCGTAATTTATACCTCGTTGTTTGGACTTTTATATTTTTAATTTTTAGACTTTTTTAAAATATTTAAAAAAGATACATCTTCGCTGTGTTTCTTGGTGCTATCTTCTCTAGCAGGCGTATTTCCGAAGCACTGGTAGAGTCAGTTTTGCATTTCTTTTCTGGGCCCGGACTTCAATTTGAGTATGGGAAAGAAATGGGTAGACATGCGTACCTTTTTTTTCAAAGTCACGCTATTTCTATGTTACTTTTTTTTATTATAATACTTTATTATTTTACTTAATTATGTTACATTTGATTTGTAATATGTGTATGTCGTTTGAAAGTGCATTTAGTGTGGCTATTTAATAAATATCTTTTGACGTTTGACTTTTTATCACACATTATTATGTGGTAAAAGCGGCCGCTTTCCGTTAGTCGAGCAATCTACGAAATCTTCGCATAATGTTAGGCTCGGCTGGCACGCTGCCTTCTGACGTCACGGGAAACCCCACAGGCTATCTCCTGACGCAGCGGTGAACAGTGATCTCCGCTCTTGACGCAGCAACAAGATACTGGTATTTACCGCACAGTTACACCATGTTTACTTACATTACACTTTCCTTTCTTTATAACACGTAGGTGTGTGCAAATGCATGATGTATGCATTCGCTCGTGAAAAAAATGCGACATATTTATCGGTGTTATGAATAAGCCAACAAATATATATTTCATAAAAAAAACAATGTATCTTCGAAGTCCAAGGTCAAATATCGATGAAATTTATATGGGACCACTTCGTAGCTATACTGAACCCAACGCAAAAATTTTCATTGTCCAGAAAAAACTGATTAGAATATTAGTGAACATACAACAAACAGATAGCTGTAAACCTTACTTTAAATATTACAAAATACATACATTACTAAGCATATACATACTAGAAATTTGTAAATTTATACGAAATAACCCCAACTTATACACAAAACGAGAAGATGTCCCTAGGAACACAAACCGCTCAATACGACATATGAACCGGCTTGTGGTGCCTACTCCCCGACTTAAACTACATTCGACAGGTACCTGTTATATGTCCGTAAAAATATATAATTGATTGTATATTGGAAGTTGACTAAAAACGAAAAAGATGATAAAAAATTATAAAACAACTATTGATAAGTTACTACACGCTTGATGAATATTTAAATGACAAATGTAATAAATACCAAAAACCTGATATTTATGACGATTATACATACATAAATATACAGATTATAATAATAAATACATAATATACACAGGCGACTATACAGGGTGGGGTAAATTTTTGGCCCCTTAACGGTAGCTACCTTTTCTTTTGTAGGTAGAAGGTTTTGTTCTTAGGATCTTTCTGTTTTATTTTGAAGAAAAAATATTGCCATTTTTAGATTTTTGCTAAAAAGTACGGTTCACTCAAAAACTGACATTTGTCAAAAAAAACAAATTGGTTTTAATCGACTCTATTTCCAACCAGGAACACTTTTCCCAAACTAACATACCAAATCAAATCGTAAGTATTGGCAATAATTAAAAAAAACATTCCCATACATTTTCTGTGAAAAAACGAGTAAGTGAAAACAACAATGTCACTCATTCAATGGTTCTTAATTTAAATTCGTATGTAACTACTTTTTAAGTTGGTAGGCTAATTTTGAAGGCTTATGTCCCTACCCATGTTCGCATGTTCCCAAATTTCTTAACATGGTTTTTATAACTTTCTTGTCTGGTAGTGGTATTTCTTCATTTTCTCTACGAAATGCTTCTAACGCTGGTTGAACACGACACTTATTTTGAAAATCAGCTTTTATTAAGCTTAGCCGCTGTTGATTCGTAAGAGACATTTTGAATTTTAAATTAAAAAAAAATATTTCTCGCTAATTTTTTCTAGCGGTATAGTCATTCAAAGAGGTGGTATATTATTCTACCAATAAGGTTTAATAACAAATATCAATAAATAATTTGAATTTAAAACAAATTGCTTTCCGTATTCGAATGGTATGCATGACTTTGTTGCCGCGAAAGGCGCTTCTTAGAAAAATGTATGGGAATTGTTTTTTTTAATTATTGCCAAAACTTACGATTTAATTTGGTAAGTTACTTTGGCAAAAGTGTTCCTGGTTGGAAATAGAGTCGATTAAGATAGACTTGTTTTTTTTGACAAATTTCATTTTTTGGGCGAACCCTACTTATTTTCAAAAAACTAAAAATGGCAATACTTTTTTCTTCAAAATAAAATAGAAGGTTTCTAAGAACAAAACCTTCTAACTACAAAAGAAAAGGTAGCTACCCTTAAGGAGCCAAAAATTTGCCCCACCTGTATATTAAATGGCCAATTGTAAAAATGCTATATGATGTAAATAAAATTAATCTTAAGACTTATTAAATAATCGCAATTATTATTATTATTCTTATTAATTTGATACTTTTTTCTATATAATTTTCCTCCTCTCTTCAATATTGCGTGCCCGACAGGGTCCTTAGTGAACTGACTACAAATTGACCATCTGTTGTACCTACCTACATTAAGGAATGCATTAAAAAAATAAATAAAATCATTTTTCAAATAGGTTCATAAATGGAGGAGTTCCAAAGTAACAAACATAAAAAAGGAAAAAATATGCTATCGAATAGAGAACCTCCTCCTATTTTGAAGTCGGTTAAAAACAGTAAAAATGATACTCCATTCGATCTTATTTTGGCCCAGCTCGCACGCAGCCTTTTGCGACTAGACATTGGAACCATGAAATAGGTAGGTACCTATTTACTTACTTATTTTCTTTTAAGATTTATGAATAAATATTAAAATAGATTTCTCAAAATAAAGAAAGCAGGTCCTATAAGCGTGTTCTACATGGTTACTTAGCATGAAGCTGCAACTTAAAACTCGCCGACAGCACTGGCACAGAATCCCACATTTTTTGACCGCCTAGAACAGGGTCTGCTGATGGAAGCAGGTCGCCGGTTGAACTGGTACTATCTGGTATCCGCGTGTTTCCCACAATGTCACAGTCGATCGGTCGCCGCCCGCATTGTCTACGGTCCCATCGCCACTATAATTGATTCCTGAACAATCGGCGGCGTTTCGCGGGTTTTACTGATTATTTGTTTTAGACACACTCGTTATTGTTACTGCTCGGTGTAGGAAAGTCCCCTAATTGCACAAAAAGTGCTCCAATAGTGTTGAGTAAAGCTGTTTTGTAGTAGAGTAAGTAGTAAGTAGGTACCTAAATAGTTATAGATAATATTATTCAATGAAGTACTATAAAAGGCCATTCCATTCCTACACCGTCCGCTGAAAGATTGATTAATGACGTGTTCCGAGAAAAATGTTCCAAAAACTGACTTGTGCCAGACATAATCTTGACAGCGTTGCATTTTAAACGAAATGCATTCTCTTTCAGAATCTAATGAAACGCATTTCTTAGAAATATACGCACCGCCTGTCGACTCTGTAATTTATTGGCCCTTGATGAAACAATGGGTTTTCCTCCAAATTATTGTAATGGCATGGATTCACAGGAACACATCAGCCCGGGGCTGGCTCCGGGGTGGGATGTCGGTCCTTCGGAGAAAACTTTTCCCAAAATCTGCAATGCAGTATCGTTTGATAACACCGCCCTATACACACGCCGCCACCGCCGCCGCCATCAGAATACGTATTCAAATTAAAGTGTGCATAAGTCTTACCATTTTATTTCAAGAATTCGCAAAAAAACAACTATTTGTCTGATGGTTAGCCCAGGCAACACTAGCTGCGCCCTGCGGTTTCACCCGTGTCGACAAAACACCGGTATATACATTTAATAAAGTATCCCATATCTCACTTCAGGACCATACGTTAAGTAAGTTACGAAATTTGAATCGGTTTACTAGTTTTTATATATACTCGTAGGTATTGCAATTCCACTCAAAGTATTGGACTACAAAGTAGTGGACTACAAAGTAGTGGACTACAAAGTAGTGGACTACAAAGTAGTGGACTACAAAGTATTGGACTACAAAGTAGTGGACTACAAAGTATTGGACTACAAAGTATTGGACTACAAAGTAGTGGACTACAAAGTAGTGGACTACAAAGTAGTGGACTACAAAGTATTGGACTACAAAGTATTGGACTACAAAGTAGTGGACTACAAAGTAGTGGACTACAAAGTAGTGGACTACAAAGTAGTGGACTACAAAGTATTGGACTACAAAGTATTGGACTACAAAGTAGTGGACTACAAAGTATTGGACTACAAAGTAGTGGACTACAAAGTAGTGGACTACAAAGTAGTGGACTACAAAGTATTGGACTACAAAGTAGTGGACTACAGAGTAGTGGACTACAAAGTATTGGACTACAAAGTAGTGGACTACAAAGTATTGGACTACAAAGTAGTGGACTACAAAGTAGTGGACTACAAAGTAGTGGACTACAAAGTATTGGACTACAAAGTAGTGGACTACAAAGTAGTGGACTACAAAGTAGTGGACTACAAAGTAGTGGACTACAAAGTAGTGGACTACAAAGTATTGGACTACAAAGTAGTGGACTACAAAGTAGTGGACTACAAAGTAGTGGACTACAAAGTATTGGACTACAAAGTAGTGGACTACAAAGTAGTGGACTACAAAGTAGTGGACTACAAAGTAGTGGACTACAAAGTAGTGGACTACAAAGTATTGGACTACAAAGTAGTGGACTACAAAGTAGTGGACTACAAAGTAGTGGACTACAAAGTAGTGGACTACAAAGTTTTCCGCGGTAATGTAATGTACTCGTCATCTAAGTCGTCTGTTCTACTCTTCACTGGTGGTAGGTTTCTTTTACTGGTGGTAGGTTTCTCGTATGCGAGAGGCCGTCTGGGTAGGTACCACCGCTTGGCCAGTTATTCAGCCGCCAAGCAGTAGTGCGAAAGCATTACTGTGTTCCGGTTTGAAGGGCATGGTAGCCAGCGAAATTACTGGGCTTTATGAGACTCAACAGCTAATTGTAGGATTTTGCAAAACAAAGTTCTGGGTGGTGCTATTATTGTTATGGGCTGGCGTGTTGCTTTCCATCAGGCAAACGACCAGCTCGTCTCGTCACTAAGTTACATTAAAAAAAAGTCTCATGTGCCCATTATAATTTCGCCGGCAGCAAATAATGTCTTGCACACCGGATCACACATTGCAAAGAAAGAAAAAAAACGTCAGAATCATGAAATATTCATGAGAGTGGTCTACACCACCCCACGAGCTCCAGAGTCACCACCACTTGGCAGGTTTTTTATTTCACCTTAAGAGGACAGAGAATACCACCTACAATTGTGAGCGACATTGAACTCTGTACTTGGATTTCCACAAAGTAACGCTTGATTATTATAGGATTTGTCCGCGAACGAAATCTCGGGCAAAACCTAACAAACGTAGTGCCGAGACGCATGAGGTAAGAAAGTCGGAGATAAGGAACACGGAGTGGGAAAAACTATTTAAACCCAAAATTATTTTATTGTCTTAGCGAAAGAACCTTGAAAATATAAACGCTGTTTCTTGATTTCGCGTTGGCTTCTTGAAAACTAGTTACTATTAATTTTTTATTGGTGTATGGACATACGTTTGACGACATCTCGCCTGATGGAAAGCGAAGATAAAGACCTATTCACTCTAGACTTAAAGAGACACAAGTTATATATTATATCTTAGTATTGTAACCAGCGAAATTACTGATGGGCATTATGAGGAAAGAGCTATTATCTCAGGGTGCAGAGCACAGTGCAGTGCCGTGCAGGATTTTGCAAAACAAAGTTCTAGGTAGTGCTGCAACTATTATAGGCAGGCGTGTTGCTTACCATCAGGTGAACGACGTGGTCGTCTCGTCACTCAACTATATAAAAATGAACTCTTTTTGAAAATCAAAATTATTTTTTACCTGAATTATGATCTGAATATTTTAAAACATTTAAGTAAACTTCCGGATACCTAGTATAAAACTCATAAATCAATAATAAAACAAAATCCAATAAGTCGTAGATAAAAAATATCATATTATTGCGTATTTTGTATGGAATACACTAGTGTTATCGCCCCTCTCATGTATGATGTTGAATCTCTAAAAGCGGTCCTTCTCTGTATTAACCCTGCCGCCGGCAGGTCCACATTCCACAGTTCTAACTGGGAAGCCACGGCCATGGAAGCTGGCCACGCCCCTTCCCAGCTTCATAGAAACGTGACTCACCACATGTATTTCGTACATAAGCACGCGTGAGCGCAAATGTCTTTTACATGACCATGCGGAATTCTCCGGTTAGGAAATACGGGAGAATGCACTGACGTGTCTGATCAAGTATTCAGGACATGAAATAAAACTAAGAAAAAAATTGGAAAGTATGCCTACGTGCGGAGTTTGGAACTGAGTTCCGGCTGGCACAACAGCTACTCACGCGCTTGTTATCAAGAAACTGTGGAGAGACGGCGAAGCAAAATAAAAGGTTCCAAATTCAAAAGTTGGTTTTTTCAGTTTAGGCATCACAGATGCACTAATGATAAAATTGTGAATGTCAGTTATTGTTTTATTGGTCTCAATGTCTCCGCCGTCGTATCGAAAAAAGAACAGAAGATACGGCAAAAGACTGAAGTGCATTTTTAGAGTTTCTGGGTTACAATTTTTTGATTTTCTTCAATATTATGATTCTTATGTACAAGTTGGCTACTTTGCAGAAGTGGAATTTTCCAGGCATATATATTTAAAACAATAATGTTCTTTGAAAAAAAATTACGACCACCGGCTGAGGATTAAACCCGCATCACAATCTTCATCATGACTGTAAAACCTAGTCACTTCCAACACATGCCAATTTTGACAGCTTTAATTGAATGACTAACGATAAGAGACATCTCACATAGCACTGTACCTACCCTTCTTGTAATCAATTATAAAAGCAGGTTCAAGTCCCAGCCGGTGCGGTGGTCGTATTTATTTTTCCGAAACACATTGTTAAAGTTGTTCGCTTGGCTTCGTTAAAACTTCATATAAATATAAAAAGAATATTTATCTTCTATTTAATTACACACAGTACTAACTATAAGTACCTAGTATATTTGATGGATGGACACACACACGGATACACAGATTACCGCATTTATAATAGTTGGATTGAATTTAGTTGTGTTTTACACCTTTTCGTGTGCACGTGGTACAATTTGCATCATGGTTGTGTATGAGCATGGTTTGAAGTGGCCTAAATTTAAAATTCATACTTAGACGTCACAGACGCACTTATGAAGATTATTTTAATACAAAGACTCTACCACCGTATCAGAAAATAGCCACTACTCAGAAGAAACTGAGGGGCATTTTACCATGTTAAATGTTTTTTTATTCGTCATGTTTTTATTTTACCATGTTATTATTAAGTCACTTACTTGTTTGTCTGTCTGTTTGTCGTTCCGGGTGGAACCTTGCTACTCAAATTTCGAGCACTACCCGATTGAAACTTTCAGGATAGCTCACAAGTCGATGACATTTCATTCTAAATCCATAAAAACGTGGTTTTTTGATTATTTTTTTAATCTATTGCGGATTCTCGTTTTTAGCTTTTGCTACAACTGGTTGGTTTTCTATAATATTATGTTTCTTGTTAAACATCCTATTGAAGCGTCATCTGTTTACTTGAACAAGTGAGTTTGCACGTGGTAAGTGCATACTGCATGGACTTACCGCATACTCTCCACGTCAGCCTTCAGTGAAATGCGGACAGCTTAGGACTTTGCCGTAATTAATAAAATCTGTGTTTCTTTGCATAGGTAGAGAAGAAGTTCCCTCCCCTCCAATATGGTTGAGGGGGGTGATGGCTGATCCACAAGTCATACTCGTGAACTGGTGCTGCTTGTGGGGACTGGTCTGGTCTGGTCACTCCTAACTGCTACTGTCATACCTATTCATATATTATTTATATATTTTTGTTACTATGACTAGGTATGGGAAATGTCACTCGCACTTCTTGTTTGACTATTTGTCCATTTTAATTTACCTGTACTTAATGTTCATGTTCATGGTTATATTTTGGGACATTTTAAAAGATTTGAAAAAAGAGACATCCCTGCGTTTCTTGGTGCTATATTCTCTAGCAAAAAATAATAATAATAATAATAATTTATTGTGACATAATAGATATTTCTACAGAGTAGTATTGAATCCATAGGCTCTCGAACTAGTTTAAACTGTGTTTCGAGAGCCAGTGGCTTCTCCCAAAAAAAATGTGCTAGTTACAAACTATTATGTAGGTAAAATTATTATGTAGTACAAAAATATTTAAATATATTTGTTTAAAATTAAGCTAACAATTATTAAACTTAACATTAAGTAGAAGGAAAGGGATACGTACGCGCGTATGTATGGGTATGTACGTGTTGGTGGGGGTGTATTTGTGGGTGTGTGCATGTGAGGGTGAGGGTGTGTGAGGGGGTGTGTGTGTGTAGTAAGTAGTAAAAGTCAGTTAGCATACCTTCAATGCCATCATAGTCAAACGTCTTAAGCCAATTGAGTATTATTTTTTTAATTTTATGCAGCTATTTTTAATTTCTAGCAGGCGTATTTCCGAAGCACTGGAAGTCTTTTTTCGCATTTCTTTTCTGGGCCCGGACTTCAATCTGAGTATGGGGAAAAATGGGTAGACATGCACTAAATTTATTTTTCGAAGTCAAGATATCTTATTTTACAGTTTTAACGTATTTTAATTGAATAGTAGGTATTATGTGAATTTGACGTTTAAAAGTGCATGTTTGTGACTATTTAATGAATATCTTATGACTGTGACAATTACATGACTACTGAATTATTTACTGCGACAAGGTACTGAAGTGCAATTCTTAAAATACCGTGATTCAGTGGGTTGGCCAGTATACCCGCAGCGTGCGCCCGATATGACGTAAATGAAAAAATAAACATCCGCGGCGCGATAACTAGGTAAAATGATTTTTTTTTAATAAAAGACTGCCACTTTTAAACTTTTATAATACGGGTATGAAAACCTTGACATTAAATTAAACTGTAATAAAAGAAACAAACTAACAATAAGAAACGTATACTATTTAATAACATTCAATAAACAAAAATCCTTTTGACGTAATATAGGTAGGCACTTACAGAAAATTGTTATTTAGCTGTTGTTTCCGTTGTTATTGAATTGAATATGTTACTGTAAAAGCCCGTATATTGGTAAGTCCTAAGATCTTCCAGAAAAACCTAAGATTTACCAACTCTTACACACGAGTAGAGTCGAGAGAGTAGAGGGAGAGTCTTACACACATGAGACACGGCAAATGTTAAAATAATAGTCAAGTCTTGTCGTGTCCGCACATCGTCTAGTACTCACGGGCATCTACTAATCTAGGGCAAAGTCATATATAGGTGCGACGACGAGCGAAGCGAGGAGGAGCGTTAGATTACTTGTGACCGACGCGCGCGAGCTGAGCGGGAGAAGCGAGCGTGCCGCAGCAGCGGCCGGCGAAGCGCCAGAAGAACAATTTTAATTTTGTTATAACGCGTTCTATCTACATAGTTTGACCTAGTTTTGACTGATATTCATCTTAGATCAGTAGTAAATTGTTGTTGCAACAAAAATAATACTCATTGTTTTATTCCCAATACCAACCGTCATTGATAAAACTTAGCATGTTCCAAACGCTAATGGTAAAATCCCGAAAAATGGTCTCTTTTATATAACATCCTTACATTTACTAACCCATGTTAGTAAATCCTAAGACTTACCCATATACGGGCTTTTACAGCAACAAAAACCTAAATTTTAATTTTAATTTGAAAAATGATTATAAAGGTACTTAAGTTTCTTATTACTTAAGTTCAATTCTCCTTGTAAGAAGTTAGTTTAGTTTTAGTAAGTAGAGCGTAGAGTTGTTTTCAGTAATAAAGGAGATCAATTTACTTACGTTCTGTTACACAACGCAATATTGCTGACCTAGGGGCGAACCCCCAACACCTAATTAAAACGCTGTCAGCAATATACCTCCCTATATAAACCGGTAATGTTTAGAATTCAAAGCTTTTTTATACCACACCCACTCGGAAAGTGTCTTATTACTCGTTCATAAACGGGTTACAAAGTTCGTAATTTCTCCCTTAAAAATGTGCGGCGGGAAAAGTTATATGGAATTTCATTACTGCCCTCCGAAGCAGGGCAGGAATGTTGTATGAAAATCCATTACTGCCCGGCTAGCTTTCTTTTGTTTTTTAGCAGCGAACATAAAAAAAACACAAACGTCAAACCTCAAAAAGGTCTTGTATGAAATAATTAGAAAAAAGAGGCGGGAAACATACAAACCTCAAATCTCAAAAAGGTTTTATATCAAATAATTAGAGAAAAGAGGCGGTTTTTTTTTGTTTTCTATTTTTAATGAAATGAGGATGGCAACCTTATTCCGCAATACGAAAAAAAAACGCGGCAATTTATTTCGTTGCGTTAAATTTTGTTTATTTTCCTCGTAGGTGTAGTATAAAGCACTATGTATCACTCGGGAGAAAGTTCTATTTCTGTTCTCGAGTTTCCTTTAAGTCCGAAAGCCCAGAAATAGATCGTTTTCTCCCCTCGGTGTACAATGTACTATTTCTTAATCGCTCTCAAGCGACCTGACTACGGACCTGGCCCCGCCTGCCGGTCAGCCTGGAAGAAGCAGTCTGCAAAAGTGTTTTTTATACTGTGAAGTGCGGGAAGTAGTCCCTATCGTGTGTTAAAATTGTGGAAATAAAAAAAATGTTTGTGTGTGCCTAAAAGTTGTTTTTATAAGAAACCTGAGGTGCCACACAACAGTCCGTATGTTTAGTTAATACCAATTTGATTAATGGAATACGATAGCGCACTAGTAAGATATTAAATCGTAGAGATAGTGGACAATATGAGTCCCGTTTACACACAGGCATGACATCACTCGCCCTTCCTGCCTGACGCATCTGACGCATCTCAGATGCTTCTATTCGTTTATTCAAGTTCAACTAGCTGCGGTCAACGCCCGCGGCCTGCGGGACCATGGACCTCCACGTGCAGGACCAGAACTCAAACTGTTCTAGTAAAGGATGTATGTAATATGTTCGAGTATATACCTTGATTATAAAACGCGACGCGTAAAAAAGGTTAATAAGGTAGGTCTCTCGTGTGCGGGAGGCCGTCTGAGTAGGTATCGCAGCTTTGTCAATTATTCTGCCGCCAAGCAGAAGTGCGCAAGCATTACTGTGTTGTTGTGTGTGTTGTTTGAAGGGCATTGCCAGTAAAATTACTGGGCATATGAAATAAGATGAGTCAGGGTGATGAGCGCAATGCAGTGCTTACGCAGTGCTTTTTATGTTGTTAAAAGTTCTGGATGGCACTGCAATTATTATGGCGTGACGTTGCGCTTACCATCAGGCGAACGACCTACTCGTCTCAACATTCAGTTCCATAAAATGTAAAAAAATATAATAAGTGTTTTAACTATCATCATCATCATTGTGATATGATCACTGTATACGCTTTTAAAATAGACTACTTGAGAGCATTGATAAATTACCAACGCGTAGATTTAAATCATTTATCAAAATAAATCTTATGAAAAAAAGCATACCTACTACTCAATAAATGAATATGTGTTAGCGAATAACATTCATCCATAGCCTACGTCACACTCCGACCATAAACAATAACATGATTAATTATTGAATTAAATAGATAACAATGAATTAGTTGAATAGAATAATTGTTTAAATGTTGTTTAATTATTGTAACGTGGTTTTATCAATTATATAATTTTTTTTACAGTTGTTTCATGATTACAAACTAGTGATTGTACATTTTGGCGCCAGCAGCAGTGGCGCCACTAGTAGTTTATTAACTTTATTATCTAATCATCAATTAAATAATGTAACTAACTCATCATAATTCTTAACTAAATATTTAAGTTATTTAGGTTTCATCAGTGGATTAATTTATTATAAAATATCATTCTTGATATAACTTAATGAACATGATTTGTAAACTCGTAGTTCGTATAAAAGTGACGGCTATGCTTGACAGCATTCATTGTGAATTATTAAGTGCGTTAAGGCGGAAGCTCTGCCCAAAATATAAATGTTGGAACCTAAACGACGTTTTGTTTAAAACCAAATCCCACGAACCTTCACATATATTAATGACAAAAATGCTTGGCCTGTATACACTCCATGATGATAACAGTAAACGCACGTGTGTGCATAATATTTATAAATATTACTCTTAGTCTCTGAAGTCTGATGTCTCATAGTCATCCAATTTAAGCTGTGAAAATCGGTATGTGTTGGGAGTGATTAGGTTTTACAGTTATGCTCGGGTATTGGGGGCCTTTTAAATATACGTCCCCAATGAGCAATTAATAAAGAAAAGGTCCTTATATATTTTATTTACTTTTATATTTTGATGGTTACAGCGAGATCACTTTCTTTAGACCTCTCAAGGTGACATCAGGTATTAACAGCTAACTGCTAGTATGCAATAGATTATCATAAAATCATTGTAGGCTCATACAGTTACATATAAAATATATAAAAAAAAATCGTTGTAGGCTGCATATGAGCTATAGCCTTCATTATGAGGTGAGGATAGTCCACAAGTCATACTCGTGAACAGTGGCTGCTTTTGGGGACTGGTCTGGTCTGGTTACTCTAACTGCTACTGTCCTACGTACCTGTTCATATCTCAAACTAGCTGCACCCTGCGGTTTCCCGGGATTAAAAGTAACCTATGTGTTATTCTGATATGTAAGCTATATTATTGTAAAGTTTCATCAAAATCCATTCATAGTTTTTGCGTGAAAGAGTGAAAGGTACATCTATAGTGACAAACTTTCGCGTTTATAATATTAGTAGGATCCATACGTTCATAGTTGGTTGTTGGGCAATTCTTCGAAAGAGAGCGTTTTCGACTAATTTATCTGGCATTATTGAGTTTTGTTTTTTCCATATTTATCTATTCAGGATAGATGAAACTTCGCACTTATAGGTTGATTACAGATACCTGATTAATTAGTCGTCCAGATAAATTATAAAATGGACGGATTAATTAGATTTTATTACATTATTTTTATATGTTCCCCCTGGAAAAACATGGAAAAACTATGTTTCAAAGAATCACATAAATTATGAGACATTTTAAATGAGTTAAAATAGAGACTTTGATTTTGTGATATTCGTTCCTGGCCATTCCTGAATCCGCTCACTAGTTCACTCACGGTGTCAGGCAATGTAAAATGGACCGTGATGACGCTCCAAGGATGTCCATTCAAACAGGAAGTTGAGTCACATCACAGTCGTCACTGGAGCTCAGTATATTGGATAATAGAAGGATCCGATTGATGGGATAACTATGGCATTATTCTGTGACAAAATTTCGACGAAATTTGACAACGCATAAAACATTGGATAATGACATTTGTTATGTATGAATAATAGGTTTTCCCTCTCACTGCTACACACACCCTCCCTCACATCTGTCACTCCTGAGAGTGACAAGGACGGAAATAAAGTCATCAAGATTACATTCGAGCGGTCCCGAGCGCAGCTATTGTTATGATTTTTATACATATACTATTTTATAAGTAAGTAATAGAAGGGGAATGCGACACCCAAGACAAACCTGTTTAAGGTTTATAAGGTGTTAGATTTTTATGAAGAGTTGTAAAATTTTTACAAATAAATAAATAAATAAAAAACTTAAGGCGAAGCGCTTCTGTTAAACTTTTGAAATTAATTGAAAATAACGCTTCATTAACAAATACAATCGAAGTAAATAGTCATTGCTACATAAATTATCTCAGACTATTTATAAAACGACTCTTACAAAACAAGAAGGATGTATATCCATCATGCAATACAAACAATGCACGATGGAAATCGCGAAATGCAAAAACTACGTAAAGTATTTTTCAACACACTTGCTCTTAAAGTGGCTCTATGGTCACTGCAATTAGGCACAGCAAAGACTACTATATTTTATCCTTGAGGCACAGAATGACACTCATAATCAAACTGTGACTTTTTCATTGAAAAAACTATAACTCACTAGTGAGTTATAGTTTTTTTTTTATTCGTTGAGGTGCTTTGTTCTTAAAAAAGTTTTTATTCAAAAAAAGATCGTGTTTAATAGAACAAATAAATTAATGTTCCTATTGCTTGCTCAATTCATGCAACTTCTTATTTAAATAGATAATTTTAACTCGTACGTGTTTAATAAATATAACTTTCACTCAAATATAAATTTTGTTTTCTCTGTAATAAAAGAAAACTTTAAATTCCCCATTTTGTACGTGGCAGAATAGGCGCAAACTCTATGCGCGGAAAATAAAAAAAACTCATCCCTTTAGTCTGTGGCTGATCGCAATGCGCGCGCATGGGAAAACTGATTAATTTTTCCCGCCATAGCGAATCATTTTTCACAACGCGTTTTCACTGTTAAAAATGAATTTTTATTGTTATTTTTTTCACAAGTGTCTTGAAAAACGTCGTATGATACACGTGTGTATTGATGATTACCGTCCTCGGCTCTCTTAAAACCCTCACCTAACAGCTCGGGTCTCAATGGCACCTCAGCGGTAATCACCAACATTACACACTAGTACCATAATGTACTATAAACTATGCGAGAGCTTTGGCTTTGAAGGACATTCTATTTAATGAATTCTATCACTATCTACCTATTTCAAATAAGTAATTATGATCGATACGCGTTTCAAAAAGGGTTTAATAACAACCGACATTAGTTGATTTCAAGAAAGAATGTAAAAAAGACAAGCAGACCATAAGCGCGAGGGTTTCGTGCTCGACGTCACGTTTCGACGTCAGGGCTTTACTTTCTACTTACAAGGCCCTCGGCACGTCCGCGGATACTGTTGGCTACTATTCGTACAAATATATATTTTATATATGTTTATTATTATTCTTTGCTATAGACAAAGAATAACTATTACCACAATAATAAATTACCATAATGTGTACCTATTACATTAGATAACTATATTAACTATTTGCTATAGGAATATAACTTTTTTAGGCAATAATTAAGATTTTTTTTTAATTTCCTATCACGCACTTCACTGCTCCGCTACCATTTCTTCTTGCACGTCCTGAATTACTGGTAGAAAATGCTACCTAGCATTAAGTCCTCCATGTACAAATTGTTTTGTGCTAAAGTACAAATAAATAAACTACTACATTATACGTATTCGTATTGCTACGTGCTACGAACTGCTACGGTCACTTTGGCAAATATTCATGCGTCGAATGATCGCTTATATTTAATATGTAGGCAGGAATTGCGAATGGCGAAGACACACTGCGATTACAGACTGATCTTAACTCTGTGCAATAAATAATTAGAATTATTTATACCTAGTAGACTAGGTAATTATTTACTTATCTAACAAAATTATCATTTTCTTTGGGGTTCCGAACCTAAGCGGTAAAGAGGAACCCTTAAGCACCTGTCACACTAAGAGAGCTCATTCTTTTATTTTTTTTATTACGAAATGACAGCGCATGAACTCTTTGGCTCCCGTCTTCGGTGTTCGGCGTCCGTGTGTGTCACGAATATTTTTCTTATCAAAAACTAATGAGATCCTTTTTTTAGCTATCAGTTGTAGACATTGCTCACTAACCTTTATTTCTAGATAAAAAAATAAATTTTACATATATCTCAATATCTGTATTTCTATTGAATCTGAAATCCTAGCTCAAAACGTCAAAGTTCTAGTAAAACTTACGACGCTCATACCTACCTACTTGCAGATTTAGTTTCCGGAATCTCGTGGAACCACAATAAATCAATTCGATAATTTCAATTCAAACTATAAAATCCTATGATATACTGCGCAGCGACGCGCCATGGCGCACGCGCGCAGCGTAGCGACGGCCGGCGCGGCGCAGGAGTCTCCACTTTGTTAAGAGATGCCGAAACCGCTTTATTAGTCACGTAGGGAGTGTTGAACATTTTTTTCGTAATTTTTGACATTGTAATGCAAAAATTACGAAATAATTATTGTAAGATTTGATTCAAAATTGATCGATTGGTCTATCGTGGCAATGGATAGAGATAAGTGGAGGGGAGGAGGCCTTTGCCCTGCAGTGGGACAAAACAAGCTCCTAATAATAATAATAAGGTTCAAAACTGTATGATCCTTAATATAATAAATTTCTTTTTTTTCATACGGTCTTATAGAAGCTCTATGTGTATCACAATAGGGAGACTGATGAGTCAGCGCAGTGAATATTTCAGTAAGAAAGGTTGTTATTTATGTCTATGAATAAAACATTGTGAAATAGTTAATGCTTAAAAAATAATTTAATAAATAACCATCTTGACTATCCTGTTAATCATGTTAGCCTTTGAAATCTGACAGGTACTCTAAGCTTAGCAATAAAATATTGGCTATGTGTCAGACCTACAGCAGACATCATGCCTCAAAGATTGACACCTCCAATCTCTAAGAGATAAGTTTTCCGGTGGTTTTGCAGTTTATAGAAATTGCTTACACCAATATAAGCAATTGAGAGGTGCTCTTTAGATCATCTCAATCTCAATGTGACAGGTTGTTAGAGTTCATTCACCTCACTCCACCTCATCGCATCCTGCTTGTACCGGCATGCCAGCAGTTTATGTAGAGGATAGAACGATGCATGTATGTACGCGGAACTTCAAAATAGTGATGTGAAAAAGTTATATGAAATCGTTCCTCGTCGGCCACTCTTAATTCTGCGACGAACCTTCGGACGCGGTAAATCATTATTTTTCTACAGAAAAGGCAATGCGGGTCGATATTAAACTTAATATAATTCGCTGGAAATGTATAGTAGATACACTATAGTACATTGTACACCGAGGGGAGAAAACGATCTATTTCTGTTCGAGAGTATGTTTAAGCCCGACGCGCAGCGGAGGGGTTAAAGGAAACTCGAGAACAGAAGTAGAACTTTCTCCCGAGTGATACATAGTGCTTTATACTACACCTACGAGGAAAATAAAATACAATATTTGTCGTATTTGGCTCGAGACTTCTCAGGAAGTAAGTTATTTATGACTTCTTGGGCTGTATTTTTTATTTCTCTCGAGTTTCCTTTAAGCCCTCCGCTGCGCGTCGGGCTTAAACATACTCTCGAACAGAAATAGAACTTTCTCCCGAGTGATACATAGTGCTTTATACTACACCTACGAGGAAAATAAAATACAATATTTGTCGTATTTGGCTCGAGACTTCTCAGGAAGTAAGTTATTTATGACTTCTTGGGCTGTATTTTTTATTTCTGGTGGCGTCATCACTACAAAATCGTCGCTTTCACTATCGGATGACATTTTGGAAAATTATTTAGAAAATTAAAAGCTAGGTACTGTTAAATTATCAATTTAGTTAAAACAAAATTTAACGCAACGAAATAAATTGCCGCGCTTTTTTTTTCGTATTGCAGAATAAGGTTGCCATCCTCATTTCATTAAAAATAGAAAACAAAAAAAAAACCGCCTCTTTTCTCTAATTATTTGATATAAAACCTTTTGAGATTTGAGGTTTGTATGTTTCCCGCCTCTTTTTTCTAATTATTTCATACAAGACCTTTTTGAGGTTTGACGTTTGTGTTTTTTTATGTTCGCTGCTAAAAAACAAAAGAAAGCTAGCCGGGCAGTAATGGATTTTCATACAACATTCCTGCCCTGCTTCGGAGGGCAGTAATGAAATTCCATATAACTTTTCCCGCCGCACATTTTTAAGGGAGAAATTACGAACTTTGTAACCCGTTTATGAACGAGTAATAAGACACTTTCCGAGTGGGTGTGGTATAAATTCTATTTTTAGGTACAGCTTTAACATATTTGTCTATAAACACGACGACAAACAATTCTAAGAAGACTAGTAAATAAATATTAAATTAAAAATCATTACTCCCCTTGGCGTAAATATTGAATACCCTTATACAGATGAGAAACCTACCGTCCGTACGACCTAGTCGTGTTTCGGGATTATGTTCGGTGAACCATCGGGGAGACGGGTCTGAGCAGCCACTCAACTGCCGTCTCTCTCTAGATCTATGTGCTCCATCTTAGGCCACATCATCGCTTCACATCAGGCGAGATAATGACAAAACATAGATCTATTAAACGTTAAAAAAAAAAAACTTTTTTTTTACAATTATTCTTGCTAAAATGTAGTGGGGGAGATCATTGGTATACGGGAGATCTTATTGAATTCATTCAATTCATTTATTGATAATTCAGACATATCATCCATATTTGTTAGTTAAAATAGGAACAAGTTCAAAAAATGTGAGTAAGTACCTAATTGATTAGGTAAATTAAACTGTCACAATAAATTGAAAAAAATACTCAGATATGTCAATAAAATAATCAATGTCAACAAATAATTTTAAATCAAAGGCAAACGGCGAAATATAATAATATTTTAAGTCTGTTCTGTAATGGTATTGTGCCACTGATTCTGCCTGCTTTCGTACCTCGGTTTGAATGGTAACGCCGCCGCCCGCCAGTGGGATTGGAGAAGCCGGGTGACGACTGCAGCTCACTGCCACACTCATAATGCCCTGCAGCGCACGCTTCGTTCCCTCCTTTATAGAAAGAGCTTTTAATCGATTTTGAACAATTAAAACATCGAATCCAAACATAAACAATGTTTATTGTAGGGCCATTTGCATTTATAACATGTAATAAAAAAAAGTAATGATGAAAAAATAAAAAGAAATATAAAAAGTGATAAAAAGATAAAATATAATGATAAAAAGTGATGTATTTTTGCAATAAATTTACAATAATCTACCCGACGAAATAAAAGCAGAAGAAAATTATATAAAATTTAATAACAAATTAAAACAATTCCTGATCGAAAAATGTTATTTTTGACATTATTTTAATTTTATAATTGACATAAATATTATTCATTTTTTTACACAATACTAATCAAATCTATCATAGATTTCCATGATCAAATCTTAAAACCTTGACATCAATAAAAATGACATTACTAACTTTGACATTGCATGTTTTTACATTTGAATTCAAACAACACTTGTACACCGGACACGGTAGAGTATTAGAAACACGAAATATAACAACTATGCCACACAGTCTTAACAATAATTTATTTAGAAAATAATTATGAAATAGGTATCAGTAAGCCTGCCCAACCCTACAAATTCAAATTGTTTATTGCTAGATACAAAGATGACAAATAAAGATAATTCCTAACATTCTACCACGACAATGACAACATAAATTAAATTCAAATTGTCAGATTATTATAAGTTGATTTTAAATTATGTCAAAATGTCGTCAATTTAACAGTCAATATTAAAAAATATTATGGTAAAGAGTAATTAAAATTATATAAATACATCCCGGACGTAGCAATCTGAATCGTTTTTTATGAACCAATATAATTCGACAGTTATTACTAATTATTTATCTATCTAATAATTATCTAGCAAAAATATCCATTAGACAGTTCAAAACCGCAGATGTTTACAAACACGACGCGGCCAAGGACTCGACTCGAGTGCACGACCTCCTCCTCGCCGCTCGGCTGGCAACCGGCGCCGGCGCAGACCCGAAGAGGTCGGCCTTTGCCCATGCACATGGTCTTTTTATTAAGCCTGACATAAGCTTCAGTGGCATGTGAAGTCTTTCCGGTGCGTCACTTTCCCACACTTCGTTCGGGACTTAATTTTCATGTTTCTATCCACTGACGGCTTTCTTGGCAAGCGGTGTGGAGTATTCCAAAGGAAAACTGTATGCGTCAATGAATATCCGCGGGGAGGCGGCGAAGCGATTATTTCGACAACAATTGAAACTTAACTTTAGCTTCTAGTTCATACGGCTGAAATTGGTATATAGAACGACATTAAATTACACTGGAGACTCTAAGTTTCATGGGTACCGAGTGCAGCGCAGATATGCATGGTATCGCAACTGGCCTTTCTTGCCTCACTTTGGATTGGGCCGAGACTCGAGACACAGCCTTTGGTTCGACTCTGCGACATAGATATCATTCATTACTGCTTGTCAACGAGAACCTATTTTAGTTAACTTGAAAACCGAGCAATGAAATAAATATTTAGCTAAGATTTCTTAAACTATAAGGGACCGTAATAAAGCACGCCCCAGATAGAGTCAGGCACTCAAGACAGTCATGTAAATGTAACCGCAGGGCGCATGGGTGCGACTGCTGATAACCTTCCATGCTTATTTCGTAGAAAAGTTAAATTAAACCTCGACGGTTTTTCCCAAAATGTATGCAATCTGAATACTAACAAGCTTCGAATTTCTATGAGGGTAAACTGATAATAATTCTTTTGACTTCTTCATAAAGGAACTTGCGAATTCGCATCGTCGTTACACATAACAAGTTCTCGAATCATCAAGTTCGAATATATTACTCTATTCTTATATATTACCCCATACATGTTGCTCCACAGGAATAATTCGGCATACACAAGAAATGTTCCACGTGTTTTATTTGTACATTTTACAAACACTTATTATTAAAAAAAGAAAATAAAAGATTGGTGAGTTTTTGTACAGGGATCTCCAAGGCAACTACCCCCATTAAAGATATAAATACTCAAATACTCAAATACTCATTTATTGATAAACAGGGTTTACAAGGATTTACACAGGGTTTACAGGGATACAATAATTTTGTTGTTAAATATCCATCTAGTAGGGTTCGTCAAACTTATAAAGAATATATTGTTGGATATTTAAAAAAAAAATTTCTAGAATTTTTGTTTCTATGCACTACGCGTGCTTGGCTATAGTTAACAAACTTTTAGGTATGCAAAATATTTTGCTGCAGCCGAGGATTCAACTCGGGACCGTGATTGGGTAACTTAATAATAACAATAACTTCATTTATTTCAGGTAATAATAAAAAAACACAAGAGTAATCATATCAGAGGCCCATATCACAAATACCTTAGAGACTAACATATATACTAAATCTTATAATTAGGGAATTTAAGTGGCGGTATTAAGTAAAGAATTTTTTTTTTTTTTTTACACTTAATAGATCTATGTTTGGCCACTATCTCACCTGATGTGAAGCGATGATGTGGCCTAAGATGGAGCACATAGATCTAGAGAGAGACGGCAGTTGAGCGGCTGCTCAGACCCGTCTCCCCGATGGTTCACCGAACATCATCCCGAAACACGACTAGGTCGCTTGACGGCATGGCTTTGTTCGGTGGGTGGTATTACAACCACGGCCAGAGCCTACCACTCCAGAGAGAGAAATATAGAATATAACGGAACTCAAGTATATAATATATTTTTTACTATAATTAAGTATAGTAATTTAGTTCACAGTTAAAATAGGTATAAGCTGAAATTATTTTCAAGTGCAGTTTTATATCGGCGCTTATGCGCCGATTTGTGCTAAACTCTTGGCATTTTATGCTGAGCTTTTTTTTTATGATTATGATTAAATGGGCTCACGTTTGACAACAACTCACCTGATAGTAAGCGTAGTTGCGGTCTAAGTTGGAGCACGTTTGCCCATGAGGTGCCTATTCACTCTTGTCTTAAAGAGACCCAGGTTGTAATTGGAAAAAAATAAGTATTCTGGTAGAGAATTCCACTCCTTAGCAGTACGTATAATGAATGAGTCAGCGAAGCGCTTTGTGCGGACTGGTGGTATGTGCACAACATAAGGGTGAAGTGACTCACCTCGCCCGGTGGTCCTAAGATGGAATGGGGATGAAGGAATCAGCTGAGCTGAGCCCATTCAGCACGCTAAGCATTTTTATTTTTTATCAAGTTAGCTTTCTAACATAATTCATATTTAAGACTGCTTTAGTTTGTCGTGACGATTAAATGGTTTTACATTCATTAAAAAATCACGCTGAAAACTATTTTCTTAATAGTTTTACTTCTCGGCACCAGGACAGCACCATTTTCCGGTTTATTAAAACTTCACGCTATAAACTTCTTCTTGAAGATTTTTTATTTATTTCTGCTTTTATTTAGGGACTTTTACTGTAGCGGAGTATGTCAGTCCTATCATACCCTAATCTAAATATTTACAATACTATAATAATTATATTTATATGTACCTACCTATATACAATCAAATTTACATCTATCTTAACGTAACAACATGTCATACACCATTTTAGCAGCGTCACAAGATTCTCTTCTCTTCGAAGAGGTTCTGCTAAAATGCCTATATATACACCTTGATCATATTTTTTTAAATTAAATTTATTAATTAGTGATTCCCTCTCTGCTTGCTTTTTAAAACATTCCATCAGGAGATGTTGGACATCATAAATGGAGCCGCACACACCACAATTTAGCGAGTCGACTCTTTTCATAAATTTTCCTGATGGAAAATGTCCCGAACGTAACCTATGAACCATTACAATATGTGTTCTTGAAGAAGTTACTCGCTACTTGCCTCCAGTTGAATAAAACCTTGAGACTGAAAACTTCTTCCAGAAAAAGTTATCCTACTCGACAACAGGGCGGCGCCACTTGCTTCCGGTTTAATAAAACCTTCACGACTTTTTGGCGGGAAGTGAAAAGTGATACAGTTCGATTTTGTTATATTTTCCAAACAAGTGTTATTTCGAGTGATCATGAGTAATATCGGTGGAATATTAACCATTATGTGTTCGTAAACGTGCACGAGTGTTGGCAAATGAAACAAAATAGGGAATAAATTGCTTTTTATGTTCTCCCAAAAAGTCCATGGAAAGCTTAAATAAAGTTACACCACTTTATTGAAGCACTAGAAGAGGGTCCAGCTTGTTGCTGTTGACCCTCATTCTCAACAAAAGTATAATAAATGGAATATTAAACTATTAAATAAAAACTACGCAAGACATAGCGGTATGGTCCTAGAGACTTTAGCCTGCCCTAACGGGCAAACATAAAAAAAATAAAAAATAAACCTTCACCTGTAAACTTTTTCTTGAAGTAGTTTGGCTACTCGGCGCCAGGGTGGCACGGCGCCACTTGCTTCCGGTTGAATAAAACCTTCACGGTGAAATTTTTCAGAAATAGTTTTGCTACTTGACACCAAGGCGGCGCCACTTGCTTCCGGTTTAATAAAACCTTCATCCTGTAAACTTTTTCTTGAAGTAGTTTTGCTACTCGGCGCCAGGATGGCGCAGCGCCACTTACTTCCGGTTAACTAAAACCTTTACGCTGAAAACTTTTTTCTGAAATAGTTACGCTACTCGACACCAGAGCAGCGCCATTTGTTTCCGGTTTATTAAAAGCTTTACACTAAAAACTTTTTCCGGAAATAGTTTTGCTACTCGATACTAGGACGGGCGCCACTTCATTTTTTCAATAAAACCTTCACCCTGAAACATTAGAAAATTCCATTGAGGTCTCACACTATTCCTCAATGAATACAATTTTATATTCAATTGTCAAAAAGTTCACGTGTTATTTCTCTTTTCAAATTAACAGCAGTGTTTATTTAAAGTTTACTCAAAGTGAAATAGGCATAATTTCTGCCTCTTATTTTGAGGGCAGAAATGAAAAATTCTTGAACGAATAAAAAAGATTTTGTACCATTCAAAATACCTAACTACATGAACGAAAAAATGGTCGACATAATTAAATAAAACTTTAAAGGTACTTTATTGAAATTTCATTTTTTTATGTAACTGAATGATGAGACGAGCTGGTCGTTTGCCTGATGGTAAGCAATACATCACACAATACAGATCATAACAATAACAGCACCACCCAGAACTTTGTTTTGCAAAATCCTGCGCGGCGCTGCACTGCGCTCGTCACCCTGAGACAATTAGCTGTTCAGTCTCATAATGCCCAGTAAATTCGCTAGCTACAATACCCTTCAAACTGGAACACAGTAATGCTTACGCACTACTGCTTGGCGGCTGAATAACTGGCAAAGCGGTGGTACCCACCCACCCAGACGGCCTCTCGCAAACGAGAAACCTACCACCAGTCATTTTCATTTACTTGCATTATGAAAAGTTATAATTTTATCTATAGAAATTTATGAGAAGATAAAGTTGCAATCATATACGCAAAAAGTAACGATGTTTTTTTACTACTTAATAATGTAACCTATACTTACTACCTTTATTGCAGTAATAAAAAAAAATCATTTTCATTTTCAGTTCCGCGGTTCTGACACCACATTATTCGCGTAAAATGAATGTCCAAAGATCACGTAAGAGCCAGAAAATATACAATGGGTGTGTCATGAGCGGTGGCTTTGCCTAGAGATCACTAGCGGAGATTTCGAGTTAAAGTCTATGCGTCAAAGGCGGTGCACCGCCCGCAGCCGCGCGGGCGCGTCGCTAGTTCACATATCGCATTATCGCCACTTTTCAGACCAGTTACGGTACTAGAATGGATAAATGTTTCGTCGTGGGAGAGCGCCCTGCCCTGACTCACGCCCTTGAAACTAAAGAAATGTCGATATAATGACACATCTGCGTGATCGGTAAGCGAGATGCGTATTTGTAAAACATAGGTTATTGATGTCTCACCTTCACGGGTATTGCTGTTAGTCCAACTACGAACAGTTAGTTGTACGACAAAAGTTTACTCAATTCTTTCATGTGTCTCAGTCCGACCTATAATATCGTAATGTTGGTTACACAAACTATATGTATAAATAGTTTGACCGGTGACCAATAGTGGCAATAGTTAGATAGTGTTCTAAATTGAATGACTCAAGTCGTCTCGCTGTCCTAATTTAAATACATATTTCTGAGTCATGACTATTGCGGTTTTGGAGTTACTTAAATCTTTTATAACGACTTTTATCTCAGTTACGAGAAAGATTTCTTCCAGCTAAGGTTAAAGCTTTGCCAGTTCAAGTTCCCTGTTTAGGTATATTCTGTGGTATATCCTAAGATTTTTATAAGTGTTAAGTGATTGATAAAATTTGTTAAGTATTAAATCCATCGCTGTTGAACTAATGATTCTTTGTGATAATGATTCAAGTGTTTTTCTTCGTAACGTGTGCTGACGTACCGAGTGTAAGCGAAATTTGGCTCATTTACGGCGGGATTTTTTTCTGTCAAAAGAGGATGCGGCCACCAGCCGGACCTAGATCTGGGAGGTATATAATAAATTAGGTAACATAATTAATAGACGTCAGCATTACTCAGGAGTTTTTACCCACACATGCGCTGGCGGAGCGAGATCCAAGAACTATAAGTGCCGAAAGAACATGAGAAGTGTGCTGCACCAGATGCCGTTAGAACGCGCGGAAATGGACGTCGTTTTGGATTCCACAGTACGTATGTGGCGCCCGAACGTTCAAACGATAACGGTAAATAATCATTTTATATCCGTACATACTCTGTGTACGGTAATAATATGCTGTGACAATCGATAATAGGTATAATGATATTTAGACAAGTCAGAATCAGATGAGGTAGGTAAATGCCATGTTTGTCATTAGTTGAAATCTTGATATTTGGACACTTGTAACCATGAAATAAACTAATGAGTAATTTTGTTTCGAGAAGAATGTAGGTATTGTTGAAAATAAAACGTCCTAGTGATATAATTAAGCACGATATGAATTTATATTTGTGAACATATATGTAGATTTCCAAAATAAGTTTTGCTAGAACAATAACAGCAGTTCAAGTTCAAAGTTCAAAAGTTCTTAATACAATTTTGTCGTCACAGACCCACTTATACGTCGATTACAACAATGACTCTACCACCGTATCGGAAAAAGAACCACTACTTAGAAGATACGGCTAGAATCTGAGGGGCATTTCTTTATTTTTTTTAACTTTTGATATAAAATTGTTTGTTTTTAAAATATTATTTTTCTTATGTGCCAGTTGGCACGGAATTTCGGAATTTTCCATACATCATTGACTTCTATGTAATTAACAGCTGATGCATGAATCTGTGAAAACAAATGCGTCGAATTTATTTTTTCTTCCCAACTAATACCTACGTCCGCATGCAGACGTTTTGTTCCTGTTAGCATTTCGATCTTTGCGTCCGTGACAATTCGGTGAATATTAATAACAATTTAATGAATCACGATCTTCTTGAGGTTAGGAAAGTTCCGCGAATGTTTATATAGATACTTTTTATTTATTTATCTATTATTTTCACATTACAATAATTAGTTTCTTCCATTCAATCTATTTCATGTCCCCGTTTTCATTACATTGTACCTACCCACGTATTATATTAATATGTAATTTACATTGAACCTAACTGATAGATAGACAAAGTAATACTAACAATGTGTCCATCAATACTTTTCTTTTTGCCTCCAGTAAGTCGAAGACACTTTGTTCTTGTGTTTTTATGGTAGCTCTTGTACTACATTGCACTAATTCACTATCGCTTGTGTTATTTTAAGACTCCTCACTGTATCCGTGTGGTCGAGCGTTATGATTGCCTCACCTGATGATGAAGCCTATAATTGTGAACTTCGGCATATTTTTTAAAACTTTATCGACGAACTGTTCTTTAACATCCCGATGGAGATCGTCGTTTCCTATGTACCAGGTAGCGTTTCTATAATTTGACGTTTAAATTAGTTATCGTAATAGGCTTATATTTTATTTGTTTGTTGAAAGCATGGTAAAATATTATTCTAGAACTACCAATTACCTACATCAGGTACATGCAAAATAATTAAGCAGGTATATATATATATATATATATATATATATATATATATATATATATATATATATATATATATATATATGTATTATATATATATATATATATATGTATTATATATATATATATATATATATAATACGGTGAATTTTTCACAAAAAGTCAAGGACATGTGACATCCACCAACATGCACTGGGCCAGCGTGGTCGATTATGGCCCATTCTCTCTCTATGAGAGAAGGTCCGTGTCCCAGCAGTGGGAACGTGATGGGCTGATGATGATGATATAATTCTTGAAGAGTATATAGGTAAACAAAATCCATTCCATTTAAGTTGAAAAAATTTAACCTCAATCTGAAAAAATACATAAAACCTAATTATAGTTTGTATTGTTTCGTATGAATCACGCGGGTTTCCCGGCCGCCTCGTGAGTAGGTACCTACACACTCACACACTCTATGAACGAACACGTGGTGTGCACTGATGTAGCATACATGTAGGTACGATACAAAATAGCAATACCGTTACAAGCACTTAGCACTTTAGATCAGTTTGATATCGGTGAGAGCAAGGTCAATTATGTAAGTAGTTATTATTTTGTCTAGGGCCAACTAGTTCACGGCGAAGTCGCGAGCAACGTCCTTTACTTTAGCTTTGCCAGTTATTCCACCGGCAGGCAGTAGTACGCAAGCATTACTGTGTTCCAATTTTGAAGGGCATTGTAGCCAGCGAAATTACTGGGCATATATGAGACTATATATGGACGTATATATCTGATGTCTTGGGGTGATGAGCGCAATGCAGTGCTACACAGTACTTTTTGTGGTATTAAAACTTCTGGGTGGCACTGCAATTGTTATGGGCAGGCGTGGCGTTTACCATCAGGCGAACGACTTGCTCGTCTCGTCACTAACTTCCATAAAAAGAAGTTGTTTGGTTTTTATCGCACGTGACAATTACCTATTCATCGCAAAAAATCGATGGACACGTGCGTTGTCGCTTGATGTTATACCTCGCCGCGCCGCGCCGCACCGCGCCGCGCTCACGTTACAAACTACATTTGTATGGTGAATAGACTTTGCGGACAAGTTTACGATAGTACTTTCTAGAAACAATTCACTCGGGACTGAGTGAGCGATGTCGCGAATAGAACCGCATGTCAAGTGGGAGCAGCTGCGCGCTGACACGTCGCTGTTGTGTTCTCGTGCACTCATACAAATACTAACAAATACTTTTATTAAAAATAGTTTTGACTTTTAATTTGTTTTTTATTTTGTTTACGTAACCGGAAAGTCTTTCTTTTGTTTATTTTTTAGTATTTTATTGTCTGCACCTTCTTTTTTTATATCCGAATCCTAATTTGAAAACCAAAACTCAATTGAAATCCCAGACCGACTCGACCGACTCGACCGACTCGACCGACTCGACCGACTCGACCGACTCGACCGACTCGACCGACTCGACTGATTCGAACTGAATTTGAATGGAAATCCCAATTCAATTCTGAATCTAAATATATTATTATTCATATAAGCAAAGTCCAGGTAAGTTACAATTTAATTATTTATTCAACTTAATATTATTCAATACCTACTCCACTACTCGTCACATACTATTGATAAGCAGTCTTCGCCTTTAATTTTGATAGCATGATAGCATTAACCATGTAATATCTAAGAATTTAGTTACATTTGACTCTAAATGTAAATTGTGTTGTCGTTCAATAAAATAAATGATCGAAATTATGCAAAAAGACATCAACGCGCGCGACAATATTTTCCATTTTGGCTAACAAGTGAAAGGTTGCTTACGCCTCATCGACGATTTCATGGTCTTCTACTTATTTTTAATATTGATTATTATTTTATAGAGATAACAACTTACAAAAACGATTACTTAGTCAAACAAAGTCTAATTTGATAACGTGTACAACCAGTAAAACAAAATATTAAATGTAATTATTGAGTAGGTTTTGCATATTATAGGTATGTAATAATTAAGAGGGAGTCAAGCTGTAGTCTCTCTTTAACGAACCTGAAAAGCTATCTCCAAGTAATACCTTTCTGCTTCAGCGGTTTAGTAGAGTAAGGCTAATGACCCGCTCTCCAAATTAGCAGCAACTGGCATTGTACACGTGCGATATAAGTCAGTGAATAGGTGAGCTAGGGCGCGTTTGCAGGACACGCGAGTGCGAGTCGGCCGAGAGACGCGGACGGCCGCGCCAGACGTGTCGGCGGCGGCGGCGCCATGCGCGCCCGCGCCCGTGAGAAGAACGTGAGAATTACCGACATATAATATTAAGTAATATTGACAAATAATTTCTTCAGATTTCAAAACAATTATAATAAATAATGAATCAATAACAATTTCTTCAATTTTACAATAAATCTACACTGACATTTTGCAATTCCAGAATTAATTAATGTCATAAAAGCAGTTTTCAATTATAACCACCGATATAATTTGCGTTTAAATAACTGATATGACAGCTCTCTTACACCTCGGGATTTCATTGTAACTTTGAATGTTATTTGCTTACAATAATATAATAATTATCATAGCTTAGGTATTCGTTACATAATGATGCTTGGGAATTTTCGATCTCGCTGATTACTGTAATAAACGCCGACCGTTTGTTGTTAATGACCGCTGACCGGTTTCCTACAGTTCCCCAGCACGCGCGCGCGCGCCGGCGCGGGCGGCGCGGCGGTGCCGCCTACAACTACTCCTCCGCCCTTGCAGGTCGCAGATTTGGCTCGTTTTCCTTCCTGACTGTAAGTCACCTCTATCTCTGACAACTCGTAATGCAATACTCGAAATACATAACCCAGATACATTTCAGTTTTTAGTTCTTTTAACATTATGCGTGTTTTTGAAGTGAAACTTACCACTTGTTACAGAAGCTACCATATAATGTGGAATTATAAATTCAAACCATAGCTGCGAGAGGGTGAACGGTCCGCTACACATCAGCTGTTCCTCTCAATACTAATCGACGAATATATATGTGCATTGGCACGATACCCACAAGCGTGTGATAGGTACAGCGTGGAATTTAAAACTGTGTCAGTGTCAGCATTACTAAGTTTAGATGTGTCGCGTGCGCATGCGCGCGTGGCGTGCGGGAAGGAAATCGTAAAAAGTTGGTAAACCCGTGTTTAATCACCGCTTCAGAAGAAGCGGCCGTTTTTATCATTAACCCATCATGATACATTGTACGGTAACATCCAGCTTGTTTTGATTGTACTTTTGAAACGGGCTTCTAAGAAAATGTACTGTGAAGCAGTCTGTGTTTTCCGAAGTAAGTACGACAAATGAATAGTCTCTAAATATTTTTACTGATTTGTTCGCCAAAATATCACGATGATCTTGTGGTTCCCGCACCGTCACCTAACAGATTTACAGCGCATTTTAGATGTGCTAGAAGAGAATTCCTGTATTGATAAAAATGTACGATAGTAAAGTTATAACTATAATACATATTTATTGTCTTACTGTCGTCATACGTCACGGCCAAAGCGTTACCTGGTTGAACTGGAATCGAAGCCCCCCCATCAACGCCACTGCTCAGGCAGTCATCTGACCATTCGACCGGTATGGCAACTACGTGACGTTACGAGCTCGTCACACTCGCTCGGCGTAGGGGACTCACCTCTCGACTAGTTACCTTCACAACGACGACAATATGCTAATAACATGAACTAGTAAGATGCTCATGAATTGAACCTTATCTCTTTCGAATACGGTTCAAATTAAAGAGGATTAAGGTTATATCGTGTAACAGGTGATAAAATTAAAGTTCATACAACTGTGTAAAAGGATTTCAATGTTTATTGCAGCTCTCCTTGATTGCAACTAGTAGGTACAAATGACATTTTAAACTTTATCTCTGACCGCTTAGGTCGTAAATCGAGAGTTAGTAAGATATTTTATCTATTTTCAATGAAAGCCTATAGGGTTTTCCGAAGTAGGTACCTAATTAACACTCGCGTAGTTGAAGCTGACTGGTTTAAACCGTTTTCGCGTTTAGTTAGTAGATATGTAGATAAACGTGTTACTTATATCGCAAATATTTAATCTGTTTATTTATCAGATACGAGATCGCACGGAAACTGGTATTTTTATTGTAATGAGCGTGTGGATTAGGACGCGATACGCGATCGCGCGACTGCAAGTAAAGTGTCGATAAGTAATTCAAAATGTAAAGTCTATAATATAAAATGTGCGCGTCCTACAACTTTCATTTAAACTTTGATGGCCTACTTAATTCGGCCCTTTCGTAAAATCGCACTGAAGTTATGATCACCCCATAGGAATGCCAAATTTTAGCTTCGAGCACGTTTCCGAGATTTCGTGATGAGTCAATGAGTGGATTATGAAATAATGTCAGGTAAATAAGATATTTGATTTTTTGTTTCTTATTTACAATCTTGTGTTGTATTATCGAACAGCTCTTAAGGTATCGGTTTCCCATACATTATACTTAGATATACATTTTTTTTAATCTAGTTACTTATTAATTTTTATTAATTACATTTATGCATGATAATAATTATGCAATACGGAACAAATAGACGGTAATATTGAGCAATATGTGGCCAATTGTGATAATGATATCCTTATGCGAGTAGGCAGTCCACTACACTATATATTTATATCTCAGGCTGATACACAACAAGTGTGGATAAATATAAGCGCGACGCAGTTTGATTAAAACGATTTTAAGAATCACTTTAGGCCCCTCTGTCTCACAAAAATTAATATTGTTGAAAATGATGTACTTGGTGGTAAGTTCCTCGTATGCGAGAGGTCGTCTGGGTGGGTACCACCTCTTTGTCAGTTATTCTGCCACCAAGCAGTAGTGCGCAAGCATTACTGTGTTCCGGTTTGAAGCTAATTGTCTCAGGGTGACAAGCGCAGTGCAGCGCCGCGCTGGATATTGCAAAACAAAGTTCTAGTGCTGTTACTGTTATGGGCATGCGTATTGCTTACCATCTTGCGAACGACCAGCTCGTCTCGCCACTCAGTTACATAAAAAACCTACCATTATAGAGTCAGATGCAACCTTGTACAATACTGTGACTCAAACCTGTCGAGCTACATTCCAATCAATGCTTGGACCAGTCAAAATATTTTGCTTTAGTAAATTTGATGATTATTGCTTATTATGATCTTCAAACATCACTGCCATGAACTTTTCCAACTTTATTTGTTACATTTTGATAGGATATGATTTTACGGAAGCTAACTTATATACCTACTAATTCCTACCATTATTAATTATAAATTCGCAAGTGTGTGTGTATGTGTGTGTGTTTTCTTTCCCCTTATCTTTATAACGACTGAAAGTATTTTGATGAAGTTTGGTATGTAGGTCCTGGAATAGGATATAAAGGACTCACCATCCCGGAAAAACGAACAATTCGTTAGGGAACAACTACAAACCGAATTCTACACGGATGGAGTCGCAGGATATACCTACTTACGTTTTATTAGTGAGGCTACAACTCTAGCGATGACGGTGACATTCGAACTAGTTACTCTAGCACACGCACCTCAAACATTACGTATTATGGTCACGTCTGAAGAACAAGGTTTGTTTTCTGATGAGCAGAACACATGCGATCGTCGGAGTGCGTACGTGAGGAACGGCGCAACACCCAAAAATCCCCGAAAACGCATTAAGCATGACCACATAATATATTATCAAACCACATGCACACTTCAGGACAACTAAACATTGATTTGCGTCTTCTTAGACAACCTACCCGAAAATGTGAACGAATCCGCATTCACGCAACCCTTGTATGACCGGTGACTGACAGACAGACTAAACAACAGCAGAGTGTTTTACATTTTAAGCAGTTAAGTTAGTTATCATTCACATGGGGATGCGTATGCGCTAATGTTTTTTTTAGATTATTCAGCACTATACTGTACCGTACTATACTATACCATTGTTACGTATTCAGGATTATTATTTGTAAATTTTGTCACAACACCGAACATTCGATCGATTTTCTACAATTATGCTTGATTGAATGGACAACACTAGTCACATCCTTTTTTTCCTACATTGTTCCAACCCTATTTCCCCTATCATCAAAAATTTGTTCCGGTGTGTGCGCATCTCCGAAGTAAAATAAGCTTTAACAGTGCAATTGCTCATTGAATCATAAAAAACAAGTGAAATCCAAGACACCCCCGCCCAGTGGCGAGTCCTTATATCATACAACCATACTGCGCTACAAAACTCAAATTAGAGATGTTACCCAAAAAGCTGGCAGCTTGAAGTGGGACTGGGCTGGACACGTCTGCCGCATGCCGAACGAACTTTGGGCCAAAATAACAACTGAGCGGCATCCTACCAACGGCCGACGGCCCCGAGAGACCTCGACGGAGATGGCGGGACGACTTGACTCCTATAAAGAAGACTGGACTACAATGGCGATCAATCGTCAAATGTGGAAAAATGGAAGGGAGGCCTTTGCCCTGCAGTGGGACGAGTCAGGTTCCACATAATAATAATAATAACAATCTACACTGGTCAACTGTTTGTAAAATAGGCACGTCATGTTTTGAATGGTGAACTTAGTTTTCTTTATAATAGTGACTAGCTGATACCAGGACTCCGCGTAATATTCGGTTCCCTAGCTAGGGAACTGTTCGTTTTTCCGGTATTAAGTACTTTGTTCTATTCCAGGACCTAAGAAGTACCTACATACCAAATTTCATCAAAATCCGTTCAGCCTTTACAGAGATAATGGTAACAAACACACACACTCACATCCCCTCTCACACCCTAACACATACAGATCTACACTTTCCTATTTATAATATTAGTAGTGAGTAAGTGTACGATTAGTATTTCATCAAAACTCAAAAAAGACATTCATTTATTTAAATTAACAAATATATTGCTTAAAAAAATTACAAAAAATATATATATATATATATATAGGTAACTAAATTCTCTTTGTAAGTAACAAACTAACTTTAAAAATATCACAATAGGTTAATAATCTATAACAATATTAAAAAGGGAAAAGATTTTTTTTGTTTGTTTGATAGTACCGAAAAGACTCCGAAACTACTGGACCGATTTTAACCATTTTTTTCATTAATAGAATGCTAAATTATTTTTTGGCTACAATTAATTTAAAAAGTAAATAAAAGAGATCCTTAAGAAAATTGCAATAATGTAACCCAAAAGCAATTTACCTGTACTTGGTACCAGGCAATCATAAATTGCTAGGAGTAAACGTGATAGATAATACTTGGTACCAGGCAATTATAAACTTATAGAAGTGTACAATCATCAAACAAAAGCGCTCATCATTTGACGATACTTAGTACCAGGCGATCATAAACTTATAGGAGCATACAATCATCAAACGCTCTTCTATTTTCAGGAGTATACTTATTATACTTAGTAACAGGCGATCATAAATTTGTAGAAACGTACATTCCAGGCGATCTCCGGAGTAAACACATGTTACGGTACCAGGCTATCATAAATTTCTAGGAGTAAACGTAATAGATATAGGTACGTGAAATATTGGGAGATTGTCGAGAAATATACCATACTTATTGATTTGACAGATCGATTTCTAGAAGTTAACGCCCTGTAGTAGCAGAGAATCGTGTCAGTGCTACTGGATGTGATTTTTTTTCCCATCCAGTCACACTGTTACTCATTGCAACAATATTTTTAGGTGAGTTCCCAACGAGTCACACCTAGTGTAACAGTGTGACTCGATGGGAAAAAAATCCCATCCAGTAACACTGTGACTCGATTGGGTGTGACTCGTTGGGAACGCACCCGAAATACAAGCTGCGCTACATAGAATATAGTTTAGTAGTAGTAGAAGTAGGCTTGTACCTACATGTGATGATACAATACTTTCAATTCCTATCGCATCGTGTGTGGTGATTCATTTTTCGTGATCTTCGATCAACAACTCGTGATCTTGAATTTGTTGTCCGTTACACGAGTATAAACAAGATTTTTTAACGTTTAAAAAATTCAAATGATTCATAGTTTCCTTAATTCTATAAAATTAATACCTAGAATAATACCTACCTATAAAAGTTGAAGTAAAAGTCATACACCGTTCCATATTGTACCTCTGTAAACTCTGTGTAACTCTGTGTGTGTGTCTGTGTCTAAACAAACAATTGAATTATGTTTGCATTTCGCATCTATTATAAAACTAGCTTAAACCCGCGACTCCGTCCGCGTAAAATTCAGTTTATATACATAATTGTTCCCTGAGCAACTGTTCGTTTTTCTGCGATAAAAAGTAGCCTATTTCCTATTCCAGGACGTAGAGTAACTACTATCTATATACCAAATATCATCAAAATCCAGTCAGTCGTTATGAAGTTAAGAAAACACAAACACACACACACACTTATAATATTAAAAAATAGAAATTGAATAGAAAAAGAAATAAATGATTTATTGCCAAACTGTACACATAGAGTTTAGATTAAAACACAATATATTTATCAGCACAATAATACAAAAACAGCAGCAATACGGGTAAGCTCAGCACACGCGAGGCTGATTTTCAGCATACCCCTTTATTCGAGAGATAGTCGTCGATATCGAGTCATGCGGACACCAACATAAATTAATTAATTTGCATTAAACATTACAAGAACAAAAATAAAATAAATAAATAAAACAGTGTGGTGCTGAATTTGAGGGTGGGGGTGTGAGGGTGCGTGGATGGGGGTCTGTGTGTATGAGAGCGAGTGTGTGTGTTACAAGTGTAGTTACAATATTTTAAAGGTTGCTTTAAAGTTATTTTTATTCGGTTCAGTAATAATAGCAGCTTGTATAACGTTACTCATTTAAACTGTCATTGGTGGGGGAATATTGTTCCAAATCTTTGATGCGCTATATTTAAAACAACCTTTGAATCTGGTGGTCTTGTGTGTGGGGGTTGAAAGAGCGAGTAGAGACTTAGCTCGAGTGTTAAAAGAATTAATGTCTTTCATCCAAGTCAATTTTTGGAATATTCTGTAGTATTCTGGTCTTTTATTCCATAGAACTCTCAAAAAATAGGATGTAAGTAGGTTAAGTTGGAGTTAGGTAGGTTAAGATAGGATTTATTGAAAAAGCTCTTCTTGGAAAGTTGTAAAATAAAAACATAAATAACCATTATCATAGATCCTACCTGGCCTCTAATTAGGATCCTCTGTATCGAAGGAACAAAGGTTTATGAGCACCATGGTCCCACAACATACAGACACCATGGTCCCACAACATACAGCACCATGGTCCCACAACATACAGCACCATGGTCCCACAACATACAGCACCATGGTCCCACAACATACAGCACCATGGTCCCACAACATACAGCACCATGGTCCCACAACATACAGACACCATGGTCCCACAACATATAGCACCATGGTCCCACAACATACAGCACCATGGTCCCACAACATACAGCACCATGGTCCCACAACATACAGACACCATGGTCCCACAACATACAGCACCATGGTCCCACAACATACAGCACCATGGTCCCACAACATACAGACACCATGGTCCCACAACATACAGCACCATGGTCCCACAACATACAGCACCATGGTCCCACAACATACAGACACGAAACATGCTTGCATGCTTATTTTCTTCTAAACACAAACATTAGTCATGTATCGTCCCGCAACGGGAATTGAACATGCGACCTCCGTGGTAAATTTGAGATTTAAGCTGACCTGCTCAACCACTACACCACAGCGGCTTTCAATATAAATAAAATAATGTGTTCATTTGTACCGACCCTAATAAAATGATCGCTACGTTTGAGTGTTCATCAAACGGCGCGTGCCGGCCGCCTCATTTGAATATTTTAAAGTCGAAGCTAAGAGCGAGTAAAAACATACTCATATACCAAATCTTAGCATAGACACACATTTTTAAATTTCTGCAACGGTTACAAATATAAGTAGGGTAAGGTAGGGTAATCTCCATATTGTTCTTTAATCACCTAGTTGTTTACAAGCTCAGCTAAATGACGTTTAATAAAAAAAGGACTAGCGTGCCTTAACGAGTTTGTAGTGTCTACTGAAGCAGGCTTGTACGAGTTTGAGTTGTTTGCAAAGACTTTGACCACACAATGCGAAAGTGGCTTTTGATTGTACCCGAAATTACCTGTCAAGCGTTACAATTAGCCGCCGGCGCCGTCGCCGCGTCCACCGCTGGATGCTTCTGACAGTTGCCCGAATTGTTATTTTACAACATTCTCAAAAGTTTCATTCATCCCCTAATGTACAATATAAGGAGTTGGTGGCAGGGAGGGCGGCGGGGAGGGCGGCGGGCGGCGGGCGCTGCGGTGGCTTCAAACAGCTATTCTGTGAAGTTCTGGAACAAGTTGACGCGATGCCGGTCGCTACTTTTTGTATGGCACCTTTTTTTACGAGCATTTTTTGCAGTTACTCAATGAACGGCGCAAGTTAGCGCAGGCAGTCCTTGGTCAACGGCCGAAGGGCGCCAACTACCGTTATGTGGTCGGCCATTCAAGAGCATGTCTATAAACAGGGGAGAGTCTCAGTGTGAGTAATCTTAAATACCGATATTAAGCAATCCAAGCGCGAGACCAGCGTGTGAGTCAATTTCAGACAAGTCCAATTTAACCATTTGACCTCCAAGGTCAGCTATTATATACGCGACGGATGAAAAGCGCTCTCTCGACTTTGCCAAAATTACGTATTTTGACGTGGGAGGCACGGCTTTCCCTCTATAGCTTGGCACTCAAAATATCCACGTGTCCGCTACGTGCTACTCACCAGTAGAACAGCCCACCCTCGTACGTCATCTCAAGCTCCTGAGTCAGTTGTTTTCTATTTAAATCTACTAACTTTAAATATTCATTCGATGCAGTGGAAAACCCAGTTTCACTTGCATACATCAGTTAAATTGCAAAGTCACTGATATTGCCTAAATGTACGTAATTGGTGTTATTAGTCAATCGTTCCACGTCGTCGCATTCGAACCGGCCGCGGCCGGTAGAGGCGAGCGCGCGCGGCGCCGGCGCCGGCGCGACGTGACTCATGCCAGGCAACCCAGTCAAAAGTACTCTATGAATTCTTTATACAGGTGCTTATATTCAACTAACATTGGAGAGCATACAATTGTGTAAGCACGATGACTTAACATTCAGGATGTGCCGAGCCATTGTAGAAACTATTGTGTGCGTAGGCTTATTGGCTCATCTCGCAAAGGTCCGCTATGGAATCCTTGTGTTCGGCGTGACGGAGATGAGCCCACGGATTCAAAGTTCTCAGTAAAGCGCGCGGCACGTGAAATACCGTGACGCACTGACGTGACGCCGCGCCACCACCAGCGCCGGCGCTACGGCTATTATACTCGATGCTAAGCAAATGCATTTTGTTTGTCTTCGCCCATTTATGAGTTCCAGTAAGTGTCGTCAATATTTTGTTTGGTATCCGCTTCGGTGCCGGCACATGCGTCTGACTGTTTGTTTAAAATAGTTGTAAAGTATGAGATAGCGTCATTCACCTCTTGCAATCCTGTTCTGTTGTTTATATCTGCAAAAAATATAGGCTCATTGATTATTTCTTGTTTTTATGACATCCGCTATACCTGCCTATTTTTGTGTGTTAATAATGGTAAGGGTTCGTGCAGACTTCTTCTTGCACTCGTTAAGCCAGCTCTTTACTCAAGTGACTTTTCTCCACACAGGATGACCAAGTATGGCATGACTGGGGAAGAACAATAACATTAGGTCGAAAGAGACTGCATCATTTTCACTTGATTTCCCCCGATGAATGAAATCATCTTCATCCAAGAACAATGTGGTTGCGGAGAATTAGCAAGGCCACTTGGCTTGGTCATGATCAGATTCAAGCGACAAGGTCTAGGATTAGGTTAGAGCTGACTTTGACGGACGGTTAGGTCATTTGGAAACATTTTTGCATAACGGTGACGAATTAATTTCGCCGACCCGCCCACGTGCATTCTTACTCACTATATAACCTATACTTAGCATAACATATACCTACATTTGGTATAACTGGCTAAATAACTTGGACATAATATGTCCAATAACCATATACATATTATGTATATGGTTTTAGATCTTAGAATATACTTTATATGCTTGAATGTAATTACAATACAGATGTTATATATAATTATTATTAACTGACACATTTCGCCAATTTAATGGCATGCAAAATCTTATTATTAGTATTGAGAAATCTTATTATATTTCCAAATTTAATATTCATGCATCATGCTCATGCAACAAACAGATATATAGGTATATAATACAATATTAATACTACTTAATCACAAAGTCAAAGTCAAATATCATTTATTAAAAAGGCACAAAAGTGCACTTTTAAAGGTCATAAACACATGATACAAATAAAAAATGTTAAAAACTGTGCTGCAGCAGCCAGGCTCTTAGCTCGTATTTAAATCTAGCGATAGGCATTTGTTTAATATGTTGAGGTAATTTATTATATGTATATCTTTATCGACATGACAAACTACTTTTCTGGTAAAGCGCAGTTCCGTAAGCATAACTATCCACTATTCTTCCTGTGTTCCTTGTATTACGAGAAAACCTTCACTTGCTTTTGAATACATATAACCATGTTGTTTAACGAAGTACAAAATATCATAAATGTATTGACACGGTAGTGGTAGTATTTTTAATTCATGGAAAAGTGGTTTGCAAGAGTCTAAAGGTGCGGCGCCACAAATGGCACGAATACACTTTTTTTGGGCGATTAACGCTCGTGAGAAGTCCGTACTTCGTCCCCAAACAATAAGTCCATATCGTAGGAGGGGCCAACGTATCCATGGTATGCCACCAGTGCCGTCTCTTTATTGATAGTTTTACGTAAACGTTTTAATACATATATATAACTATTTATCTTTTTACAAATTTTATCTATCTGTGGTTTCCAGTTAAGTTCCCTATCCACAATTAGCCCCAAAAATGTCACTTGATTCGAACCTTCAATATCTTGTCCATTGTCACTTATTTGAAAGTTGAGATTATTTAGAAAATTAATATAATAGGTTTTTGAAAGATTTATATTTAAATTATTTATATCAAGCCAACTCATTACGGATTTTATTGTGTCGTGAATGTCAAGTATGTGATCGTTTATAGAATTGACAAGTTTTTTAGATGTTACTATTATTGATATGTCATCAGCAAATAACACAGAATTATATGAAGTCACACTTGTAATGTCTTTTATATATAATAAGAATAATAGCGGACCTAACATACTGCCCTGGGGTACACCATATTTATTTACTTTATATTTTGATTCAGAATGTATAGCCATCTTTTTGTTGCCTATTGATGTAATTTTTACACACTGTCATCATATTTTGAAGATAAAACTCAACCTATTCAATTGCCTTTCCTCTGACGCCACAAAGATGTAACTTATGTAAAAGAAGTTTGTGCGAGACAAAATCAAAAGCCTTTGTCATATCGAAAAACAAAGCTTAAGTTATGAGTTAGCTGTCTACATTTTTTATTTTCTCGGTAACTAAATTAAACGCTGCTAATGTTGTGGATTTGCTCCTCTGGAAACCGTTTTGTTCCTGTTTTAAGACATAAGATAAGACATAAGACATAAGGCTCTCTGGAAAGAGTCCGTACTCGAATCCGATCTTGTTGAAGATGCGACATTACAAATTTAAAATATCGAGTATGTAGCGATACTTCTCTCAAACACAAATCATGATTCGCTTACTTCACCAATAAGACAGTTCCAAAAGCTCCCAACGTCAAACAAGATTCAAATACACTATTGTACGTCCAAAAGAAGCGCATCTGTTTCAAGATCACATTATCCCAAAAAAAGCCGGTTGTTGAGCGCAAGTTGCGCAGGCGCGCCTGCAGATTAATTAACAGTTAGTGCCGACTGAAGTTATTTTCTATTGCTGCAGCTGCGACGCGATACCCACCACGCACACACGTGCATACATTACATACTCTTAGCTCTGTGCGCCATTATGTTTCAATCACTCATGTTCACAATGTGAATCGACCTCTGAGAGGTACTAACCAAAAAATATACCCCAAGATACTACTGTCTCGTGTTGATTTTGGGGCACTCCGACAATATTATTTTGTTAATCAATTTTGTAGTTTCCGTTATGCCAATCAACTATGTTATTAATTAAACATAATGTTGACAGTTATACAGGGAATAACATTAATGTGTAGTAATACTGAAAGGTGTGTATGGGTATCTAGTCATGAATCATTGGGCAGAATATACAACCAAAAAAACACTATTATATTTTCCATACAAAGTTTAAAAATTATTTATTTGAATTATTTTGGACAATCCTAACAAGCTGTGGCCTAGTCGCGGTAGTACGGGTCATTGACCGAGCTACTTTGTGCCTAGGCACAAAACAGATTAGTACAGAAATCTACATACATACAAAGTGCGCTCGAGCAACGCACACATAGACACCGCTCACAGACACGATATCTGGGCACAGTTAGGATGTGAGTGCCATCCGCTTGAGACACGCGTCTGTGAACTTTTTTGTGCAAAAATGGAGCAACGAAAAATAGGTTATTATAACTGTTTGGTGGACGGTTGTTTAAATTCAACATTAAACGGTGAATTGTCGTTTTTTAAGCTACCAGTTGTTTCAGAGAGGTAAGTAGGTATTTGCTTGTATTTTGATGGTTTGTTTTCACGTAACACAAAATAGTTAGGTAGGTAGGTAAGCGCCCCAGCCCCCGGCCCTGCGCCGAACAAGCGAACATAAGTTTGTAGCCTTGTCATATTTTTACAATTTAAAATTAGATATTTATTGTAGTATAAGCTGTGTTAGCCTTGTGTTCAATAATCTAATGAGGAAGATGTTAATGTAAACTAATCGCATTTGTTTTGTCTTCAAAAAAACTTTATTCAGTTATAATAGTAACTGCGAAAAAATTATGTCGATATCGTGTACAGTTATATTTTTAAATCAATCAATTTTCCTCCCAAAAACTTCCTGCGCCGTCCGGTATGAAATGTATGAAAAGTACAAACATGAGATTAACTTCTGTATTTATCTGTTTTGTGGCCTAGGCGCTGTCTTTGAAAACGCCGAACATTTTACAAGGGCTTGATTTCGAGTCTCAAATACCGGAATTTCATACTGAACGGATCTACGGACTCGGTCGTTTCCGTTCCGGAACCCACTCGTAAAAAAGGGTATTTCCACATTTTTACACGACTGCCCAAAAAGGAGTATTTCAGGGTTTACGTATGTATGTATTTATTTATTCCACCATTACTTCTTATTGCCTGGACAGATTTGAATGCATTAAAACCATAATAAAAACATAGGTTTAAGTTTTTTTTACCATAGTTTTTTTGCATGTTCCGGAACCGGTATACAAAAAAATCTCCGCGAACGTACCCGACTTAGCCTTGCCTTGATTAGTTTCAAATTTTTATCCAACTTGACGTCTTAGAATTCATATTCAGAAATAACCTAAAAAGAATTTCCGAAACGAAAACGGTCCCTTTCGGTGGAGTTTTATGGGGCGGCGTTAGAAGGTAACTTTGTTTGTGCCGCTCGACCAATGAGGAGCAGCGGCTATTATTTATTAGGATTACATCTTTATGATTGGTGCAATACGAAACAAGGCTAGCGAATCATGAAGCGGCGGCGAATGTTTGATAGCTTTAGTGTTTGCCGCGTTTTGTCAAAGATTAAACAGGTTTATTTCTGAAAACTGACTAAGTAAAGACGCTTTATTGATTACTGACTTACGAACACTCTTTTACTATGCAATGAAATCAAATGTTGGAAATGTCTTAATCATCATTATCAGCCTATTACATTCCTACTGTTGAAATTCATGCATGATGTTTTTTACATCCTATTCCTACGGTGGTTGGTGACCTCACGTATTTTTTAAGAACATCAGCCATGCTCGCTCTTATTAGGCGTTTACACTGATTAGACCCTTATTCCTGAATGTTAATTGGAGCGATGATGTTTAATGCTGTAATTAATAAGTAAGCATTAATAAAAATAAAAAAATACCCTGCCAAAAACATTATCACTTGGGATGATTTAAGGATTCCGAGGATACCCCATACATCCAAATCTGTTGAGGCATTTTGTAATAAAAAAACGCACATACATTAACCCCGAAAACATTATATTCCTTTTTTGGGGAGTCGCGTAAAAAGCAGTTTGCTTGAAAGTTAGTTGTAAAGTAAGGTTGGTAGGACAGCTGGCTTTGCTAACTGAAGATAAAATTTGTTTGTCAGATCTGTACACGCGGCGCACTAATATTCTTTGTCACAAGTTCATTGCTCTTTATCAGCTGATTGTTAGGGTTGAAATGAACTTGATTACCAGAAATGTTTAAATTATCGTATCTTGTGATTTTAAAAAGTTTCTGGTGATTTGCACTTGGACTTGAATTATTAATAAGCTTCTATATGCGTGGTTTAATTATTACTACACATTTATGTTACACGTTGTATATGCATAAGTATGAGCGTTGTGTACTTCGAAAATTTCCTAATCGACTTGTTAACATTATTAAAATGAATTCGAATAAAAAAAAACACTAGCCACACGTGACCATCGCTAAAGTAATGTGTCGCGCAGCGCGGCGCGGCACAGGGCTCATTATTAAAATGCTAATTGGCCCTATTTGTGAATTGATTTTGCTTTCTATTTAAACATATCGTAACGACAATGCTGATTGATTCGGTCTAAGTAGGAAACAGTATTCTGATGACTTGTCGCCTCCACCAGATGTTTTACCAGTCACAAGCATTCCATGAATAAACCCCCGCAGTCCGCGAACTCCAATAGAATGGGCATGTCACCGTGTACTTACATTTCATAAAAGTACAGTCATACTGAACTCATCTTCAATTAGTCTGTGTTACCTTATTTGGCTATACCTAACAAAGCGTACTCTAAGGTTGCGTCATTAATACCTACGCACTGCACCGCCCATCACTTTGATAACATATGCCAAAAGAGAGCATGCATTTTTTTTTCTAAATATGTGGACTGTGTACAGAGAGGAGCAGTGCAGCGAAAAAAATGGATCGTAGGTATGTCCTAGAATCTAGAATATGACAAGTCATACACAAAATATCGGGAATCACGTTTACGTCTCGGCAAATAGAACATGTGGAGAATAATCGTCATCCCTAAATAGAGGTACACATATGGTAGTACTAAATGTCATAGATTAGCATCGAGTTAGTTGGCGGCGGGTGTGTGAGTGACGCGGGCGCACGTCACGGCCGCCGCGCCGCCGACGCGCCTGTCGTCACGTATGACGAAGGCGCGGCGCGGCGGCCTCAACCTTTGGATTAGAAACGCGATCTCCGCTGGTCAAAGTCCAGCTAGCATACGGTTGGATCATTGCATCATAGATGACGATAACGTTACAGTAAAGATTTGTTATTTATAAACGTTGAGCGAGTAAGATTATCTCGCGATTTTGTCTCAATTATTGTACTTATATCCACATATGTCTATACGAATAATAAATTATTTTTCAAAAAAAACTAAACCGACTTCAAAACCACAAATGGCACTCAAAAGTAAAAAATAAATTAATATAATTATCATAAGCGCTACCCACTCATATATTTGAAGTCGGTGCCAGCCAAGTCTAATAGGTAGCAGATAAATATGTATATAGTAAGTACTACTTGGTAGTATCTATCTACTACCTTTTAGACTTAGCTGGCACCGACTTCAAATATATGAGTGGGTAGCGCTTATGATAATTATATTAATTTATTTTTTACTTTTGAGTGCCATTTGTGGTTTTGAAGTCGGTTTAGTTTTTTTTGAAAAATAATTTATTTTACCCTTTTTAGTGAAAAACAAGTTTTAATTAAATTAATTCAAAAAGTTTTTAAAGACAAGCTTTTATGATCTAGAAGCCACATCATGACGAAGTTTAAAACGGGCTATCACAATTAAATGCATGTACAAAAAAATTTCATGTCTGTCCTATATCTCTGTTGAAGAGTTCCCTCGCCGGAAGTCAATCCTGGGTGTATCTGCGATGTCATGATGGAATTTAGAACAGGCTATTATGGTTAAATCCATTTACGAAATGTTTTGTCTGTACTATTCACCGTTGAGGAGTTCCCTCACCGGAAGTCAACCCTGGGTGAAGCAGGTGAAGCAGTCGAATACAAACCTCCACCTTTAGAAAGTTGGTTACGAAAAAAACAAGAACCGACTTGAAGATTAAACTTATATTTTTTGTTTTTGCTATTTTTTTCAAAAACTACTGAATGAATTTCGATAAAATTTATATGGGACCACCTTTGAAGTATTACCTACCAATCAAAAAAAGAATCATCGAAATCAATGCATAATTGGCGGAGAAATCGCGTAACAAACACACAAAAAAAAAAAAAAAAAAAAAAAAAAAAACATACCGTCGAATTGTAAACCTCCTCCTTTTTGAAGTCGGTTAAAAATGTTTTTATGTTTGTCCTCTATGCGTTTATAAACCCTTGATCCGATTGTGATGAAAATTTGGTGGGTTCTTCTGTGTACGCAAGAGTTCCTGGCCTTTTTTATTTGTGCCATTGCAACGCATGCCGCGTTCGCACGCACTCACTCACTGTATGGAGGGTATGGTCAGTGCTAGCAGGTAGGATATGGGTCATTCATAATTCACCATGCGACACCGGGGGCGCGAACGCAGGCGCGGGCGCGGGCGCGGGCTCGGGCGCGGGCGCGGGCGCGGGCGCGGACGCGGGCGCGGGCGCGGACGCGGGCGAGGGCGCGGGCGGCTCGCAGACAGCAACGCCAACTAAATAAATATACACAACTTTAAACGCACGCTCCTTTTTCTAAGTAGGGGCGGTGCTTTACTTCTTTGGAAGTGAAACATTATCTTAATTCGTCGATTAGGTCTGTCTTTTTAGAAAAGTTAAAAAGGCGAGGAGAATAAATACCTACTTAACAATTTCAATACATTATAATTAGGAACTTACCAACGTTTTTTAAACTTGATTAAAGAATAGGTATTTTTATAGGATTCAGAAAATAGAGAGGGGTGGCGAATTCAGGCTCGGATAGGGTTGTGTGTAACGTTGGCTTAACATATTTAAGATAATAATATAATTATGATCTTATTAAATCTAAAACGATAGACTTACCTACATTCCGACCTTTGATTCGTATAATATAATCTTCTGATAAAATCAAACTGATTTAACATTTGCCATCCTTGGTGACTGCGGTGACATTATAATGTAATCTTAGAACAGTATGTAGAAGAGTAAAAAAGCATAAAAAATAATTGGATGATTACCAAGTATAGGTACGTTTTATGTGGTTTTTTCAAACAAAAAAAACTGACTTCAATGTATCTTCGAAGTCCAAGGTCAAATATCGATGAAATTTATATGGGACCACTTCGTAGCTATACTGAACCCAACGCAAATCGGTTCATAAATGACGGGGTTCTGAGGTAACAAACATAAAAAAACAAGCGAATAGAGAACCGTCTCCTTTTTGAATTCGGTTAATAAAATAGGCTCTCATAGATTTAAAGCAACATGCGCGAAATCACAAAACAATTAATAACGCCTGTACTTACCTACACGAGCTATTTATATTCGCGTAGAGATTAGTATCACATTGATATTGCACGAACATATCCAACATTTTCATAACAACATGAAATGAATTCGTTTCACGGTACAACTATTACTCACATCAGAATTTGTACACACTCATCACACACCTACCTGTTCACCACCACACTCACACATTCACTCACTCAACAGGCATAATTTGAGATATTTGTAAGTTGTAAATAAAAACTTTTAGCTATTTATTCTTGTAAGTTTTAAGATCTAGGAACAGCCTAATTATGTACATCTTAGTAATACCAAAAAATGGAAGACACTGAAACCCACGACACAGGTTTTCCTAGTGTGGGTTCCAGGGTTCACCTTGCATTGCATAACAAACCTAACAATTGCAAATTGTTCCACATCTCCGATATGTATTAAAATTGTTAATTGTTACCTGGCTAAATAAAGATATATTTATATATATTTATTATTAATTTTATGATCACGATTTGGTTCCTATATGTATGAGAGCTGATGGGAAGGTTGTTCACTAGCACTGTCAGCAACCCGCTACCGTAGCATCCGTTCAGTAAGACCTGCAGCGGCAAGCTTTACTTGTTCCTTTGTGTCCAATACGTAGTTGAGCTGTCACCTGTTAGCCAAAACTCACATCCAAGTTCATTATAGACTTTTAAATTTTAATAAATTTTATTTTGAGACAATCTGTTTAGAGTCTTTTTGAATGTCGTTTTAAAGTTTTGGAAGATAGAAATCGTTGGTAAAACTCTGCACAAGACTGATGTTCAGAGATAGACGTTACCCAATGTGACGGCTTGGCGTAATTACATCGGCAGCATGTACCTTAGACACGCAACAGTGAGAGTGAGTCTGCGCGTGCGCGTACGTGACTCCACGGCACGCGACACGAGTGACACGACACGACACGCGGGCGCAAGTGCACAAGTCACGTCACTCCATAGTAAATAAATACATTGCGTGACACTTACGCGCGGTCCATGCGAGGGCGCGCTGCCGCTTCGACTGCATATTGTGAGCCGGCTTGGAACTGTGCAGTAGCTTGATCAACAAACATATATTTAGAAAGACTCTTGCAACGTATATCGGAAATAATCAGTACGGAGTAGAAATGCTGAATGTTTCTGTGTTGATATGAAGAGCATTGTGCATTATGATTATGATGGTGTGATGTGTGATGAGAACCGAAAAGTGAGCGATAGCACAGAATACGGGATACAGCCTGGAACGGTAGATTCGGCCACGTACATATTTGTTTGTTTGTACATGTTTGTTTAGAAGACCAAGCAGCTTTTTGGTGAGTATCATATGCGATCCACCCGAAATGTTTCTTCACCAATCGCTATCAAGAGTTGGTAATAATTACCTAGAATATTAGTTATTCCGGTTGCTTTACCGAAGTCTCGGCTTCAAGGATGCTGTTGACGTCAGTGCTTGCAACACCAGACCTCGATGTCTACCACCACCGCGACGTGCGATATCCATGTCACTTCGGTCAGTGTCTGTCTGTCCTGCGCTTGCGCAAGCTTACATTGCACTGTTGGCTTTCGAACTCAGATTATTTCACACTCGTTTCGGAATATGGATTGCTATGGTGTGGATTATCCATTAAGTGCCTACGCTGTAGGGATTGTGTAACAGTGATTGTCAAATCAAATCAATTGTTCATTTGCAAGAATTACTACATACATATTTGACAGGTTCTGTGGTGTAGTGGTTGAGCAGGTTGGCTCAAATCTCATACGCCACTGAGGTTGCGGGTTCGATTCCCGCGACGGGACAAATGTTTGAGCACAGAAAAAAAAACAGCGCAAGCATTTGTTTCGTGTCTGGGTGTTATGGGACTGGTTCCCTAGATACAGGCAATCCTAGTTAGGGGCCAAGATCTATGTATGTGATGATACAATAAAGGTCTTAAAACGAATTATAACAGTGAAGTATTCAGCCGCAAGCAAGTGTGCAAATATTATGTCAAGTCTCTCAATTAATATAAAATATCATATTTCTAAAATAATAATATTGTTTTTATTTAGTTTATTTATGGTTTGCCAACAATTATGACATCAGTATACTTATACTTAAGTAAATATTCGATTAATATAACTGCTAAACGCATAATCTCTTATAGGTAAACACCGCATGCAATAATAATTGCATTTAATTTAATTTAATTATCGGTTAAAATATTCTGTCAGATAGCACTTATAAATTTGCGACTGTAAATTTCTCCCTCATCTTCACTTCCCGGTAATGTCGTACCGCAGGACTTTTTTTTAATTACCTTACCAACTGTTTTTCAAGTCGGTCACGTCTCGTTGATGCCCTTATCAGTCGTCCTTCTCAGACACTCACATTACACACGTGTTGAACTGGATGTGATACGAGTATGGTCTCCCATTCCAACGCACCCAATCAATTTCAAGAAATATATTTGACTGAGTTATAGCCTGTTTTTAATAAAAGTCAATAAGGCAACATGCGGAGCTTTGTCCGGATATAGGTATAAACTGTGCAAGTCTCCCTAGATATGACAAATTCCATACTCCAAATTAATAAGCTTCCGTCCGTGAAGGGTTGCAATGGCCGAACATGCGTCAACGTCGGGCAAGGCCAGCAGCTGGTGAAAGAAATCACATACCAAGCAGCTGCGCCACTGTCGATATGCTCGCAGCTAACCGTCGGCGTCGCGCAATCTTCAGTGCCGCGGTCCACTACCGGCATCTCTCCGGTCAGTGAAAGTGGCACTGACGCACGTCTCAGTGCCGGATCCGTGGTGCAACGTTAAGTAACATCCTATGTGACACCGCCTTGCTAATAGGTAAGTGGGTCGATAAAAGTTCAAAAAGCATGTTCGTGTCCTGATTTATACACAAGCCCGTGATAGAAAACATACGCACATACGGTTGTGCGTGGCTATATAGTTACTTTAACTTGTTGCGCATTAAAGTAGACGCTTTCCTTCGCATGTTTATATATATATATAAACGGGATATTCATTAAAAAATAAGTTTTTGTCCATCAACTGCAAAATATTAAACGTTAGGTATCTTGCATTCTATTTATTTATTCATTTTCATGTAGGTACAATAGTTACATCGTACTAGTAAGTCTTACCTCGTAAGTACCTCCTGACGTGGACCCTGTACTATGTAAGGTGTGGCAATAGAATATACAATTGAGTGATAGTGTTTTAGAATTATGAAAATTACACATTATTATTAATAATATACAATATTATGATAAAGATAATAATAAGAACTTTTGGAACTATAACTTACTTAAGTAAGGGTAGGTACTTAATAATAATTATGTATTACAATTGTATTATATTTATTTATATAGGTATGTATGTATCGACTTTGACGCGATTAAATTACGTTCACGGTTCTATCATTGAAAAAATCTTCTATATTGTATAAAAACTCAGTCGCGTTCCTTTTAGTTTTAAGTTTTTTTGTATTAGGTCTGTAAAACGTTTCATAGCGCTGTACTAAGTGGGATCATACCAAACATATTGTCATCTACTGACCCTTACATTTTTAAATACTTTTAGAGATGACCTAACCGATCGGCATTTAATTAATCAGTCGTGTTGCGATATTTACCTGTCATCGTTATGATTGTAAGTCCGGTTCTCCACTATCATGTCAACCTGTAATTTGGAAATGAGTCATTAAAAAAACGTATTTATGGCTTCACGTCATCGGAGACTGGCACGGCATCTCACTGGCCTGGAGACTGGCACAGCATCTCACAGTGCGTAGGAGTGCCTTCTGCACCCAATTTTTACCTTCTTCTACACCCCACCGTTAATAAATTCTAATATATATATTATATATATCCCCGGTCCCCCAGCTCTCTCGACATTTGCGTAGGTAAGGTATACCTAAATGCCTATCCAATGGTTTCTCAATCATATACATAGAATGGTGCATGGTTATAAGTATATCTACATCAGTTATGATAAATTTTATATTTTGTATGTACATATGTTTTAGAAATGTATTTTTAATGTTTGATAAATATATGACTTATTCTAATTTTATATAATTTCATTTTTATTTGTTTAGAAAGATGAATAAAATTATAATTTGAATATGTTGACATGTATGAATTAATGGTTATATTTAAATATGTGCACGCTTGCTTGTAGGCTGAATACTGTGACATTCATAATGTAAGACCTTCAATTAATTGTAAATAATAATGTATTCTGGCAAATAAATACTTGATTTGATTTGATTTGATATGCCTAATTGGTGAAAATCGTTTCAATCACAATAAATAAATAAACAGTAAAGATCATGTAGACAAGATCTGCACAGAGAATACAAAAAATATGCCAAGAACAAATACGATTAGGTAATCCAATGACATAGAGATCATATTTAGAAACACAACGCAGGTGCTCCAACATGCTACCTACAAAACTTACGTATTTTTATAATTGTGAAATGATTTCTAGGAAAACTATTAAACCTTTGCAGGTGGCCTGCTGAGGCTCTGCGGATGTCACCCATCTATCTATAGCAATGTTTGTTTAGGTGTCACTATTCACCTATATGCAAACTGCAAAGGTTTTTGGTGAGCGGTACACTTTAATATGGTCTACCACGGTAAAACAATAAAAGTATATTTAAATATCTATTCATAAAAATATATTTCATAAATATCATTCGAGGTTGTATTCTTATTAAACTTAGGTAAGTGTATGTTAAAAATACAAATATTAGGTACTTTCTGATCCTCGAGCCAAGGTCGTCTAGAATATTAAAAAGCAGTTGGCGACAACCAGCTCTCGATCAAAATGATTGTTTTGTCGTTAGAAGGTGGAGCCGGTAACCGATTGGAACTAGGTATTTTAGTTTGGACAAGTAGGTTACTACGAATAGTATGGACAACCATTGAGGATTTTACAAGTCCTTATATTACATTAACATTTATTGGTTTCCGTACAAATTACTTAGCTGATGATGTAACAGATACATATGTGTTCAGAATAAAAAATCTCAAAAAGACCACAGACGTCAGAATGTTTTCCAACACGATTAAATTCGTTTTCCTTTCTGTTGTGGGTTAGAAGCATCAACCTGTTTGGCGTGTGCCGCGCGCGCTCACACTCGAACTCAGGAAACCCCGTCGGAACAGATTAGCTAGCAATCAATACGCGTGCCGGCCGTCGTCGCGTCGCCGCGCGCCGCGCCCGCGCCGTCGGCGTCGCTCTTTGCGCTACCCTACCTAATGATGATGAACTTGAAAATACCCAGCGCGTGCGCAAGCAACACTGACACATGACTGTGGCGCTGGCGCTGGCGATGGCGTGGCGGTGTATAATGTTATGAAATTATATCTAATTTTATAACTTTGCTGTTGAGTGTTTACATTTTTTATTTAGGTACAAATCCCATAAAGATATAAAATAACACAACAACAAACAAAATTATATATGATATTTTGTAAAATAACAAAATATTATAATAATATATACGTTATATAAAATAACAAAATATTTATAGATATTTTGTAACAAACAAAATTATATATGATATTTTGTAAAATAACAAAATATCTATAGATATTTTCTTATTTTATATCTTTATGGGATTTGTACCTAAATAAAAAATGTGATACAATTTTGAACAAAACCAGCTTTGTCGCGGTTATAGGTTGGATAATTAGCGTATAGAAGCCGGTATAATGCTATATGAAAACTAATTTTTAATGTTTTATAGATACTTATTATTTATTTAAAGTGACCCTCTGTGTGGGAAAGTGAAAGTAGCCATACATTTCAGAACAAGTGTGTTTCATGTAAAACAGTTATGAAATGAGGCACACACGTTGTGCAATCTCGGGAAACCCTAACACCAAGCAATGATAAGTACATACTTAAGCCCGAATATGCGAGTTGATGATTAATATAAGTATTTAGAACAAAAAAGAAAATCTAGTAAACACTTTGAGACTGCAATGAATTAATATTAGCATGGACAGTGTGTGTGATACTAGTAAGCGAGCTGTCCAGGCAGTGGCAGTGGCGGCGACTCGTGTCGCGGGGTTTTTATAGTTTTTTACTTTCGTCCGGCGTCATTTGGAGAGCTGTCTAAATGTCACTTCAGGGAAACAGATCACCTGCGTAGTTAGTCATTAATAACGATCTCTAAGTAAACGTTGTTCAACAATATGTAGGTGTATAGGTATTATGTGAAATACAGGGGACTACTGCGGCAACACAACTTGAGGAACTTAATAAAACTCTTTCATTCTCTTTCATATATTACTGAGACGGGATAATGAAGCGACGTTATAAACCGCTTTCGAAGTATTTTAAACTTAGAAACCCCTACTTTCAGTATGCATGTGAAATAAATTTTTTAGATTTTTTTTCTGCTTTTATTTAGGGACTTTTACCCTGGCAGAGTATGTCAGTCCCATCATACCCTAATCTTAATATTTACAACACTATAATAATATATATATATATATAATGTTATGTTTTTAATTATTTCTGTATTTTGGTGTTATAAAAAAGAGTATTATTCTATTCTATTCTATACCTGATATGTGCGATTTTGGACATTGGCTAGAGTATCTTGGCATTCTAGAGCTCTGAGCATTCTAGACTTTTTTTTAAGTATGAAACTGAATGACGAGACGAGCTGGTTGTTTGCCTGATGGTAACCAATACGCCAGCCCATAGCAATAACAGCACCACCCAGAACTTTAATTTTGCAAATACCTGCGCGGCGCTGCACTGCGCTCGTCACCCTGAGACAATTTTTTTCAATTTTTTTTTCCATATTCTTTATTTCATTTTTGTCGTCACAGACGCACTTATGAACGTCAATTATTACAATGACTCTACCACCGTATCGGAAAAAGAATCACTACTCAGAAGATACGGCAACAAACTGAGGGGCATACTTATTAGAACTTTTGTTACAATATTTTATGTTTGTTTTTGACAATATTATTTTTCTTATGTGCCAGTTGGCTACTTGGTAGAAGCGGAATGTTCCATGCATCATTGTCTTCTATTTAATTACAAACTGTATAGTATGCTTTATTCATTAGAATATTTTTCACACTCAATTTGAATCCACTTTCTGTGAGAAACCTACCACCAACCTTCAACCTACCACCCAGACTACCTAATTATTCTAGTTAGAGCAACAGGGGATTCTGGAATATCTGGGCACTCTCGACCGTTTGGGCAGTCCAGACGCCCGCGCCGGACGCATCGCCGGAGCATTCTTGACGACCACTTAAGTTGATAATAAAACAAATAAACAATAATAATCAACTCAATCCTATCCTAATATTTCTATCAATTGCTTTAATAAATAACAAGATGAATCAGCGGCATGAAAGGTCGCGCGGTCATCGACTCCCGGCCGCCGCCGCGCGCCGCGCCGCGCGCCGTTACCGGGCCGGTGCCGCGCCGGTACAGGCCGGTGCCGCGCCGGCCGGTGCCGATGCCGGTAAGGTGGCTGAGCCTCTATTAGCATATTCACTTGTAAGTGTTGAACAGTGCGAGCCTCCCACGTGCCCACCACATGACATAAATATCGTTTTATGACCATCAATTTGGTTTAATGATTGTCTGTTTTATATTTGTTGGGAATTACCAATAACATTGTAATACATTTGTTTTATAGACCAAGTCCTAATAGCAATTAGGTTAATGACCTTGGAAATATAAAGAATGTGTTTTTATTTTGAATTTTATTTCAAAATCGTCTCTATTTATTTAAATATATACAAGGTGATTGCAATTATTATAAAATATATTTATCAATCAATCATTTTGGGAACGTTGCACATGCGAAGGTGGGTAGCGGGTTTAATTATTAGATTTAAGTTCATCATCATCATCATCATCAGCCTGTCGCAGTCCACTGCTGGACATAGGCCTCTCCAATGGCACGCCATTGAGCACGATCCCCGGCTACTCTCATCCAGCTGCTACCAGCCACCCTGCGAAGATCGTCGCTCCACCTAGCCTGAGGGCGTCCTACACTACGTTTGCCAATTCGTGGTCTCCACTCTAGAACGCGTCTACCCCAACGGTTATTGGTTCTACGGCTAATATACCCATCGTTGTTTGTTTTTTCATACACAATAGATAATATTGTACCCTCTTAAATGTATGTAATGGGTTATAAGACCTTCAGTCGTTTACACTGTTGGCAGCAACATTATGGACTATCTAAGTAAATAATTTCGAGTATACCATTGTAGAGTTATTTTGTTTGAGCAGTCGAAGAAATTAAAAAAAAATATTAAAATATCATCAATTAAAAATATTTTATGCTCATAAAATAAGGTTCAATAATTATATCAGACCCATACAATTAGCATTCGATAGTAGGCATTGTATAGGATAGAATTTAATTGACTATGAATTAAGTTTTGGTTGAGCATGAACACTTGTCCAAATCGAGCTCAAGTTGGTAAAACCCTTAAAAAAAAGTCCAGGTTTAAAAAGCCCACCTACAAAGTTTGTTTGCCTCCTTCCTCAATACAACGCCAGATATACCTAAACCGTGAGGAAAATACAATGAAATTCGCAAGTAGCAAAACAATCTCTACAGTCTAGGACGTAAGATCAAGCTCTGTTGAGAAGGATATAGATATGAGCATGATAATATATACATTGCGGCGGCACTTTACGGTTACTTACCTACATCGCAGAATAAAAATCTTACATATTATATCATTGTGCTGTGTGACTGAGAAGGAAAACACGTGTTGGCTGTTGATCCATACTTACAACGGTTCTCGAGCTCGCGACACTCGCACGCTCAATACTGACCTTCATTTATCACCGTGTTATTTATTTGAGAGTTAAATGTTTATCACACAAGTCATAAGCCATGATAGAAAACTGCATTATTACAGTTAAAGGGTTAACGTTTCCGACTTCAAAAAAGGAGAAAGTTTTCATTCGATTGTATTTTTTTATGTTTGTTACCTCTGAACTCCATTATTTATAAACCGATTTGGAATTCTTTTGCGTTAGGTTCAGTATAGCTACGAAGTGGTCCTATATAAATTTCATCGATATTTGACCTTGGACTCGGAAGACACATCAGAATTGAAATTGGTTTTATTTTTTTTGATAGAACGTATACTTGTGATCTTGTGATCCAAAAACTGACATATTGTGTAAGTATTGCATACCGATGCATTATTAACCTATCTTATTAATATTACTTTACATTTTTTTTTATCAATTACATATAATAATAGCTTTCATAATTTTCTTCTCAAAGATTAATCTATCTCCAATCATTTTCATGTTTATATATTTAAATTATTCCTAAAGATCTATGTAAAAGGAATCTACCAGTTGAATACATACCTACTTATATTTTGTAGACTACATTTTTAATATCTAATATAAACATGCATAAGTCTAGTTATACACTGATACTTGAATAGCTGCCTACCTACTATTTGTACATTTTAAGGATCAATTAAAATTTATTTATTTATTTTGTAGTCAGTTGTATAAAATAGGGCACCAGTGAGAACGCGTAGACCAACGCAGATTAAATGACACAAATATATGATCAGTATAACAGTTTATTCCATTAATTCATGTTACAATTTTTAGTACAGTAGCATTTAACATAACACTTACTTACGTAACATTACGGAAAACCGCAATACAGGAGCAATAAAATAACGTGCTAATTAAATTCAACTCAACGAGTTCGTTTTATTGATACAGCGGTACATATTACCATTTATTTATTCACAATGTTTTGCTATAGTAATTACATGTTTTCTATTACGAAATCTAGACGACGAGCCATGAAGGACAAAAATAAACAATGAGAGTGCAACAAACTTATCTGCTCCAGTGACCACAGCTGGAACTAACAAAAACAGAACAAAAAGCGTCAGTAGCAGAACAATTTCAAAGACAGCAGCGACGATGTCACAGGGCCCTAATTTATCATGACAACTTGGTGATTCCTTGCTTCGAGGAAACGTCGGTTCGTATATTAATAAACGACATCTGTGTTATTTGTATTCTCTGTGACGCGTCATATTACGAAACGTGTGCCGCGGGTAGCCGTCGGGACGGCTATTTGCGGCATCGGCCATGCAGAACCCAACTGCTAAGAATGAGTGTGTTCTGTATGGCACCGATAATATTTAACAAGATTCCGTCAGCCATCCGCTCAATAAATGACATTAATATTTTTAAAAATACTCTATCTAAATTTCTAATAAAAAAAGCTTACTACACCATTGAGGAATTAATAGATGACAAAACAGAATTTGACTAATATATAATGTGTGATAATTTGACAATTTTAATTTGTTATACATAATTCGTTTTCATTTTGACATTTTATTATTATTTTTGACTGACATCGCAATTATAACTCCTTTTGTTATTATTATTCATAATTTAGTCAATGTCATTGTTGTTTTATTATTGTACTAATTAACTTGTGACCATGTCTGTATGCCAGTATGGCGGAACTAGAGAAACTATCCGTTAATAACAATTACATATGTATATACCTAGATTCGCAGACTAATAAATCATTGTATCATCATTGTATCATATTCATATGAATATATGAATGCGTCATAGAGACGTCGTTTATTAATGAAGGAATCGACTTGGTTTCAGAGCAAGAAATCTTCAAGTTGTCATAGTGAATTGGGGCCCTGTTATAGTGAGCTTGTGCACTTTACAGGCGTTTTGAAAGTTGATCACTTATTGTTGGCCACGATTGGCGAATATCGTACCACCTGTTTGTCCATCATGGCCCATAGTGTAAAGAGTAGACCCATCCATCAGGAGAATGAGCTGCTCCCCTCGTATACAATATGTGTGTATATCTATATTATTATACAAAGCACTTGACCTTGAAACAATGTGAATACTTAGGTGTATAATATTTGTTAGTTAATTAGTAGGATTGCCAAAAAAGTGAGAAAAGAAATTATAAAGCTATAAAAATATTATACAAAAAGAATGTCCTTCAGTTGGTCGATACCACAGGTTTCAGAAACAGTTTCAATACTTATGTATACCCGAAATAAAATTTGGTTGAAGGTACATTAGGTTTTTGACTTATGATGGAACAACGAACGAGTTCGAGTCGCGGGTTTCAGCTAGTTAATATCGGTATTTCAACTTTAAACGAGTTATTATTTACACACAAATAGGCCATTAAATAACTATTTATAATTAAGTAGGTAAGTAGGTATACGTATTACGTATGTCTTAAAAAGAATAAAATAAATAAAGAGGTAAGAAAGGCACGAAATTATATCCCAGTATGTTTGAACTGAACCTTTGTTTTTAAACAATCAGACAACAACTTAACAAGCTTTAACAAAACTCGTAATTTTGTAAAAAGACGTTCAAAAAGGATCAGAAACTGGCTGTAACAGAACCGGACTGATACCCAACCGGGTTTGTAAAAAGCATACTTAAAAATTTATCGCTAATGATATTGAAATAATTATGTTATCATTTATTTTTAATAAAATTGAGTGCAAATGTTCGCGTGAAGATGAATCTCAGTTTGTTTACCGCTGGTCGCCCGCGCCCGCGCCCGCACCCGCGCCCGCGCCCGCGCCCGCGCCCGCGCCCGCTCCCCGCGATCAATCACTTCATGCGTAATGTTTACACGATGTTCAGTAACCGTTACGCATACAGCTGATGATTCTGTGACGTAGTCGTGTGGGCCAATACCAGGTCGCGGCCATTCAGTTCCTGTTTGTGATTGGTTTCTGCTTCGGGGCCTGTTCCTTTGTATAAACATACTATAAGGATGCTACAGTTTAATCTTTGGCGTCTCTTGATGTACTGCTATGACGTAGGTACTCATTTTCAATATTGGGAAACACATTAATGTACAATTGCGTTCCCCTTATTATTTTTAAAGTGCTTTAAAATCAAAAACAATATAGAAGATTGTTTGACATGTGTTTAACACTCCGCTTTACACTTTAAATAGAGGGAAATAGAAAAGAAATAGAACTAGATACCAACCAGTACAGACGGCCTCTCACAAAATATAGGCATTTAGTTTTCTTTGATATAGGTATGCTTAGGTTTTAGGTAGGTTTCTCACTTATCTAAAAGCTAAGCATACCTATATTTCTAGCAAGAATGTTTGTCCAAACTAACTTGTTACTAGCCAAAATCAGAAATATGCAAGAAACATATAAACACCGAGATGCGTTCCCAAACTGTAGTCGCAGATGTAGCTAATAACGTCTTAAAAAGATGGCAGCAATACCGCTTCACAGCACGTGAGATCGCCCCAAGTGTCATTACTCGGCGGCGGCGCGGCGGCGCGGCGGGTGCGAAGCCGGCGAAAACTTATTAGGGTAGGTCATGCGCGGGCACAAAGTCCAACTACGGCCGCGGTTCGTTAAGCTCCACAAGTAAACTTTAGTTCTGTTAGATTCTGTTAGATATCGTTATCATTTGCGACTCGAACTGGCTTAGTATTTTACAAGTGCAAACTTTGATAAACCCGTTGGTCTTTTGTGCAAGCGCGCACTTCCGCTACGGAGCTACGCCGTAGCCGACTCGTAGCGTTGTTGTTGTCGTTGTTTTTTTTGTTTTTGGTCTATCTAACTTGGTGATTATATTACTTCTTCTTGATGTGTCAACGACCTGGAAGTTCATCATGAATATTATTTGTATTAGTAAGAACTTGGTATTAGAAATAAATTAACGAACGAAACTTTACAACTAGAGCAAAGAAAAGAAATGATTAAAATAACTGATTTGCGGTGTTTGTGCAGATCACCTCAAATGTCACGCGCTCTTTGCCGAAGTGCGGGTTCGATTCCCGTTGCAGCTACAGGACAAATGCTTGTGTACCGAAAATAAATCGCAAGCATGTGTCTGGGCATGTGCATGGGTCTGGGTTCGTGTCTGGGAGTTAGGATCCATGGTTCTTCCTGGTTCGTTTCATACAGGAGATTGAAGTTAGGGGCCAAGACCACCACGAAGAAGAAGAAGGGGATTGGGTGTTATGAACTCAACAATATTAAAACTTATAAAAGTTGTTTGAAGGATTGACTCCATGGAACAGGACTTTCCCGAGATGTGAACGGACGTAAGGCCACACTCCACCACGACTACCGTCATAAACACCAAACCCTCAAACTTGAGCGGTAATGATTACCTACCACGAGAAATTAGCATTAAAACAAAGAAACCTATTGGCATTGGTCAGCGGGCAGCCAATCACGAAGCACTTATACGTAATTAAATCGTTATCATTGGCTGTCAGGTCCAGCCTTTCAGTCCACGATTATTGTAAACAAACATAGATAACGGCCAGGGAACAACTGTATAATAATATTCTTAATCCGACACTTGATGACACCGAGTAGAGTTCGTCGCCAGTACAATATCCAACATGTCGGTATCAATCCGACACTTGATGACACCGAGTAGAGTTCGTCGCCAGTACAATATCCAACATGTCGGTATCAATCCGACACTTGATGACACCGAGTAGAGTTCGTCGCCAGTACAATATCCAACATGCCGGTATCAATCCGACAATGCACTAAAACATCACTAGCCACCGTTCGTTTTAACACTAAATCACGCATCATCATTAAACACAAAATCACGCGTCAGTAGCGAGTGTGCAAACGTGTGCGGTCGGCAGAACACGGCGCACGCGAGTAGCGCGCGCGGACCTACGCACACGACCGCGCGCGCGGACGGTTAGCGCGTGTCTGGCGGTTTCTCACGGTTCTCGTTCGAAATGCGCGCAGGTAGAGTACAGACTACTTGGATTTACGTATATAACAGCCCGAGGTCCAAACACACCTTCATTCACTACCAGCCTCCACTGGCAACGCACGCCTCCTCTCACAATCCCGAACTTATACGTAGACTGAAAATGGCGATAGTGAGCTTTTACGTTTTCGCGATAGTGATGTGTGGCTGCGCCCTGAGCGCGAGCTCGGCGCCCGCCCACGAGGAGCCGACGATCGAGCTGTCGGCGGTGATCGGCAAGTCCGTGTGTCCCATCCGGATGCACATCGACGAGGACAAGAACCGCATCCCGAGCCGGATCAAGATGCTGAAGTGCGACAAGACGCCCAACCCGCTGTGCGGGAGGGAGAACATGACGCACGCCTGCTGCCGCCACCACCACCACAGCTTCAGCACGCAGTGCATGGAGGTGGTGGACCACGTCATGGTGCGCTACGTGGGCAGCCCCGCGCTCGTCTCCATCCCCGTGTCCGTGGGCTGCGCCTGCATGATCCGCGAGGGCACGCTGGCCGGCGAGGACTCGTGAGCACCGCCGGCTTCAGCCAACGAGCACTCGTGAGCACCGCCGGCTCCGGCCAGCGAGCACTCGTGAGCACCGCCGGCTCCGGCCAGCGAGCACTCGTGAGCACCGCCGGCTCCGGCCAGCGAGCACACACACACACACCCACCGCAAGTTCCTAAACGAATACTTTATTAATTTATTGATAAAAGCGCCCTGGAGGCCTTCCGTTCCCGTATTACTAGTGTTAGGTAATTTATTTAATTTATTTGTTGTAAACGTTGAGGAGTCCCGCTGGCGCGACTTGCTCCGCATCGGTAACGTGGCTTAGTGATCGTGATAGGTTGTGACACATTCCAGTGTAAGATAATAGTGGTAGGTCTTTGAAGACTTATTTTTATTTTAGTATTATTATTGTATATGTAAGTTGCTGAAGATGCTCCACCGTTGACGTCGCCTGTATCAGGCGGATTTACTCATTAAATTTGTTAAATTGATAAACATTTTATTTTATTTAAATCCCTTATCATATTAAGATACATTGATAAACAGATAGGCAACACTTAGGTATAGGTACCAAAGTCATTTTAGGTACCTACTATGTATGTTATGACACACAACTTATTCAAAGAATTCACCTAATGGCAGCACTTTATGTTTATCTTATAAATAATTTGTCATCATTATATCATTGGTTATCTCACGATTTGGCCGCGCTGGATTACCGGCACCCTTTAGATAAAGCGAGAGTTTCGTGCTTGCACGCAACATCGCTAAGTATCGCAGCCGTCTCGAGTCCGCCGGTGCGACTCGATAGTACTAACAAATGATCATATTGATGCACAGTGCACACACACTGTCACACACCACACAAATATCAAAAAATTAGCAAATACAAAAATAGCACAATAGGCGGTCTAATCAATAAGCAGTTTCTTGCCGACAAATATAGATTATTAGCTAACTAACGACGTTCTTTACGGTTTGTCAACATTTCAACTGTAAGTAAATGTAATTGCTGAACTCTAGTTTAACATAATTACCTATATTGAATCATGTTAAACTAAATAAATTATATGTAAAAAATTATAAGAAATAAAAAGTAGTGAGCTCATGTAGTTTTCTGCCGCATGAGTCAGCGCCTGCTGGCGTGAGTCAACCCGCGCGTGCCGCTGCACTGCTTAGATAACACAGATCAACAATTGATATAATTTCACTAAATTGCGTAACAATATTTTTATTAAGTAATAATATTGATACTTTACTAGTAAATATTAAATGTTTCTCGTTGTAACGCAACCCACTGGCGGTTCAGTGGAAGCTGACCCGCGCTACGACGACACCTAATATATACTTTACACCCGTCGCTGCTCGGCAAACTTAGTTTTCAAACACTTATTTTGATTCCTCAATATGAGTGGAGAACTCTATTAAACACTATAGAGTTGACCTTGGTTAGTCTTACTTGAAAACGATTATAAAATGCCTGATCGATGCGACGCGTGACCAAAATGCTGGGACTTATTTGGCTCAACGTATCAGTATTGCAATCCAACGGGGCAATACTGCCAGCATCTTGGGTACGCTGCCAACAGGTAGTGGGTTGGAGCATTTGAGCTACCTATAGGCCTTTAATGGTCTATGGGTTGTCCAATTGCTTCTCCTTGTATGTAGTTAGTTTAGTTTTAGTAAGTAGAGTGTAGTTTGTTTTGAGTAATAAAGGCATTCGCCCGTTAAAAAAAATAAAAAATAAATAAAATAAAAATAGGTAGGTAACCTTTTTAAATTATGAGACAATTTCAACCATAAACCTGACTACACGACATACAGCTTTTTAAAAATAATATTATATTAAACGTCGCCCACTGATAGCGGATTGTTACATAGATTGTATTATATAGGTAGTTTGTTTTTTCATATTTCTGTAATTTGGAAAAGTTGCCTAGTATATGTTTATAGTTTAAATAAATGATCACCCATATTATTAGGTCTTTTCGGTTTAAAGATACTTGAATTTTGAACTACTACTACGTACTACTACGTACTACTACTACTACGTACTACTACTACTACGTACTACTACTTGTCAGCAATTGACTTAAATTTAGCACACATCGATGACAATAGAATGTGAACGTACCTCGGAGCTGAAGTAATGACGGAGCCGGAAGCTCCTATCAGGCATGAAAACTCGGGTTCGAGTGGGTATCAAATCAGGCCACTGGCTACAAGCCGACATTGCTCTCCTGGGGCACCCTGGCCGGGGGGCAGTCACGTTATCTGTAAATCAATTGAGGCAAACAAACCACCTTTCGAACGGCCAACCCTTTACAAATGTCTGTACTGCGCAGTGTTTGCGGATTGTTTACGGTCCGGATAGTAGGTACTAAGCTAGACGAGTTTCCCAGAAAGCGGACTCATTATTTTTGATTTGCTAAATTATAAGAGTTGCTATGCGCCCCCTGCGGTTACAATTGTACCTATGTATGTTCCTCTCACGTTGCCGTTTACATATTTATTATTTTAATAAACTTGAAACGCTACAAAGTCGTTACCCTGTCGCCAAGCGTTTCGTTTATCCAAAATTCAAAAAGGTTATCGTAGAATAATAAACAATATTGTATTTTATACTAGTACAAAAAGAAAAAAAGGTTCACTGGTTTGGAGATTCTACCAAACTACGAAACTAAGCTTAAAATTATCTCATTGGGAGCTGAAGACGGGTGTCGACGCCGAGGAAGGCCTCGGAAGCAATGGCTGTGCGATGGAGGCTTTCCGAATCGAATAAAATAGAATAGAACAGACAACACTTTATTGCTTTGACTGATCTGAGTTGACAATGAACCAGTAGGATCTAATTGATTTAGGACAAAACTATATTAGATGTTTCGATAGGTAAAAACACCATGTTTATTTTGTTTTTATAGTAAAGCAAATGAAAAATTGGCTCGTCCACAACCGTACTAAAGAGCAACCTGCAACCGCCTAACGATACCCTGCAACCGCCTAACGATACCCTGCAACCGCCTAACGATACCCTGCAACCGCCTAACGATACCCTGCAACCGCCTAACGGTACCTTGCAGTGAATTTCTTGTTTTTCACTAAATATATTTTTGCTGTTTAAGCATTATTAATTTCATGAACCGATTCTGACTTTATGATTGAGTTTAGGCTTTCGTGGTTTAATACTATGGTTTTAAACACGGAAAATTCAGTCCCTATCTGAGAAATTGTATCGGAGTTTGGTTAATTTTTAAATTTAAAAAATTGACAAATTGAAAAAAAACAAACATTGACAAAGTACATGCGTACAATATTAGTTTCTAGATCGCGTCTACAAAATATTTGGTTCTTTAATATTAAAAGTATAAAAAACTTCTTTTATATGTAGTGCTATGTCTTAGCTGGTTAGGATTAAGTAACGCCTAACGCAAACTTAAGTAAGCACTCTTTCTTAGGTCTAAGTCACCTTCAATAGCAGAAACCACAACACAAGGAATAATTAAGTGCATCACTGAAACCTCAACAGAACTAGCCAAATATAAAAAATAATCTGGCTCACCAACGAGTCACAGTACTGACGATAATATCACTATTTCAGACGTCACGGATATAGAAATATCTTGAACCTAGAAACCATAGAAATATCCACGAATATCAAGCATGAACAGATTCGATTAAATTTAATTTTTTATAAATTAACTATCAGAAATAGAGCGGAGAACAGACACGGTGGACGCTCGAGCGGTACTGGCCGGCACATGTCGCGCACTACGCCGCCGTCGGCCGTCGCCGTCCGGATAACGAATCCGAGGCGCTTTGATCGCGAATCGTGAAACTGCTATCCTTATCGGCATATAAGCGAGCGCTTTCCGACGATACCTATCATTCCACCGGTGCTACCGAAACGCGCACCGCGCGGATATCACATTCCCCAGCACCACCCTCCATGTGTAGGCTACACCGGCTGACGGTCGCGGCGGCGGTATTCGCGCTCGCGGCCGCGGCGGCGGCGCCGGCGCCGGTCGACGTGCCGCGGATGGACCTCTCGGACGTGATAGGGCGCACAGTGTGCCCCCTGAAGGTGGTGGTCGACGACGACCCGCTGAGGCTGCCGCGGCGCATCAAGTTCCTGACGTGCGACCGGGAGCCGTCGGCTCGGCGGCGCTGCCCGGCGGCGACGGTGGACGCCCCGCACGCGTGCTGCCACCCGCGCAGGCACTACCACGACTACAGCACGCAGTGCGTGGAGGTGTTCGACAGCGTGGTGGTGCAGTACGTGGCGGGCGCGGGCGGGCGCGCGCGCAACGCCACACAGCTCGTGCTGCAGGTGCCGGTGGGCTGCGCGTGCGTCGCGCTCGCGGGCACCGCCGCCTCCGAGGACGACTGAGGCGGGCGCGGGCCGGAGAGCCCCCGACTGGAGGTGTTTCTGCCCGACTTGTGCTTTGACATTTCGAAGGAGATTACATCGATTGTATGTTACATAGGTATTTATTTCTAATTTGTAAGTATTATTTTGTAATTCGTCGCGACTGAACATTTTTACGGAATCTTTATTAATTTAATTTTAGTATGTTCCGTCGTTCTGTATTCAGACGCCGGTTAGTTTAAGATGAAAATATAAATTATTTATTAAAAGTATTTTATTTTCTTTATACTCGTACATTATCCTCGAACATCTAAAAATAAAATAGACCTAGAGTTTTATTGGGACCACAGACAACTTCTGACTTTTATTTCGAAAACAATAGTTGGTATGTATAATTGTTTGGTCTTGGTATGTATAATTGGTTGGTCAAACACTGTTCGATAAAAATTAACTTGCAGACGACCAACCCTCACATAAACCACCCACATGGGTGTGACGGTTAGGAAACATTTCCCTACAAAAAACCTAATACCTATATCAAAATAAAGCCGTCTGTTAGACCTCTTGGGACACTTAGACTACGGCCCGACATAGACTATGAGGTTTTGCTCCAAACTCTAAGTAGGTACTATAGGTCCTAGAGAGACAACTGGATCCCTCAAACAGTATCACTTTGTTCTTTGGTTCTGACTTACGCCTGTGAAAACTTTTCTTCATAATATAGTCATATCGGATATCAGTCAGGATAGTCATCAAGACTGGTAGCTATTCTACTATTATTATCGTATGACCAGTGCAGCTGTAAGTGCACGCGCTTTATTCTGCGGGAACAGGAAATCTACACTTTTGCAAGTGATGAGGAATGCACTTCCACATTGCGGCGTTTTTCGACATTTCAAATGATTTGTATCCATATTCTCCTGTCGTGTGGGTTTGTGTCCATACCAACGAGGTGTGACAGTGGTCGTCTGGATCTGGTATGGATGAAATTCCTTAGGAGGTAGACGTCAGACTGTGTCGTTAACCTTTTGTCTCGTAACCGGGTTTAAAAGGATGCGTGATCATCAGAAAATGGTGTACGAGCCGATCAATGCAAATGAGCTCGAGCTCACATTAGCCGGCGGCCATGTAATCCGCATCTAAAAGCTAAAACTCGACGGCCTGCGAGCATGAAGATGGACTTTAAGCGGTCTCACCTCCTCCGAGCAGTTCAGTCATAGCCATCTCATGCTCTGGCAATAGTCTGTCAACAAGTAAGCGAGCTTTATCTAAGAGTTACCTTCTTACTTTGTTTTGTAAGACATCCAGCCCTATTACCTACCCGTGGTGGTTCTCACCCATGGCTTTACTTAAATCATATCGAGTCTCCTGTAAGTCGTTCCCATAACTATAATCAATAGAAAACATTTTGCCGTGTATCTATAGGTAGTACAAGTCGCAACGTCCCGCTCAGCACGCCCATCTGTTAGCATTTCCACAGCACGACAACATTCCAAAAAACGGCGCAACATGACGACTAAAAAGAGAAAAGTAGAAAAGGGAATACACCTATAAAAAACTGCCATTTATAGAAATCCATAATACATAAACAAATAGTAAAACTTTCATATCTCTATCCCAACTGGCCATTCTTCTTGTAAGATCCACTAGTAGGTACAAGTTAAAATGATCCTTTCCAAAAGTTCGATAACGTGCTGTTTCCTACTAATATTGAGTTTCGAGCGTAGTTTCAGTTTGTAATTATCCTTTATTTACATTTCTAAGAAGTTCCTGTTGTATTTAAATGTTTTTGAAAATAGTTAAAATAAAATAATGAATTTTTAGAAAAGAAACAAAAACCGTCTTCAATGTATCTTCGAAGTCCAAGGTCAAATATCGATGAAATTTATGGTCCATAAATGACGGAGTTCTGAGGTAACAAACATAGAAAAAAAAACAATCGAACAGAGAACCTCCTCCTTTTTGAAGTCGGTTAAAAAATAGACTTGATTCCTACACTTTGTTAGGGTGTGTATCTTAAAGTTTAGTAAGAATCGACGAACTTTTATATTTGGGATTAATGGTATCAGCTGATTAATACAAATTAGTAAATATATTATAATAATTATATAAAATATAATAGTAGGTAAATAGAAAATCTGTTACTATAATCAGATCTTGTTTTTGACACTACAAGGAAATCTATCTTTAAATTGATCTGATAACGTGTCAACGATAACAACTACTACTTGCGATATATAAACGCAAAAGAAGACGCCTACTACCTACTGCCTCGAACATTTCTAACGCGAAATTAGTTATCAAATGATCTCGTATGATAAGACAAATGTCAAATTAATTTGTATTACTTCACAGTCTGTTAAATTATAACATTGCTTGAAGTGTTTGTTTATCCTGCGTAATCTAATCAATTAAAGTGTCGGCACAGTTTGTCGATGTTTCGGTAGATGCTCGGGGATTAGGGTATTCCCCTCCGGCTGATATCCTACAGCAGTCACTCTTTTGTCGTCATCCTATTACCTTACATCCCCTTGTACATGGACACGGGCCATATCTCACAGGAAGGGAAATAGGCCGTCTACCGTCTAGTTTTAGTAATAATTTGACGTTCATAAGTGCGTCTGTGGTGCAAAAACTGAATAAAGAGATTTTGATTATTGACTATAGTTAAGTAAAATATAGTTTTGTATATGTATATGTAATATATATAACTTATGTAATATATATATACATATATATATATATATATATGCATCTGTGAACCATGATAAAAGAATTGATAATAAGGATAAAATACTACTAAAACATAATAACTTAATCCTAATCTTAATACCTACCTTAATCTTAATTAATATTATAAATGCGTAAATTTGTGTGTGTGAATGTTTGTTACCACGTATCACCGTATCTACCAAACCGATTTTGATGAAATTTTGTGTGTAGATAGTTTAGGTTCTGAAATAACGCATAGGTATGCCAATAAAAACTTTTTGAAAATCAACCCCTATGTGGCTTAAACAGCTTACTCAAAACTAAATAAATTTTAAAGTAAATAATAAAACAAAATATTCATTTTTTTGAGTATGGTATTGGTTTATATGAGTTTTAGTAATAATTTGACGTTCATAAGTGCGTCTGTGGTGCAAAAACTGAATAAAGAGATTTTATTATTGACTATAGTTAAGTAAAATATAGTTTTGTATATGTATATGTAATATATATAAGTTATGTAATATATATATATATATATATATATGCATCTGTAAACCTTTATTGCAAATAAACCTTTATTATTATTATTATTATTATTAAATAATGAAACACGTATTTTAATTTTTTCCAAAACTTCCCCTAGGGGATGTGAATTAGAGTTTTTAACTTCGTATGGAAAATTTTCTTTCTGTGTTCGATTGACCTCGGTTTAAATAAACAATAAAATACGTGAATAATCCCGTTCCACTAAATCGCAACCACGTCCTGTTTTTATCCCGATTCCGTCCCCCTCTTATTCCGTGAGCGTTCCCTTTAAACTATATAAATAAATAAATCTTGTGAGCCTCCCACTCCTATCTGATCTGAGCTCCGATCCGGGGGGCCTACTCCGACTTGCTTTCGTTCGTTCGTTCGTGCGGACTAAAAGAGACACTCTTACCCCTGTTACATAGCGCTGTCCCTTTCATCCGACAGAACGAAGATCGTAATTACTTTTTCAGAGTAAGGCCCCTGAACCCATTCCCTTCCTGTCCATTTTTACTCAGCTAGAAAGCCTCATTATAAAATATTTTGTGTTTTAGTTTCAATAAACAAATTTAATATTTTTTAGCCCTGTAAGGGGTTGATTTTTCAAAAAAAAAATCGTCTTTAAATAATATTCTTTTATTTAATCTGTGTATCAAGGTTCATCGCTATAACTGCATAAACAAAGGGTTTTTTTACAACCCCGTTTGTCCCTGTTGGAATGATTTTCAAAAAAGTTTGAATGGCCTTTTCAGTTTTTTCTTTTGCTTAGTCTGTGTACCAAGATTCATCGCAATAATTTTATAAATAAAGATTTTTCAAACTTTTTACAAACTTTACCACCTTTTTAAATCCTGTTAGGAGTTAATTTCGAAAAATCCTTTCTTATTTATTTATTTAATAGTTTCGCACTAAAAAGGTACAAGGAATGACTCTTAGTGCACTCCTACGTTAAATACGGAACATACCCTCCAAATTTCGTGTTTCTAGGACCAGGGGCCCTATTCTCGAGGTGTAGATATAATATCACATTCGAAAAATATCGTAGGAACTGTCAAAATATCTATTGATTAGATAATTCCGTATTCTCGAGAAGTCACATTAGATAAATATCGATTGAAAACCGCCAGATATGTATCGAGTGGTCCGGAGCACTCGATATGAGTTTATCGAATGCGACACAAGTGCAAACGTCATTATAATGTCTTACTCTTCAAACTTCTTGTACGTTTTTGTTTGATCGATCACTGAAATTTATGTTATAAAAAATCCACTGAACCCTAGGCTATTAAAAATATACTTAACAAAAGAATACAGCAGGCTTAAATTACTAAGAGAAATGTCTGGCAACGAGTTTATTTACGCCTTTGTGACTGATGTAATTGAGGAGGCAAAACATGCAGCAGCCACTCAACGACGGCGGGCCCAATGGAGAAGAGAATAAATCCAGGGGAAATGAGGGATACGGATTTAAAAAATCCGCTTGTCCAAACATTTAACGATAGACCTAATTAATAAAACTAAGTATACCTAAGGGGGTTAAAAACTAAGTACTTTTAACCTATCCTCAATGGTGATACATCCCTATGATTTATTCTTCTATTTGTAGGTATCCGTACCTAGACTTTGTCTCCTTGACCTTGAGCTAATAATTAAGTACCTATTAGCTCAATGCTGACAAAGGAGAAATTGCAACAAATCAAAATATTTCTTTAAAAACGGGTGATCATGTCAATGTCATTGATGTTCGTTCCGTTTCACAAAAAAATATGATTATGTTTAAAATTATGATTAATTTTTTTCATTTATGTTTTTAATTTTCATAATATACAGTATTATTATACAGTAGAAATGTAAGACAACAGTAATAACACAGAAATAACCCAAATATTCAGCATAAATGTTTATATTATGGAAAAAAGTTAAAAGGTTAAAGTTATCGATTGTGCAATTACACAGTCGATAAAAACGGAACGTGTCTGAAGACAGACAAAAACTATATTATCTGTGTAAAGCATTTGAATGAACATCCTGACGGCCATTATCTATTACCGTAATATCGATTGTTCTCGAGAATACGTATTTCGGCGCGCGATCGATATGTTTCATAGACATAGAATATGATATGATATTAAAATATCACTCATATATCACATTTCCGAGAATAGGCCCTCTAGCGCTTGTTACTATGTCATCTCCTATTTTATATTTAGTATTATGTATATTACATTGAATACTAATTACCTACAAAATGTACCTACCTGATGTGATTTTGATTACGCTAGAAAGGCGTTACATATACCTACCTAACAACTTCTTTATCTAAGAGACCCGTGTAATGTGCGTAGTTAGGTACATTCTATTAACTAACAATGCCTCTCGCCTGCGATTGGGCTTTCGTACCTACTTATGTACCTAGATAATATTTTGATTATATTATATAATTGTTTTATAACGATGGATTCCATATTGGTAGATTATCAAGTACCTAATCAAAATTAGAAGTCAGCAAAAAAATCTAATTTAAAAAATAGATTTTATGATGATGATGAGTAGGTATACTTTTCCACACTACTAGGTATAATATAATTAGGTATTGCACCATACTTTCTGACGCAGAAAAAAAGTATACTGTATTAAATCTTTGTTCTGACGCATCTCTATAGTTTCTAAGCTCTATGGTTAGTTGTGTCGCTTCGCAACCGGTATTTACGATCCGCTCTCGTACAAATTCTGCGTTGAGAACAAAGTAAATAAAACGGCTTTCTCAACAACTTTACTAGGTACATATATATTCTGAGTCATCGTGTCAGCCTGACAACTACCGTGCCCCAACCTTGCACCTATGCCACGAAGGACTGGCCACCTTCTCTAACTTCGTACCTACGTCATTTATTGGCAATGTTACAGAATAGTTTATTGTTACGAGCTCGGGTTCGGAATAAAAATAATTAATGCCAATTAAGCGGAGATCGCACTTTATTCACTACTACTATGCACGAAAGTTCAATACAGTACAGCAGTAACTGCACAACCCTAGTTCACACTACACTGTAAACGGTTTACGTCGCACCAGTGAACGGAATGTTTCTTTCCGTTCACTGCTTCGCACTGAATACAATCACTTTGAAATCGCTTGCTAATTCGCTCGAATACTTATATCGCTCTCCGTGGCCAAAGTAAGGCTGACTCCAAATGCCGCTGGCGCCGGGGCGCCGTATTCATATCTCGCTTAGTGGACTCTACAACTTTCTTCAATATGCCAGAGGTCTGTTATCGAATGCACTCGAAGCAGGTAGATAGGTAGCTAGGTATGCATGTAGAAACTTCGATCAACTTCTCGAACATTCCATAGACGTCTGAAACCTTCCATGGACGCCTTGAAAATTCTGGAAGCTTCTACAGACGTCTGGAACTTTCTCGAAGCTTTCATAAGACGTGGAGACCGGGGCAAGATTGGGTACTTAAGAGCAAAAACGTCATAATATGAAAATCAAACTGTTTATTAAAAACCTTTTATAACAAAAGCAACACTTACAGTTTTAATTAACATAATTGTAATCTTTTACGGCGCTATATATATCACTTATATTTTTGCCAAATATTAATTAAATGGCACATATCAAAATTCCCGTCTTGCCCCATGGTCGGGGCAAAATGGGAAACGCTTAGGGGCATAATGAGTACACATTCTCATCTCATTCATCCAATGGCAACCTTCACAAATATGTGTCTCTTCATCGTCATCGTCTACACCTGCGCAGGAATTATAGGCACAGCCATGGCACACGCTACAAATAACCCATCTTTCAGTGGACTGTGAATATAGGTACCCACAATATATGCAAGGGCAATCATTTTCATCGTCTTCAGATGCACTAGCATCCGTGTCACTTTTTTTGCGAGTTTCGTTTTTATTCTTCTTTTCCGGCTTCTTTTTTTCAGGTCTTTTCTTTTCAGTCTTTTTTACTGTCAGGTTTCTTTTTGTCAGTCATCTATGTAGTTATGTAACTGAGGCTCGAAGAAATCCCATTGTCGCAAAAGCATAGTTCTAACCGCTCTTCTCATATCTTTTTCTTCCACAATCTGTTGTACGTTAATAATTTCGTACCATTTTAAGAGAAAACAAAAAATAATCTTATTTTAAACTAGCTGCGCCCCGCGGTTTCATGATAAAAAGTAGCTTATGTGTTATTCTGGGACATAGTCTACCTATGTATCAAATATCATCCAAATCCGTCGAGCCGTTTGAGCGTGAAGAAGTAAAAAACATACATATACGAACACACATACAAACAAATTAGTGGGATAGGTATAAAACATTTTTCTACCCTACACATATGGGACAAAACGGGATACTATCCCATTATACCCCGACCGTTTTGCCCCAACAGACATATTTTGTAAAAGTAGCAACAGTTCTAACCTACTAAATTATTCAGCAAAAAAGCAATCTAAATTCGTTAGTTTTACACTACTACAACAAGTATGTGGTAAAATGTTACGATAGCACTGATACCTACTTTGGTGCCCATCGATTTATAACAGAAAACTTCGTAAAAATGCTCCAAAAAACTATTTTTTGTCGCCGCGCAGTCAAAACACGCAGCGACACGCACGCGCCACTCGGACTCGTGTGACGCGACTGAACATCGCGCGAATGGCGCTGTGTTAGGCTCTGTTGAGTTCACCAGTAACGCACAAAAGCTCACTTCCCGTCCTGCCCCGAGATTCTTCTTGCCCCGGTCTCCCCTAACACTCCACATACTTCTGGAACATTCTCAAAGCTAGTGGGTATGGTTCGCGATAACCAATTCTAGAATCTTCTCGTATTAGCTTTGTTCGATCTTTCTACAGCGCTAACGATGGCTCGGCGCAACATTAGGTATTACAGGAATCAGGTTGATCGCAACTCCCCCTTCCACCTTCCGTTGTCTATCCGTTCAGATAGGCTGTGTTTTTGTCTGTAACTTACGTTTAGAGATGCTATGCTAGCGGATAATGTAAGTAGGTATACCTACCTGGAAGAACACAAGTTCAAGGGCGAACGCGCGCCGACCCCCGCCGCTCGGCATTTCAACGAGCTAGTTTGGCGTGGTTACTCCAACAGGCGCTCCCCTCCGTAGTCAGGTAATTTGTTTCGTCTCTTCAAGCATAATGTGTACATAATGGGAGCAATCTCGTCCGCGAGTGAATGGCTACGGCAGGCGGCAGATTGTTTTTTCTTCCCGATGGACGTTCCACAAAAGTTAGCAGCAGCAGGTTAGTACTGCCTGTATGTATAAAATATACTTACGCTTCATAATCTAATATATCAGTTAATGTCCAAATCTAGGTATTACCGCCTGTCAGATAACCGACGCTAGGTATCTTGGACAGCGTATAAAAATATTGTAGAATGTATGTTTATATCTACTCCAGTTAACATCAGAATTAAATATTTAAAACAACGTAGGCCCTTTCATGATACCATAAAATGTTCTACCTACTTACCTTCTTTAACCGTTCGTGTCTCCTATCAACTCACATGTCGATATCCTAATTAGCCGGGTCCGCACCGGCCCATCCACGTCCGCTCCGACGCGCGCGGCAGAATCACAATCAAACGCGCGGTCGTAGCGTCGATGTGGACGCGTCTCGCCCGATCCAAACGACAAAAGAACGAGACGTTAAGTAGTAACTAGTAAGTAGTCCGTGACGATGAACCAAGAAGCAAATGTTCGGTCGTAGATCGGCCGGTGTGGACCCTGGTGTAGCTGTTTAAATTGAACTTTGTAGGACTTTTTGAAGTTAGCAGGTAAGGCCGGGGGCGTGCCGGGGCCGGGGCAGGGCGGCGGGCGGCGCGCGCGCACGCCCCGCCCCCCACGCGACCACTTTCACAAGCGAAATGCAACGCACGGGATCGTTCCGCTAATGTAAGCCTGAACTAACAATTAATACAAGTTTTTCCAGTTGTTCTCCAAATTGACACTGTTTTTCCTTTAATTCTTCCTTAAACCTATTTTATTCCATAGCGTGATTTATTTTGCAAAAGTGGTTTTCTGATGGTCGCTTCATCTTCCCAAAACGTATAATATAGTATACTACATTATAATGATTTCCTTAATTGTCGAGGAATCGAGGTCAGAATCCATTATAAAGAAAACAAATATTGTTTTTCCCTTCTCGCTTCATCGAGGATTTTCGTCGAAGTTCTCGCGTCACAGTGACGTCACCGGAGAGCCGTGGGAACTAAACAGCGAGTACCTAGATGCGGGATGCATTTTCCTGTTCACCTAAGAGCGGCCCACTGTTACCTAAAACGAGTGAATGTAAGTAGCCGTCGCTGCACGCGTCACTCACACCTGACTGGACTTGTTCACGCGCTGTGCGTGTCAGATCAAACACCGAGTCGGTATTGTATGGGAGTTGAGCTATTATCGTCATACGCTCTCGGTGTATCCTCTAATGAGATTGTATTACCATAACCGGCATGTGCTGTGACGCACTTATTACTTTACTAGCTGACACCCGCGACGTCCACCGCAACTATTTACATGTATAGTCCCATTGTTCCCGAGGGGGGCAATAAATCCAACTAATACCTAAGTATTATAAATGCAAGATGTATGTGTGAGAGTGTGTGTGTGTGCCACTTAGCTCCTTAACGACAACGGATTTCGAAAAGTAGGTAAGTGCCTACTTTTGGTTCTGAATAGGGCATCGGATAGTTTTATCTAAAACACTAGTTCCTCAGGCAAATACACTTCAACCAATAAATGTTACCTACTTCACAGCTGCTACTACAGACAGTACCTAGGTAGGTAGGTACTCGGTTTACTATGATCATCAGTATTAGTTATTCAATCATTTTACCACAGACCATGCAACATCCCTATTCCCGAGTTATTTAGGTACTTCGCCTCACATTCAGTATGATCAGTCGGTTTCCAAAGTTAATTCAGTTAATCAAAGTCGAGCGGTGACTTGAACGCGACGGCGACGTACAACAATTTGAAATATTAAAATTAAATTTCGGACATGAGTTAGGTAAGGTTTCTTTTAAATAGCACCCCTCCTTTTTTACGTCGGGGGTCAAAAAGAGGTTTGAATGATCTAATCGCGTCGTCATAAACCTTGTACCACAGAATACATATTCTTTATCCTTGTGTGAGATAACATATTCTTTCATAACTTTTCTCGTAGAGGCAGTACTTAGAAATTATGCCCTATTGTCTAAGTTGGCCGAATTTAGGTTCAAATCAAAATCCGTTAATTAGTTTGAGCGTGAATCCTGCACTAACAAACAGACAGACGAACACTTTATACGGGATTGTTCTGGTCTCATAAAACATTTCCACAAAAAGTTTGTGTGGGTACCTTATGTTTCAGAGTAAGTACTTGGTACTTGTTGTGTATTATATTGTATTATGTATAGATTGTAATATAAATTGTAATGCTTTTAATGTGATGCTTTGTTATTGTATTATTATATGTGCAATTCTTAAATTATGCTAAATAAAACACGACATATCCAAATATAACGTTTAATAGGTATATAAGGCACAAGTGACGTGTCGAAAGTAAACATATTAGAAAAATATATAAAGAAAAATAAACTTACACAATCTATTCGTAACAACGAAATTAGCAAACTCGTAAATCTAAGTAAGTACTTACTTACATTACATTAAGAGCCCAAGTGACAAAGTGTAATTAATGCTTCGATACATATTAACTATAAGTAAAAAGCCACAACAGCTGTTAGCCGACTAAACTGCAGTAACACAATCTAATCCGGCATCCACGTGATCCACATTCAAATAAATCGAAACAGGCAGAACGAGCAGGAAGACTATAGTACTTACTATCTACGTAAGAATGGAAAAAATATTGAAGTCAAAACATTGAACGTTTGATCTAACAAAAGATCTCGCGCGCGAGCCAGAGTGCGAGTGCCTCAACGAGGACTAAATCAAAAATAAACTCTACTAGTAATGAAGTACATATGTTGTTTGTTTAATCACTTGCCGCGTCCGGCGAGCCTTCCGTCTCCGGTGACGCGAAAGACGCGTCGTCGCTGTTCCTGCAAATATAAACACCAGTGTTTGCCGAACTCGACCACCTGTTTTGACCACCTGCGCATTTCGCATGTATTGGAATACGCATACATTTGTTACATTCATTTTGACATACATATTCTTAAAGTCCAGTGTGGACCAATACGACGTAAGCACTAGAGGGATGTGTACTTAAATAGGATTTTAGCTTGACTAAATGCACTTCGAGCATACCTTTAATAAATGTATTGCTATAATATTATATCTACTAGCAACTGTCTCACAAAGGCCTCCCCATCCCCCATTTCCCGCCAACTGCGCTCCAGTCTGGACAACCAGCAGAGCGATCACGTAAGTCTGGTCACAGAATACAAAAGTCTGGTGCGAACATCGCATGTTGCAGACTATAGGCCGACCGTTTAACTCGCGTATCGCCTGCGCGGTAAGAAGGGAGCGAGGGGTGATGTTAGCGGGTGGGTGAAAGGGGTGCGCGGAGCAGAGAGCTTACGTCAAGTGCAACAGTGCGCTGGCTGTGCTCGCAGCGCGCGGTTGGTATTTTTGTTACGGTCGCTTGGACATAAACGCACAAGGTATACGACTTGCCAAGATAAATCTCAAGATGAATCGCTCTTGCAGTTTTGCGGCGTGTTGGCAATCCAATGAAGAACGAGGGGTGCTGTCGCATATTGGCAAAGGGCCACGTTTAATTATTGTACATATGCTGGTGGACAAGCCGGATTTATCGATGGAGCTCTTTTAATTTTTAAATCCAAAAGCAAAACCGGAGATTATCATAGCGATATGAATTTTGTAAACTTCAGCAAATGGACCAGAGAAAAGCTATTGCCAAATTTACCGCCAAGGTCAGTTATTGTTATGGATAATGCCGCATACCACTCGGTACAAGAGGACAAAAAGCCTACAATGACATCCACAAAAGCCATCATGCAGACCTGGCTGCAAAGACACAATGTTGAATTTGATACGTCTTTAAGAAAATGTGATTTATTGAATTTAATTAAACAACACGCGACAGAAAATATTTACAAAATAGATGAAATTTTAAAGGCGGCAGGTCATGAAGTCTTACGACTGCCTCCATATCACCCAGACTTGAACCCAATCGAATTGGTTTGGGGGGATATCAAAGGACAGCTCGCAAAAATTGAAATTGATTCTAATTTAGACAAAAAGAAAAATACACTGGAACAGTTATTTGCCGAATTCTCTGTAGAAAAATGGGTTAACTGCGATAAACATGTACAAACTATTGAAAATGAATATTGTCTGCACGATCGTATCGTTGATGAAGAGATGGACCGATTTATTATTAATTTGCAAGATTCTGACTCCTCAAGCTACACAGACAGTGATGATGATTCAAGCGATTTGGATATTAGTGATGAATAGTCCTATACAACTTTTATCTGTGGTTAAATATTTCTTAAACGGAGTTAATTATTGTTTTTATGATTTTGTACGTAAGAAGCTATTAATAAAATATTTGTAAAACTTAAAAATAAATACTTAAAAAAAAGATACCTATTATTTTATTCTTTACCAACAATGTCTATCTCGAGATAAATCTTTGGATTATTGACTCCGTGTGTAGTGTTACCCGCCCCCGCTCCCTTCTTACCGCGCAGGTGATACGCGAGTTAAACGGTCGGCCTATAACATGCAATAGAAATTTATTTCAATCGATAAAATGCGATCATGTAACTTTTTATGTCTCGATTTCAATGTGCTCCTATCGATTACCCGACAAATTTACAAAGCGAGATTGTGCTATGAATCGTTATGTATACGCCCAATCTATTCAATTTTACACCGGAACCAATAGTCGTCGACGGTATACCTCTCGAAGTTGTGCAGGAGTATGTCTACTTAGAACAAACCCTAAAACTGGGTAGAAACAACTTTGAGAGGGAAACCGACAGAAGGATTCAGTTAGGCTGGGCAGCATTTGGGAAACTTCGACAAGTCTTCTCGTCGCCTATCCCACAATGCCTGAAGACCATAGTCTTCGACCAGTGCGTCCTACCAGTAATGACCTACGGAGCCGAAACGTGGACACTAACGGTGAGGCTGGTCCGCAAGCTCAAAGTCGCTCAGCGAGCTATGGAACGAGCTAAGCTCGGAGTTTCTTTAAAGGATCGGATTCGAAACGAAGTGTTTCGGCAAAGAACCAGAGTGACCGACATAGCTCAAAGAATAAGTAAGCTGAAGTGGCAATGGGCCGGCCACATTTGTCGAAGAACCGATAACCGATGGGGTAAACGGGTTCTAGAGTGGAGACCACGTTTAGGCAAACGTAGTGTAGGACGCCCTTCGGCTAGATGGAGCGATGACCTGCGCAAAGTGGCTGGCAGCAATTACATGAGAGATCGGGGATGAAGATCGGGCTCAGTGGCGTGCATTGGGAGAGGCCTATGTCCAGCAGTGGACTAATACGGGCTGTTGATGATGATGATGATGATTCAATTTTACTGTGTAATACGGCTCTTGTCTATGGTTTATACATCGATATAAACTTTGTTTGTCAAAACTTATTTTTATTTCAATTGAGCTTTCGTTGACGTTAGATCGCAACAAACGGGTTACGTGATCGCAAAACCATCACCGAAACTGGTTTCTTATTGAAATTGATTGATAAAGGATACATGATCACCCTGCTGATTTAAAAACAAAACCTTTTTTCATATTGGCTGAATGCACAAACCAAAGATTAATTATATACAAAAGTGCAAGTTATGTTGCTTATGACAGTCCATTAGAATGGAATGAAATAGGATGTTCTAGACAAGCTCATTGTTACGCTCTATCAGTTGTCCAACTGATGGAGTTGACCGTCCGGAACGAAGCAGATATTAAATACAAATTGTTTGTTACCAAACCAAACACGCAACCAAACTTGCGCAGCCTCGTACGGAGTGTATAGAGCTATTGGCATCCGGCATTGATGCCCACTACGAGACTAATTATTGGGCACAGAAAAGAGGGCTCGCAAATCTTCCGTGAGGACGAGTGTAGTGGAGCACTAGTTGTTGCAGGATTGCTTAGATACAGGGAATTCCAGTTCCAGACCAGATATTTGTTAGTTATTGTTAGGCATTATTAGTGTATTCGCGACTGCTCAGCAAACTAATAAGTGTTGAGTGCGCAAATGTTTATAGAATCAGTAAATTCAAGGGTTCACGTAGGTACGTTACATTTTGAGGCATGTCTTCCTTTAAAGTTATTAACTGTGAGCCTCAAAAGACCCTAAATGTACCTTAGACTCCTTTTTAAAAATATTCTCCTGTCCTCCTGTTTCATAGAGGCAGTAGTAAGCCTTACCTGTCCGGAGCGCGGTGCACGTCCGCAGTGACGACGAACTCGCCGGCGCCGGCGCCGCCCGCCCGCGCCCTCGCGCCGAGCGCCGACGAGCTCGCGCCGAGCGTCGACGAGCTCGTGCCGAGCGTCGACGAGCTCGCGCCGAGCGTCGACGAGCTCGCGCCGAGCGTCGACGAGCTCGCGCCGAGCGTCGACGAACTCGCGCCGAGCGCCGACAAGCTCGCGCACGTTCTAACAACAATATTATGAGTTTAAAATAAGAGCGGAATTGTAAATGCCACAATCTTGAAAAAATAAGATGGCGGTATCTACGTTTATTTGAAACGCTTGAACTTCTATATACAAGGTAGGTACTTTTCACTTCTAATGCTCGTAAAGTGTGTCATACATGCTGCGTAAAAGCGAACTAAAATGACAAATTTAAGCTCCAGGACTTAATATGAATTAATTTTAAAATATTAATATATATCGCGGCAAAATATTAAGTATACTTTTGTGGTACCTACTTATGTAGGTACCTTATTAAAAAAAGCTTTTTTAAACAATGCTTTTTTAGTCAATTACCTACTCAATAACTCGCAGTCAATAACCAGCTTCATATAACTAAAAAAATATCGTCGAGAAAAATCCAACGCGTTCTAAACTAAATACTTTTACCGTATGTGGTAGCTATGGAGTTCCTGTGATTGACCTGACCTTCCGCGCAGTGGTATGGATAAGTTTCCTGGCATTAAGCTAAACAAAATATACCAATGTTTCCTGGAGATGCAGACGTCAGTGCTTTCAATAATTATAGTCTATCAAATATAGCTTGGTTTTTTAATCAAGAGGTGACAGAGGACAGCTGGTAACGAAGTGATACAAGAGTTAAATTGTTATATACGTAGGTATAGTTCAATTATATCTGAATTAAGATTAGATAAATCGTTTCTTTGATGATGAATTGTTCCCACTCGATCAAAGGTCAATCGACAAATGACAATCAATGAAATAAGTATTGGTTGAATAAATGTTATTTAAATCATTGAAATAGCTGTTTTAACATATTTTCCTATTCAGGTCATTTTTATCATGACCCTTACAATTTAATTATATTACGACACAATAGACAAACAGTTGTTTAATGTTCAAAATAAATCTATCATAGAAATCATAAACGGCTATAGGCACTAATTACAAAGAGTATTTTAATTTATTTGAAACAATGTAAAACACTCAGTCGATACAAAGGCACATTAACCTCGACTGGGTCCAGCGTCCCACCAAACACTATAAAACTATTTTTGACATTGTGTCATTCCAATCAAGCTATATTGGATAGACTATAGTCGCTAAACCCTTTTGTATCTGGATAATCCTGACCAATGAGCTCGAGCCCTCATGAGCCGGTGGCCACGTTTTCTACGTGTACAAGCAGTTTGGTGGCTCATAGTCACCTCCTGCTCTGACGAGTATCTGTAAACGGAAAGCTCGTTGCGTTCTTACTTTATTTTCTAAAAACGGCCCCTATTGTACTGTCCTCGTGTCGTCTCGGCTTAGTGTAAGTCGTTAGATATCCTCCTGCTGTAAACCGTTGTCATGCTTATATTTAAGAGACAACACTACGCCGTGTGTATACCTACTAGTCGCATCTTCCCGCTGCTCACCCATCCTTAGCATTTCCGCGATACAATACTTTTCGTTTCAATAACGTCTCGTCACGTGACAACTTGACAATTTGAAATTTAAAAAGTAGTTGAAAGTAGTAACGTTTTTGAAAGTAATAAGTTAAAATAAATGTTTAATAAGTTGTTTGTTGAATCCTAGTTGTGTATATTAACGCCAAGGCGGTTTCTTCAGTTCGCATTTGTAATCGTGGGTTTTCCTGATACAGATAACACATTTATTATCAATACTTAATCCTTTTCTACGAGAATTGAAATTTCCGTCTAAACATGTCAATAGATAGGTATCTATTGATAACTTGCGGATCGCCTAATTACATAAATTATCTTTTTACTATATAATTTATCAATAATAAGTTAAAAATAGATCGCAGTTACAACTATAATCTTTTCTAAGGCTTTTTAAATGCATTTTGAATTTTCTACGGTTATAATAAAGGTTTAAAATCGCTTAGCCTGACCCTTGCGCAAAAAAATTGCTTAACCATACAATGGTGCTGGCTGTCTACTCGAAAAATGGTGGTTTTGTTGATTTTCTTTTCTTTCTTTATATATTTTTCCCATAGAGGGATACGTTCTATTTATAGTTTGTAAGTCAGAGTCCGAGTGGCCCCCTGAGCTTGGGGGCACTGCCCCGTCTAGCCCACCGGTAGCTACGCCACTGCCTACGCCTCTCTTTCTATCGCATAGCTCTTATCTCTTCTGGCGCGGCACGTGTAACGTTAGGGTTGATACTTGTGTTGTGATAAAATATCAATTTGAATAGTTCAAGTAATGTATCTCTCTACTATCTATTAGGTATTATTCTCATTCTGTGAACAATAACTTTCAAACGGTATACCTACCTAGTAATAATAGTTGTAGTTAATACCTAATAATACAAGTAGTATTAGGTTGTTGACGCCGTAGTACATATGTATCTGCACCGGAGGGCGCTGCAGTGCCGCACCGGCGAGAACACCTCGCGCGATGTTCACGCAATAAATACATCACGTCACCGGGAGCCAATCGTAGCGCTTCCTGATCGCGTCATATCACCGAGTACTGCAGGCGTTACTTGCACCTTGTAATTACGTTACCAATTTAGTAATAAGCAATTAACTATTGTAATATAAACATTAAACTGTCGTTGAAGCAAAATCTAAGTGGTGTTGTCCTCATTTCATCAACTCCAAGCTCACTTCGCTACTACATAGTTTTTGGACCTACGACCACGGATGCATATCGAAGAATCAGCACGCAAGACCTATTCACAGCTGAGAGCTTGGTTCAGAGCTTAGAAGAAGAGGACTTCGAGGAAATCGACGTGTTCGTAAAGAATTTGGCGGTTTTTGGGCGGTGTCGGAGCACTCGCCAACATCTACGGCGTAGGCGACGGAAGCCTACGACAACTCAAGGATCACGCTGATGAAACCATCGATTTTGGATAAAGGCACGCAATACGTGGAGGCAGCCCAGGAGATAATAACACGCAAAATATCCCCAGGGAGTCTGAATAGCAGCGCGCATTCGCTGTCGTGTCGCGTATCGCCGTATCGAGGACGAGGGTGTTGTGTCGTTGTCTGTGTCGTATTGGTAATTGCAACTGTAAGTACTCCTGCTTTACTAGCCTACTAAAATGACTAAAGGTGAACTAGCTAAACCTACTGATTCTACGAGTAGGCTTAAAGAGTTAAATAAACGCAGAGGTTCTATTAAAGGTAGATTGACAGTGTTTAAAAATTATGTTAGTTCGATTGAGACCTCAGATATAACTTATAAACAACGCGCAGAGTTAAAATTAAGATTACAAGGTGCTAAGAATTTATATACTGAATTTAATGATGTTCAAAACGAAATTGAATCCTTAATCCCTGAGTCTGAGTCGGAACAGCAGTTATCAGTTCGAGAACTATTTGAAAATGATTACTATAGTGTTTTAGCTCAAACAGAATGCATGATTAGTGAAGATGAACCGTGCGAGAAATCCATGTCAATGAGTAGTACGTTTCAGTCTGTTAAATTACCAACTATTTCGCTTCCTACATTCGACGGCAATTATGAGCAGTGGTTGGAGTTTCGTGACACATACTTGGCCTTAGTTCATAAGTCTAGTGAAATTTCCGATATACAAAAGTTTCATTATCTTAAGTCGTCTTTACGAGGCAGTGCGGAATTAGTAATACATTCACTTGAATTTTCAGCTCGTAACTATTCTATTGCTTGGGAATTACTAGTCAATCGCTACAACAACAGTAGGCTTCTAGTACATAACCATGTAAAATCGTTATTCAGCATTCCTACTGTGAATAAGGAGTCGCCGGTACTAATTCGGAAACTTATCGATACAATATTAAAAAATATTCGCGCATTAAACTTACTTGGTGAACCCACAGAACACTGGGACACATTAATTATTTATTTGGTAGTTTCCAAATTGGATCCAGCCACTGAACGCGAGTGGGAGCAGTATAAAAGCACATTATTGCCCTCGACTGACTCCTTGTCAAAAATTAATTTAGACGATTTGATTAAGTTTCTCAGAGATAAGGCTGACATTTTAGAAACATTGTCAGTCTCACATTCAAAACCCGGTTCTTCAAATTCATCTGATAACAGGCGTCAATCTATTAACACACAATCTCATTCAAAGGCACACTGCAACGTAGTGGCTAATAAACCTAAGCCGCCTCAGCAAAACTCACGCACAAAACCTTGCATTATGTGTAACGCGCAACATTCTTTATATTCTTGTTCACAATTTTTAAACTTAAATTTACACGATAGATTTAATTTTGTGCAAGATAAACACTTATGCGAGAACTGCTTGCATTCCGGTCATACACCTAAAGAGTGTCGGTACGGGCCTTGTAGGAAATGTGATAAAAAACACAATTCATTACTTCATGGGAATGAGAGTGATACGAGCCGCACAGAGGTGCGCACCGTAGCACTGCTGTCAGCGAATGAAGCGTGTCAGGGTACGCTTCATCACTCATCGCAGCCGCAAGCACACTCCGAATGCGAACTAGTAAACAACAACATATTCGAACATATGCATGCATTATATTCTCAATCACCTGAGCGACTGGTTTTGTTATCCACTGCAACGGTTGAGATAGCTAGCAATACAGGTACTTATCATAAAATTCGTGCTATTTTAGACAGCGGTAGCGAACGCAGTTTTATCACACAATCTTTATGTAATAAATTAAAAATTGATACTATACAGTCCACTCTGCAAATACATGGAGTTGGTAATGTCGTTACAAACAGCACGCAAAAATGTAATGTACAAATTCTGTCTAACTGTGGTTCATTTTCCAAGCGCATTTCTTGTTTAGTGTTGCCACATATAACTTCAGATTTACCAACTTTCACAATTAATAAAAATACATTTAATTTACCTGCTCACATCCATTTAGCTGACCCGTTGTTCTACGAACGCCAGCCTATAGATATGCTGATAGGAGCAGATCACTTTTGGGATCTTCTAGAAGAAGGGAAGATGCGGTTATCGAGTGGCCCTTACCTTCAAAATACTAAGCTCGGCTGGATTGTATCTGGTCCCATTAATAACAGATATTCGCATCATTCGCAACACGTATCTTGCAATTTTACATCTATAGACGCGCAAAATATAGATAAGCAACTACGTATGTTTTGGGAGCTTGAGGAGTTACCTAGTAGTCACAAGTCCACCGTAGATACGCGCAGTGAGGACGAACAATTATGCGAACAACACTTCTCACAAACTACTAAGCGACTTGGTGACGGCAGGTTCTGCGTGCGTATTCCTTTTAAACAACCACCTGACGCGCTAGGTGAGTCTTATACGCAAGCCGAACGACGATTTCTAGCATTAGAAAGACGTTTGGAACGCAATCTAGCATATAAGCAGTTATACCATGAATTTATTCATGAATACGTCAAGCTAGGGCATATGAGTCGCATTGTATCATATGGTAACCCGCATTACTTTATGCCACACCATGGTGTTCTACGCGAACAAAGCACCACGACGCGCCTGCGCGTCGTTTTCGACGCCAGCGCAGCAACGTCGAACGGGAAGTCACTTAACGACTTACAACTCATTGGGGAACCTTTACAAGGAGATTTGGTAGCTATTTTGTTACGATTTCGGGAACATAAGTATGTCGCATGTGCGGATGTAGAAAAAATGTATAGGCAGGTGATGATTGACCAAGAACAACGTGACTTACAACTTATCCTGTGGCGAGATGATCCAACACATGAAATCGGAATTTATCAATTAAATACTGTCACATACGGTAACGCGTCCGCACCGTTTTTAAGTTGTAGGTGTCTGAAGCAATTAGCACAGGAATGTACTATCCCGGAAGTCGCACATGCTATTAATAACAACTTTTATGTTGACGATTTCATAAATGGTAATGATAGCATAGAAAATCTTTTATTTGTTTGTGAGAAAACCGCCGAAACTTTAAAATCGGGTGGTTTTCCTCTTCGCAAGTGGGTTTTTAATTTCGATCACGAGAATTTTATTTCAAATAGCAACGTAAAGGAACTTTCATTGGGCGAACACACGAATAGTAAGACGTTAGGATTGGGATGGCATAATAAATCAGATAATTTATGTTTTAATACGCAGTTTGATCAACAACAACAGTATCCTACAAAACGCTTAATCTTATCTATGACGTCACAGGTCTACGACCCTTTAGGGCTCCTCAGTGCGACTATAATATTGGCGAAAGTTTTGTTGCAAAAACTGTGGCTCTTACGTGTGGACTGGGATGAGAAGGTTCCAAACGATATCGCACAATCATGGTTTAAATTTATAAACAACCTATCCAACCTACACGCTTTAAATATTCCTCGTCACGTTTTTTGTGATCAAGCTTCACACAAGGAGCTACATATGTTCACGGATGCTTCACAGGTAGCATACGGCGCGTGCGCTTATGTACGCAGTGTAGATAATCAGTCAGCCGTTCTAGTGCGGTTGTTATGCTCGAAGGGTAAAGTCGCGCCGCTCACTCCTACAACTATACCTAGGCTTGAGCTGTGTGGAGCTTTGCTCGGAGCTCGGTTATATTCTAAAATTAAACAATCACTTACAGGCAATTTTGACAAAGTAATGTTCTGGACCGACTCCACCATTGTGTTAGGCTGGTTACACATGTCCCCTAATTTGCTACAAACTTACGTCCAAAACAGAGTTAGTGAAATACATGTGTTGACTAAGGAGCATCAATGGCGACATGTTAAGGGTAGGGACAACCCGGCCGATCTAGTCTCACGCGGTTTACACCTAGACGCCCTAGGTACCTCATCTATATGGTGGAATGGGCCTTCATTCTTACAGGATATCAAATACGACTGTCCGCATTTGGACATTGAATCGAGCCCTATCGATTTGCCAGAAACAAAGGCGAATGCGGTCAGAGTCATGTTGTCTAATAAAATGATTCATGATTCATCTTTTCCATTTTCACGATTTTCTCAACTCGGCCGCATACAGCGTACCACCGCGTATGTACTGCGCTTTATTCATAACTTACGAAATAAGGAATCACGGCGATCCGGCGCGCTGTCCGCGGACGAGCTGAGTGAATCATTATTAACATTAGCACGCCTTTCGCAACAAGAATCATTTCCAGAAGAACATGAGGTTCTTATCAATAATGAAAGATTGCACAGCAAGCATAATTTATTAAAACTAAATGTGTTTGTTGATAATAACAAACTTATTCGAGTCGGTGGTCGAATCGTCAATTCTACCTTTGACTTCGATAAGAAACATCCCGTCTTGTTATCAACGAAACATCATTTTACATTACTGCTATTCAGACATCAACACAAAATATTAATGCACGCGGCCCCACAATTGCTATTATATTCATTGAGGGAACTGTGGTGGCCAGTCGGTGGTAGAAACCTGGCACGTATGGTGGTACATCAGTGCATTACATGCGCGCGCATGCGAGCTAAGCCTGTGGCACCACTCATGGGCAACTTACCACCACAACGATTGCAGCCAGGGTGTCCATTTCTGAAGTGTGGTGTAGATTACGCGGGACCCGTGCTCATAATTAATCGTAAAGGTAGGGGTGCGAAAACAATAAAATCATATATATGTCTATTTGTTTGTTTTGTCACGCGAGCGATTCATCTTGAACTAGTCAGCGATTTATCGTCAGATGCATATTTACTCGCGCTAAAAAGATTTATTTCTCGCCGCGGAAAACCCGCGGAAATATTCTCAGATAACGGAAAAAATTTCATAGGCCTAAAAAATGAGTTTTCAAAATTTTTAAACACGTGTTCTGAAAATGTTAAGGAATATGCATTGTCACAAAATATTAAATTTCATTTTATACCACCTTACGCTAGTCACTTTGGAGGGCTTTGGGAAGCGGGTGTCAAAAGTTGCAAGCATCATTTGCGACGCGTTATAGGCAACGCCCATCTAACGTACGAGGAATTGAATACGGTTTTAACCCAAGTTGAGGCCGTATTGAATTCCCGTCCTCTCAGTCCTCTATCGACAGATCCCGACGACCTGCAGCCGCTCAGCCCAGCGCACTTCTTGATCGGCCGCACAATGACAGCTCCAGTTCATGAAGACCTGAATGAGAAGCCATTGCATCTACTCACGCGGTACCAGCGGGCCGAACAAATACGTCAGCACTTCTGGGCTAGATGGTCAAAGGAGTACGTATCGGAATTGCAGACAAGGATCAAGTGGAAGCAGCATACAGATGACTTGGCAGCGCATACTCTTGTTTTGATTAGAGATGAAAACTTACCGCCATTGAAATGGGCTATTGGACGCATTATCAAGACATTCCCTGGCAATGATGGCATTTCAAGAGTCGCAGACATTAAAACAGCGAGTGGTATAGTTCGTCGTGCATTCTCCAAAATCTGTCCACTGCCAGTCGGCGAAAACTAATATTGGAAGATGTTACTTCCAAGGCCGGGAGGATGTTGACGCCGTAGTACATATGTATCTGCACCGGAGGGCGCTGCAGTGCCGCACCGGCGAGAACACCTCGCGCGATGTTCACGCAATAAATACATCACGTCACCGGGAGCCAATCGTAGCGCTTCCTGATCGCGTCATATCACCGAGTACTGCAGGCGTTACTTGCACCTTGTAATTACGTTACCAATTTAGTAATAAGCAATTAACTATTGTAATATAAACATTAAACTGTCGTTGAAGCAAAATCTAAGTGGTGTTGTCCTCATTTCATCAACTCCAAGCTCACTTCGCTACTACATAGGTATTAACTACAACTATTCTACAAGTGTGCATATTTTTATTTTCTAAGTAGATTTAATCTTTATTTCAGGCAACATTAAAATAAGTTACAGATGTTATTTACTTATTCTACGGCCCATATAAATACAAACCTTAGAACTAACATACATATAATTTATATAATTTATATTAAAATATTTATGACACGTTTATTCGGCGACGAGTGACGCAACTGCGCGGTGTCAGCGGTGACGCTTGCAGTCCTCTTAATCGTCGAAACACGACACCTTTTGGCCAGAATTCCTCACACATGTAGGTCGACAAATGTTCAGTGGGTACACGCACCACAAAAGAATTAAAATTCACATTGTGGCGCAACTCCAACCGAACGACCCTCAGAAGAGCATTCTTCTTCTCAACCATATAAAGGGTTTTTCAATAAGGGCGGGTAGATGTTGAAATGAAATAAAACAAGCTGTGTGTGAGGTATTAACAAAATTCTTTTTTTATTTGAAAGGCCCATATGTGCCATTAAGTGTGAAATATGACATCGTTCAAATGCCCGCCGCGGCTTCTTACGGTGGCACGGATCCGAGTGGTCCAATTTAAATTACTCTTCCGCATAGATCCTGCTGAATTTGAGCGATGGATGGCCTGTTATGTTGACCTTTAGGGTATCGGTCGATTGTGGTTTATTTGCATAGACCTGCGACTTCAAGAAACCCCACAAGAAAAAGTCTAGGGGGGGTCAAATCGCATGACCTTGGTGCCGACGGGTGTAGGTCTAAGTCCGTTGATGTCTGCGAAAGGCCGAGTTCTTGTGCACGGCGAGTAATCGACTGCCTCGTGTTCTGCTGTACACTTTGACGGACAGCGGCGATTTTCTCACCCGATCTTGCGTTCCTTCAACGTACGGGTGTTGCCTGATGGATTACCGTATCGGTCGTCTCAAATTTGGCCACCAAACGTTGAAGAGTTGACTGTGAAGGGCCACCACGTCTACCGTAAAATGGGCGCAAAGCGTGCAAAGTTTGCACTAACGAAGACTAATTTTGATAATAAAATTTTATGCACGTGCTGTTCAACTGTGTAACTTGCCATGCTGATTTGGCATAACTAAATAATAAACAAAAGATTTGACAGATATCACGAAAACATAATGGCCGCCACAGACCGCCAAAATCTACCCGCGCTAATTGAAAAACCCTTTATATACTTCAGTTTGATTTAGTCTCCGTTTCTATTAATAGTAGTTGGCGAATAAAAAAGTACCTGTTAGGTCTCAAGTAAAAATATTTAGATAATAAACACATAACAAAGCTATACCTGACCTAGTAAACCCTATCGTCACTTGTTTAAACAGATCTTGTCATTACCTACTCAGGCGAATACGATACGAGAGACATTGATAATGATAATAAAAAGCACAGACTATATAATAATACCTAATACCTACTAATGAAATTCATCATTTATTTCAGAATAAAAGTTTTGAGTAGGTAGGCAATTCTTTCTTACAAGAACACAGAATTTAAAAATAGATATAATATAACTTTCATAAAATGGTGTAGGTCTGTACATTTACTTGCCTTTCGATGTCCTTCGGAAGAGCAAAAAAAGAGAGATTCCGGTCCTTGTCGGTATTTAGGCAGCCAAATTCGATGCAGTATTTGCTTGTTTTCATATTTGTGTTAGACAGTAATACCACGTAATACTAGTCGTAAAGCGGCGCGGGCGGCGGCGGGCGCATAATGTACGTGCGTCACGGGCGGCGCGCGACAACCCACTGAACTCCGTACGACCCGTTGCTGGTGTATGTAGCTAGTATGTGGGTAGCTTCGTACCTACAGTGCGGAGTGCGATAGGCCTGGTAATGGCTAAACAGATTTTGATAAAATTTGGTATGAAGATACTAATATGTCCTGGAATAGGACATATGATACTTTTCATCCTGGAAAAAAGCAACAGCTCCCAACAGTTCAACAGGGGGCACTATGAACCGAATTCTACGTGGGTGAAACCGCGCGGCGCAGCTAGTATTATACAAAATTAGAAGTCGTGGCATACAAATCCGCGGTTCCTATATTATTCAATTAACGAAATGTTTTATTTGCGTTGGAACTGCAATATTTCGACTTTTCAAAAGTAATATTAAAATCATACCGTAACAAATTTCACCGTCCCTACAAAGAACCACTTGAAACTAAAAGTGTTAGTCCATTATTCCAAAATCAATCCATGGACATAGACGTTTAAAAGCGCATTTTTGTGCCTATTTAATAAATGATATTTGACTTTGACAAAATGTACGTGGATCGGATGCGGGGTGATATTTTATAAGGAGGATGTCTGATGAACTCTAATTTCACGCAGACAAAGTCGCAAGTAGATACTAGTGTAAAATATGAGTCAGTCGAGTCGTTTTTCGGTGCGTTCTGAGTACGAGCACAGATTGAATAACAGTACTATGCGCTACCTACTACTGCTCCAATCAGTCACACAATCAACATAAGTGCCCATATCAATACAGAAGATTCGAATTAACTTGATAAAAATTATATAGATTATTCTATCTCTTTATCACGCTATTTAGGTGTCATCCATTATTGTTCAAATAAGGATGGCATCCTTAGATAAGTACAAAGATTCACAATCTGGGCTTGTTCCAAAATCCCTTTAAAAATTGTCGATGATTACGATACGACGGTGCCGGCAGTGAGCCATCTCGGTAGAGGGACTACATTTTAGACAGGCATTTTGGTATTTTGAAAATAAATGTATCAGACATTTAATAACTTGACTATTTTGTAAAAAGCCTATAATTAATCGAATGTGCCTCAAATTATACAAATGACAATTAAGCGAAGGTCAAATTGAAGCGAAGCGGAAATTAACGGCGAAAAGCGAGACTTCTGGTGAAGCCTTCTTCAAACCCCTGAGGAGCCGACGACGTAACCTGCTGTCAGAGTAGAATGTATTCTAAATAGCATAGAATCTTAGCTAAGATTCGAGTAGACAGCCTAACGGAGTCGACTCGACAGGCCTACGCCTCTCGCCGAATGTCAAAGACAAAAGATCCAAGCTACGCGCCGTTAACCTGCGGACCTAGCGGGCGGAACAGCTCTTGCCAAAATGTCAAGTCGCAGCATATGTTGCTTCAAAAAGTCAGAAACATCAAACCGCCGAAAGGATAATATTACTTTTCATCTGTAAGTATTTTGTAATCTAATAATGCATTAAATTAGCGAACATTTGAAAATTATTGATAGTTACATATAGTAGGTATTGCAACTAAATCGAAAAAGTTCTATTTAGGATAAAATTTGAAGATTTATCGACTTACTAAACTCGATGTCAAAAATATTTATGTAATTTTCTATTGTAGGTAGCTGCGCAATTTATTTGTTTATTTCAAGTAACATGGACTCATTAAATTACAATTAATAAAATACAATACATAGTCACACTCAACATTATTTAAAAATTAAAATTATTCATTAAATTGCTTATTTCATCATTAAATACTGCTTATTTGTTCCAAAATTTACGTATACTTTAAGATGTTGCCAACTCTGGAATCATCCACACCTTTTACAGCAGTTAGACAACATCGTGAGGGATACGCTCACTTCCGTATTCAACATATCTTTGGACGATCGTACCTGGAGCCAGGCATCTCTACCGATCCGGTTTGGAGGCCTCGGCATACGTAAAATTTCTAGTGTTTCTCTACCAGCTTTCCTGTCCTCGGTTAAAAGTACCCAAAATTTAGTAAATATTATTTTGGCACCGAGTAAAAACTTTAATGAAATCTCTTACTTTACCGAGGCAGTAAACGCATGGAAAATAGCCTGCCCAAAAGTCTCTCCTCGCAGAAGCAGTGGGACGCTCCCCTCTGTGAGCTGGTGCGGAATAACTTATTAAATACGTCCAGCAATCTTACAGAGCGGGCGCGTCTTTCAGCTGTTTCTCGCTGGGAATCAGGTCTTTGGCTGCAGGCACTCCCGTCAAGTAATTTGGGGACATTACTGGACAACAACACTTTCCGGGCAGCCATGTCACTAAGAATTGGTGCTCCGTGCGTTGTACATCACCGGTGCGCCGCTTGCGGTGAACCGGTTAACCGTCTCGGCCACCAAGGGCTGTCATGCAGTCGAAGCGCTGGTTGCATGGCTCGCCACAACGCCCTAAACGACGTCATCCGTCGGGCCTTTGGAAGTGCCAATATGTCTGCAATTCTGGAGCCGAACGGCCTAGTGCGGGACGATGGCAAAAGGCCTGACGGTATGACGCTCATTCCCTGGAGGATGGGACGGCCCCTGGTTTGGGATGCTACTTGTGCAGACACGTTGGCGTCGTCCCATCTTCCGGAAACATCTCTACGGGTGGGTTCGCCGCTACAGCGGCAGAATCCCTCAAACGGCGCAAATATTCAGGTCTCGATACCTGTTTGTGCCGTTTGTGGTAGAGACGGCGGAGGAGCCCTGAACGCGTTGTTAAATTGGACTCTGAGGGCGCTGTACGATCTCTGCGTGTAGCATGCCCACAGGCTGCACGTGTAGAACGAGGTACAAAAAGCTCTAAAGTGAGTAAATTTACATTAAATGAACAGCGTGCAAATCTGCGGATTACCAAGTTCGCTCTGACCAACGCCTTCCTTTCCCTCTCAACAACATCGTCATCTTTCAAGTTAGGTGCGACTATATGGCCTATGGTATATGGCAATGATAGATTATTATTTGTTTAGCTTATTTTAATGTATCTAGGCGGCCAAAACTCTTATTTGCTGCACGTTTTAAGAAAGTACAAACAAACTACAATTAGTAATAAATTAATATTTATTAATAATTTTTAAGCTACGATTTTATATAAATTTACTTTATTATTATTATTATTATTATCATGGACTAAATGTGGTCCATGCTATTATAAAATTGATATATTGTATGTTCGTTGACTCGAAAATTGCGGAACGATTTTTAATTTGGTTTTCAGGACTTAGGTATTTAAGTCCCAAATTACATAATGTGTGCTTTCAAAATAAATAAAAAAAATTAAAAACGACTATATTATCTGTCTTCTACGCAGAAGTCGCGGGAAAAAGCTAGTACAACTCAAAATTTGTGATAAGTAAGAAGTACGCCACACCGCGCTGAATTTGTGTTGGGACATAATCAATTTAAATATGGATAAAATATATTAAATATGAATTGTTCTATGCCACATTTTATTTTGCGGATTTCGAAAAGAAATAGAAATTCAGCTGGCTGGATCCAAGCTTGTGGGAGTCGTCTGTCATGGGGTCCTAAACGTACAAACATTTGCTCCCAATATTTTGGAACTTCTTGTTTCAAATAATGAAAGTTCGCCTTGCAACCCAACTCTCCAGCACTGCCCTATAATATATATGGTGTGACTGATGCATTGATATTTCGTAACAATGTCCTGACTAGGGCCATTTTCGAAAACGTCGGCACTACAGCATTTTTTTTTAAATTAGGTTATGATGTTTTCGACATTCTGAAACTTTGGGCAATGGGTTAAAGCAAGCCTTAAATTAAAACAAAAATGAACATGCATTCGCAAAACTAGATGAAGCAAACGCAATGCTTTTTAATTTGGAGACACACTAATACACTTTAAAAACCAATGGGATAGGATACGAATAATGAAATAAGGTATTGTACACCCGCAACAACTTTGTGCCTCTCTGGAATGCTTCTCTAGTCACGTCGTTGCAAGTTTAATATTAAATCGTCGCTGAATATGTATTATTATTCTCTTTAGTAACAGAAAATATTTTTTAAGAATTTATTTTCTAATTTTTTTTTCTTATTATTATGTGTCTTCTATGCTAGATTGTGTGCGAACAAAATACTTAGAATAGGAGATAATACCACAGAATACTAAGGAACAGAAGCATGACTCCGCATAGAAATTTAAACAAAGTGACTCTTGCTACGACGCAATAAAGTTCAATTCAGCTCGCGTAGCGCTGCATACCTACCAGTCATATTAACCTACAGAGCGCCTCTCTTTCTATCGCATAGCTCTTATCTCTTCTGACGTAGAACGTGTAACGTTAGCGTTTATACTTGTGTTGTGATGAATTATTATCAATCTGAATAGGTATTTAGTTGAAGTTATGTACCTCTCTGCTGTCTATTAGGTACTTATTCTCATTCTGTGAACAATAACTTTTCAAACAGTATACCCTACCTAGTATTAGCACAGAAGTCTTAATAATACAATTAGTATTAGCTACAACTATTCTACAAGTGTGCATATTTTAATTTTCAAAACTAAGTAGATAACTAGGCATACACTATGTACCTACACTTATATAGGTCCTGTCTAAGAACCTGAATAGATCTATTAACACGCGACAAGAAACGGCCACGGTTGCCTAGTCCGAGGTCCGACACCCAACAATCATGTTACTTCATAATTAGTGCAAGCTAAATCGAATCACACGCGCTTTAGTATAAGTAGCAGTGGAAAGCGTGCGTGAATAAAAATAAGTTTTGACAATCGAACTTTATATCTATATGAATGTGTCCTATAAAATTGTGATTATGCAATTTGGTTTCAATCTAAATGACAGAAACAGTTGTAGTCAAATATAATATACTTCAATTCGCGGGTTTTCTCTATACAAAACTATAGACTATAGTGCCGTATTACACAGTAAAATTGAATAGATAGGGCGTATGCATAACGATTCATAGCACGATCTCGCTTTATAAACTTGTCGGGTTAACTCCGGTTCACCTTAAAAGTTATCGATATGAGCACATTGAAATCGAGACAAAGTTGCGTGATCGCATTTTATCGATTGAATTAAATTTCTATTGATATTGCACGTAGGATCGCAATATGCGACGTATGCAACAGACTTACATGATCGCTCTGCATGTCTTTTTTCTTCTTTGTTTTGAAATTTATTTAATATAGATAGTCACCATTTCTTCGTAGACTTCAAGGCTGGCTATGATAACGTCCATATAAGCTTTTTGTGCCAAGCTATGACGGAAATCGGTATACCTTCGAAACTGGTATCTCGGATTAAAATGACGCTCAGTAATACCAGAAGCGTCGTAAAAAGCCAGTCAGGAATGTCGGAGCCGTTAGTAACCTGTAATGGGCTAAGGCAAGGTGACGCACTTTCGTGTGTTCTATTCAACATGGCCTTGGACAAGTGCATCTGCGACTTCAAGATTAAAACTACTGGGATCATCATTTTAAGGCACGCCGCCGCCGCTTCCTTTTTATCTGTTCTGCGTTTTAGGTGACGGGAGACTATTAAAAGGTTCCAAGTCGTCGACGCGACACTTCGATCGTGCGCGGGCGTTCGTTTCCAGTGATCGTAGGGCGTCGTCATCAGCCGGCCTCCCGCTCCGCGCGGCCGCTCGAGGGCCGCTCGAGTTTGTAGCTACACCTGTAATGTTCTCGACCGTGAGAGCTTAAGCAGTTGAACGTTCTCCCGGCACGTTCGCCTATTAATAACGGCCCTAACTATCGCACCGGCGCCTCGAGGGCGCTTTACCCATTTCACAGTGGTCCTCACCTCGGCGTCCCCGTCGCTGCCTCTCGTCCCGGGCGGCGCCGGGTTCCAGTCGACCGGATGCTGTCGGCGGACGAGGCGCCGGAGCGCGCGGCGCGGCGCCTCGCCGCCGCGGCCGGGGGGCGCACGCGCCGCCTGCGGGCACAGCGCGGGCGCGGTCAGGCGGCGCGCGAGGCGGGCGCGGCGCGCGAGGCGGCCCGTGCAGCCGCCGCGCGCGCCGCGCTACTAGCCGAGGTAGCGGGCGAGCGCGAGATGCTTCACGACGAGCTTCGGTTAAAGCGTTACTAGCCTCATGTAATCGATGCAAAAGGGATGATATGCCACATGCCATGACTAGCTACTGACTTATTACGACTAGCAAATAATATAAATAAACCACAAAACAAACAAAAATGCAAAGCGTGACTAACACGTAAATATGTAGTACTTTGGTATAATAATTCTTACCTGATGCGGTTCTGGCGGTTACGGGCCGTCGCCCAGTGACATCCAAATCGTCAAGGACACAATTAGTAACAAATACAATACAAATATGATAATAAATTTAATTGATTATAAAAATACATATTGTCTTACAAAATTCCATAATACATAAATAACAACAACTGTACCTTCAATTCATAGTCATACACACAGTAGCACACCTGCTGATTTCGCAAAACTATTACATCTGTTGGAACTGTACCTGAGGCCCCGTCGGTGTTTACTGTGTGCACAACGCAGACCACACTTCTGCCGCACTCTACACTACACTACACTACACTACACACAATACGGCAGTTATCATCCATACACATACTTATACAGATACACTTCATTATTCCATCTCTAATTGTACACTTACTCAATAAGGCCCAATATTCAAGGATGTGATTGTAACATCGTCGTCACTATTATTAATAATATAATTATTATAACAGTTCAATCGTTCTTACTGTATATCCGAAGGTACACCTACGTAATACTCTGTTACAGAAACACTAAATATTCAGGTGCTCAAGCTTATTTTTAACTTTACAAATCGTGTACTGCTGACTCCGAGCGATGCGTCCGGTATCGTTGAATCCATAAGAAGAAGTTCGTCCGGCGCCGGCGGCCGTACTGGACAACGGTTGAATCGAAAAGCGATTTATAATTTACCGACCAAAATTATACAGATGCAAAATATTTACAGAATCAAACAACATTATTGATTTGGTTCAAACATCTTAAATCGCTTACGAGCATTTAAATCTTATATGGCTCCGAGAAGTAAAAACCACACCTCAACTTTGCACGCATATGATGTCACGTCAACTGTGCACGCATATGATGTCACGTCAACTGTGCACGCATATGATGTCACGTCAACTGTGCACGCATATGATGTCACGTCAACTGTGCACGCAAATGATGTCACGTCAACTGTGCACGCATATGATGTCACGTCAACTGTGCACGCAAATGACGTCCGCTTGGCTTCTTGGAAGAGCATACAAGTTACAATTGTTCATTTTATAACTAGTTAAGTATTTTCGTGTCAAACTATATTTAATGGTAACATAGTTGTAATCGTACACACTACCCAGGGTGGCGGGCGCTCAGTTCGGGGCCCTCATACGTAGCCGTTGTTTCTACTCGGGTTACTACGATGTGGTCGGTTACACTGTACAAAACAAAGTCCTGTTGAAACAAGAGCGATAGAGTGCATTTATTAGAGAAGTATGTTTTCTGACTAGGTACTTTGAAGAGTATCGAATGAGGTTTCTATTATAATCTCAAAGGGCATGTGATATTTTGCAATGGAGCTTGGCATATGTACCATTAAAAATACTCTAAATTGTAGCCACTCATCAAAGCTTACTAAATCGATAGAGGACGTCAATGCGAACAAATGTTTTTTATTTTGTTGTGTTAATAATAAAATATCGTCGCGTTTCTGAGATATTGGAGGTCAAAAGTTCGATACAACCGTCTTTAATGACGCAAAATCAAAAGTGGGTTGCTTTTGATTTAGTAGAGTACCAGCACCCAGTAGAACCGATGGCCTGCCACGACTCGTCATTACGATCTGCGTTCCATCGGATCAAAGGGACAGGGCTACGCAATAGTTAGGCATAGAAGCGTCTCTTCGAATCCGCAGGAACGAACGAAAGCAACTGGCGGGACCGAGACGGTGTCGACGGTGCGCGTGCAGCCTCGGATATACAGTACGAGTGGAGGGAAACAGTACACTATACACTAAGCTAGAGTAGGCTACACTAGGTGGAGCGGCGGCGGCGGCGGCGGCGGGCTCACCCGGGGGGCTCCGTGTCGGACTCCGCGTGCTCCTCCGCGTCCTCGTCGTCGTGCTGCCCACCTGTGGGGGGCGCGGGGTCAGTGCGGGCTGCGGGCGGGGCGGGCGGCCGCACGTGCTACGTACACGCATATAGGAATCGACGTAGCACATCGGTGTGATCGAATATTTATTGTATTTATGTAGATTAATATTCGTTATGTTTGATTTGTTGTTAAACGCGACAATGCAATGGAATATGTCGACCCGCATGTGTGTACGGCACGCCTCGGGCCCGATCGACCGCACTAGTGGAGAAGGGCGAAGAGTAAATGACCGATGGCAGAGCGGACATGTGAAAATAAAAAAAATCTATTTCATGTTTAGTGTTTACTCGTAAATAAACGCGATCGCATACACATCACGACACGCAGAGAGAGAGACCGCGTCGCGTCGCGGCGGCGGGAACGAGTATACAACTTAATAAATGTAATATAATCAACATCGTCGGCCGCGATGAGTCACGACGTCATCTCGATGTCGAAGGTGACCCTGTTACCAAAGGTCGTTTTCTATATTTTATTTTATTTTATTACGAGGGCTGCACGAAAGTATCGAGAATCTAATACTTACGAACTTATTTGTCATATTTTATACCTATTCATAAGTAGTCTTAAAGTTATTATCTTAGACTGGCCACATAGAACGTAGTGCTTCCTGGGCTGCGGCGGGCGCTGCTCGTCGGGCGCGTCCGTCAGCAGCGGGTTGCGGGACGCAGTCACGCGGTGTACTCACGCGGAGCGCGGCGCGCGTAGTGCTTCCTGGGCTGCGGCGGGCGCTGCTCGTCGGGCGCGTCCGTCAGCAGCGGGTTGCGGGACGCAGTCACGCGGTGTACTCACGCGGAGCGCGGCGCGCGTAGTGCTTCCTGGGCTGCGGCGGGCGCTGCTCGTCGGGCGCGTCCGTCAGCAGCGGGTTGCGGGACGCAGTCACGCGGTGTACTCACGCGGAGCGCGGCGCGCGTAGTGCTTCCTGGGCTGCGGCGGGCGCTGCTCGTCGGGCGCGTCCGTCAGCAGCGGGTTGCGGGACGCAGTCACGCGGTGTACTCACGCGGAGCGCGGCGCGCGTAGTGCTTCCTGGGCTGCGGCGGGCGCTGCTCGTCGGGCGCGTCCGTCAGCAGCGGGTTGCGGGACGCAGTCACGCGGTGTACTCACGCGGAGCGCGGCGCGCGTAGTGCTTCCTGGGCTGCGGCGGGCGCTGCTCGTCGGGCGCGTCCGTCAGCAGCGGGTTGCGGGACGCAGTCACGCGGTGTACTCACGCGGAGCGCGGCGCGCGTAGTGCTTCCTGGGCTGCGGCGGGCGCTGCTCGTCGGGCGCGTCCGTCAGCAGCGGGTTGCGGGACGCAGTCACGCGGTGTACTCACGCGGAGCGCGGCGCGCGTAGTGCTTCCTGGGCTGCGGCGGGCGCTGCTCGTCGGGCGCGTCCGTCAGCAGCGGGTTGCGGGACGCAGTCACGCGGTGTACTCACGCGGAGCGCGGCGCGCGTAGTGCTTCCTGGGCTGCGGCGGGCGCTGCTCGTCGGTCGCGTCCGTCAGCAGCGGGTTGCGGGACGCAGTCACGCGGTGTACTCACGCGGAGCGCGGCGCGCGTAGTGCTTCCTGGGCTGCGGCGGGCGCTGCTCGTCGGGCGCGTCCGTCAGCAGCGAGTTGCGGTACGCGGTCAGTGGCGCCCACTCCTCGCCCCACTGCACCGAGTGCGGGATACGCGCGTCCAGGAACTGGGGGTTGGGGGGCACGAGGGGGTATTCATGAGGCACAAAAAATGCACTTTTAAACGTCATATACACATACTACAAATCAACCGCTACAGAGGATGGCACCATCAAACTCTGCGGGATGTCTCTTTTTTTTAATCTGTGAAGATCTTTCCCACATTATCATAATCTAAACTAATATTTTAAAGAGGAAAGATTTGATTGTTTGTTTGCATTGAATAGGCTCCGAAACCACTTAACTGATTTGAAAAATTCTTTCACTGTTGGGAAGCTACACTATCCCCGGGTGACATAGGCTATATTATATTTTCAAAAAAAAATAGGGATCCTTACTGAAACTGCAATAGTGTAACCCAAGGTGTAAAAAAATTACCAAAAATATTCTTTACATCGCGTTCGCTGCGAAAACTATTGATGATAGGATAAAATAATGTACAACTTTGCAGAACTCATGATTATTTACAAAAAGTGTCGCGACAGCATATGTCTGACTATTATAGTTATGGCACAATAAGTGTTCTTTTATTTTAAAAATGTAATTGAAATGCCGCCGCTAGAAAAGGCTCTCTATTTGTATCTTGGTATTAATCCATATCAAAATAAATTACTTCATATTAATACTGCTTCTGTACCTTTATATAACTTTTTGAATTATTCAATTCGAAAGATATCACGAGTTTAAAAATGTAAGTATTAGAAAAAAGTAGCGTGGTAGCCGCTCACCCTGCGCGGCTAGCTAGGCAGCACTTTATGCAGTGTAGGCGTCACAGGGGTTAAATTTGAAATGTTTGGTCCCGTGCGAAGCCGGGGCGGGCCGCTAGTTAAGTTATTAGTTTAACCAGTGTATTTAGTGATTTTAGTGAATAATATATAAACCATTATAGTGAACAATTAAGTGTTTCCTTTCGCTCAGACCAAAGAACACTAACAATATTCGCTAAAGGGTTTAGTGGGTCCACCATAGACACTCACTAACCTGTTTTACATCATCTAACAATTTCATTTTAATTAGCACGCTGTGTTCTGTTCAAGAAGGTCGTACACTCACATACTGTAACCTATTCAATGTTATTTTAAGCAAGACCTGTGTACAGGCCAGTTTCGAGATCCAAATAAAAATAAAATAAATCAAAACGATACGTTTTTCATTCCATGACGACCCTAATATTACAAAAACGTATAATCGTTTGCCTTCATATGATGTTACACATTCTGAAATGACCTTTGGCACGGCAATATTTGAAACAACAATTAAACATAGTTTTAGTTACTTTTAGGGCTTTATTTGATTAAAATATTATTTTTCATGGCTATTTGTATCATTGAGGTCTTACACTATAGAGGGATAATTACGAAGTTTTCCGACCTAAAAAAGGATAGCGCTATACAACAGGCTCTTATAAAGAACGAGGTAGAACTATTATCATATTGTCTCTATCGCGTAACCCATTTTCTCAACATTGGCCATGACATGTTAAGTCAAAATAGTGGCCCGGCAGGGTCGGCTTGTGGTTTTTTAATTTGTGTTGTGGTATTTTTTATTATTTTTAAGTGAATCTTTGTGAATGTGTACTAGAAACAATTTAGAATTAAATGTGAAAAAATATTCGGGTGTTCCATTCATGGTGAAGTGAAAATTGTACTGAAAGATTAAGTTTTCAAACGTTTGTGTTTTTCTTGTGTTTATTGATGTTTTTCGGTAACTATAATTTATGTGGATGTAACTATACATCGGGTTCGACAATTAGAACCTGCATTTGGCTTGATATATTCAGTTTTCGGTGTTATTTTGTTAAAACAACATTGACCAGTTTCGTGTGTCAGTGTGGCCATCGTATAAACATTTCAGTTCCCATTACGTCGGGTAATAAATTGCATATTTGTGTAAAATGTTAAATGTATTAAAATTGTGCATTCTTCAACCATTTAATTAAGATATAGGTAATAAAAGTAGTTAATGATTATAGTTTTTATTTAATTTGAAATTAAAAAGTTAAAGTTTAGTAAGAAGAGAGTAGAATTGTTTTAATAGTAAAGGCATTCGCCTCTTATGTAAGAACATATGTTGTAAATAAGTTCTTATTTTGTGTAATATCTTACAGGTCCTTGCTGTCGATTACTATGGCCAATCATCCAATTCCATTGATGGATCACAATCCTACAATAAAAATGTAAGCAACGAATCTCGGATTTCTAATCCTAATTAACGCCACATAGTGAGAACGAGTTCATGAACGTAGACTTCATCATCATGTGAACGTCAAGGCTGTTCAGGACACAAAAGGACAAACCGTTTCGGGTTAGTGTAGTGAATTGACAGTTATGTATAGTTAGTGCTATCCAATACGGTGTTATGGTCAATGTAATAATTGACTTTCATAAGTACGTCTGTGATCTACTCCGACAGTATGACATTTAACTGAGACACTATGCTATTTAGAATACTTCAAGTGTTTTTTTTTAACATTGTGTTTATCTATCTACCTATATCCTAAGTATCAGTTGTGCTGCAGTCTTGTAAATTATGTCAAAATACTAGTTCTTCTATTGTAAATTTACTAGTTCTTCTATTGTTGGGTGCTCTGCTTTTTGTTCTTCAATAAAAACCTTTTATTTCTTATATTCTTGCTTTAATTACCTTTTACAACACAAAACTACATCTTAACTTATGAGAACGCCATGACAGAGAGAACATAGAGTAAATCAAATCTTAAGTCTAGGGATGGGACTAAACGATAGTGATGTGCATTGCACCTATCTCAACATACCTGTATGGAAATAATTAATGTATGTATATTGTATAAATGTGTCATATATTTTATTTGATTATTTTATTTACCTGACTGGTTTAATCCCAGATAAAACCTGGTTAACAACAAAATATTAATGATTGCATAAGAAGCATACCGTAAGGAAATGTAGTTACCGCAATGTCATTCGAGCTCTGAGTTGTATCGCCGCCACTATAGCTTCAGAAAGTCGTAGGTAGTTGGTCTGTAAAAGGTAGGAAATCTATACTATTATTCTGTGGCCACGCTAGAATGTATTCATTACTCGGCCACCTAAAAGAGACCTTCACCTTTTGATCTGTTTACAGGAGTCTATCATAAAAAGTAATTTCTAGATTTTTCGACAACATATGCATATTCCCTATTTCCCTATTCTTCACTCTGGGGTACAGAATAGTACAGATGTCCTACCTTTTACAGACCAACCACGAACTTCTGAAGTTAAAGTGGCTGCAATGCAACGCAGAACACTTTATATTTTCATTCAAGCGAATGGGAGAATTTTTCATAGGTATGGTAAACACTCCAAAATTACTGTCAAAAAACTATTGCTTTCCAAAAGTGTTACGCTGTCGAGGACTCTATAGTGTCATTCCTCAATGATTTGTATATATTATTTTTAATGGCTATATCGCACCTTCGGTGCTACAAAGTCACAACAGCTCAGTTTTGAATTTTACAGGAGAGGACTTTGAAGATTTTTTTTCGTATTTATTGCTTTATTACTGGATGTCTAATTGTAGTAGGTTTAAAATCTTTATAAAATTGATGCTTTATTGTGTTTTCTATAGTTTCATGTCAAAAGTTTAATTCAAATTACTAAAATTATTCTAATAAAACGCAAAACAAAAAAAGTGTCCTGAATTGTGACTTTGTTGCACCACGCATTATTTAGTTAAATGAGTTATGCCTTATTATTTAGGCATTTCAGTCAGGCTTTTTGCACTCGTCTACATCATTTGTGTCGCTTTAGCTCCAACGCACGTCATAATCTCGCAGGCGCGGGGGCACAACTGTCTAATCAAACTTTGTTGGCCCAAAACGAATGGAAAAATGCACCAATAACCACAAAGGCACTCGCGCCATTTAGTAGATTTTTGCGATAGTTTCGCGGGTGTTTTTGTTGCCCCGATATAGGCATGGCTCTAAGACAATTTGGCATACTTAACTCAATTTTGCAGTTTTGGCTATTTGTGAGTTTGTTGCATCGAAGGTGCGATATGGTTAATTGTAAACACTTTCTGTAAAGTTGTCCGATCCCATATTAAGGAAACGGAGCTTTTTTTATGTGTAAATGGGCTCACGTTTAACAACAACTCACCTGATGGTAAGCGTAGTTGCGGTCCAAGGTGGAGCACGTTTGCCCATGAGGTGCCTATTCACTCTCGTCTAGTGTAAGCTAGTGAGAGTCGGGAGTTCGGCTAGATCACAAATGATCTTTTAAAAGAAAGCGCTCAGCTCGGCCGTCGGCGCCGCCGTTACCTTGAGCACCTGCCGCTTGTCCTGGCGCAGCAGCTTGTTGGAGAACTCCGCCAGCGGCTCCAGGAACAGCAGGTTGGGCGGCGGCGCCGGCGCGGCCTGCTCCAGCGCCGCGAACGCGATGCCGGCGCGGTGCAGCGCCGTCAGCGCCTCGCGGTTCTTCACCGCGTCCAGCCCGAACATCACGGAGAACCGCTTCGCCAGCTCCTGCACCAGCACAGAGGCGCGGAGGTTAGGACGCGGTCGCGGCGCGGGCACTGGGCTCGGGCGGGAGGTACCTTGAGCTCGCCGAGCTCGGGCAGCGCGCGCGAGAGCGCGGGGTGGCGCGCGGCGGCCTCCTGGAACAGCGCCTGCATGGCGAGCTCCATGGTGAGCGCGCAGTTCAGCTTGTTGATCTCGCGCGCCTTGCTCAGCGTCGCCTTGATTATGTCGCCGTAGTCGTTGTAGCACTGCCGCGGGACGAACGACGGCTCGCATTACACACACGTTTACACATCAAACGACAGGTAGGAGGTATAACACAGAGAATGAAAGAACCCCGAGGGTCGCCTTCCACATTCCGACTTACTTTGATGTAATGCTTGAAGACGTCGGCCGCCCTGCGGATGGGCGCCACGTTGTAGACGATCAGTTTGCAGTAGGCGGCGAGGAAGTTCCGCCGCTTGTGCAACTCCTCGATGCGTCTCTCGTCTTGACCGTCTGCAACCCCACGCCATATTACAACTTATGACCTACGCGTTACGGGTCAGAGTAGCGAACACTAAGGCCTAGGAAGCCGTCGATCACTTGTGATGTTTTCGATGCACTACACGTAGATTTGATTACATAAATCGAATCACTGAAATTGAGATCTCATCCCCGAACTTTTAAACGTTATCTTTCATTGTTGTTTTTTTAAGAAAAGGGATTTCTATTAGATACTTATTCGGGTTATCTCAGATGCCTTGTGGGCCTGTTTCATGTCATCAAATCGAAACAGATCATCCGACAAGTCGCGTCCCGAATCCATCACAAGAGATTGGATGTCATGCAGCGCGTCTACTCGCTACTACGGAAAGAAGCGCGTGTCAGCGGTCGGGCGGAGGCCACGGCGGAGCGCCGGCCGTTAGTTGCGGAGACGCAGCCCTAGGGAGTTTAGTAAGCCGCCGTGTTGCAGGGCACCGTCACCGATCCAAATGATATACGTGTGATAATGTTGATTGCAGCGTCGAAAATATAAAAGATCGCAACGAAAATCGAATACACATGTCATGCTCAAATCACAAAACTCTTAAGTGTGTTAAGAAATTGATGGAACGATCCGATACCGCTGAAGTTGTGTCGTTTCTTGCGCATTTAAACATTAGGAGAGAAAAATAATGAATTGCTCAGGGCACGGAGCTCGGGCCGAGCGGTTGCAAGTCGGAACGGTAGGTAATTACAGAACGCACAAATGGTTTGATTGCATGCTCAAACAAACTTTCATTTTTATGTCTTTAAAATCGTGTATTTTCATGAAGCATGACCTAATTAATGCCATTTTTGTTATTTAATACCCGAGGCAAAATACTATGTTAGTCCAAAGACCGAAATTATCATACTTTTAATAGTGGAATGGCTTTTAAATTTGAAATGTATAATGTTTGTGTTTGACTTGGACATTTCGTATGATTAGTTGCGTGATCACGACTGTCACCCAGCTGCACGAAGCTCATCATTCAAATGTATTTACGTAAAGTCGCATTCAATGTAATGCAGCGTTGCCACAATAGACGATATGCGGCGAGTCCTACCAACGAAAAACCTACCTGAAAAGGTACGACTCTGATGCACCGCTGACTGACGTAATTAGTAGTTTATCTCCATTAGTAAGTTAGCATAACTCTCAGGTAATCTACTCAAGGCCAGAACGCCACTATATACCGAGAATGGTTAGAGAAGCTGTTGAGAATTGAGATATCAAAGTACAACAATTTGAGCCGGGAGGACTCGTAGTAGTGCTCAAAGCGTAGCTAGTAGCACTAGCAGTAGTAGTAGCGCAGCTCGCCAGGCCGTTCTAACACCGATCCGACAACGCAACGTTAAGCAACGTTCGCAGCAGACAACACTTGGATAGGTGACCGTTTGTGGTATTTACATCTGAGCGCTACCGTGCTTCGGAGGGCACGTTCAGGACAACAATCGTTAGGCTATGTCGGAGGCCTTCGGGCGATCTGAAGACTCCAACACCAGGGTGGGCCACACACCCACACGAGACAAGAAGAAGGCGGGAGGACGGGTTTCAACTATCGAGTTGTAAATGACAAAGAGGACGACAGTACCGGTGACGAACGTAAAAACGCGAAAGAAAAGGGTACTCAAAAAAGGGTATCCTCAGTTGTTCGTGATCATGGCGCTTGCAACAGTGCCGACATATCGAGTTCTCAAAATAAATCAAAAACATGGTAAATATACCGTTTCTTAACTTAGTTCTAAGGCTCTTTAAAAATAAGATCGATGGTACAAAATTACAAACATGTCCCAAAAAGTACGAGTTTCGTCGTTTTCGTACCCTTAAAGCAGCCCTGATTTGATGGATTATTGAAAATTTGACAGTTGTAACAGATTAGTGTTTAAAGTAGTCTTTAAAATTTAAAGATCGTTTCTGCAACTGGGTGATAAATTGGCCACACTTACGCCCCGAGTCGAGGTATGTTTTCGCCGTTCGTGGTCACTTCTCCGCCGGTATCGGATCGTTGGAAGCGGGCGCGACAAATTTTCCCTTAGTAATGTTAGGTGAGTAAGTCGCGCGACGCATCGAGACAAAATATGCATTATTGTCGCGCGGCGCCGACTCCCGCGCCCGCGCCGCCTGCGCACGACCCGCGGCACGCGAGAGACTGACGGCCCCGACCGACAGGGTGCGGCGACGGCGCGACTGCGTTCCTCCACGACACGACAAGGAATCGTCGCGGGCCCCGAGCCCGGAGAAGCCGCCCCGATGCGACCGACTTTATGTTAACGCGCCCAAGATCTCAGACGGCGCGAGAGCACCGCGATAACGATTCCGGTCAGTCTCCGGGCGGCGCGCGGCGCGCGGCGCGCGGCGGGCGGCGGCGGGTACATTACTAAGGTAAAATACGCCGTCGGTGTGTCATCTAGTGAACCCAGTGCGGACAACAGCTTACCGGCGTCCCACGCAGCAGCCGCGCGCCGCGCGAACATGCAACCAAACATACCACTCCGTTATCGCATCTACCGCGCCGCACGTCCGGGGCCGGGGGCTCCTACGGACCTAGCCGTGCCCTTACTGAGGCGGCACGAAACGGGAGAGAGAAGCCTGCCTGAAGCCGCGAAGGCTGTTCGGGTGCTTGTCGAAGTCGCCTCCGGATTCAGCCGAAACTTATATAGAATGATTCATTCGTCATGGATCGAAAGAAGTGGGGTTGTGACGGGGGGTGTTAATTGTACATGGATTGGACCCCCATGTATGTTCTACCATTTTCGATCGTTTACGAGATTTTTTCTTCTTAAGTTTTGCCAATCGCCGCGTTGCCTATAAAATTTAATATTTTCACTTATTATCTTGTAGTAACAAAAAAGTACTGTCATTTGATCGGCCTACTATCAGCCCTACCGCACTCCGCATTGTAGGTACGAAGCTACAAGTACATAGCCGGACACCGACGGCGGGTCGCGCGTCGTTACACGTGCCGCGTCAGAAGAGATAAGAGCGGCGCGATAGAAAGAGAGACGCTCAGTAGGTTAATATGACTGGTAGGTATGCAGCGCTACGCGAGCTGAATTGAATTTTATTGCGTCATAGCAAGAGTCGCTATTTGTTTAAATGTCTTTGCAGATTGAAGCTTCTGTCCCTTAGTATTCTGTGCTACTATTGACTTACGCTCACTTAAAAAAATAACTCTAGCACGATTGGCAATAATGTGAAAAATAATATCTTGCAAACGATCCAAAATTGTAGACCATACTTGGGGGTCTAATCGATGCACATTTAACCCCCACACACCGCCACTTCGTTTGATCCATGGTGAATGCGGAGTTTGTTCAGCTCCGACTTGGTCCCGCGTCCGCCGGGCGGATCTCGGACTCATCCCTGACGCGCGGAACGATATAAAGACGATGAATATTCGATATTAAAGATGCGATCCGTGGGTAAGGCGACCGCCTACCAATCTATCTGAAAGGATTTTTCGATAATAAACTGAGGAAACAGCTTTTCCTTCTATCAGTAAACGTAAATAATAATGCATATTTTTTCTCATTGTAGTGAATGAGGTAAGGGCGGTATTCGTGGATATGTACGTGGTAACCGATATTAGCAATCGCACAACGCTAAGGTCCCACAACCGCGTGTGCGCCGAGCGCCGACCCCGCCTCGCTCGGGCACCGGCCGCTACCTGAGTGCAGTGCACCGCTCGGGCACCGGCCGCTACCTGAGTGCAGTGCACCGCTCGGGCACCGGCCGCTACCTGAGTGCAGTGCACCGCTCGGGCACCGGCCGCTACCTGAGTGCAGTGCACCGCTCGGGCACCGGCCGCTACCTGAGTGCAGTGCACCGCTCGGGCACCGGCCGCTACCTGAGTGCAGTGCACCGCTCGGGCACCGGCCGCAACTGAGTGCAGTGCACCGCTCCGGAACAATACACCAAACCCGATTTGGAAAACAAGTCACAATGTGCGCACAGAGCACAGAGCACAGAGCACAGAGCACAGAGCCACAGTAACCACACCCGTCATTACCACTTTTACTTACGCTGCTTTTATGAACTATTTATTTTATTTACAACACATGAAATGGTTACGACTTGTTAGACATTCAACGAAGGCATCATTTCTAGGAGTGAGCATCTCGATTGAAGGTTATTTACGTTGTTTTGTAATTCTTTCATATAAATATTGTGGAGAACCGACTCGTCAAATGATGTCTTGTTGCAAAGCTAAAACACTAAATCGGAACAATGAAACTGTAAAGCTATCGTAAACGTTTCGAATATGTATCGATATTATTTCCTTGCACTTTAATTTTGCCAACAAGTACTTTGTAAATATTGTACTGGACAAAATCACACAATGTATGTTACATTTATGTAAACTACTCGAAAGAAATAACTTTTGGTAAGAAAGCTTTAGTAATGTCAGCCCAAACGAACTCGCTCAGGTTTAGAATGGCTCGTGCGCGCACACAGTCGTTTTGATATACCATACAATTTTTGCCAGCCTCTGTGGTGTAGTAGTTAGATAGATAGATAGATAAACACTTTATTGTTAAAGAACTTTAAATGTGTAGGTACATGAAAAACAAGTAAATTTCACAGTCATTAGCATAACAATAGGCGGTCTTATCGCTCAAAGCGATCTCTTCCAGACAACCTTTGAACAGAAAGGACTAACATAAATTGGAAGGACGGTGGTTTATATATATATATATATATATAATATATTATACCTATTTATACATATATTTATAATTTAATTTGCATTTCTTTCGAAAAACCACCACACGACAACCACAACGAGTCGTCATAGAATGAGCTACGGTGCGGAGGTGTCTTCAGTTGTACATTCTCTGATGATCTTAATGAACAGGGATTGGACGCGTGCAGGAACTCCAAACGGTCCCCGACATATTCAGGGCAGAAGGGATTAAACAAGACATTGTACAGAAGTGTTACGTATTCCGGCGACGACGTATATATAGGAAGCCACTTGAACTTGGTGCGAGATTCGGAGACATGGTCATATTTGCGTGAGCCATATATGAACCTTATTGCGAAGTTTTGAAGTCGCTCAAGTAAAGTAGTGGTTGGGCAGGTTGGCTCAAATCTCAAATATCACTGAAGTTGCGGGTTCGATTCCCGCGACGGGACAAATGTTTGTGCAGAGAGAAAAAGCGCAAGCATTTGTTTCGTGTCTGGGTGTTGTGTGGGACCATGATCCTCATAGTTCCTGGTTCCCTAGATAGGTACAGGGAATCCTAGTTAGGGGTCAGGATCTATGTATGTGATCGTTGGGCGTTATTTATTTATTTATTGGCAATGAAACAAACAACATAATGAAGTGTAACCACAAGAGATCGCGGCGGAGTTGGGGCGCATTAGCTCGCACCGCGTCGCATCACGCGTCGCGCTTCATAACGCTTCACTGATTTTTGATACTAAGTAATAACTTTCCTCACGTCCATGACAGTTCCACGGCCGGGACACCAGCCTTCTGTCATGGTTCTACGAACTCAAAATAGATTATCTTTAATAAGTTCTAGCATTCGATTGGGACGGATCCTTTCCTTAGGTAGCTGCGCGGCGACCAATGGCGAAACGCCATAGAAACGGGCGTCCTGTAAACTTGCTTCAAACATCTTTCGAACCTCACAGTCATCTCTTGTCACAACACCGCACACATCCATCACCGCGTAGCTACCCCACAGGCGACGCGAGACCTGTCTCCTAGCTCGACACGAGTGTATCCTACCGGCTGCGCCGGCCGCGTCACGTACCGTAGTTATGTTGCACGAAGACGAACTCCTGTATGAAGTCGTTGAGCATGTCTGCGAGCGGCGCATCGGCCTCCAGCACGAGGCCGCGCATGGCGGCGCAGCCCGCGTGGTGCCGCGTCGCCAGGTGCTCCGCGAAGAAGATCAGCAGGTCGCACAGGGAGGTGTAGGCCTGCGACCACAGTTAACACTCCTACAATTCAACATTTTTTTTTAAGGTTTCTCTGTATACGTCGACGCTCGTCCGATCGGCGGTCGTGCGTTTTCCGTGTGGAATTAAGCATTACATGTATTCGCTTAATATATCGGATGACTGCTCGGAGCGATCTCCACAGATATCGGTTTCGATTTAGCTACGACCGACATCATCGCTCCTACGGCTCCTAGGCCGCATTTCCTCGTCGAGTTCGGGCGCGATGCCATACTTTCCTCTCGCTGACGGACGGCCACGGGCGGTGTACCCTGACCTCTGAGTGTCGCAGTGCCGGAGTCCGGCGCCGGCGGCCGCGCGGCGGGACTCACCTCCTCCTTGAGTTCCGGCGTGACGCCGTGCTGCACGATGTCGCGGCAGTGCGCGACGTAGGCCTGCAGGCGCGCGCGCAGCTGCGCCACGGCGTCCGGCGCGGGCGGCCGCGCGGCGGGACTCACCTCCTCCTTGAGTTCCGGCGTGACGCCGTGCTGCACGATGTCGCGGCAGTGCGCGACGTAGGCCTGCAGGCGCGCGCGCAGCTGCGCCACGGGTCCGGCGCCGGCGGCCGCGCGGCGGGACTCACCTCCTCCTTGAGTTCCGGCGTGACGCCGTGCTGCACGATGTCGCGGCAGTGCGCGACGTAGGCCTGCAGGCGCGCGCGCAGCTGCGCCACGGGTCCGGCGCGGGCGGCCGCGCGGCGGGACTCACCTCCTCCTTGAGTTCCGGCGTGACGCCGTGCTGCACGATGTCGCGGCAGTGCGCGACGTAGGCCTGCAGGCGCGCGCGCAGCTGCGCCACGGCGTCCGGCGCGGGCGCGCCCGCCGCCGCCGCGCGCTCCTCCAGCGCGTGCAGCGACCACAGCACGGAGTAGAACAGACACCGCACCACGTACACGAGCGCCTGTACGATTACACTGTATTAGCACAAATTATCCGAAACTACGAGTATAAGAAATAGCAAAATATGCTCTAAAAACTTAAGTAAAAACGAAAACTGCATAATTATTTTTCGAGAATTTTCCCACCCTTTTTCGCAGAAAAAGTAAAGAAGCACATTGCGGCTGTGAAGAACCGTCAGACGAACAAATCAGCGAACACCTACTTGACTCAGGACCAAACCACTGGATCGAGCTTCATGACCCAAAAATCCTCTCCACCGATCGACAGCTCTATCCAAGCATGGTTCGAGAAGCGATTGATATAAAGAAGTGCCGTAACTTCAATCGGGAGGATGGTTTTAGGTTATCTGCATCGTGGAATCCGGTGATCAGTAGGTGCTCGCGTCGCGAGTTACCTTCGAGCGTATCTGCCGATACTGTCAGTATTGTAGCCGTGACCAAGTTTTACCAGACTAAGTGCAGTAGTTGGTGACAACGCCCGCCGTGACCAAGTTTTACCAGACTAAGTGCAGTTGTTGGTGACAACGCCCGCCGTGACCAAGTTTTACCAGACTAAGTACAGTAGTTGGTGACAACGCCCGCCGTGACCAAGTTTTACCAGACTAAGTACAGTAGTTGGTGACAACGCCCGCCGTGACCAAGTTTTACCAGACTAAGTACAGTAGTTGGTGACAACGCCCGCCGTGACCAAGTTTTACCAGACTAAGTACAGTAGTTGGTGACAACGCCCGCCGTGACCAAGTTTTACCAGACTAAGTACAGTAGTTGGTGACAACGCCCGCCGTGACCAAGTTTTACCAGACTAAGTGCAGTAGTTGGTGACAACGCCCGCCGTGACCAAGTTTTACCAGACTAAGTACAGTAGTTGGTGACAACGCCCGCCGTGACCAAGTTTTACCAGACTAAGTGCAGTAGTTGGTGACAACGCCCGCCGTGACCAAGTTTTACCAGACTAAGTGCAGTAGTTGGTGACAACGCCCGCCGTGACCAAGTTTTACCAGACTAAGTACAGTAGTTGGTGACAACGCCCGCCGTGACCAAGTTTTACCAGACTAAGTACAGTAGTTGGTGACAACGCCCGCCGTGACCAAGTTTTACCAGACTAAGTACAGTAGTTGGTGACAACGCCCGCCGTGACCAAGTTTTACCAGACTAAGTACAGTAGTTGGTGACAACGCCCGCCGTGACCAAGTTTTACCAGACTAAGTGCAGTAGTTGGTGACAACGCCCGCCGTGGCCGACGCCGGTACCCGCTTCTCCAGTGTTCTCGTACCGCGGTCGATGCAACTTGCTCGAAACGTCGAGGTAAGTCAAAATGTTATTTTGTTTTAAAATTGTGCGCGAAGAGAACCAATAGCCACATAAAACATGAATAGATATTATTTACTATTCAATTAGTGTGTATTTTATGTAATTGGTTTACAAAAGTGTATTAAAATATTGAAAACTACTGTCCATTTATTTTTGCGTTATTCCTCTCCCTGCACGGTCGTCTGGAAGATATACGCATTTAGCGATAAGACCGCTAATTGTTACTCTACTAATAAGGTTTCATTGTTAGTTTTTTTAAATTTGTGTGTTTCAATAAGGAGTTATTTCATTTAATTTTCATCATGAAATGTCACATTACACAAATATAATCTCAAGAATTCTACGTTAGTGTGCGAGATAGCACGCGACGTGAGTACTCACCACTAGTTTTAATGATAAATACTATTAATTAATGACGATAATGCTGCTCGATCAACTATTGCTTATGAATGCCGGTTAGTGCAGTGACGCGGGCCGCGTGCAGTTCGTATTGCTGCCTCAGCAGGTGATCGATTACATCGAACAGTTTGCTTTAACGATACAATGACGAAAGGTCGTTAAATTAAGAAATTAATGTCTATAAAAATTAAAGTCATTAGATTTAATAATAACACAATAATAGTAAGAATCAAGATTATGTAAAAAAAACAGCTTGTCGTCGCGAGACGGCGGCGGCGGCGTTGCGGCGGTGAACTCGACAGGTGAAGCGACTCTTGGTCTGCAATAGAGCAAGATCGCGAAGCCTGGAAGTCATGGGCCTTTGTCCAACACTGGGACGACACTAGCTAACTGTAACTTATTGCCCCAAATAAAAACAACGTGCATGTCTCGATGCGAGTTACCTGCGGCGGCATGTTGGTGTCGTCGTGCTTGACGCAGCGCGGCAGGTCCTCGAACAGCGAGTCCCAGATGTTGGTGTCGTTGAGGTTGTGGCACATGTACATGATGGACACCTTGCGCAGCGAGTTGATCACGTTGAACACCTCGTCCGCGTCCGGCGTCTCGCCCTGCCGACACAACACGCGTTCATTATTCAGTTGTGGCGTTACAGACGCACCTATGAACCTCAATAAGTACAATGACTCTACCACCGTATCGGAAAAAGAACCACTACTCAGAAAATACGGCAAGAAACAGAGTTAATGAAGTCGTAATGATTCGCGAGGACATAACTCATAAATAGCGCGAACCGCCCGCTTTTGTAAAATAAAAATAGGTTCTATATCCGCGGCAGACACACAAAAGGCAGACACAGCAAAATGCCATATGACATTAAGTTGTGGAAGTATGCAAAGTAAACTAACCGTAACTATATCCGTAACCCGTAGCTATATCCGTTAATTGCCTAATCTTACCAACCGCGTATGCAGCAAAACTAAGTTTTCAAGATAGAGCATCGATATGAGGACCCCACTGCAACTTAGTCTATGCCTATACCTAGGAATACCGTCGCCTTGTCTGTGTCGAGTCGATCAGTAAGAAGCGTCGCGTTGCACTCACCCCCTCGATGGCCTCCTTGTACCGGTCGACGCACATGTCGGTGACGGTGGCGTCACGTCGCGTTGCACTCACCCCCTCGATGGCCTCCTTGTACCGGTCGACGCACATGTCGGTGACGGTGGCGTCACGTCGCGTTGCACTCACCCCCTCGATGGCCTCCTTGTACCGGTCGACGCACATGTCGGTGACGGTGGCGTCACGTCGCGTTGCACTCACCCCCTCGATGAGCGTGCGGAACTCGTCGATGGCCTCCTTGTACCGGTCGACGCACATGTCGGTGACGGTGGCGTCACGTCGCGTTGCACTCACCCCCTCGATGAGCGTGCGGAACTCGTCGATGGCCTCCTTGTACCGGTCGACGCACATGTCGGTGACGGTAGCGTCACGTCGCGTTGCACTCACCCCCTCGATGAGCGTGCGGAACTCGTCGATGGCCTCCTTGTACCGGTCGACGCACATGTCGGTGACGGTGGCGTCACGTCGCGTTGCACTCACCCCCTCGATGGCCTCCTTGTACCGGTCGACGCACATGTCGGTGACGGTGGCGTCACGTCGCGTTGCACTCACCCCCTCGATGGCCTCCTTGTACCGGTCGACGCACATGTCGGTGACGGTGGCGTCACGTCGCGTTGCACTCACCCCCTCGATGGCCTCCTTGTACCGGTCGACGCACATGTCGGTGACGGTGGCGTCACGTCGCGTTGCACTCACCCCCTCGATGAGCGTGCGGAACTCGTCGATGGCCTCCTTGTACCGGTCGACGCACATGTCGGTGACGGTGGCGTCACGTCGCGTTGCACTCACCCCCTCGATGAGCGTGCGGAACTCGTCGATGGCCTCCTTGTACCGGTCGACGCACATGTCGGTGACGGTAGCGTCACGTCGCGTTGCACTCACCCCCTCGATGAGCGTGCGGAACTCGTCGATGGCCTCCTTGTACCGGTTGACGCACATGTCGGTGACGGTGGCGTCACGTCGCGTTGTACTCACCCCCTCGATGAGCGTGCGGAACTCGTCGATGGCCTCCTTGTACCGGTCGACGCACATGTCGGTGACGGTGGCGTCACGTCGCGTTGCACTCACCCCCTCGATGGCCTCCTTGTACCGGTCGACGCACATGTCGGTGACGGTGGCGTCACGTCGCGTTGCACTCACCCCCTCGATGGCCTCCTTGTACCGGTCGACGCACATGTCGGTGACGGTGGCGTCACGTCGCGTTGCACTCACCCCCTCGATGAGCGTGCGGAACTCGTCGATGGCCTCGTTGTACCGGTTGACGCACATGTCGGTGACGGTGGCGTCACGTCGCGTTGCACTCACCCCCTCGATGAGCGTGCGGAACTCGTCGATGGCCTCCTTGTACCGGTCGACGCACATGTCGGTGACGGTGGCGTCACGTCGCGTTGCACTCACCCCCTCGATGAGCGTGCGGAACTCGTCGATGGCCTCCTTGTACCGGTCGACGCACATGTCGGTGACGGTGGCGTCACGTCGCGTTGCACTCACCCCCTCGATGAGCGTGCGGAACTCGTCGATGGCCTCCTTGTACCGGTTGACGCACATGTCGGTGATGGTGGCGCGCGCCACGTTGCAGCGCGTGTACACGGCGCACTGCTCGTCGCACAGGTACTCCAGCGCGCGGCCGCACGTCTCCAGCACCTCGGCCTCCGTCTGCACGCACACGATGTCGCGGATCTTGTTCAGCAGCAGTGTCAGGTTCTGCAACACGACGCCGCCGCCTGGTACTGTGCAGCGCTCCCAACGCGACAAGATATATATTGGACTCCGAATTTAGCTTTCAACTTGAATCGCAATTCAACCCGGTCGAAATAGTTAAAGGAATTAAAGAGGTTTTTATCATGAGTGAGATACGCATTCGAATGAAATTCTAAATTTTCAGAATGCGCAGTTAGATATGATGGAGACCGATTGAAAGATACCATAGCGCCGTCATCGCTCCTATGACAGTCACAGCGAGCGGGCCCACTACGAACGAGGCTCGCGCCGAGCGGACGTGTCCGTCTGACGACTAATACAGTTCCGATTTCAAGAATATAATTTCACTCGAGCCCTCGGGCCGCCCGCTCCTACAACCGCTATACATAGTACGGACCGCCTCCTGCCGCTGCGTGGTGTACAGCTCGAGGTCCATGTACTGCGGGATGGAGACGAGGTTGGTGAGCTTCTCGGGGTCGGCGCCGAACTTGTCGAGCAGCGCGGGCAGCGTGCTGATGAAGTGCGCCGTCATCTTGGCGCGGTCGTCGCTCACCACCTGCAACGGGGAGCGGGTCACTCGCGGCTCGCTTGTAGCCGTTGGGCTACATCTGCCTGATGCTAAATGACGATCTGGCCAAACATGGAGCGCATACAATAGAAAGGAATACATTATTGGAATAGGGAATTGGACAGTAATCGAGAAAAAATCTAAAATGTAGTTAGAACGAATGTTCGTCGAACCAGAAAGAGCATTCATACAATATTTTTGTGAAATAATAATGATTTATAGTTTTAAATCAATTAATAAAATCTAATAATTATGTCATTTATAATCTGTTCTTCATCTCAAACGAAACAACAATCACAGCGCATGACGTCATTTGTAGGCAAAGGCCGTGAGTCAAGCTTCTGTTTATTTTACGTTTTTGCTTTTCATAAAATGTATTTTCGTTCCATTACTACGCTCGCTTTGAGCGATAAGACCGCCTATTGTTATGCTGATTACTGTAAAATTTACTTGTTTTTCATGTACCTATATTTAAGGTTTTTTAACAATAAAGTGTTTATCTATCTATCTATCTACTACAATATCGTCCCTAAACTTCACAAAACGTATTTAAATCTCTTTGCAAGTTTTATTTCGAAGAGTTTGTCGTTTTCTACCTTCATATGACGTCGCAAGTTTTAAGGTGACCTATTGCGCGGCAATATTTGAAACATAATATTTAAACATAGTTTTAGGTACTTTTAGAGCGTTATTTAATTAAAATAGTATTTTTCATGGCTATATATAATTGTAGTTAATATAAAACATTTTCTGAAAAGTTGTCCGATCCCCTACTGTGTGGTTTCGGCTGAGGTACACAATGAAGCGCTCGCGTACCTTGGCCTGGTCCTTGGACAGCAGATGGTTCTTCCTGGTGGCGCCGCGGCCCACGGGCGGCTCGCCGGTGCTGGCCTGCCGCACGCAGCACACCATCAGCTCGATCAGGGAGGATTCCTGCGAGGACCGACATGTACGTTATGCGCACACTCGAGTGTTGTTTACGTGTCCAGTGATACCCAGTATCTAGTAATGCCCAAAAATATGCTTTATTGGATATGTGTAGTGTAGAGGTACCTGTCTGTTGTCGAGCGCCTCCTCGCCGGGCCCGGGCTCCTCGAGCAGCAGGTCGGTCATGCACTCCCAGTCCTTCATCATGGGGTTGGAGTCGATCAGCGAGTCCACCAGGTACGCGCCGTGCTCGTGCAGCTGCGGGGGAGCCAAGCGTTAGCACGGCGGGGCGGGGCGGGGCGGGGCGGGGCGGGGCGGGGCGGGCGGGGCGGCCGGGGCTCACCTCCGACTCGATGAAGAACTGCACGAGGTCGCGCACGAGCGGCGTGCTGGGCAGGCGCTGCTTGCCGCGGCGCGAGCGGAGCGGCTCGGGCGGCGCGGCGGCGGGCTGGAACAGGCGCACGTTGAGGAACTCGCCGGCCGCGGCCGCCACGCCGCGCCACGACGAGTACACCAGCTCGTACACGTTCTCGCAGTCCTTGTCCGTCAGCACGTCCGGGTGCATCCTGCCGGAACAATGCGAGCACTGCGAGTTAGCACGCTGACGATTGAAAGAGACAGATGGACGGCCGCGGGGACAGGGACCGCAAATAGCTTATGGGACGTTACAAAAGTGCACATTCTCATCTTAACACTAATCTCGCGAGCGTCGGACGAGTTCATGGAGCCGTGTCGTATTGCGAGGCACAGCCCCGACAGTTCGTGTCGTGTTGCGAGGCACAGCCAGACTCGGCCGACACCGGAGCCCTCACTTGAGTATCGCGATGACGAGCCGCACGGCGTGCACGGCGACCTCGGCCTCCTTGTCGAGCGACATGGACACGATGCGGTCCTTGAACTTGGACGTGAACAGCTCCAGCTTGCCCTTGAGCTCGTCGCACTCGTACAGCGGCTGCAGCGCCTGCAGGCAGCGCAGCCGCACCTCGCCCACCTGCACGGTTGTTCAATTTTTTTTAAATAATATCGCCCAACGTTTACAAACAGATCCTGGCCCCTAACTAGGATTGCCTGTATCTAGGGAACCAGGAACTATGAGGACCATGGTCCCACAACACCCAGACACGAAACAAATGCTTGCGCTTTTTTTTTCTGTGCACAAACATTTGTCCCGTCGCGGGAATCGAAACCGCTATATTTTAAACAAACAATAAATACATTTTAAACAGTTATATTTTAAACAATCTGTTTCATTTAATCTCGGCTTATTGTACAGACTTTGGAATTGACCATAAGAGTATTATTTGTAAGTACAGTTAGAACTTGCCTTGTCATGCAGAGTCCAACCAATGTACTTGAGGTAGAGATCATCGAGGAAGTGTGCTGGAAACTTCTCCATCCAGTTTCCAATCTCAGACATTGTTATTGATCTTATTTCTGGCAATGTATCTCTGCAAAAGGAAGCACAATACATAAGGTTGCAGCAAAATTTTTAAAAAACGATTTTTTTGTTTTTCTCAAAATGTTATTTAATTGAAAACTTCCTGATGGGAAATAGGATTGTGTAAGCTCATCTTGTTGTTTTGAGAAATCAAAATATTCAGGCTATAACAATATCCAAACTTCAACGAATGTTCCCGTAGAACAAAATGTTCTCACTACAAACAATAAGGCCCTTACCCTGAAGAACCCAAAACTTTGCTACAATCTGTATAATATATCATTTTGAAATGAACATTTGAATACCTATGCTCTTCTCTTTCTCTTATCTCTCTTTCTCACTCCTTCGACCTCGGCGTCTGCCGCCGCAGTGGGACGCAACAGACAGACACATGACGATACACGGCGGCTTGTCTTGTAGGTACCTCACCTGTATCTGTGCACAAACACAGATTTGAACATGTAGGAGAGCATGTTTTTAATCTCCTCCATATTTTCTTCCAGCTCCTGTCTCTTGGCCACGAGCACTTCGAGTCTCTCGGTGGCGCGCTTGTCGCGAGCCTTCAGTCTCTCGGCTTCGTACTGGCGCAGGCAGTTGTCGCAGTTCACACTAGTAAGAAGAGCCACGTCTACCAGGGCTGTCATGAGCTTCATTACTGAAAGTGAAACAAACTTATAACAGTACCTATAATGCAAAGGTTATGGAAATAGTGTCTATGTGTTCTACAACTAGTTTGAATAAGCAACTTTTATGCTGTTATGAGAAAGAACTAATATCGTCAAATAGAAAACAACATACCTGCTAATGTAGCAGTGTGCCTAAAAGCTCGGACTTGTGAATCTGAAAGGCCTGTGAGCAGAGATATGATGTTGTCCATGAGGTACTGGTCGTAGATGATGGAGTACTGGCACATCTTCACCAGGGTCTGGATGAACTCGCAGAAGTTGGATCTGAACTTCTTCCACGTCTGGCCCGACATGATGAGGGGGTACTCGCCACTTTCCTGTAGGCAACATTAGTGTTGTTTGGAGATGGTCAATACTTGTGTGAAGCATAACAATACTGTAGCTAGAATCAGTCGTGTATTTCATGTTTTGGAGACCTGGGCCTATCAGGTTGCCGCCCCATAAAATACGAAAAGAAGACAGCAAAAAATCTGTTCGTCTATCGGTTTAATGGGCATTGTAGCCAGCGAAATTACTGGGTATATATATGAGATGTAATGTTATCTGATATCAAATCATATCAAATCAAATCAAAAGTTCTTTATTCCATTTTGTCGTCACAGACGCACTTATGAACGTCAATTATTACAATGACTCTACCACCGTGTCGGAAAAGAACCACTACTCAGAAGATACCGCAATACATTATATTTTCATAAATATACAGAGAAGGTAAGGTACATTAATTTCTTTAAAGACTTCTCTTAATGATTCGCGAGGACCCAACTCATAAATAGCGCGAACCGCCCGCTTTTGTAAAATAAAAATAGCTTCTATATCCGCGGCAGACCCCCACAGCAAAATGCCATATGACATTAAGCTGTGGAAGTATGCAAAGTAAACTAATCGAGCCGTAGCTATATCCGTTAATTGCCTAATTTTACTAACCGCGTATGCAGCAGAACTACGTTTTCCTGATAGAGCATCGATATGAGGACCCCACTGCAACTTAGAGTCTATGCCTATACCTAGGAATACCGTCGCCTTGTCTGTGTTGAGTTTATCACTATTAAGCATTACGTTTGGCTCTATATGTCTAACATTGGGCAAAGAGAATTTTAAACATTTCGTCTTTTTCGCGTTTAATAACAAGTTGTTGGCAGCGAACCAATTTGACACAAAATCTAATACATTATTTACGTGTACTAGTTCACTATCCTTCCTATCTACCTTAAAGATTATCGATGTATCATCCGAAAAAGTACAATGTCTGCAAGGTCTTTCACCATAAAAGGTAAGTCATTTACGTACACTAAGAACAAGAACGGCCCTAAAATTGAACCCTGTGGTACACCCATTTTGACTAAAGATCCAGATGAAGTGACGCCATTTATACCAATATATGTATTAAGGAACGCTAAGATTTTCAAAAAAACCAAGACAAAAATTATTTTATACAATAGCTTAGTAAGAAGCAACTTAGAATACTGCAGCTTAATATGGAGACCGCATTATGCCACACACATGTTAAGACTTGAGCAGATACAGAAAAGATTTCTGTGGCATTTAGCATACAGTGCTGGTATCAAAAATAAAATAAGGTCATACGATCAAAGGCTGAAGTATTTCAAAATATCATCCCTTTCAAGCCGTAGAAATCTATTGGACATAATGTTTTCATACAAACTCCTCAGAAATTACATGCTGGAACGATTAATTTCAAAGTTCCCCGAAAATACCCACGATGTTCCATAAAATTATTTGCACCGCCTTTTCGACGGATTACCCATGGTACAAATTCTTTGGTCCCGAGGCTCAACAGACTTCTCAACGATACTAGCACTGTAGTTGACGTATTTGCGGACTCATTGCGAGGGTTTCGTAAAAAAACACTAGATTTTTTTTAATAATTCCAATATCCCGTGAGTATAGTGACGAGAACTCTATCCTATTACCTTTATAAGTACTTTTTATATGTTATTCAATTTATAAATCTAGTTTACTTTTGCATGCGGTGTTTACCTGTAAAAGATTATGCGTTTAGCAATTATATTTATTGAATATTCATTAAAGTGTGTACTAATGTAATAATTGTTGGTAAATCATAAATAAACAAAATCTATATCTACACTTATAATAAAACTGTAACGAAGCGGTTACTGTACATTTAAGATATATTTGAAAATCTATTTTTTTAGGAGTATATGGTAGCAACAGAACCCAAAAATACAATTTTTAAAATTTTTGTCTGTCTGTCTGTCCGGGATAAACTCAGAAACTAGGGCACTAATTTGAATGCAGTTTTTTGAAATATGTTCTGTGGAGTCCGGCGCTACACATAGGCTTTGTTTCATCAAAATCGGTCCAGTAATATTGAAGTTATGACGCAATTTAGGAAAAAATATACATGTCCACTATAAGTTGAACCGAAGGACAGGATATTTCTCACAGACACAGCTGTACGAAACCTTCTCACGGGTGACGTGATCCCAAAGTCTTAAGTGTTTGCTCCCTGTATAGGGTGTTTTTCAAATAACATGTGTTGTACACAATCTACAAAAGTCTCTACATCAGCGTTTAACGAAGTCCACGCGAACGAAATCGCGGGCAACAGCTAGTAAAGAATAAACACCATTTATTAAATACTAGCTGTGCCCCAGTTTCACCTGTGGTTTCACAGCATTAAAAGTAGCCAATGTGTTAATCGACGGTATAAGCTATATCCATTCCGAATTTCTCTCAAATTATGCTGTAACGGCTCAATCTGTTGAGCCATTACAGTATGAAAGAAGTAACAAAAACTTATATAAACATATAAATACATATGTATTTATATATATTAAACTAGTGTATAGTATGTCAATGACACTAGTGTGTAGTATGTCAATGACACTATGGAATTTAATTAAATTGGCCACTATATTAAGGATGGCTAAACTCAGAGCCTCTCCATGGAGAGGAGCATGTTGGGTGTTCAAAGAAGGGGTAGGAAAAGAAATGCAGAAATCAGAAGTACAACAGGAGTCACGGATGTGGCAGTAAAGGTTAAAAGATTAAAATGGAAATGGGCTGGACATACCATAAGAGGCAAAGATAAGTGGAGCAGAAGGCTCACTGTATGGCAGCCAAGAATAGGAAGTAGGACAAGAGGAAGACAGAGCAACAGATGGAGAGACGATATAGACAAGACAGCAGGGAGATTATGGACAAGAATAGCAATGGATAGGGATGGGTGGACGGAGTTGGAGGAGGCCTTTGCCAAAGGGCACACAGACGTGTTAGACGGTGTCTAGACCTAATACCTATAAATATATATATAATACATGCATTTATATTTCAATTAAAATTAAATTCAATTAATAATAATGTAATTTAAATTAATCTAAGATGATGATTAGGTAATTACTGTTTGTTAGTTTAAGTAATGTCTGAATAAAAAGCTTATTTATTTATTTTTTATCATTTTTATTTATTATTAAACTCAGAGCCTGCCGGCCAGAACAAACTCTGCAACCTAAGCAAATAATAACAATGGCGATGGCACCTCTATATCGAAATAAAGTTTTTATCAAAGTGTATCTTGCCGTGGACCACTATCTTTTACTTACCTATTTACTTATACATTACCATTGCTTTCAAAATTGTGGGTGGATGCTAAAGCGAAGAAAGCATGAATTTTTGTTTTCATCTGAAACCCAGGGGTTATGTTTTACTTTTCTGGTGGTTTATAAATATGTGAAACTTTTCTCTCTCACCTCATCAAACTCCTGTGTCATCTTTTTGATGATAAGTGTATGGTCCATCTGAGCCATGTCTGGGGACACCTTCCCGCGGCATCCCGAAGAGTTGATGAAGAACTGCATGAGTTGTACCAGTGCAACCTCTCGGTTTGTCTTGTATTCTTCAATCCACATGTCTACCACTTGCTGTCAACAGATAACGAAATCTGTTTGTTAGCTTAGTTCGCAGATCAAAGCCAGACTTTCCCGACAAACAATAGAAAAAAATCATTGTTTGGTTAAGCCTCAATGGATTGTAGTAAAAAACTTAACTTACATTTATAGCCGTCTTGTTAAATCTTAAAATATTGTAAAGGCTGTTTTCATCGTCTCCTGGGAGAAGCACAGGTGGCGGCGAGTAGGCCGGCGGGGGAGCGGCGCCCCGGCCGCGACCGCGGCCGCGCCCGCCGCGCCCGCGCCTGCGCAGCGGCGGCGGCGGCGGGGACTCGGCGAGACGCCCCGGATAGCCCCCGTCGCCTCTGCGACCGCGGCTCCGAGTCACACGCTTCGTAGGCGTCGGAGACGGGGACCGATTCTCCTCATCCTCTTGGTGAGACTCATCAGCTTCTTCTCTCGGCGGCTCCACGGCGGTCGAGTTGACGACCGCGCCGACGTTGAACCCCGAATAGTTAGGCGTCTCCGGCTCGTGCACCGATTGCCCGCCGTAGTCAGTCATCGGCGTCGCCGGCGTCATGGGATTCACGTACTCCGGAGGAGGATCGTCCATCCGGATACGTTTCCCGCCACGACGATGCATCTTGTTTGTAAGCTATGTTGAGAGAACAGTCTTATTTCCACATCGACTGATTTTTCCCGTTTTCTAAGTGCATTTCTTCAAGTAGAGACGTATTGATTTTCAGTACACACTAACGGAAAAAGACAAATTGGAAAGAAAACTTCCAAGTCTGTGAAAGGAATCAAAGTGGAATATGAATAATATAAATCTAAATCGATTAACGCAAAGGGTCCGGTTAATGTACAGCCAATATTTGGAGGCTAAATAATGTACGGCCTGTATTGCACGCCCAATAATTCATGTACATGGCTTCCAAATGTTGGGGCGTGCAATCCAGGCCGTACAATAGTGGATGCGAAATAACAGTTCGAGCCGATTTTGTACAGCCGATATTGCACAGGCAATAATCCGAAGCCGAAAGTAGTTTTTTTCAATGTACACGAATTATCAGACTGTGCAATACGGTACGGCATTTATTGTCACGGACAGATTTTGTGCGGCCAGTATTGTACAGCCAATATTCCGAATCCATTGTTATGTCAAAGTCGAAGCCTCGTTTGGTTATGCCAGTGCTCTTTTTGCACAGACTATAGAGTCTGTCCAACGAAAGTAGACTATCGATTTTTTCCTAACTTTTTACATGGCCACACTAAAGTGTTTCCACCTCCGGGCATTATGCTCCATAACGGAGTAAATTCAGGATCCCCAAGGTATAAGAAATATTTGTTAATAATAAATTGTTTCTCGCGTTTTAGTGGACGTTTTATTTTATTTTTATCGACTTAGTTTCACTCCAATGCAATTTACTACTATGCGATCTTTTTGTATGTACATTATGTAAAAAAAACAACTAAAACGACTTATAATCAAACAAATAATTTAAAATAAACCATTGTTATTTAATTAAAAAAACCAGAATCGGGGTATGGCATTACTATTCCCTAATGTTTACAAGATGGTGGCGTATATAGTATTGCTCAAATATTTTGATTATTTAATACTTATTTTGTGGCTCTCAACTCTTATCCCCTTTTATTCATAATATTGTCTTCTTTTATGATATCAGAATAACATTAATAGTTTATTACTATACATTGGGGAAAATAATCATCGCATGTGCACTATAATTTAATATCGAATTGTTCTATTATAGGAAATCTGAAGGAAGTAGCAGAAGTTATCGAGAAAATGATAAATTTAATCTTGGAAAAGTTGTTATGATAGGCGCTTACTGCAGTACCCGTACCAGTTACATTACTGCTTGGCGGCAGAAAAATACATAGCCTAGATCTATATCTAGATCTAGAAAATTTATATTCTATATTATTTATATATATTGTCTTATTATGACTTTTGATGATGGTAATGAATATCAAATTATCAAATAAGGTCATTTCAAGTATTCTATTAACTACCGGCCTGGCATACTAATATATTTTGAATTTGCCGCGATTTTTCAGTGTCAACTTTCATTAGACAGACTCTAACAGCCTATTCTGTACTAAAATATTCTGTTATATTTTGATAAGTATATTTAAGTCTATTTTAATAATAATATTTTTGGTTTTGTGTGTATTAGAATGTAAATATTAGCATTTATGTATGATTATGTAGGTATTTAGTTGTAATTAAAAAAAAAATGTTGTACACCACCGTCTACTTCTTCTTCTGATACTATCCATCCAAAGGTTGTCTGGAAGAGATCGCTTCAAGCGATAAGGCCGCCCATTGTACTACCATAGTTAAGGACTGTGTTATTGTCTATTTCTTTAATTGGGTAGGCAATAAAGACTTTTCTATTCTATTCTATTCTGTACATTGATAATATTTTTGAAAAACCAAATGGGATCAATTATTTAGAGAGTAGGTACCTATCGAACACGAAGTCACGGTGTTTTGAATTTTATCTCAATCTGATATTTTATCAGAAACTGCTGAACGAAATCTAATGCAGTTTTAGGGTTTGGTAGCATTAGTTCCAACTTAGATTATAGGGTATGTTACATCAAAATTGGTTAGGTTACAACGAAGATGCAGCTTGACTTCTTCGGAGTACGCGCTCTCTTATACTGTGGAGGTCTTGGTAAAAATACGAATATGGGCTTCCTTTTTCATTCACGAGGACGAAGTTGCGGGAGAAGTCTAGTATAAAAATAAAACACTTGTAACTTCTTATTTAAATTTTTAAGATAAAAATACATGCAATAAAAGTAAAAAGTGCTCTTCTATTTACCTAAATATTTTGTAATGATATGTTTATCAAATAAGGCAGACCTGGGCACAGAATAATTAATAGTATCAGTGCCCTGGCCGCAGCACCAGCGCGCTGGCGCGGTGCGCCAATGCGTTTATTTATTTATTTTGTGGACTATCAACAGAACTACATGATTAAATGCAAACAGTTTTGAACTTAAAATTAGGTATTACACATAGTTCTAATTACAGATAGCCTCGTCGTGCTCCTTAGCGTTTGCTGCAAGGCCACAATAACAACTTCACGTATGAACGTTTAGGCACAATCTAGTAAATCATTAGCTTTATTTTCGCACGCAGCGATCGGCGACATGAAAGAGTAGGCTATCATAACAGTAGGTATGAAAGATCTCATAGGGACTGATTACTGATTGTGATTTATCAGTTACGTAGTAACTATATATTAATCTGTGTGTAGGTTACCCACTAGATGAGATTTTTCTAATCAAATCAAATTATTTATTTGCGAGAAAACAAAGATTAAGTTCCTAACATTAGTCACAGGCACAGTATTCAGTGTGCAAGCAGACATGCTAATATTTAAATATTAAACTAAGTATAATAACATTTAAAATTATTGCAAAAATAGGTATTAGGTACATTAAGTATATTAATTATTATAATTTACTACATTTATCATTAAAATTCTTTAATAAATAAAAAGTCGTTTAGAGCATAATAGGTATACCTATCTACTAGTAGGTTTAATACTGAGCGTGCATTAGTAGGTTCTCTAGGTTATGTATTGAGGGGTCTACTAAAAATTACGCTGGTTGGTGATACGTAGAAATTATGCTTTGGCATAAATTTTACGTGGAAAATACCGCAAATGTTGGGAGCTCAGCAACGGAACACTAAGACTTATTAAATAATAAAAAAAAAAAAAAAACCGATTTAATATAAAAATATCAGTAACTAAGTATCTACTTACACTAAGACATAGCATAGGGTAATAGTCAGTATTTTTTCTTTGGCGCAGGTATTAGAATATCTTACCTATCGATATTTCTTTAGGAAGCGAGCGTAAAGAATGATAGGTCGTCAATTCTTATTCTTTTTTTGAATAAATAAATAATAAATAAATTCTGTCACTATTCAAACATCCAAAGGTTATGTACAGTAGGTACTAGGATTTATTTTCTTACTCAATTTAAAGAGCAATGCTTAAGTTAATATTGGCACTTTTTGCTAACTCATGACATTTTCTCCGATATCGGCGTTGGCATAGTTTGTATTGGTAGGTTTGTATAGGTACTTTGCGGGGTGAGAAATGCAGGATGAGTACATATCACAGAATAATTTACAAATGATAATAATAATTACTAGTAAGTAATAAGTACATAATAATTACTGCTAGTAACAAGTATCTAGGTACATAGCTCCGTAACGAGTTAATGGATTTTGATGAAATTTGATATGTTCTTTGGTACTTAACTTAAGTCCCGGGTCATAGGCTACTTTTTCTAAATAAACAAATAAGCCCTACAATCACATACATAAATCCTGGCTCTAACTAGGATTCCCTGTATCTTGGGAACCAGGAACTATGATTATCCATGGTCCCACAACACCCAGACACGAAACAAATAATTGCGCTTTTATTTCTTTGCAAAAACATTTGTCCCGTCGTGGGAATCGACCCCGCAACTTTAGGGGTGTATGAAATTTGAACCAACCTGTCCAACCAATACACCACAAAGGCTGTTTATGTCGGAAAAACGAACACTTCCTTATTAAACGAATATACTTAAACCGAAATCTACGTGAACGGTATTGCGGGTACAAGCTAGTATGTAAGTATATAAAATAAGCAACTAAATTCGCAAGCAAAGTTAGGCTGCAATAGTTGTTTTCATTCACACACCATTAAAAAAGTGAAGACTGAGTTTGGGAACCAAATAATTGTCAGATATATATTGGGACATAGGTGCCAATTCGTACGTTTTTTTTAAACGATTTAAATTATAATACACTTTTTCATATAAAAGCAGGTTTTTATAGTTGACTTTAAAAATCCAAAGTATAAAGTATAAAACCGAGAAAATGTGAGTATGAAAGTTTGTTACTTTTCACCGTTGTATGAAATTTGGAATGAGATAGCTTTGACCTATACCCTAGATTAACACATACGATAGGTAGGCTTTTTATCTTAAGAAACCGCGGGGCGACGCAAGTTTACAATAAAATACAATTTTAATAATAACGAAATGCAAAGCAAGTATAAAGTAAACATAATTAAAACTCTAAGCACTTGCTATAATTCTTTCAAATCAAGCTTGCTAAAAATATATAAAAGGATTTTATGCATACAGGATTAGGCTGTAATAGAGCAAGATTTATTAGTTATTTGTTTGTAAATTTTTCACTCCTCATAGAACTTATTGCATGGCCCCGAGCGGGACATTAAAAGGGCCGTCAAAATCGGAAAAATGTGGGCTTGAGCCACCCATTTTTCTGTTTCTTTGTTTTTGTTTGTGTTTTTTTTACTAAACTCACAAAGCGTACCTACCGATAAGAACTGTTTCTAAACTACGTAGTACATTTAATTGTGTAGGTAAGTGTAATTTTCTGTGTTTATTTTTGCCGTGTTTATGTATTTTATCAAAATTTGCTAAACTAACATTGCGTAGGTAGGTACCTATACTGTTTATATCTAGGCTATGTAGTACGTATGTAAGCGTTTTTCGCGATTTACCTCTGATTCTTCGTATCTCTTATAATTTTGCGAAATGATAAAAATTAATAAATAATGTAGCTATGGAGTTTACATGGAGTGTCATTTTCCAGGCAGGAAGTTCGCTATTTTTTTTTGTTTGGTTTCTCAGCTACGCATGTATAAAAATTACTATACCAGTAACCCCCGGTACCGGTACCGGGGGGTACTGATATGCCAAAACAGGTCTCATTGTTTGAGTTTGTTCTGAAACCAGTAATTAAAAAAAATGTGTCAATCACTTAAACCGGAGATAGTTAAATTAAAATAGTTACAGAAACAGATTACGAAAGAGTTTGTTTGTACTTAGTAAGGATAATTATGATAGCATGCAGTTTTATGAATAGGTGGAAAGATATATTACTTGTATGTGGCAGCGTCTGAGCTACGTGAGTGAAACATTTTTGCGCTCCCTCCGCTCGCGTTATTTTCCTACGTAAGTATGTAACCCCTATTATTTTGTAGAATGATAGTACGTACCTAAGAAGTAACTTAACGGTTTTGAATCCTCGCGCTCGCCCCGCTACTTGCGCACCTTATTAGATTATAATGAATAATAATTATAAAATTGTCTTACGCCTATGAAAGTTTCCAAGATCGCTACGCAGTGATTTTCCTCTTTGAACGTGGCTCAAAAAATCATGAAAATTGCTTTAGTGTGTTTTCAGATAATCACGGTCAAATATAACGATTTACATAAGGGTTGAATACAGAACCTATTTTTTTAAGTTGGTTTAAAGCCCAGAAGATTTTTGTTATAATTTATAAGGACATATACCTAGATTATGTAGGTACCTATCGATACGTTTTATTTGTATTCCTAGTTAAAGAGTAGTTATTTTTGTGCAATGGCGATAATATTTATTTCATATTTTTGTGCTGGCAAATTCAGGCTGGGCCGGCAGAAACCCACGCTACGCAACACAATGTTATAAGTACCTACCGATAACAGTTGTTATTGCAATTTGATACTCTCAGCCTGCACGCTGTTAAGTTCCTATTGTTTATAGTTTCGGTGACCAGCGACCTTTGTGTCATAAATAGGTTTTCTAAGGTCTATAGCAATCGATGTTCTTTCAGGTGTATGTACATGGATATGTCTTCATAACTTAGAAGCATTATTAAATCTTTTTTCAGGTTCACAGCAATAAATTCCCATCTAGGAGTAACATGTACTATTGTGTATCCTGTGCCATAGGTATGATGCGACTGAGTTCATAAGGTTTAGTGTTCACGAGTGGTATCTTGATGTCGAGTACCTATCTTGTACCTACCTAGTCATTTGTAAGTCGTGGATGTAGGTACTCGTGATAGCATGTTCATTTCTCAAAAGCAGTGATGACTGTTCATACACTGTTGATATGATGTGAAGCTGTTCTTGTAGTTGATCAGGTTTCAGTTATATTTTAATAACAAAAAAGGTATAAGTAAAGTGAAGTATTTTTTAATAAAAACTATTATGTTTTCTGTACTTGTTGGGAAGAAACTCCAGAGAGTTAGATTATTTAAATGCTAAAACTCACAGCCTCCAGAGGTCACTTAGAGGGGTTAGTTGGAAATATGAACAATCAAAAAAGGAAATTAATGAGCATGTGGCAGCAATGTCCAGCCTGCTTCAAGTTAGCACCACTAATTCAAAGAGTTCTGAACTGTTAGATAGCCCCATCAAATGTTTTAACGGCTTCATAAATGCTCAACCATCACCTGTACTAAGTCAGTCTGCTTTAATATCTTCTGAACTGAATTCCAACTGTACTAATGTTGCAGGCACTGTGAGCACAGAACAGAATTTGGGAGTCCCACTAGCCGATAAACAAAATCAATTACCTGCCGCTACTGGTTCATTGACTCATAAAACTGTATTATATACAGATGAAATAGGAGTTGGTCTGGGATACCTACTCAAAAACTGTATTAAGCAGGATGTTATAAACAACTGTTTTCCAAAGGCCCCAATCAATACAATTATACAAAAAATTGAATGTGACCATTTCAACCAAGGCACAACGCTTATCGTACAGTTAGGTAATAGTTTGTCTGTAAATAGGCGTGATGTAGTAAGGTTAATTGATGTCTTGACACGTAAGCTAGATTCAGGCTTAGGAAAGCTAATCTTATGTGCGTTACCATACTCACACACAGTAAAGACAGACAAAAATAATGATATTTTTAAATATAACATGAGTTTATATAATCTGACATGTCGTCATAGTGACATATTGTATTTTGACACTAATAAGTTTATTAGTAAATTTATATTGACTCAAGATACATTGTACCTGTCGAAAAATGACAAATTAAAGATAACTAAATTGTTAGCATATAATATAATTGATCCCGTTTTATGTTGTACAACGGATCATTGTGATGATACTGTAGTTTGCAATATTCCTGCAGTCATCAGCAATCAGAGCAGCAATAAAAATTGCATATCAGCCAATTTAAACTGACGGCTAAGACAATGGGCAGACCTTGTAACTTAAATCTTGTCCATCAGAATATACAAGGCCTTTCCAGCAAAGCGTTAGAAATAGAGTTATTTTTAGGATGTATGAAAGTAGACATAATGTGTATAACTGAACATTGGTTCAAATTTAATACTTTAATGCCTCATATTGTAAATTATCAAATTGCAAGTTCGTTCAACAGGCAAAAAGCTATTCATGGTGGTTCATTAATATATGTTATTAATAATTGCAAATTTAAAGAAAGGAAGGACATTGTGTCTTTGTCTGTTGAACGTTCTATAGAGCTGTCATGTGTGGAGCTTGAACAGCATATTATTGTTTGTGTATACAGACCTCCATCTGGTGATTTTAAGGTTTTTGAGTCTGTAATGGAGGAAATATTAAGGAAAACTTTTAATAGTAATAAATACCTTGTGGTTTGTGGTGACTTTAATGTCAATATACTCGAACACAATCCTTTATGCGACAAATTGCTAAATCTATTTTTGTGCTTTGACTTAAAAAACCTTTTCGATCAGCCCACGAGAATCACAAGCTCATCTGCAACATGCTTAGATAATATATTCTGTAATTGTGAATCACAAGGTATGGCAATAATAGACAACCTTAGCTCATATCATCTTGGACAGAGTGTTATTTTCCCTTGTAAGAGAAGTAAAATATGTCATGAATTCAGCTACAGGCCTATCACCACCAATCGCCTGGAACAGTTTTCACATAACGTAGACCACCAACTGGCACTTCTACCGTATAATGAAAATCCCAATGAGCTTTGCCAAACTTTGTTCGATTTGCTAGAGGTAGAGTACAAAAATATATTTAAGGAAAAAATATGTAGAGGGGGCGTCAGGCCGAAGTTTGATGACTGGGCTACGCCGGGTATTTACAAGAGTAGAAGCAAATTATATTATTTATACTCTCAAAAAAATATTAATGCAAGTAATGTAACTTTTTTGGAATATTTAAAAAAATATTCAAAAATGTTTAAAACAGTTTGTCATATTGCAAAATCGCTCCACTTGAGTAGGAAAATTAAACAAGCTGATGACAAGATTAAAGCAACTTGGAAAATAATTAACACCGAAACCGGCAAGATCAAACCTCGGGACCGGAGCTTTATCTTAAATGTAAATAATAAATTAATATCTAACGATAGCTAAGTTGCTGACGCTTTTGAAAATTTCTTCTCTAATATACCAATCACAACCACACAGCCCCTAAATTCATCTTCGACTGAAGCTTCATCTTTATTGTCTAATACCGTCAATGAGTGTGATGTAGTATTTGCATTCAGGCACGTTAATGTCCATATGATCGAGAGGACATTCAAGTTGCTTAATATAAAAAATACCGAGGATCTTTGGGGAATATCAACCAAAATTTTAATCAGCATTATAAAATTGATTGCTCCCTTACTAGTTATGATATTCAACCGGTGCATAGATGAAGGAGTCTTTCCTGACATAATGAAGTATATAGCAAATTGATTCCATTATTTAAGTCAGGAGATAAGAGTGATCCGACTAATTATAGACCTATTTCTATACTACCAGCACTAAGCAAAATTTTTGAAAAATTAATATTAAGCCAACTGTTGTCACATTTCAATCTAAATGGATTATTTCACGATCAACAGTATGGCTTTACTAAAGGTCGCTCCACTACGGACGCAGGAATAGGACTTTTAAAGCACATTTTTGATGCTTGGGAGAGGTCACAGGATGCTATTGCAGTTTTCTGTGACCTGTCTAAAGCATTTGACTGCGTTAATCATGACACACTAATTTGTAAATTAAAATATTATGGAATTCACGGAAAAGCTCTTGATCTTGTCTTCTCGTATCTTAGCAATAGGATCCAAAAAGTTGATGTTAACGGGTCTAGGTCATCCGGAGCTCTCACAAAAATGGGAGTCCCTCAGGGCTCAATACTAGGACCATTTCTATTCCTAGTCTATATTAACGACCTACCCTTTTTTGTGAAGGACTTATGCGATATTGTTTTGTTCGCAGATGACACATCTCTAATATTTAAGATAGACAGAACCAATAATAACCTTGACGATGTGAACAAAGCCATCTCGCTAGTTCTACATTGGTTCACAACAAATAATCTACTATTAAATGCAAAAAAAACGAAATGTATAAAATTTTCTCTGCCCAACGTTAGGGGAGTTTCTGCTCCTTCAAATATCTTAGTAAACGATATCCCTCTAGACCTTGTTGACTCAACAACATTCCTGGGCATTAACTTAGATTCTAAATTACAGTGGGGTCCACATATAACATCACTAGCTGGGAGATTGAGCTCAGCAGCCTATGCAGTACGTAAAATCAGACAGTTCACTGACGAAGCCACTGCAAGATTAGTATATTTCAGTTACTTCCATAGTATCATGTCTTACGGAATTTTACTATGGGGTAAAGCCGCAGAAATTCAATCCATATTTGTATTACAAAAAAGAGCAATTCGTTCCATTTACAACATGAAAGCTCGTGACTCGCTTAGGGAACGGTTTAAAGAGATCAACATTCTTACAGTGGCTTGCCAATACATTTATGAAAATTTAATGCACGCTCGCAAACACCTTAGCACCTTTAACAAAAACAGCGACTTGCATAATTTTAACACGAGACATAAGAATAAATTGTATGTACCTAGATTCAGGTTGCAGAGAGTTAATGGTTCGTTTATGGGGAACTGTATACGCTTTTATAATAAACTACCTGAGGGCATTGACAAATTACCAATGCGTAGATTTAAATCATTTATCAAAATAAACCTTATGAAAAAAGCATACTACTCAATAAATGAATATGTTAATGACAAAAATGCATGGCCTGTATGCCCTAAGCCCCATGATGGTGAAGATTAACACATCAGTGTGTGCATGATGTTTATATTTCATTTCTTCTTGGATTGTACAATGCTATGTGATATGTCTAATGTAGTTAGTCATTCAAATAAAGCTATAAAAATTGTATTTGAGTTGGAAGTGACTAGGTTTTACAGTCATGCTCACTCAAATGTCTTTGCTTGCGGCGGCTCTGTGTGTCGGGTCACTCCCTTCCCTCCAATATGGTTGAGGGGGGTGATGGCTGGTCCACAAGTCATACTCGTGAACGGGTGCTGCTTGCGGGGACTGGTCTGTTCTAGTCACTCCTACTGCTACTGTCATACCTACTTATATTTTATTTACACTTTTCTGTTACTGATACTATGACAATGGGACATCTCACTCGCATTTCTTGTTTTACATTCTGTTAATTCTAATTTATACGTAATTGTGCTGAAAAAAGACATCCCCGCAGAGTTTCTTGGTGCTATCTTCTCTAGCGGGCGTATTTCCGAAGCACTGGTAGAGTCAGTTTTCGCATTTCTTTTCAGCACTCAGACTTCAATTTGAGTATAGGAAAGAAATGGGTAAACATACTTACCTTTTTTTCAAAGTCATGTTAACATAAGTTACAATTTTTAACATTTTTTATTTGTATCATGTGTTTATGACCTTTAAAAGTGCACTTTTGTGCCTATTTAATAAATGATATTTGACTTTTTGACTTTTCTTTTGTATTTTCTTTTTTCAATACCGAGATCTCGGGATCCTGGTACCAAAACGGTATTATTACCGGTATTTTACGTCTCTGGTATTTGAAAGTCCTTTTTACAATACAACATCCTACAAATAAACAAGTAGGTATAGGTATACTTTATAAAAAAACCGACTTCAATGTATCTTCGAAGTCCAAGGTCAAATATCGATGAAATTTATATGGGACTACCATCGTAGCTATACTGAACCCAACGCAAAAATAATTTTCCAAATCGGTTCATAAATGACGGAGTTCCGATTTAACAAACACAAAAAAATACAATCGAATAGATAACCTGCTCCTTTTTTGAAGTCAGTTAATTAACATCAAACAAAATTGGTTTAATAATCTGCCTTAGAAATCGCGCAGACGAGGCGCACGGGGGACGGAACACTGTCGATTCGCAATCGCAACAGCATTAGCATTAGCAGACAGCAGCCGCAGTTTACATTCGTGCGGCGGGCGTGCCAAGCGATGCGGAGTAGTGTGCTAAGCTCAGATAAAATACCTAGCAGTATAAATTTAATATTTGGCTGTCTACTCGAATGTGCTAAGCGATGAATTTTAGCATTTATCGAATTTCGCAACTAAAATTAATTTGATTAATGCTAATATTCATTTAGCAGCTTATTTATAGCTTATCATGCTTATATGTGAATGCTAATCAATCCAACATTAGTTATAAGTTTGACAAAATAACATAGTCGTCTTTAAATTTAAAGATATTTTCTGCAACTGGGTGTAAATTTTTGGTGTGGTAGGTTGTAGGGGGAAGTGGGGCACATTGATGCACGAAAATTCATTTAAGTACTGTAATATGAGTGAATCATTTCATATTATTTGACTAACCTATACCAGCTATTAAAAATTAAAAAGTTAAACAAAAATTTGAATTTAATAAAAAGGTTAATAAATTATATTGTCTTAGTGAAAAATGAGATTTGTACTTTGATTCGGATGTATCAAAGTGCCCCATATTTATGACAGTATGTTAATGAAACCTAAAAGTATGTAAAGTAGATTATTCCATACATTAGAATATTAATTCAAGCCAAAAGCAATGGGGCAATTCAAATGCCGCATACCTAAAAACATTTTATGATTATAGCGAAACAATGAGATGCTTTGATAGGAATGTATGAATGTGCCATAATAATGTATATTTTATGGCACTTTCATACATTCCTATCCATCTATATATAGCTACGAAAATGTTAATTATAACATCCAAAACCACGGGGCATAATAAATTGTGTAATGACGGGATGCCTGCCTCTTGCTTGCTCCTTGCCCCAACGAACATTTTCAATAATACAGTTATTTACACAAAGAACCGTTGGATTTTACTATTATCATGTGTAATTTTAATTACTGGATGTATTATAAACCTTTTGTATTAATACGTCTTCCGTAACTTAAGTAAAACGACACAGAAACATATACATTTTACGAAATAATTTAATTTTCACTGGCAAACATATTTACACCGTTTAAAGCGCAACGGCTTACTGTTGGGCGACGGCGATTATCACCAGACATATATTTTATATTATTACTCGCTAAAGTGATTAATATTACCACGTGGACTAACATTTGCTCGTTCAGAACTGTTAAGAAAACTAAGTGAAAACATTGCATTACGCGAACGGCTACTATGTACTATAAAAAAATAAACGTAAGAAGTGACGTGCAGGAATTCAGCTGACAACGACTTGACGACCTCAATGCACGAGAATTTAAAGTATGAAGAAATTTGTTGAAGATCAAGCTACTTGAGCTAAGTGCGGAATCGGAGACATGGTCGTACTTGCGTAGTCCAAATAATATGAACAACTTTCGATCGGGACCGGAAACTTACAATCATTTTTTTAGTATATCGTCGTATGATAACAAGCAGGACCCTTTCCTAGTGCTTCAATAAAGTGGTGGAGGTTTATTCAAGCTTTCCATGAACTTTTTTTTGGGAGAACATAAAAAGCAATGTTTTCCGTATTTTGTTTCATTTGCCTACACTCGTGCAAGTTTACGAAACACATAATGGTTAATATTTCACCGATATTACACATGATCACTCGAAAAAACACTTGTTTAGAAAATAAAACAAAATGGAACTGTATCAATTTTCGCTTCCCGCCAGCAAGCCTTAATAATCTGTGCTTCCAAGACTCGCTTGAAACAAACGAGGCATGGTGTTGACAGCTATAGAAATTCTATTTTTATCTATGGATGGCTTCGGTTTATTGCCTGTACAATACTGACTGTACCAAAGTCGTCGCGGGCTGTATTTCGCATCCAATAATGTACAGACTGGATTGCACACCCTGACATTTGGAAGCCAATACATGAATTATTGGCTGTGCAATAATGGCCGTGCAATATCGACACGAGCTGAGTTTGTACAGGCAATATTTGCCGTCCAGGAAAAGCCGGCCGAGTATTTGAAATCCGATGTACATGGAATATTGGCTGTACAATATCGGCTGTACAATTTTGGCGGCTGTACATTATTATGGTCGTACAATATAGTCTCCCAACGCAAAGAGTATTATAATATAACTGTCCTATACAGGCTGGTATCGACCAAACATCTCCAAACGTCACACCCGTTGGCTGGTGGCCCGCAGGGTTTAAAGATGATGCCTTGCGCATAATGCTTTCTCTTTTTAACACATGCAAACGGCCTTTTGAGAAAAAAGAAATATGTTTATGTTTAATTGTTCATCTTTTTGCTTGTGTTCTATTTTTTAATATTTTTTCTTTGGTGGAGAGACACTGAGTGTGTATATTACCCGGCCGTGGATTTACCGGCATGGGAAATGCCAACACGTCATTGCCCGTACAAACAATGCAAGTACATGTACATGAATTCCGGGGCGGTATATCCGCGGGTGGTCATTCCACGGCTGGGCTTTCCACTCCGGTACAAACTTTACCGGCCCGTATTACCCGACACTGGAACACGCAACCATGGAAATACCATCAAGGAATACGTGTACATCGTCAATGTACTTCAGTTATCATGCCGGTAAATCCTGTGATGCGTATTCCTGCCTGTACAAAGTTAGATACGGGTTGGAAAACCCAGCCGCGGATTAACCAGCCGCGGATTTACCACCCCGGAAAACGCGTCCATCGTGCTATTGGCTGATTTACTTTACTCCTATTGGTCACTGTATTCTCTAGGATTAATGCTATTGGTGGAAAAAGTTTGACAGTAATAGAATAATATAAGGCTGTGTTCATTATGAGGTAACGATGGCAAGGCAAAATCCCAATGCTGACAATCTGGAAAACCAAATTAATAATGGTGGCTAAAAAAAAGATTTTAACTACATATATCTTTTTATTTTAACAAAGATGACAATTGTATTTACGCTATAGATGTTAAACAGTTTTATGGTTTATGCTGTGTTTATGTTCAGTATTAAAAATATAGGTATCTTTAAATTTACTTAAAAAAGAAAGTGAACCGGAATGAATTTACTACATTCATCGTTAGTATTAAATTAATATGCTATTTTTCTTAATGGTTAGGTTTAAGACGTATATTTAAGTGCGATTATCGTCACAAGAGCCATCCAAACGAAATAAGAGGTCTAATGTTTTGTTTATGTTTCGGTCTTCAGATCAAAGAATAACGCGTCCTTGCGTTGTTGTGGTCCAGGAACTCCCAAGATGCAGAAGTAACTACAATATGTAGCTAGTGCATTTTCATAAATGAGATACTCCACTAAAAATTGCGATGAGAATTAGCAGTTCCGTGCCCACCGATATTGATAAGACTGAATGAGAAAGAAATGTGAAAATGTAGCAATATGAAGAGGCATGATAATGAAAGAAACAACCCCTAAGTCCCAAGTTGAATGTCTGAACTAAATATTGATTATCTTCTCACAAATGAACTGATGCCGTAACCTTACACTACACGGAAGGAAATATAAAGGTTACCAACGCTTTTAGGTACAGTGGTCAAACATGCAAAAATTTAAAATGATAGCTGGATATGTTTACTTTCTTGTCAGATCATGGTGTTTTTAACTTTAATGTGGAAAATACAGATCATAAGGATTAAAGACTATTTGTGTGTGTTAATACTTTTATTTAACAATAATGAATGTACTTGTGGCTAAAAATAAACTCATGATATAAAATATTGGGTCTTGCATAAGCAAGTAGGTGTTCGAATGCCAAAGGTCTTCAACTCTCATATATTAGATAATTTTGATATATGATCTTTATCTTCATATAGTACTGTGAGTTGAAATAATTGGCATTTTGATCTAGTTGCTTAGTATTTTAATTTACATAGTTTTTATTCATTTGTTTTGTTGTTGTCCTTCATATTTTTGATCTTATATACTATTGTAAATAACTTCATATTAGATATGTTACGGTATACCAAAACAAATCATATCTGATAGAGGCACGGAGTTTGTTTTGAGAGTTATGAAAGAAGAATGTGAAATTTAACAATTTAAGCAGATTACATCCACAGCATATCATCACCAGTCCATAGGTAGTTTAGAACATAATCATAAAAATGTAATGTCATTTCTCCCCATGCAAACGGAATCGAAGCTTTGTACAACAGTAAATTGAATTTACTGTTGTACAAAACTTACCGCTTTGTTATAGGTATACCCAGTAATTTAAAAAACTAGCTCATATTGTGTGCATTTCAGCAATTTGACTTGTGATTTAGATCCATTATAAAACCATTATGATTATCCAAAACAACTTAAATATCACTTACAGAAATCACAATGATGCACAGCACAACAAAATTTAATTATAAGCAAACAGGTAAGAAAAGATAGGTATGATTATTGTAGGTACTAATCCTATTCCCATGACTTACTTATGGTTAATGAAATTTTAATGCTTAGAAATGAACTAAATATAAAAAAATCGATCCTCTATAGGTATGGTCCTACATAGGACCTTTCGTGTTATTGAAGATGGTGAATCGAATTTTAAAATCCTACTAATATTATAAACGCGAAAGTTTGTAAGAAAGTATGGGTGTAAGTTTTCTCTTTCACCCAAAAACTACCTAACCGATTTTGATGAAATTTGGTATGTTGTACGTGTGTTAGGACTTGGAATAGCACATAGGCTACTTTTTATCCCGGGAAACCGCGGGGCGCAGCTAGTATATTATAAAGGAAAAGAAATGTTACTGCATAAGAGTAGAAGACCATATAATATTTTTGTAGTTAATATAAAATTATATTGACCAAATCCTATGTTAACTAGGTATGTAACCAATATGTATAAGTAAGTAGGTACCTAGGAATACTGTATTTTATTTCAACATAATAGACATGACTATAAATAAAAAATAATAATTATAACAAAACTATAAGGCAAACACGTCGTGTACATCGCCACCGTGCGGCAGGGTTCCCAGAATACTGTGGGCGGGGCGGCGCGGCGTTACCCCTATGTATCAAAAGGCTTAATTTTTAGGCAAAGTAAAATTAAGAAAAACATTTTTTATATTTTTTTCCGATGGGCGTGTACCTACTGTATGCTTATGTGATACGCAATGAAAATATCTAATTCCGCTGAATAATATATCGCGTTTCAGGTTTACTCTTTTTTTTTTTATGGAACCTAATGAAGAAACGATCGGGCTCATCAGATACCTATTAAGTCTCATATGCACAGACTTATTTCGCTGGCTACAATGCCCAATATACCGTCGTATGTAATATGTCAATAGGATTATTTAAACTTGATTTAGACAGTAATAAACACACTTCAAACGATTCGGTTGTTTCTTACTTGACACTCCCCACAACGAACCTTACATTTCATAACTATAACACTAGACATACGAATAAATTGTATGTAGGTACCTAGATTCAGGTTGCAAAGAGTTAATGGTTCGTTTATGGGGAACTATATACGCTTTTACTAAATTAATAGATTCAAATCATTTGTTAAATCTAATCTTATGAAGAAAGGATACTACACAATAAATAAATATGTTAATGACGTGGCCTATATGCCTTATGCTCAATGATGATAACAGATAAGTGTTGTGCACAGGTTGTGCATCATAATAACACAATACAATACAAAAATGCTTTATTGTACACCAAATAAAAAATAAATAGGTACATGGAAATGACTTACAAACTAAAGTACAATGGGCGGACTTATCGCTAAGAGCGATCTCTTCCGTTCAACCTTTGGATGGAGTTAATTAACGGAGTGAGATAGGATAATGTACAGTGCCATGTGAAATGTCTGATGTCTTTAGTCATTCATTCAATTAAAGACGTAAAAATTGGTGAATGTTGAAAATGACTAGGTTTTTCAGTCATGCTCACTCAAATAAAAACGAAACGAAATAAAACGAGGAAAGACATTTGAGAGCACTGGTTTGAATGTCATGAATAAATTAATAAAAGCGGAAACGTTGAATGAAGTTCGCAGACACTAGAACATAGATTTTTATAAGTTTTTCATCACAAAAACAAAACAGACACCCGTCTAGCCACCATCCACATAAGTACACGTTTTACCGACATATTATACAGCATTAGAGTACTTATATACTAGGTATACTCTAAGTATACAGCGATGTAACGCTACTCCAACGTTTGCTACAACCACTAGGTATAAGGAAGAACGAATTTTTTATCGATTTTCTAAATAAAACAAAAAAATAATTTTTGGCCCTGTCTCTGATCTCATACAATTTTTAACTCCTCAATAACACGTGACGTAATGGATGATAATCGTTATTTTATAAGTACCTACGTGTTTCTTTACGCGAATGTTGAGCCAGAACCTAAAATAATCAAATTTACGAAAAACATATTAAAGCCGTTTTATAATAAGCAATTTTATACACAATGTAGCTAATAGAAGTATTCCCGTTTGAGCACCTAGCTAGCCTATTCCCATTTGAGCACCAATCAATGTTGGTGCTTGGTGCTCAGTAGGGAGCAAAAACATGTATTCGACTTTATTCCCATTTGATCTCCTAAAGTGATAGAAGCGATAGCTTCTATATTAAAACACAATATCTATAAAAATCAGCAGTTTTATTTTACAGATTGTTATCATCATCATCATCAGCCCATCACGTTCCCACTGCTGGAATTATCAATTATTATAAAATACACATTCTGTAGTTACCTATTGCAACAGTACTTTATTGTTTTATCATTTGTTCAGTACCAAGTACTAGGTGGCCATAAATACCAAGGAGATAAACGCAAGGCCGAGAGTTGTAAGGTTTATTTAAAATACTACTAAATGACGGACTTTATTGAGAAGATAGGAGCATTTTTATAGTTTTTAATCATGACAGTTGTACCATTCGATACTAAAGTACCAGGCCACCATAAATCACAAGGAAGAAGAAGTAACTCTTTCTGGCATGACAATGACTTAAAAATATTCACATTCCTACTGTCCTGAAGATACACTAGGAGGCAAATATGGATCATCATTGATTTATGCTATTGCAACTTTTTCCGTCTTGATCGGAGATTTACTTCTTGTATAATTCGTAGACTGAAAATTGTATGTACGCAAACTAAACAATCATTACATAATTGATAAACAATTATGTAAAATAAAACAGATTTATGTCGATATTGTGTTTTAATATATATCCCACCACTAGAAGCTACCGCACCGTATAGCGTAGGTGCTCAAATAGAAATATTATTATTTTAGTTCCCATTTGCGCATCAAGTGAACATATTGATTAGTGCTCAAATCATTGGTGCTCAAAAAAGTGGTGCTCAAATGGGAATACTTCGATAATTGCTGGTATTAGATAAGTAGATTTAATAAGGTATCTTCCTATCCTATCTAATGGATATAGGTTTAATTACAGGATGGTCCAAACAGTGAGGTAGGTACTTATATGAAAATACCCTACCCTTTTGTAGCTTTTTTTGGACGTCTCCGTTTGGATATGTACCTATAACAATAACGTTACATATAGCCTGGTATTTTTTAATAATTATTGTCTGTAAGCCATCGATATATATATATATATATATATATATATATATATATATGGCGCAGCCAACTAGCTTAATCAGCCGTTCAATCAACAGCCTTTCTTCTTTACTAAACAGCGCCGTTCAATGAAGTCAGAGAGAATGTAATTACTACGTTTAGTTCAAGTGAATAAATAGGAATCTATATCTATACTTATAATAATACTGTAACGAGGTGGTTACTGTACGTTAAAGATATTTCTTAAAAACATTTTCTTTAGGAGAACCTATATGGTAGCAACTGCACCCATAAATACAGTTTTTTTTAATTTTTGTCTGTCATCTGTCTGTCCGCGATAAACTCAGAAACTAAGGCACTAAATTGAATTCCGTTATTTGAAATATGTTCTGTGGAGCGTGGCGCTACACATAGGCTTTGTTTCATCAAAATTGGTCCAGGAATATTGAAGTTATGACGCCATTTTGCAATAAATATAAATGTTCACTATAAGTTTAACCCCAGAACGTACCACACCCTTAGTGCACAAGGCTCAGCTTAAACTGGTTTTTTTTCTTATCTTGAGAGCTAAAGGATGGGTTGACATGCCGTTTTCTAGAAAATGTTTTGTTGAGTCTTAGGCTACAACGAAATAGGACAGGAGCGCGACAGTTACGGGATACGAGAGGAGATATAACAATAAAACAGAAAATGTTCATTTAAATACCACGCACGCCATCTAAAATCATAGACTAAAATATGCAGATGATCCATTATAAAACCGGTTGTAGGTAAAAATATGTGACGGAAAACATACTTGACGTGGTGTTTTAAATTAAAACACCACCATTTTTTTAACATTATTATTATTAAAACTTTTAATTTGTTTAATTATTTTCTTACCACGTTGATGCACTCATAAGGGTGATATTACATTATTTTTACTGTTTATTAAGATCTCCTTTCGCATTCACGTTAATATATCTTATTATTTCAGCTTTATTCATTCTAGTCATCCGAAAAGAGGAGAATGGATAAAAAAATCTTCAAAAGGATAGAGAAACAAAGACACATGGCTTCCTACAAAACATTCATTTATTTGCTCTGCACACTCTCAAGCTAGTGATATTTATACGACTAAAGCTGGAGAGCGTTTTCTTAATAAGTCAGCTATTCCTTATAGTAATCCTTCAGAAAATACTGACAAGGAAAATTAGATATTTAATAATTACTATACTTTTACTGAAGTTGGAACTGATGGACGCTAAAGCGCACTCTTAATTCTCTAAAAGTTCGTTCTTACTTATATACCAATACCAAATTATTTGATTTTTTATTAAATTTGATTTCAAACTATTTTGTTAACGTATTTGAGCTTAAATTATCCCATAACAATTCAATTTCTTTACTTTTCTACTTTACATACTGTCGCGCGATGCGAGTTGCCATCGACAATTCGGTAAGTGTCACTAGCACTAAAATGTCGATATTTCTGGCATGTTGGTAACACTGCTTTTATGACGGTTAATGTGGGTAAGCACGGACGAAAAATAACCAGAGATCGACTCGAGAAGATACCGAGAATATCCCTGGTAACTGCTTACATTATTCTAGATAATAGAACCTCTAAACGTGGTGGTTCGAAACCATAACGTGGCAAAGATTAAGGTTTAATGAGGATCCAATGTTTGCTAAAGATCTACATAGGTCAAGGTCATTGGACAGGCAGAGCACTTGCAAGCTCGTCGAAGGGAGTGGCCCGGGAGCACACTCACAAGGCATAGCCATGATAAAACGATCGGCTATGATGTTGGAGAATGGGTAGGACTATGGGGAAGGTGGAGGTCCTCGTGGGGCATAAGCCCCATGTCCGGCGGGTGCCGCTACCCTGGGTAAACTGTACCGGCCAGGAACCCAGGGAAAAATGAATACGGAGTGAACTGTACCGGCCAGGTACTCCGCTAAGGATGGAAGGCACCCGGGCGCAGCCGCTGCGCTCAGACTGGAGCCATAGTCGATCGTAGGGTAACTCTGAATAAATCAGGCCCTTGGATGGCAAAGCCTCTTAGTTTTCATAAAGCGAAGCATGACAGATGGATCAACTCATCCTAATCACAATGTTTGTTGCGCACATGCTTGTTTGTAGAGAACCTTGGCTGGAATCCTAAATGTAAATGAGATTCTATGATGGTAATGCGCGACACATACAATACCATGAATATAATTTATTTATCTTTTGAGCTTAACTACCTGCCAACACTAACTCAATGTCTGTATCTGTACGTACCAAACTGGCCAGTCTAATTAAATTTATTTAAAAGAAAAAAAAGTAGGTAGGTACTTAACTACCGGCAGGATTTGTACGATTATTTCCTCAGCTAAAATATCCAAAATTTGGCTGTCTACTCGAAGAGCATTTCTTACTATAAATTATAACTAAGTACCTACCTACTACCTATCTATTTGAGTTTTGGTGCTTTTAAGTATTCTGTGGTTTTACTAATAAGGTTGAAATGCCAAATTTCAACAAGTAACGAAAGAAATAAAAATATTTCCAACTCTATCTGTACGAGCATAAGGTTTATATTGTTTTGTTGGCGAGTTCACACCCGCTCTACGAGTGTCACACGCCACACGCCGATCGTCTATGATTATGAGTCCTTTGACAGTAAATGCATAAATTACTAAATTTATGACGTCACACTAGGGAGAGGATCTCCCAAATGTGATAAACTGTGACAAGGACTTAAGGGCTCAAAAATCACGTACCTACTTTATGGATCACCCCTAATATCCTAGGTATGTAGTGTGTGTGGAATAGATCGCTGCTTAGCGATAAAACCGCCTGTTGTACTTATCATAAAAAACGAAGTTAATACATTAATTTGTTTAAAAATCATTAATTTGTTTTTAAACACATTAATGTATTAACTTCGTTGTGTTCGTAAACATCTGCACAAATTCAAGGTGAATAGTGACCATCACAACATAAATACTAGAAATAAGGATAGAATTGCAGCACCTAGGTTTAGACTGAGTAAAACGAATACACAATAAAATTCCGAAATGTATAACGCTCACAGAAAGTAGATTCAAATTGCGTGTGAAAAATAATCTTATGAAAAAAACATACTTATACACTACAGTTAGTAATTACATACATAGAAGACAAAGATGCATGGAACATTCCGCTTCTGCCAAGTAGCCAACTGGCACATAAGAAACATAACATTGTCAAAAACAAACATAAAATATTGTAGCTAAAGTTCTAAAAAAAATGCCCCTTAGTTTCTTGCCGTATCTATCTGCTGAGTAGGTACTTCTAGTACTTCGGTTCTTTTTCCGATACGGTGGTAGAGTAATTGTAATAATTGACGTTCATAAGTGCGTCTGTGATGCTAAAATTGAATAAAGAACTTTTGAACTTTGCAACACAGTGTACAACAGTTATATGACTCTGTAGTATTAGCAAAGAAAACTAAATATGTATTAGGGTGTAGCTATAAACTTAGAATACCTATAACATGTTTCTTATACAATAATTATATAAAAATCATACTTAAAAAACTAGTAGGAACATGTTAATTTCTTATTTTATATAATTACAGTCAAGTGCATCTCGTGAAATTATTACGTTCTTTCATTAAAAAAATCATGAACCGTGTAGGAGAATCTGTCTAATGAAAGTAGAGACTGAAAAATCGCGGCGAATTAAAAAATATTAGTATGGCAGCCCGGTAGTTAGTAAGATACTTGGACTTGGAATTACTTAATTTGATACTTTGATATTCATCACCATCTTCAACAGCCATAATAAGACTTCCTACTACGTACTTTGATGTTATTCTTAGATAAATCTATATAATTTTTTATTCCACTCGCATTGTTGAAATGGTGATAAAGTATAAATGTAAAATTCTTAGAGCAATAGATATAGATATAGACCTAGGCATAGGAGACTCGCTGTAATAGAACAATTCGATCTTGAATTATAATGCACATGCGATGATTCTTTTTCTCAATGTATAAGTAATAAACTATTAATGTTATTCTGATATCATAAAAGAAGACAATATTATTAATAAAAGGGGATAAGAGTTCGGAGCCACAAAATTAATATTACAGTATCAAAATATTTGAGCAATACTATATGATAATAATTATATGGCTGTCTACTCGAAGTAATTATAGTATTGGTATTAGCGGCATATTATGCCGCCATCTTGTAAACATTAGGGAATAGTAATGCCATACCCCGATTCCGGCTTTCCCTAATCTTTGGGAAAAAACACATTGGAATGTACCTTACGTAAATGCTTTTTTTCGATTCAGAATTAATGATCAATAAATAAGCTACATAGAAAAAGATCGTGTCGAAATTACATTGGAGTCAAACTAAGTCGATAAAAATGAAATAAAACAGTCCACTAAAACGTGAGTAACAATAAATCATTATTAACAATTACATATTTCATACCTTTGGGGACCCTGATTTTACCCTGTAATGGAGCATAATGCCCAGAGGTGGAAACACTTTAGGATGGCCATGTAAAAAGTTTCAAAAAAGGTCGGTCTACTTTCGTTAGACAGACTAGTATTTTTAACCAACTTCAAAAGGAGGTTCTCAATTCAACGGTATGTTTTTTATAATTTTTTTTTTGTATGTATGTTACTCCGTCAATTATGTATTGATTTTGATGATTCTTTTTTGTTTGGTAGGTCATACTTCAGAGGTGGTTCCATATCGAATTTATCGAAATTGATTCAGCACTTTTTGAAAAAAATTAACAAAATCAAGAAATATAAGTTTAATCTTGAAATATATTCTCGTTTTTTGTAACCGACTTACAAAATGGAGAAGGTTCTATGTATTGAGCTGATCTGATGATGGAGCCAGGAGGTGGAACATTCAAAAGTCTCAATGCCAAAACCACTGAAGATTTGTGGGGCATATCAGTAAAGATGCTAGAATCATTAATAGAAGTTATTGCACCATATCTCGTGGCTATATTTAATATGTGTATTGACACAGGCTCATTTCCCGATTTAATGAAAAATAGTAAAATTACACCGATCTTCAAATCAGGTAGTAAAACTGATCCCTCGAATTACAGACCAGTCTCTGTGCTTCCGGCTCTGAGTAAGATATTTGAAAGACTTATTCTTAAACAACTTTTATCCCACTTCAACGAACACAAAATACTTAACGAGAGTCAGTTCGGTTTCACGAAATGCAGGTCAACATCAGATGCCGGGGTCGAACTAGTAACACATGTGCTTGAAGCTTGGGAGAGTTCACAGGATGCCATTGGTGTATTTTGTGATCTCTCCAAAGCTTTCGATTGTGTAGAGCACCGTACACTAATTCGTAAACTCTACCACTATGGGGTTCGTGGAACTGCTCTGAATCTTGTTGAGTCCTACTTAACCGATAGACAGCAAAAAGTTGGGGTAAATGGCGTAACATCTTCCGGATCCTTAGTCAGAATGGGGGTACCGCAGGGATCAATATTGGGGCCGTTTTTATTCTTGGCATATATAAATGATTTACCCTTTGTAGTTAAAGACCTTGCAGATATTGTTCTATTCGCTGATGATACATCGATAATTTTTAAAGTAGATAGAAAGGACAGTGAATTGGCGCATGTGAACTACGTATTGGATGTTGTTTCGAAATGGTTCTCTGCGAATAATTTGTTACTAAACGCGAAAAAGACGAAATGTTTAAAGTTCTCTTTGCCTAATGTTAGACATGTAGAGCCAAACGTAATGCTCAATAGTAATAAACTCGATACAGACAAAGCGACGGTATTCCTAGGTATAGGCATAGACTCTAAGTTACAGTGGGGTCCTCATATTGATGCTCTATCTGGAAAACTTAGTTCTGCTGCATATGCGGTTCGTAAAATTAGGCAATTAACGGATATAGCTACGGCTCGGTTAGTTTACTTTGCATACTTCCACAGCATAATGTCATATGGCATTTTGCTGTGGGGTTCTGCTGCGGATATAGATACTATTTTTATATTACAAAAGCGTGCGGTTCGCGCGATTTACGAGTTGGGTCCACGTGACTCGTTAAGGGATTTTTTTAAGCAAGTTAATATATTAACTTTACCTTCTTTATATATTTATGAAAATATAATGCATGTTCGCAAAAACTTCCAAAAATTCAAAGTAAATAGTGACCATCATAACATTAACACTAGAAATAAGGATAGGATTGTTGTACCTAGGTATAGACTAACTAAAACGAATAAGTCCTTTATGGGCAACTGCGTACGTTTTTATAATAAAATTCCAAAGTGTATAACGGAGCTCACAGAAAGTAAATTCAAATTACGCGTTAAGAATGTTCTAATGAGAAAAGCATACTACACTGTTCGTAATTACATAGAAGACAAAGATGCTTGGAACATTCCACTTCTGCAAAGTAACCAACTGGTACATAAGAAACATAACATTGTAAAAGCCCAAAAAATTGTAACAAAATCTCTAAAAAAAAATGCCCCTCAGTTTCTTGCCGTATCTTCTGAGTAGTGGTTCTTTTTCCGATACGGTGGTAGAGTCATTGTGATAATTTGACGTTCATAAGTGCGTCTGTGATGCCAAAATGATTAAAGAGATTTTGATTTTGATTTTGATTTTGAACTCCTCAACGACGAACAGCAAAGACACGAAATTTTGTAAATGGATTTAACTATAGGTAATATAGCCTGTTCTAAACTCCATCATGACATAGCTGCTGCACCTAGGGTTGACTTCCGGCGAGGGAACTCCTCAACTGAGAATAGGACAGACACGATTTTTTTTTAAATGAGCCCGTTTTAAACTTCGCCATGACCTGGCTGCTAGATCATAAAAGGTTGTCTTTAAAAACGTTTTTAAATTTAATTTAATTAAAACTTGTTTTGCACTAAAAAAGGTAAAATAAATCATTTTTAAAAAAAAATTTAAACCCTCTCCAAAACCACAAATAGGCACTCAAAAGTGAAAAATAAATTAATATAATAAAATTATTATAAGCGCTACCCACTCATATATTTGAAGTCGGTGTCAGCCAAGTCTATTAGGTAGTAGATAAATACTACGTATGTAGATATGTACTTGTAGGTAAAATAATTTAACGTATAGCATTTTTGTATAATTAATAATGCAATTCCCTCACGAAAGTGTTTTCTATCTTTAACCTATCTATATATGTCATTGAGCCAATTTTATGAAAGTACTAGTTGTACTACGTACCCTACGTAATACCACAGAAGTAGTACATAGCTTTTAGCTCAATTTAGGTAGGTAGATACATACACCAAGTAGATTGAGGGGTTCCGCTGTGGACTTGTGGGATCACAGCGAAAAAGACTTATTTGTGGTGTTGTGGGACTATCAATGGTTTTCATAGATAGTGCCTGGTATTCTAAACTGTGGGTGGACCGCCGACCGTTCGCGTCGCGCGCGACCCATGTGATCGTTACGTTATTATTATGGTCACATGTGGTAACTAAAATAAATAGGTACTTAAGAAGGTGTAGGTATACAATAATATCAATTGTAGGTAGGTAAATAATAGATAACTCAAGAGTTTTCAGACTAAACATTTATTAAACTGTCAAAATTTTAAATTGAAATGTTTTATTCTATTTACGCCGCACATTTTGACAAAACTTATAGGGTACCTACTTCCCGTTGACCTAAATAAAATTTAGCAAGAAGTAAAGTCTCACAGCACAAGTAAAGAAAGAAATCCGATCATTAATTTGTAGCTACGTCACAATAAGAAATTGCGATTACAAACAAACATTTGCAGTTGGAGTATTAAACGTAAAGTATAAAGATGTATGGAACTACAAAGGTAATACCATTGAGGTACAAAGGTACCATTGAGGTAGTGTCATTCCTCAATGTACGGTACGGTACGGTGCGCAAGTCAGACTTGCATTTGTCCGGTTTTTTGTTGTTATTATATGTCATATCTAGCAATCATAAAAAAATTCAGCCGCGGCGGGAATAAAATTGGTTTTCAATTTATAACAAAAAACAATAAATTACAATAAAAAGTAAGTGAATCTTTCCAAATTATTTTTATTTTTAGATTTATTTAAAATGGACAAGTTGTAAGGAAAGCATTAGTTATAATTAAATATTATTTGAATTTAGATGTTTAACTTTATCGAAACAGATGCAGGAGCTATCTCTATTTAAGAATTCCCATATAATCATCTGATCTAATCCCGTCTAATCTAATCGAATTCTATCATTTGCGAAATTTATTTTCATATTAAAAAAATCAAAGAACATGCTCTATAAATGCGTGCTTCGGAAAGTGTTTCATATGACGCGAAGTGCGAAAGTGGTAACGCTATATGAAAATAGAGCGCTGTCTCGTTCTCTCTTAAGGCGGTACCCTGACCAAATAACCTTGAGCATTCGTTCCCTCTTCGCCGCACCCCGCCTCTATAATACTTCGTAAAGCAGTACTAGCGCCATCTAGCGAACATCGTACAAATACAAGTAAAAATTGCAGACCTAAGAATCCATAGACATGGCATCCAATAAAAAAAAATACTTTTTATGAAACGTTGAATGGTTCGCCAAAATATTTTAGTCATGATGAATTCTGCGACTAATTTACTTACGTTCATGTATACTTCCAACTTTTATTATTATACAAGTACACAGGGTGTCTTTGACATCGACGCACAAATGAATACCATGGATCCAGTACATGATTCTGGATCCCTCAGTGGTGGAATTTTTCGTCGGTTTTTTTGCTAATTTATTTTTATTATATTTACGATTTTTTAATTTGAACTGTATAAAATCGTTATTCTAACATTTTTTGTGAAAAAAATTAATGAATTACCTACTTTTAAAATTAAAAATGTCATCGGGGTTGATTAGAATAACGATGTTATCGAAGAAAAAAAATTATTAATGAATTAAAAAGTCATCGGAGTAGACTTTTTAATTCATTAATAATTTTTTTTCTTTTACTAAAAATATTATCGGAGTTGAGTAAAATAACGATTTGAAACAGTTTAAATTTTAAAAAAGGACTGTTTTTTTATTAGAAAAAGCCGACGAAAAATCAACCACGCACTGGGGCGTCGAGAATAATGTACTGGATCCATGGTATTCGTTTGTGCCGAGTATATTATGGTACACCATATTAAACATTGTACCGTGTTTATTTTAAATAAAATAAAAGTAATAGGTATCTACTATTATTCAGACGGTGGGTGATTGATAAAAGTAGAAAAATTAAATAACAAAGTCAATTTTATCATCATTTATTAGATTTTAGTAGGTCATCTAATTATGTTGTTTTATTTTATCTCGTTTATACAACGTGTAACAGAAAGGGTATAGTCATATGGAAGAGTGTGCTACAGACTATCAAACTGAAGAATTTCCTCCATGTGACCACCATCGTAATCGCGAAAAAATAATCAACTGCCTCATACAAAATTCCAATACCTACTCGACCAAATATATACTTCTATATAAATGTGTACTGTTTTTAGTTTACATATCACAAAAATCTAAATATCGAGTACATGTAGGCATATTTACGTCAGAAGGTTCATCACCTTCACTTTTTCTTTCTATATCAGTTGATAACTCAATCTCTTCATTTGAAGGTTCTATATTTTCTTTACTTTTTTTTTTGTTTGTCAGTGCCTCTTCAACGTATGAAGGATTTCTTATTGTCATACCTCGAGGATAGCGAGGGTCTACTAATTCTGGCAACAAACAATCAAAATAAAATGATGTAAGCTTTTCTTTCATTTTCTCTTTCCAGAATGCATCATCTCTATCGATATATTCTGTTTTTAGCGGAGAGTTTTCATTTGACCAAACTGCAAATAAGCACTTTGATCTTTTTGTAACGTGTAGTTGCCCCTGCACTTGGTAGTACCAATGATGGTTTTTATTGATTTCCAGCCCTTTTTTTGTTATTTTCCAAAACGTTACTTTCCTTTTTTTTATAGCTTCTTCTAACCCCAACTTGTATGCCGTTATTGGGCATTTAATTTCTATGATTGTTTCGTCGCTACATAAACCATCCGGAGTGGCTCCTAAAAATGGCAATTCTTCGTCAATAAATAAACCACAAGGTTCAATTTTAATATTTTGTTGTTTTTCTAATTGCTTGATGGCAATTTTTTCATTGTCCTTGCCATGTTTTATTGACAATACATGGTCAATGTTGGTTTTGTACAACAAGTCTCGAACTAAATTATGACAACTTGTGTCATTTCGCCGCGTGACAACTTTTCCAAAGTTGGAAGCAGTTAATAATGACCTACGCAACTCTAGCCACTCACTGCATTCACTTTGTAAAATGGTTGTTCGTTCGATTATATTTCTTTCTTCATCATTTTTTTTTAAATTTGCTATAAAATTTTCTTTGAGCTTGTTAAAAACATCTATTGGCATGTCTGGTTTAGTGCAGTCTTGACCATAATTGTGGTCCGGTTTTGATCTTTCTAGGTGCAAGGCTCGATTTTTTGGTTTCCTATTTTGTTTATTTTTTACATTTTTATTCATTCTTTTGCTTTCTAGCCGTTTTATTTTGCCTTGAGGGCTGTCGCCTTTATTAATTAATTTGTATAACCGAGAAATAGTTTTCTTTTCATTAAAAGCTACGGCAGCAGCATGACATCTAGTTTGGTAAGAATTTTTTAATGAAAAATTTATTCTTTTGCCACCGACCAACTTAGCCACCACGCTATGAAATCTTTCCACCACGTTGCTATCAACGTCATACAATAGACTTCGAGCATGCCCTGCAACATTTTGAACAATAAAACATATTCTTTGCCATAAAGAGCTTAAAACAAAATCATTTGGCAGGTCCGTTTTGCCAATACTGCCACACATGTATGATCGGCACTTAGTATGGTCTCCGAAGCCATGGAGATGGCTAATTAATAAGTCGTCGAACAAAAGTTGAACATCTGAATTGGTTTTATGTTTTTTAATTAATTTGCAAATTGTAGCCCTTGTTCGTAGTACAGCACTTTTTGTTATTAGTTTTCGGTATTTTATGTTATATTTAGTGTCAGTGGCGAGCGCTTGTAATTTGTTGCAAAAATTCCTTAAAATGTGATTCCGACATTCTACTTTTTCCACGGTCACATCAGAATAGGGGCGAGCTTGTAATATTTTGGAGTAGGTGCTAGCATCACCGTCAGATATGAGTTTTCCGTAAATTAAATTGTACATTTTTATGGATTCTTTAAATCCTTCCACAATTATTTCACTCTCCATGTTTGTGGATGGACCACTGTAATTTTTGAAACATTTGTGTTCTGATGGAACAACATTTTGTTTTTCTGCACGGGCACAGATGAAACAGTACTTATTCTTAACGCCTAAAAAAAGTATTTCTCCTGTATGTTTGCCAATTATGGCAGCTGCACCTGAAAGAGCATTATAATTCTTTTTATAACTTCGTTTGGACCAGCAGCCATCAGCAATGACATCTATTATAGGAATTCCATCTTTGTTTACCCTGCCATTAGAAATTGCGAATTCCTTTTCTTTTTCTGCGGCCTGATTCATGGATTCTATTAAAACTTCTTCCCATTTGTTACTGATTAGATCATGGTTCTCTGAATACGTATTCTCAGATAACAACGGGAGGTTAATTGCTGACAAGAATTCATCTAGTTGTGAATGCCCCCCACCTATTGCAATAGTACCAGCGACAGCGCATGTATTAATATTTAGGTAGTTGTCACTGCAATTGTCTCCATTTAAGACAAACTTTTGATTGCAAAGCTTACACCTAAACGTAAATTTTGACTGTAGACCAATTCGGGTTTCAGCTATGAGATCAAGTTCTGTGAAGCTGCATCCAAGTGGTCCATGGTTTGAAATACGTTTTAATTCAGAAAGGAAGTGGCTGACATCAATAATTCTTCTGTTTATAACTTTTTCGCAACTTTCTGCTTCTTCTTCATAGGATATTTGAAACTAAAAAAAAAAAACCTTTTATTATATAAACAAAAAAGTCAAATTAGAATCATTCACGGTCTGATTTTTTTTATCTGAAGCTGTTATTCATTTTCAAAGACTACTTTTTATCCAAGTTCAAAACACGCGGAACGTATCAGAAACTTACCTCTTCAATGTTTTTATTGGGGTCTTCGGTATTTTCTGACTCCGTCAAGTCTGGTACAAAATCGTCTCCTGTACTGCAAAAGAAATATATTGCATAAAGATGATTGATATAATTTTTTTTTTTTTAATTCTAGTGACTGTAGGTGACCGAGTAAAGGATTATAATTATCTAATACTTACTCATTATTGCTTTTTTCTTTCGGTTGTAAATTAGAAATCTCCATTAGAGGTAGCTGTGCATCAGTTTGGTAGTCCTTTGAACTATAAAAAAAAATATTTTAAAATATATAATATATTTTAATATTATATCTCAAATTTACACACAAAAATTAATAGATGACAAACACTGAACCACGTAAGTACTGTATGAATATTCATGTCTGTAGTTTCATAACTCTATGGCACGCGTATGATAGCGAACATTTAGTGCAAAGATTCATTTTTATTTGTCGATAAAATTATGATAAAGATGAATGTTATTCACTTCGCTAACTACTCACATGTTAGACTAGTACTTAGTGGGTTTATTCTATTTTTGATAGGGATACATACGCGCTATCAACGTAAAGTTCAGAATCTTTAGATGTTGTTGGTGTTTCTTCTTGACTATTTTGTCCTGTTCTTTTAGCCCGGCTACAAAAAAAAAATTGATTGATAAATGAATTGCATTAATAACTTTTTTTTTTAATAATTGAAATATGTATATATATATAATAATAATAATATTCCACAACTATCACATACCGCTATCTAGTCCCAAGCTGAGCAGAGCTTGTGTTATGGGTACTAGACAACTGATAAACATACTTATATATTTCTACATAGGTACATATTATAGATACATTACACCCAGACACAGAACAAATGATCATGCTCATCACATAATCATTTGTCCTGGGTGGGAATCGAACCCACGACCTGCGGCATAGCAGTCAGGGCCACTAACCACTAAACCAACAGGCCAGTCAATATAGGTCAAATATATATATATATATATATATATAGTCAAATACAGGTATATTGTGTCATTATAGTAAATAGGTAAAAAAAAATATTTCACATTCATTAGCCCACGATCGTATGTTCAATATTGGTGCACTGGACTTTCAACGCGCCTCATAGTACGGAGAGTCGAGATTCCAACAGTGTGTTTTTACGAGACATTAGGCTGCATCTGTTGGATTCTGAACGCTCGGCTAACCACCGAGAGTTGAAAATCCCTTGCGCGATAAAATCCTGCCGTAATATTTTTAAATTCGTTCGAACTTGGATTTAGAATATAAATAAAAACGAGACTGCTTACCGAGCTTCAATCATCATTGCTACTTTTGCACGTCCTTGTCGCACAACTTTCTTGTACTTAGGCATTTTGGCTGTCTAAACAACAATAGCGTCCTTTTCGCAAAACTCAATAGTATGAAAATATAAACACAAAGCGTCCTTTCGCGATAAATAAAACAATAAATAACTAATACAAAAAATCTATAACTAAAACAAACGTCAATAACAAAAACACACTCTAAACTAATATTTATTATCTTCTACGTGAGCGAGTTTAGTGGGCGAGCAAGCCGATGCGACGACAAACGACACGGGTATCACTCTCGAGAGCTTGCGGCACACTAAGCCAGAGCGTGGCAGCGCTAGAAAAACGTAAAGAATCCGCTCAGATTTTAGAGTAAAATCTATATAAAATCAAATTTTCGTGTTTTGAAAAAAATAAAATTAGCATAATGTTCTTTATTAAATTACCTATCCATTAGTTTAAGTATTAAATCAAAATAATGGTTACTTTACAAGGAGATGCATGTTAAAAATCATTACTTCTCATTTCTGTAGTTTCGTTGTGACCCTATAATTAAATATTATGTTACATAAATTAAAAAAACAAAACTACCATTTTGGAGTCAAGATTACGTAGAAATTTAATGTAATTTTTATTAGTTGGTATTTCTATTGGATAAAGAGAAGATAGCTCCTAAAAACTGCACAAAAAAGGGCTACCGCTGTGTTTTGCACGGGGACGCGCCTTAAGCAGTTATACCATTGAGGAAACTAGACCTCAATGAGTTATACCAAAGATTTAATAATTTTTCTTTGATTTATACAATATCATTCGTTCTTTTGCGTTATTTCGCAGGGATAAAATCATATTGTTTTTGAAAGGTCGTGGTACGAATTAGCGTAATATGATTGTAAGCTTGAAATAAAACGCTCCTGAAACGTGATTGTTTTGTAAAAGTTGGTGGTAGTCCTGCAGCACCGTAACGCAAGTTTTCCTGCTACACACGCCCGCCGCCCGCGCCTTTTCGCCTAGTATAAACTGTCTAGTAACACAAATGACGTAGTAGTTACATTAAGCAAGCTGACACCGCGCAGTTGCGGCACACGTTGCAGACAAACCGTGTCACATAAATATTTTAATATAATTTATATGTATGTTAGTTCTAAGGTATATATTTATATGGGCCGTAAAATAAGTAAATAACATCTGAACTTATTTTAATGTTGCCTGAGATAAACATTAAATAAATAAATAAAGTTAAGTCTTCTGTGGTAATAAAAGCTACTACGCTAAAATAAAAGCGAAATCATACTGCATCACATTTGGCTGCCTAAATACCGTTAAGGACCGAAATCTTTCGTTTTTAACCGACTTCAAAAAGAGGAGGAGGTTCTCTATTCGATTGTATGTTATTTTTATGTTTGTTTCCTCAGAACTCCGTCATTTATGAACCGATTCGTAAATTTATTTTGTGTTAGGTTCAGTATAGCTACGAAGTAGTTAGTCCCATATAAATATCATCGATATTTCACCTTGGATACATTGAAGTAAACTTTTTTTTGGAAAAATTTATTCTCATTCTCATCTTAAGAAAGTTATTTCTATTTTTAATAAAGAGTTTTCTATCCGTCTACGCCTAACTCGCAATATACACAGGAATTATTTCTCACTGCTGGTCTGGCAGGATCACCAAACCAGTCAGCAACAAATTCACAGAATACATTAAAAGCATTGAGGTCTCCCCTCAATGATTAAAAGGTAAAATTCAGATACTTAGGTTTCGAAAAAAGAAATTGTGTGTATACAGGTCAACAATATAAAACCTGCTATTGTAGACTGCTCTAGAAATGCAAGATATCGACCTATTTCATGATAAAATAAAAAATAATTTGAACGCATCTTTAATTTTTATTTTATAAGGTTGGTACAAAAAGGCATGTATGTTTAATCTGTGGAAGCATTTCTCAAACCTCGGTGGACACATTGTGAACAAGACCTTATGAAAAAGTTGAAGACGGCTTCCAATTCCTTGCCGGTAAATCCGGTGTCGGGCGATCTCGTTACGGTACGAGATTGCGCATCCCGTGATTTCACGTCCCTGTATATACCGGCCTGATAATGCATGTACATGTACTTATGCTAATGTACTCCAATTCCTGGCCGGTAGATCTCGGGGCGGGCAATCACTGGTCGGGGACTATCGGCTGCGTAATCTCGCCCGGTACTATTTTGTTCACCCCAGGAAATACCGTACTAGGAACGCCCGGCATGGGAATCCATGTACATGTACATGGATTCCGGGGTGGTAAATCCGCGGCCGGTCAATCGCGTGTCGGCATTTGTCATGGACGGTCAATCCTGCCTCCCGAGACACTTGGGTATTTTTTGGATATTGACATAACTATAGTGGTCTTTATTTATTCAAGCATTGAGGAATGACACTATAGAGTCCTTGACAGCGTAACACTTTTGGAAAGCAATAGTTTTTTGACATTATTTTTGGAGTGTTCACCATACCTATGAAAAATTCTCCCATTCGCTTGAATGAAAATGTAACGTGTTCTGCGTTGCATTGCAGCCACTATAACTTCAAAAGTTCGTAGTTGGTCTGTAAAAGGTAGGACATCTGTACTATTCTGTACCCCAGAGTGAAAGATAAGTACCACGATGATTTACGAATTACAGCATTAATAGGGAATATGCATGTGATGTCGATAGTGGCGGCGGCGCTACAACGCAGAACACGAACGAGATGCGATAGGTACCTACATTTTTTACGGCACGCTTCATAGTGAATGTATAAATACAATACTTAAAGCCTCATAGATAGTCTTCCGAGAAATTCCTTTGCAACAAAATCTATGAAATTCGTGCAATCATTTTAATATTTTGTTGGTAACTAGTTTTTTGTCTAGGATTAAACCAGTCAGATAATAAAAATAATTAAAGTAAATACATAGATGATACACTAATACAATAAACTTCATTATTTCCATTCAGATAGAATTTATAATTAAAGAACTATAATTATTTGACATAATTTACATGACCACAGCACAACTGAAACTTAGGATATAGGTAAATAAACACAATGTTGAAATAAAAATAAAATAAATGAACAAAAAGGCCCCTAAATAGGATTCCCTGTATCTAGGGAAAAACTATGAAGACCACGGTCTCACAATACCCAGACACAAAACAAATGTTTGCGCTTTATTTCTGTCACAAAAATTTGTCCCGTAGCGGGAATCAAACCCGCAACCTCAATGCTCATAAAAAACCATATTATAAAAACCTTAAAAGTACATGAAAAAAACAACTCGAAGTATTCTAAATAGCATAGTGTCTCAAAGTTCAAAAGTTCTTTATTCAGTTTTCGCATCACAGACGCACTTATGAACGTCAGTTATTACACTGACTCTAACTATCGGAAAAAGAACCACCACCATTCGGAAGATACGCCAAAAAAGTTAGGGGCATGTTTTTTAGAACTTTTGTAACAAATTACAATATTTTATGTTTTGTTTTTGACAATATGCTCAGTTAAATATCATACTGTCGAAGCAGATCACAGACGCACTTAAGAACGCCAATTATTACAATGACAATGCCATCGCATCGGAAAAAGAATCACTACCCAGAAGATACGGCAAGAAACTGAGGGAAAATACTTAGTAGCTTCTCCAAGTACATCAATTTTAACTACTGTCATTGGGAGAGGCCTATGTCCAGCAGTGGATTCGTATAGGCTGATGATGATGATAATGATGATGACGTGCAACTGCAAAATCACAGAGATAATTCAAATTAAATAAAAACAACTAAATAATAAATCTTACATGCACTGTCGGTACTGCATCACGAACTAGTCTTGTTCGTTTTTCTTTAATTTTTAGTTCATGGTCCTTAAAATGTATTGAACATATCTTCGAATTTTTTGTTGGCTCCCAATCTCTTCTTCCAGTAGCCGCTATCCAAATATTTTTATAAGCTTGGGGAAAGATGTAGTTTCCAAAATAAAAGCCTTAGTCATTAACTACTTTTATCATATCTTAATTAAATGGTTTATGTGTGCACAATTTTACTACATTTAAAATTTTACACAAAGATGCAATTTTTTACCCGACGTAATGGTATTACATTCAATGTATATACATTGAGGTCTTACACTATAGAGGGATAATTACGAAGTTTTCCGACCTAAAAAAGGATAGCGCTATACAACAGGCTCTTATAAAGAACGAGGTACAACTATTATCATATTGTCTCTATCGCGTAACCCATTTTCTTGACATTGGTCATGCCGTGTTAAGTCAAAATAGTGTCCAGGCAGGGTCGGCTTGTGGTTTTTTAATGTTTGTTGTGTTATTTCTTATTATTTTCTTATGAATCTTTGTGCTTGTGTACTAGAAACAATTTTGAATTTAATTTTAAAGTATGGTCGGGTGTTCCATTCTTGGTTGCAAGAACCGAAGCGAAAATTGTATTAACGGTTTAAGTTTCCACAGGTAGGTGTTTTTCTTGTGTTTATTGATGTTTTTCAGTAACTATAATTTATGTGGATGTAACTACACATCGGGTTCGACTATTTGAACCCTGATTTTGGATTGATATATTCAGTTTTTGGTATTATTTCGTTAAAATAATATTGAGCAGTTTTGTGGTCAGTGTGGCCATCATATAAACATTCGAGTTCCCATTACGTCGGGTAAAAAATTGCATATTTGTGTAAAATGTTAAATGTATTAAAATTGTGCATTCTTAAACCATTTAATTAAGATATAGGTAATAAAAGTAGTTAATGATTATAGTTTTTATTTAACTTGAAATTAAAAAGTTAAAGTTTAGTAAGAAGAGAGTAGAATTGTTTTAATAGTAAAGGCATTCGCCTCTTATGTAAGAACATATGTTGTAAATAAGTTCTTATTTTGTGTAATAAATTTATCTTACAGGTCCTTGCTGTCGATTACTATGGCCAATCATCCAATTCCATTGATGGATCACATTCCTACAGTAAAAATGTAAGCAAGGAATCTCGGATTTCTAATCCTAATTAACGCCACATAGTGAGAACGAGTTCATGAACGTAGACTTCATCATCATGTGAACGTCAAGGCTGTTCAGGACACAAAAGGACAAACCGTTTCGGGTTAGTGTAGTGAATTGACAGTTATGTATAGTTAGTGCTATCCAATACGGTGGTATGGTCAATGTAATAATTGACTTTCATAAGTACGTCTGTGATCTACTCCGACAGTATGACATTTAACTGAGACACTATGCTATTTAGAATACTTCAAGTGTTTTTTAAACATTGTTTTTATCTATCTACCTATATCCTAAGTATCAGTTGTGCTGCAGTCTTGTAAATTATGTCAAAATACTAGTTCTTCTATTGTAAATTTTACCTGTATGGAAATAATGAATGTATGTTTATTGTGTAAATGTGTCATATATTTTATTTGATTATTTTATTTACCTGACTGGTTTAATCCTAGATAAAACCTGGTTAACAACAAAATATTAATGATTTCATAAGAAGCATACCGTAAGGAAATGCAGTTACCGCAATTTCATTCGAGCTCTGCGTTGTAGCGCCGCCACTATCACTTCAGAAAGTCGTAGGTAGTTGATCTGTAAAAGGTACGAAATCTGTACTATTATTATGTGGTCACGATAGAACGTATTCATTACTCGGCCACCTAAAAGAGACCTTCACCTTTTGATCTGTTTACAGGAGTCTATCATAAAAAGTAATTTCTAGATTTTTCGGCAACATATGCATATTCCCTATTTATTTCCCTATTCTTTCACTCTGGGGTACAGAATAGTACAGATGTCCTACCTTTTACAGACCAACCACGAACTTCTGAAGTTATAGTGGCTGCAATGCAACGCAGAACACGTTACATTTTCATTCAAGCGAATGGGAGAATTTTTCATAGGTATGGTAAACACTCCAAAATTACTGTCAAAAAACTATTGCTTTCCAAAAGTGTTACGCTGTCAAGGACTCTATAGTGTCATTCCTCAATGTATTCAAGTAACTTTTGTGATGAGTGCAAAAGGATGCATTCTGTTTTGGAAGTAGGTACAACTTTTTAGACTACATCTTTTTTCTAATACTTTATGTATAAACCCAAAGACAAAATAATTTGTCTTTGTGTGAACCCAAAGATAAAATATAGGCCGCGTTCAGAAATCACTCAGTTAATGTAATTATTACCCTAACGCCGTTCAGAAATGACTCAGGTGAACTTTGACATTTACCCTGAGCCGTTCAGAAAACCAATTGGGGAGAGTAAAAGTTCACCTGACAGGTGAAAATATTCACCGATAAAAAAGCGGGTTACGATTCTCACCTGTCAGGTAATAGTTGTCAGTTGTCATTTTCCTTTACATTTTGCAATATTTTTGCATTGGGGATTCTGCGTTCGTAAGTGATAGCGAGTAACACGTGAGAGAGAATTGTGTTTAAAATTCATTAATTTGTCAACATTTTGATTGATCTATATTTGTGTTGTCCACCAGGTGTTGGTAAGATTTAAATCAGTAGTTAGTTTTAGTGTTTTTACGTTCAACCGTGGTTGGGGTTAATCTAACCTCAACCATGGCTTTGGACCCGGCCCCGCCGGATCCGCCGGACCCCATGGAGATCATGGAGGTATCAAATCCCCCGTCCGCATCTAAGCGTCGTTTGGAGTCTGAGGTACAACCTCCGGCCAAGAAACCTATAACCTCCCCGGAGTTATTTGTTCCTTCGATCGAGATGGTTTACACTGACGCGTCATTAGTCGTCGGCTCGTTGTCATACACCAACCTTGACAAAGGTCCATATGTGGTCCATGTGTCCCGCGTAGAACCAGACCAATCTGTCGGCACTACTATAAGACCTATTAAGTTTGGCCAATTCCTGAAAAATCACAAAGTATCCAATGTATGTATGGAAGGAGTAAAGAGGGTAGGAAGAAATAAAATTTCGGTTGAGTTTACCTCTGCTGAGGATGCAAATAAGTTCCTAGTTTTCCCAGTTTTGTCTATGTGCAAATATACAGCTGTCATACCAACGTACAATATCACTCGTATGGGTCTCATTCGCAGAGTTCCCACAGACATGTCCATGACAGATTTTGTAGAATCACTGGAGCTCCCCGCAGGATGTGGTAAGGTACTCAAAGCAAGACGTCTGAGCAGGAAAAATATTGAAGAAGGTAAAACAACTTGGATTCCTACCCAAACTGTTGTTGTGACATTCCAAGGCCAAGTTCTTCCCTCAAGGGTCTATTCATTTTACACCTCCCTACCAGTGGAATTATACCAGTATCCCACCATCCAATGCTTCTCATGCTGTAGATATGGACATACCAAAGCTCAATGCCGATCTAAGCCCAGGTGTTTCCGCTGCACCAAGGAACACACAGGTGACACATGTGAAGTCTCAGAAAAGGATTCTGTCTGTCTGAACTGTTCGGGACAGCACTTTGCTACTAGCAGAAGCTGCCCGGAACAGGCCAGACAAAAATCAATCAAAGCTGTTATGGCTCAAGACAGTATCTCTTATGAGGAGGCTGCTGCTCAGTTCCCCAAAGTGTCTCGCACCTATGCAGAAATTTCACAGGACATGCCCCCTCCTAGCTCATCCACCTCTACTTATACCTTTTTCCCTTCCACAGCCTCTCGCTCCCATCCCGGTCGTTCATATGCCAAAACTGTATATGCCAAACCCCATGCTAAAACCCCACTAGGGGGGAAATCATATGACAAAACCGCACACCAAAAAATTGTTTCTACCCCTGCATCAACTTTACCAAATGGTTGTGCGATTGGCACAATCCAACCCATGGAGGTATCCCCACAAAACGAAAATATGATAGAAACTTTATTAACCCTAATCATCAACATCATCCTAATGAACCCCCACCCATTACCGTCCAACGTTGCCTCCAAACTCACTCAGTTAGTCGCATTATCATCTCATCATGGATCCATTAATCGTTCTCCAGTGGAACACCCAGAGCATGCGTCGAAAGAAGCATGAGCTGGTCCACTTGATTACGAAATTCCACCCGTCAGTCATTGCTGTCTCGGAGACATGGTTGGTTCCCGGAACCCAATTTCGGGTTCCTGGTTACTCCTGTCTTCGGGACGACAGGGCTGACGGGTATGCAGGAAGTGCTTTACTAATAAAGCGCTCCCTGACCTTCTCCCAAATCTCCTTCCCCCCCTACCCTTCTGATATCAACATAGTTGGTATCAGATCCTTAGATATCTCCTTTGTTTCAATCTATATCCCTCATCCTAATTCTTCTCTTATTCCCGACATACTCCTTCTCCTTACATCTATTCCTTCACCTGTGATACTCATGGGTGATTTCAACGCTCACCACACTTTGTGGGGATCTAGTCACTCAGATTTATTTGGCCACTCTCTTCTGGATGTCTTTAACGACGTTGATCTTTGTGTGCTCAATGATGGTTCGCCTACACGTAGAGTACGACCATCCCAAGACCCAAGAAGTGTAGTTGATCTTTCTCTTGTGTCTCCCTCACTTTCTTCCCTTTTAACTTGGAAAGTTCTACCCCTCACATATGGCAGCGACCACTTCCCTATCATTCTTTCTATTCCTAATAAAGTATCCCCTTACTGCAATCCCTCTCCTTCTTTAAAATACAAACTTTCTTCTGCTAACTGGACTTCCTACTCAACTTCTTTGGATATGAAACTTGATTGCTCCTCTATATTTCCACTGGATATTGACCCTCTTGTGTCATATAATTTGTTTGTAGAGAACATCTTATCCGCAGCGGACCTCCACATACCTATTAAAAAACCCACTAGAAAATGTATCATATCAACTCCATGGTGGAACTCTGATTGTACAAAGGCGGCTATGGAACGGAAGGAAGCAGAAAAACAATATAACAATGCTATGACTGAAGGGAATTTTTTGATATTTCAAAGAGCATCGGCTAGGTTTAGAAAGCTTACCTCAAAAAGGAAAAAACATGGCTGGATAAGTTTTTGTGAAAATTTATCTCCAAAAACCCCTTCTTCGTTAGTCTGGAAACAGATTAGGCGTTTTAGGGGCTCCTGTAATATCCAGAATATTTCAGCAAATGACCCCACATCTTGGTTAGAACCCTTCTCAGACAAACTGGCCTCCCCATTTGTCCCTACAGTAGATTCCTTTCCCTCTCCTCCATCTCTTCTTCCATTCCATAATTCTTTTGACTGTCCTTTTTCTTTTAATGAATTGGCGCTTGCACTTGATGGACTTACAGACTCATCTCCAGGTATAGATGGAATTCCATATTCCTTTATTATTAAGGCCTCTGACAAATGTAAGCAAGTTTTCTTAAACCTTATCAATTATTTCTTTGATTATGGCATTATACCTGACCAGTGGAAAACACAAATAATAATACCACTGCTAAAACCAGGGAAGGATCCTTCAGATCCAAGTAGCCGGAGACCAATAGCACTATCATCTGTGTTAGCTAAAATCACTGAACACCTTATTAAACAACGTTTGGAATGGTTTGTTGAAAACAAGTCCATTCTTGCCAAGTCTCAGTTTGGATTTAGAAAAGGTTCAAGCACCATGGATAGCCTAAGTCTTTTAACCACTGACATCCATATCTCTTTTAGGGAGAAAAAGTCTCTTGTAGCTGTATTCCTTGATATTGCATCAGCATATGACTGTGTCTTACTTCCAGTGCTCAGGAATAAACTGATTCAGCTAAGTGTACCTGTGAAGCTAGTTCGATTTGTATGCAATATGTTGATGGAACGATGTGTAATTATAAAATCTAGCCCTCATTTTCTTTCCCCAAAAACCGTTTGGAGAGGCTTGCCGCAAGGCTCGGTTCTGAGTCCACTGCTGTATAGCCTATACACATATGATTTAGAACTTTCAGTTAACTCTTTTTGCGAAGTCTTACAATATGCCGACGATTTAGCCTTATATGTTAAAGTGAAGACAATAGAGGAGGCTGGTAACCGGTTGAATCCAGCTCTATCATACCTTGGTGATTGGTTGCACTCCCATGGACTATCCTTATCAGCAAGTAAAAGTTCAGTGGTAGTATTTACTAAAAAACGAATGATTCCTCAGATTGAACTGTTTATTGGTGAAGAAGTTATCCCGCAAGTAAACCACACCAAATTTCTAGGCATAATGCTAGATTCCAGGATGTCGGGTACTCCTCATTTCGATTACATCGCGGCAAAATCAGAGAAAAGCATCAATATCCTCAGGTGTCTTTCTGGTGTCTGGTGGGGATCTCACCCTTACTCCCAAAAACTGCTATATAATGCCATAGTTCGTAGCCATTTTGATTATGGATCGTTTCTTTTGAATCTCTGCAACAAATCGGGACAAGACAAAATTTTTAAAATCCAGTCGAAGTGCTTGCGTATTATCATCGGGGCCATGAAATCGACGCCTATAAATGCTCTGCAGATTGAGTGCGGTGAACCTCCGCTTAACTTGCGTAGACAGTTCCTTTCTGATAGATTCATGTTTAAATTAATACAGAACTCTAACCACCCCATTCTCCCAAAATTGAACTTTCTTTTACACCTTTGCGACTTACGTGATTCTGAAAACATTCCTTGTCTTCTACAAAGTTATATTAAATTTACCAAACTTCCTGTTCCTGTCTTCCAGTTCCCAAAGAATCCATTGTACTTAACTCCTTATGAGTGTCTTATTTTCCAACCCAACATTGTGTTAGATTTTGGCATAGATAAAGTTTCTGCCGACGCAAGAACTACGTTTAATGACCGTATTAATACCCAATTTAAGGACTGGCACTACATATTTACAGACGCATCCAAGTTGTCTACCGACAGTGTTGTTGGTGCAGCTGTATGGTTGCCTTCCTCCAGAATATGCTTGAGCTTTAAATGTCCTCCTTTGTCTTCGATTTTTACTGGAGAAGCTCTCGCCCTTTTGGAAGCCGTTATCTACGCCAAATCGCATAATTTAAACAACACTATCATTTTTTCGGACTCAAAAAGTTGTTTGCAATCTATCCTTTCGAACCCATTCCGTAATATTTCCCGTTTTCCTCTGATTCTTAAAATCAGGCAATCTCTTTTTGATTGTCATAACGCTGGAGTCGGCATTGTCCTTGCCTGGATTCCAGGACACTCTGGTATCCCTGGTAACGAATCTGCCGATTCCTGCGCAAAAATCGCTGCTCAGACCGGCTCTTTGGAACATTATAAAGTGTATTCACATGATCTCTGCCTACTCCCTAAGAACTACCTCCACGATGCTTGGTCGAATTATTGGAATGCGTCTAAAAAGCTTAAGGGTAAATATTATGCAGACATTCAACCCAACATTCCGAAAGTTCCTTGGTTTTTTAAATTCCATAAATCTAGTAAAAAGACCACCTCTACTATCTGTCGTTTACGCTTAGGTCATGCATGTACTCCAGTGCACCTAGCCAAAATAAGGATTAGGGATCACTCATTGTGTGAATGTGGTCTGGACGAGGGACACGTAGATCACATATTTTTTAACTGCCCCAAACTGCGCCCCTCTCTCTATGACATCCTCCCTCCCGACATCCCACGTCCTACGTCTTTTAAAACTCTTCTGTCCCTTACATTTTCCCCTCTCATTAACTATATTTTGTGTAAATTTATTGATACCCATAAAATTAAATTATAAACTTTATTATATACTTTTTCACTATATATTCATAATTGTTTTTTATTAATTATTTATTAATCATATTATTTATTCAATTATGTAGATACTAACATTGTGTTTTGTCTTAGTTGTGTTGTCTCTATTGTTTTAGGTAAATCAATGTGGATTTGTAAATTCGGACAGATTCTCCCTCAGACAATCACCGGCCAAATTCTTAATAGACAAACAACAACTCTATAACGTTTATGAAACTAGCATGGAACGGACATTGGCAGAATTGTGTCATTAAGACACAGAAGCCATAAAACAAGAAGTCAAGTCATTTTTGCATTGACTTTTTGTACATATAAAATAAAATAAGCGATTCGTGTATTTGAAGCAAAATATAAGGTAATATTCCGATATTAGCCAAAATATCGCAGTTAAATCTGATAAACAAAAGCGCGGGAAATCTCGGTCTTGAAAATGATTGGTTTTGATTGGCTGGCTCATTGTATTACTCGATGCCCGTTCAGAAAGGCGTTAGTTAATTTTTAACTTGGCATATCACTGAGATTCACTGACTTCGTGAACATTTACCCATTCACTCACTAACAATTCACTCGTGAACATTTACCCATTTCTGAACGCGGCCATAGTATATCAAACTTTTTCTTAGTAGTATATGAACCTATGAACCATAGAGTAACTTTGCCGTATGAACTAGTCCTAAGATCCTTTTCTTTGTTTGAACCATTGAGGTTTGAACCATTGAGGTCTCACGCTATAGAGGGATAATTACGAAGTTTTCCGACCTAAAAAAGGATAGCGCTATACAACAGGCCTAAGATTTAGTATAGTATTCATTGAGGTGTCATTCCTCAATGATAGTATTAGATTTACCGAAAAAAGTTGTACTTCCAACACAGAATGCATCCTTTTCTACTTATCACAAAAGTTACTTGAAATAAAAGAGACCACTATAGTTGCTCAATACCCAAAAAATACCCAATTGTCTCCACTTTGTCTATATTTACTTACTTGTCAAATGATTATACATATATTGTACATTAGCGATGTCCTATTTTCATACCGATAAAACATTTCGACCTCCGGTCTTATAAGAAAATGTTCAAAATTTTTTTTTTAAGACCGAAGTTGAAAAGTTTTCGTGTAAAGTTTTGAAGGTAGGGACTTGTTACGATGAACTGATTGTATGCTTGGAAGTAGTGTATGCTTTATTAACACTTTAGACTATCTCGTTTTTCGTTCGCGCTAGATAAAGCATACTTTAGCTATTTCACACCAGCCGACCTACATTCCGGTCCACGATCAAAAGTTTGTTTAGTTGATCGGGTGTTTAGTTCGTGGTTTCCTTTTGATTTCTCGTCCGACGCGTGCATGATACAAACGCATTGTATCATGCACGCGTCGGACGAGAAATATAATGTGATACACCCAGTAGGTATCACATAGAGGTGCATCAGGCAAGACGCGTCCACACCGACTACAATTGTGCACCGCGCAAGTTCGAGCGGTTCTGGATGGGCCGGTGTGGACCCGGCTATTGACTTTTAGACTGCTGGAACGGAATAAATTAATAACGCACACTCTTTCAAAATACGTTGAATTTATTTATTTACTATATACGCTAGTGGTGACATCTAACATCTAACCAATAAGAACGCTAAATATGCTTTTAAGATTGCATGACATACAATACAATAAAGAATAATTTCATTATTATTTATGATTATTTTAATTATTAATTACAGCGAGCACTACTATCAGTATTAACTAGGTATAGGTTGCGAAGCTCATCTTATAAGTCTCCGCTTCACAGGTATTTTCTGCAAACAAAAGAATATACTTATAAAAAAGAATATACAAAAGAATACACTAAATATATGTTCAAATAATTTCTTACAATTGATTGAATTTTATTTATTATGTCAACCCAGCTTAACATACTGAAATTGAGCTGAATTACATTTTCCAATACTTAAGTCCAAAGATATTTAATGTTAGAAGTTAGTAGAGGGGGAGCCCCGCTCTTGTTCTTTTGACCTCTGCATGTTTTTTATCCATGCGTTTCGCAATTCTGCTAACACCGGGAACCTAAAACAAGAACAAGAACCTAAGTATTCTAAATATATTTAACATAATTAATTAGCTACAAGTATAAATTTTATAAAAAAAAACGACTTCAATGTATCTTCGAAGTCCAAGGTCATATACATATCGATGAAATTCATATGGAACCACTTCATCGCTATACTAATCCACACTAAACACAACGCAAAAAGAAATTTCCAAATCAGTTTATATTTGACGGAGTTCCGAGGTAACAAACATATTATAAAAAGAAACAATCAAATAGATAACCACCAACTTTTTTAAGTCGGTTAAAAATGAAAAATATAGACTGTGAAATTAACTAGAACATATTCAAGTGTGCCACTTGAATAAATTATGTTCTATTATCATATCTATATTCATACTATGGTTGTGAATTTTACCACATCACTAGACGAGTACATGAAATGCCAAACACGTCGATCGGTATGCAAAAATCCGTGTTTATTTAGATATGGGAATTCTTCTGCTCGTCATGTGAAGCTAAAATAGCACCTAGTGTAACTTACATACTTTTCAAACGTACGAGAAGGCTAGCTCATACAAATATTCGCATTAGGAGGTGAAATACACAAATCAGACTTACCGATGAAATGTTATAGCCCTTGGTTTATGCTTTAAATCACTGACGTGGCTCTTGCAGCCTATCACAACACACGCCATGGTTCATTTACTTGTTGTTTATTGCTTGATATAATGTTTTTCCCGCAAAATTCCTTGGAAAACACCAAAACCACTGCACACAATAAAATACCAGCTGGTATCGACCAAACATCACCAAACGTCACACCCGTTGGCTGGTGGCCCGCAGGGTTTAAAGATGGTGCCATGCGCATAATGCTTTCTCTTTTTAACACATGCAAACGGCCTTTTGAGAAAAAAGAAATGTGTATATGTTTAATTGTTCATCTTTTTGTTTTACGTCTAATTATATAATACGTCTTTGCAACAGGCCATTGAGGTCTCACACTATTCCTCAATGATATAGGTCATTGAGGTCTCACACTATCAATGATATAGATGGAGTGTATAGTGATAGGTATGGTAAACCTATAAAAATTCTTCCATTCGCTTGAATGAAAATGTAACGTGTTCTGCGTTGCATTGCAGCCACTATAACTTCAGAAGTTCGTAGTTGGTCTGTAAAAGGTAGGACATCTATACTATTCTGTACCCCAGAGTGAAAGATAAGTACCACGATAATTTACGAATTACAGCATTAGGGAATATGCATATGTTGTCGAAAAATCTAGAAATTACTTTTTATGACTGATTACTCCTGTAAACAGATCAAAAGGTGAAGGTCTCTTTTGGGTGGCCGAGTAACGAATACGTTCTAGCGTGGCCACATAATAATAGTACAGATTTCGTAACTTTTACAGACCAACTACCTACGACTTTCTGAAGTTATAATGGCGGCACTACATTGCAGAGCACGAATGTGTTGCGGTAACTACATTTCCTTACGGCATGCTTCTTATGCAATAATTATTATTTTGTTGTTAACCAGGTTTTATCTGGGATTAAACCAGTCGGGTAAATAAAACAATCAAATAAAATACATGATACATTTATACAATAGACATACATTCATTATTTCCATACAGGTAAAATGTACAAATATTTTTTAGAAAAAAACAAAAACCGACTTCAATGTATCTACGAAGTCCAAGGTCATATATTGATGAAATTTATATGGGACCACTTCGTAGCTATACTGAACCCGACGCAAAAAGAATTTTTCAAATCAGTTCATAAATGACGGAGTTCCGAGGTAACAAACATAAAAAAAAAAATTAAAAAAAATACAATCGAACAGAGAACCTCCTCTTTTTTTGGAAGTCGGTTAAAAAAGAACTATTATTTTGACATAATTTACAAGACAACAGCACAACTGATACTTACGATATAGGTAGATAGATAAACACAATGTTAAAAAAACCACTTGAAGTAATCTAAATAGCAAAGGTTCTCAGTTAAATGTCATACTGTTGGAGTAGATCACAGACGTACTTATGAAAGTTAATTATTACATTGACCATACCACCGTATTGAATAGCACTTACTATAACACTAACCCGAAACGGTTTGTCCTTTTGTGTCCTGAACAGCCTTGACGTTCACATGATGATGAAGTCTACGTTCATGAACTCGTTCTCACTATGTGGCGTTAATTAGGATTAGAAATCCGAGATTCGTTGCTTACATTTTTATCGTAGGATTGTGATCCATCAATGGAATTGGATGATTGGCCATAGTAATCGACAGCAAGGACCTGTAAGATAAATGTCTTACACAAAATAAGAACTTATTTACATCATATGTTCTTACATAAGAGGCGAATGCCTTTACTATTAAAACAATTCTACTCTCTTCTTCATCATCAGCCTATTGCAGTCCACTGCTGGACATAGGCCTCTCCAATTGCACGCCACTGAGCACGATCCCCGGCTACTCTCATCCAGCTGCTGCCAGCCACCTTGCGAAGATCGTCGCTCCACCTTGCCTGAGGGCGTCCTACATTACGTTTGCCAATTCGCGGTCTCCACTCTAGAACACGTCTACCCCAGCGGTTATCGGTTCTGCGGCTAATATGTCCGACCCACTGCCACTTCAGCTGACTAATTCTGTGGGCTATGTCAATGACTTTGGTTCTCTGTCGGATAACCTCGTTCCGGATATGATCCTTCAGAAAGACTCCAAGCATAGCCCTTTCCATAGCCCACTGAGCGACTTTAAATTGGTGAACCAGTCGTACCGTGAGTGTCCACGTCTCGGCTCCGTAAGTCGTGACAGGTAGGACGCACTGATTGAAGACTTTTGTCTTAAGGCTTTGTGGGATAGGCGACGAAAATACTCGACGCAATTTCCCAAATGCTGCCCAGCCCAGCTGTATTCTTCTGTTGGCCTCTCTTTCGAAGTTGTTTTTACCCAACTGCATTGTTTGCCCAAGGTAAACGTATTCTTTAACAACTTCGAGAGTATGGCCATTAACGGCGATCGGTTCCGGAGTAACATGTTCGTTGATTATCTTAGTTTTATCTAAGTTCATCCGGAGACCAATGCTTTGAGAAGAATCAGCTAGGCCGTCCAGCATCTGTTGCAGCTCTTGCAACTATGACGACGCTATTATGACTGCTATGATTGCTATTATGACGATATCATCTGCAAATCGTAAGTGTGAGATATGCTCGCCGTTTACGTTAATGCCCCGTCCTTTCCAATTCAGCGTCTTAAACATATCCTCCAGTACGTTGGTAAACAATTTGGGGGAAATAACATCCCCTTGTCTTACCCCTCGACGTAGGTGGATATGTTTAGTCTGGCTATTCTGTACTTGGACGGACATTGTTGCGGCATCGTAAAGACATCTCAACACTTGAATGTATCGCCAGTCAACTTGACATCGTTGCAGAGAGTCCAGAACTGACCAGATTTCGACGGAGTCAAAAGCTCTCTCATAGTCCACAAATGCTAAGCACAGGGGCCGATTATAGCACAGGGGCCGATTATATGCCGGACCACTATTTTGACTAAACACGTCATGACCAAATGTAAGAAAATGGGTTACGCGATAGAGACAATATGATAATAGTTGTGCCTCATTCTTTATAAGAGCCTGTTGTATAGCGCTATCCTTTTTTAGGTCGGAAAACTTCGTAATTATCCCTCTATAGTGACATTCCTCAATGGTTTGAACTAGTCAAAAATAAAATAGTAGTCTTTGTCTTTGGAACTAGTAATGGAAATTATTGCTAATATCTATTAATTTCATTAGCATGTGAAATACTGTTCGTTAGTGTTGTAAATTAAGCGCATTATTGTGTGAAATGTGAGAAAATAAAATATTTTGAGTGTTATCGCTTTTAATGTTTTTCCAGAAGTCAATATTAAATTATGACATAAATTTTTTCTTTTACAATTTTAGACTATAAAAAGGGTTCTATACAACACATCCCCACTTAGTCTAAAATATAGAAAATTAGAATAGTTACACAAACAAAAAACATATCCCCACTGAAATAAATAACTTTAGGCCTAATTAATTCAACTTTAATTAAATCATAACTCCTACCTACAGGCATATCCCTACTAGGCACATATAATAGGTTAACAACCTTCTCTGCAATTTTTTCACGAATGAAGTGAAATTTTGTATCAATGTGCTTTGTGCCCTGGTGGTACACAGGATTAGTGGCTATCTTCTGTGCTCCCTGGCATCATCATAATTTTACCTGTCCCACTTGACCAGTTACTTCTTTCAATAGTCTTCGTAGGAATACAGCACACAAAGACATATATTCCGCTTCTGTAGATGAAAGTGCCACTGTCGGCTGCTTTATGGCTTCCCACGATATAGGTCCACCAGCTAATGTCATAAAATAACCAGTGTAAGACCGTCTATCAGCGATGCAATTAGCCCAGCCCGCATCGGCGTAACCGGATAAGTATTCACCGGTCCTCTTATACGTAATAGAGTAGTCGATCGTACCCTTCAGGTACTGCAGCACTCGTTTTACCGCCACCCAATGTGTTTTGCCAAACTTCGTGTTAAATTGGCTTAAATAAATAGTAGCGTAGGCAATGTCCGGCCTGGTATTCACAGACAGGAACATAAGACATCCAATCACATTTTGATAAGGGTACGGCCTTTCGCTGCTATACTTAACATCAGGCTCCAAAACATTACTTGCCAACGGAGTATCATACGTCTTACATTCTTCGACGTCAAAACGTTTGAGTAAACTATTTATGAAAGTCTTTTGATTTACAATTACTTTCCCGTTTTCTCTTTTAATATTCAGCCCCAAACAATAGTTTATTTCTCCCAAATCTTTCAAGCAAAAATAATGACTTAGGTCTCTCGTGACTTTCTCATATGTCAGGTCGCTATCATGAAATAAAATTATGTCGTCGACGTAAATAGCAAGTATTGCTAACTCGGAAGAACCAAAAAGTTTAGTATAAATACATGGTTCCGAAGGTGCTTTTCTAAATCCGATAGATTTCAAAGTTTCATCGAGCTTTTTATTCCACGCTCTTGAAGCTTGTTTTAAGCCGTACAAGGACTTCTTTAGCAAGCAGACTTTATCTTCACCTTTCGTGAAACCAGGAGGCTGTTCCATGAAAACCTCTTCCTCGAGATCGCCATTCAACCTCCTCTAAACAGGTTTTGTAGAGAAGAAAACCTGGACCAAAATCTTTAGGCTTCCGATTACGAAGTGGGTATTGTCTTGAAGACTGAGTATTATTTACATCATCATTATCAGCTTCACCTTCCTCCTCTGATACTTCAACTAGTCGATCAGTTTCAGGTTGGACGATTGTCTGAATTGTATCGTCTTCCTCATCAACTGCATCATCAAAAATTTCAAGTGATTCCTCACTTACATCATCAGGCAATATACAATGAGGAATCGTGGAAGCATTTTCCTGATGTATCACATTCTCTTCAGGCTTCTTCTCGTCATTGTCAAATAAAATAACAGGTTCAGATTTCTCAGTTTCTACCACATTACCTTTTAATTGTGTAAAACGATCTTCAAAGAAAGTCACATCTCTAGATTTCTGAATACGCCTTGGATTTGAAGAATCCCTGAAGAAATAGCTATTTGTATCATCTGTATATCCTACAAATATTACTTCCTTGGCTTTCATATCCAAATTCTTTCGTTGACAAGCGGGAACTTGTATTAGTGCTCTACATCCAAAATCACGCAAATGACTTAAATCGCCTTTGTGACCATTCCATTTTTCAAATGGTGTTTTCCTTTCAAGAGCACGATGAGGCGATCTATTTTTCAAGTATACCGCTACCTTGAATGCATCCTCCCAGTACGCCTTAGACAGTGAGCTATCCACGAGCATAGAGCGCGCTTTCTCCACAATGGAGCGATTAGTCCGCTCTGCTACGCCATTCTGTTGAGGACTGTAAGCTACTGTTGTCTCATGCGTCACCCCTTTTGATGATAGGTAATCTGCAAAGTCTTTGTTAACATATTCTTTACCACAATCGGTTCTCAGCGTCTTAATCTGAGCACCAGTCTGTCTTTCCAGCAAAGCTTGGAAAGCACAAAACTTTGCTTTTACCTCACCTTTCGATGCAATGAAGTACGGGTATATCATTCTCGAAAAATCATCAATGAAAAGTAAGACATACTTATTACCTTGGAATGATGTCTCAGACATAGGTCCACACAAATCTGAGTGAATCAGTTCCAGCTTTGAAGTAGCTTTCTTGTAAGCAATTGTCTTGAATGATTTTCTCGCCTGTTTGCCTTCTACACACGCAATGCAACTAAAATTATCAACTTCTTTGTAATCAATTCCTACGTCAGAATTCTTCAACTGGCTCATACCGACGCGACATAAGTGACCTAACCGTTTATGCCATAATTGGTACCTATTTAATGAGTCAGAGTGCACATCATACGCCGTGTTTTGGAGGGAATTGGTAGTACAATCAAGAGTGTACAGTCCACCACTAGCAAAACCATGAAGAATCGCCTCTCCCTTAAAAGAAAAATCACATCCTTTATAAAATTTACAACCAGTCTTATCAAAAAGAACTACAAAACCTTTCTCTACAACTTTCTTGACGGATATAAGATTACTATTCAATTCAGGTGCATATGCTATATCTTTAATACTATTGACTACTGCACACGAAGTTTTAATAGATATGTCACCAATACCACTACAATCGATCTTCTCTCCATTAGCAATAATAACGGTGCTACCCTCTAATGGTTTGATATCCTTGGCCTTGAACCAATCTCTTCTTGGAGTCATATGTTTCGAAGCGCCACTGTCTCTGTCACTTCTCTCTCTCCGGTCACGCAGACACACCAAGAGCGCTAAATGAAGTAATCTCCCTGTTATCGGAACTCACGCCTTTCTTTTCCTTATTGCGTAGAGGACAGTCAGGTCGTTTATGTCCCGGTTTGTTACATTCATAGCATATTGGTTTCTTCTTCTGCTTTCGGACATCAGACGATCGATTGTTTAATTTAAAGGCCATGTCATTTTCAGTGATATCAATCTTCGACATTTCGTTGAGTAACTTCCTTTTCACTAAATCAGTCGTTACTGTCACGTTGCTGTTCTTTAATGTCATTATTAGAGGCTCAAATTTTGGAGTGAGACCTCCTAATAAAATTGCAGCGATAGAAGCATCCTCAATCACTTTGCCAATGTCGGATAAATCTTGTGCTAAGTATAGCACAGGAAGGAAATAATGAAATTATAAAATATAGACTTTCACTCAGTGATTTTCCAAACATTAAGGCTTACATTAACGCTGTATTGAGTACAATACAGCGTTAATGTAAGCCTTAATGTTTGGAAAATCACTGAGTGAAAGTGTATATAATTTCCTTTCCAACATTAACCTTCTGCCCATACCTTTATCCTCATAAGCATCTTGCAATGCCTTCCAGGCTTCCACAGCAGATTTTGCACTTCTAATATGCGTCATAGCGGAGCCATCTACAGTTAGGCAAATTTTCGCTAATGCTGTCTGGTCATTCCTAGTCCTTGCAAGTTCAGTGGTGGCATCTCCTTCAACGTACCCATCTATTGAGCACCACAAATCTTCGTGTATTAAATAGTTCTTCATCTTGAACTTCCACGAAGAATACCCATCTCGACAAGTTAGGAGGAGCGAGGGTATTGATGAAGAAGACCATCTATTGGTACTTGAATCCCCACTGGACATCTTTCGGAAACGATTTTTTTACTATTTACACAAAATAATATCTCTGTTGATACACAATTTACACAAAAACTGTTTAATTTCGTGCTGATAACGATTTGTTGTAAATTAAGCGCATTATTGTGTGAAATGTGAGAAAATAAAATATTTTGAGTGTTATCGCTTTTAATGTTTTTCCAGAAGTCAATATTAAATTATGACATAATTTTTTTCTTTTACAATTTTAGACTATAAGAAAGTTTCTATACAACAGTTAGCTTGATAAGTGCTATTGCTAATTGCTAATATGAAATTTCACAGTTTTGAATTCCCAATTTCATGCTAATTTTCACTATAACATAACGTGTATTATGAAAGTGCTCGATGAGCTCCAACATCATACAAAATAAAATATATGTTATGATTGATTGATTGGTTGATTGATATATATATGATTTAAAAATCTGAGAATCAAATTTTTTTTGGGCGCACTAATTAGAGCCCCTAAAACCACCAGAAAAAAATCACATTTTCAAGTGAAATTTCATTATGACATACCTAACACGTATTTGTTAGAAAAGAGGTAATATCATAATAATATCATGACTGGCCACCGAGAGAACTTCTTGAGTTATGACTAGTTTAAGTTTTGAACTATACTGGTGACATAATGTTATTAAATTTATAAATCTAGTTTACTTATGCATGCGGTGTTTACTTGTAAAAGATTATGCGTTTAGCAATTATATTTATTGAATATTTATTAAAGTATGTACTAATGTAATAATTGTTGGTAAACCATAAATAAACAAAAATAAAATAAAAATAATACTTTGTCGTGTTTTTTTCATATGTTATGACATAACGATATATATAGACGTATTTTAATATTAACTATTAAAATATATAATAATTTATAATCCACTGCGTGTCTCTTTTACCAGATAGTGCTGTGCTAGGTAGCCGGCATGCTAAGCGATGCGAAGAAGTGTGCTAAGCAAGAAATAGGGGATCGGACGACTTTTCAGAAAGTGTTTTATATTAACTACAATTAATATATACATAGCATACAGATTTTCAATTCAGACATACTTCCACTTCTGAAATTATCAAAACATTCAGATGCCTTAATGTTAAAGCTACGGAAGATTTATGGGGCCTCTCCGTTAAAATGTTAGAGTCAATAATAGAAATCATCACACCACATCTCATGGCTATATTTAATTTGTGCATTGATACAGGTTCATTTCCCGATTTGATGAAAAAAAGTAAAGTTACTCCCATCTTCAAGTCAGGTAACAAAACTGACCCCTCAAATTATAGACCAGTTTCTGTGCTCCCAGCTCTAAGTAAGATATTTGAAAAAATCATTCTACGGCAACTATTGTCTCACTTTAACGAACACAGAATATTGAACGAGAATCAGTTCGGTTTCACGAAAAGCAGATCAACAACTAGTGCCGGCGTACATTTAGTTACCCATGTGCTTGAAGCTTGGGAGAGTTCACAGGATGCCATTGGAGTTTTTTGTGACCTCTCCAAGGCTTTTGACTGCGTAGAGCACAGTACTCTGATTCGTGAACTCCACCACTACGGGATTCGTGGAACTGCTCTGGATCTTGTAGAGTCCTACCTAACTGACAGGCAACAAAAGGTTGGTATAAATGGCGTCACTTCATCTGGATCTTTGGTCAAAATGGGTGTACCACAGGGTTCAATTTTAGGGCCATTCTTGTTCTTAGTGTACGTAAATGACATACCTTTTATGGTGAAAGACCTTGCAGACATTGTTTTTTTGCGGATGATACATCGATAATCTTTAAGGTAGATAGGAAGGATAGTGAACTAGTACACGTAAATAATGTATTAGATTTTGTGTCAAATTGGTTCGCTGCCAACAACTTGTTATTAAACGCGAAAAAGACGAAATGTTTAAAGTTCTCTTTGCCCAATGTTAGACATGTAGAGCCAAACGTAATGCTTAATAGTGATAAACTCAACACAGACAAGGCGACGGTATTCCTAGGTATAGGCATAGACTCTAAGTTGCAGTGGGGTCCTCATATCGATGCTCTATCAGGAAAACTTAGTTCTGCTGCATACGCGGTTAGTAAAATTAGGCAATTGACGGATATAGCTACGGCTCGATTAGTTTACTTTGCATACTTCCACAGCTTAATGTCATATGGCATTTTGCTGTGGGGGTCTGCCGCGGAAATAGAAGCAATTTTTATTTTACAAAAGCGGGCGGTTCGCGCTATTTATGAGTGAGGTCCTCGCGAATCATTAAGAGAAGTCTTTAAACAAATTAATGTATTAACTTTACCTTCTCTGTATATTTATGAAAATATAATGTATGTTCGTAAAAATCTGCACAAATTCAAGGTGAATAGTGACCACCACAACATAAACACTAGAAATAAGGATAGAATTGCAGTACCTAGGTTTAGACTGAGTAAAACGAATAAGTCCTTCATGGGCAATTGTGTACATATTTACAATAAAATTCCAAAATGTATAACGGAGCTCACAGAAAGTAGATTCAAATTTAGGGTGAAAAATATTCTAATAAAAAAAGCATACTATAAAGTTAATAATTACATAGAAGACAAAGATGCATGGAACATTCCGCTTCTACCAAGTAGCCAACTGGCACATAAGAAAAATAATATTGTCAAAAACAAACATAAAATATTGTAACAAAAGTTCTAAAAAAATATGCCCCTCAGTTTGTTGCCGTATCTTCTGAGTAGGTAGTGGTTCTTTTTCCGATACGGTGGTAGAGTCATTGTAATAATTGACGTTAATAAGTGCGTCTGTGACGACAAAATTGAATAAAGAACTTTTGATTGATTGATTGATTGATAGCCATGAAAAATACTATTTTAATTATATAACGCTCTAAAAGTACCTAAAACTATATTAAAGTATATAACGGCCCTTAACGCACGCCCGAGGCGAGAACACCGTGTCCCTGCTCGTTTTCTATAGACGGGACACTGGTGGACCTTGCTCATCGTGCGGGGTTGTGTTATCTGTGCTTTCATTTAAAATTAGAATGGTTCTCGAGAGTTCTGGCATGGACGTCCGTCATTATTAGAAAATTTCCTTTTAGTTTTGTGTACTTTTATATTAATTAACTTTTAGTAGAGAATCATATTAAAATTCGTACTACCAAGAAGCGCATAGTTATTTTACATCAACGAACCCTACACTAAAGTGGCGCCAACGTGGTATTTTTTTTTCTCGTGCTGTGGAGAAAATATTTTTTAGTGCTTGTGTAAAATAACTTGTAATGCGTGTTTATCTGAAAGTATCACAATGGGAAAGCTTACTCATTCGCCGGTAAGAACGCGGTCGCAAAATAGAGATGGTCAGTCTCCGCCAGTTGCTACTCAGGCTGATGGCGCTGAGTCGGCGTCAGCGTCGCCTGGGGGCGGGCCCTCTTCCGCCCCGTCGAGTACCTACGTGCAGAAGGAACCAAATAATGCCGTGACGATGTCCCAGCAGGATTTTGTGTCGCTGTTTGCGTCACTACAAAGAACTCAGGCTGAGTTTTGCCAGTCGCTTCTCCGGGAAGTTAGATCCTCAGCTGTTGCGGAGAAAGCGAGCCGTGAGCCAGGATCAGCTGTCGGTGCTAATTTTGTACAGTGCCAAGCTCGATTTTCCGGTGCGCCTGGTGAGTCAGTCGAGAATTTTTTGGATGCAGTTGAAATTTATAAAAGTGCGGCAGGTGTTACCGACGTAAACGCTTTGAAAGGCCTAGCACTACTTTTTTCACATCATGCCGGCACTTGGTGGCAAGGAGTAAGAGTACATCTTACAACTTGGAAGGATGCAGTAGACAGCATAAAAAACGCTTTTGGAGCTCGTCGACCAGCATTCCAGATATATAAAGAATTATTTGCTATGACACAGAATGGCATGAACACAGAAAGATTCGTAGCTCAAGCTCGTGCACTGCTGGCAAAATTGCCTAGAGGTGACCTAAGCGAAAAAGTGGAGCTGGACATGGTATACTCACTTTTAGATGTCTCCGTCCGAGGGAAAGTGGACCGTGACTCAATCACGAATTTTGAGGCTCTATTAAAGAAATGCAACAGTATCGAGGACGCTATAATGGACGCAAGGCCGTCGTACCGACAACATTGGGCGGCTGGCCCGAGCGGGACCGCACGTTCATCGCTGTTTCAGTCGTCGCCGTGCCGCAAAGCTAGTGCCAGCTTGCCGCGCGCGCCTCCCGCAGGCGCTGGGGGCGTCGCCGGTGGGCCACGCATGCCTACTGCTGCAGGTACGGGCGCACCCGGTGATGCGCTACGTGCACCGCCTGTGCTTCCAGGGGCATCTCCTGCTTCAACTCTGGCTCAGCACCAAACAGTGAGTCAAATCGTAAAGCGTACATACTGTGCGTATTGTAAAAAAGTAAGTGAACATTCAATATCTAACTGTCCTAGACTTCGCAACAAAAACAATATTTCTCAAGTGTCTGTGCAAGTGCTACCGCCTAGTAATAATAATAATCATATTGCATGTTATGGCTGTGGGGCTATTGGTGTTATCCGTACAAATTGCTCTAGATGTAAGAGTGAGGAGGTATTTTATGCTATTGATGATACAACTAACATGCTTGCTTGTAATAATAATTTTGTACAGGGTCGTACTCAGGCTGATGTCAAAGTAAATATTTTGAATGAATGTGAACAGGGCTGTACTCAGGGCAATATTGCTAATGATTCGTACATTGCTGATAGTTCTTCAAATATAAACAAAGCTTATTATAATATTAATAAAGCTGATATACAGGGGGAGATAAAGCTTGCCACGCGTTGCAATTCGGCTCTCAAGGGGGAGTGTGCTTCTTCTTCCTCGCCTGTTGATTTTCCTCAAAATGATTTTAAGAGGCCAATTTTAGATATTGAAATTTTGGGTGCTGAAGGGACTGCTTTAGTGGACACAGCTGCTAAAAGTTGCATAGCTGGTCACTCCCTGTATGCACACTTATTGAAACAAAACCATCCTTTTCGTGCTGAACAAAGGTGTATAAAACTTGCTGATGGTGAGTCAAGATTAATGAATGTGTTGGTAACAAAAATACAAGTCAGAATTTTGCATAAAATGGTACCAACAGATTTTGTAGTTTTCCCAGAGGCAAGGAACAATCAATCTTTGTTAGGTATAGATTTTCTAAATCGGGCAAACCTAGTTTTTGACTTCGGTAAATCGATGTGGTTTTTCTCTGAAAATATAAATAATAAGTTTGATTTGCGTTTCGAGTCAGGTAGTGTTAACCAAGCAATACATGCATGTGAGAACCAGAGTGTGACGCTTTCGCAATTGCTTGTCAATTACAGTGACCTTTTCAACGAGTCCGGTGAAGCCACAGATTGCACGGAGCATTTCATAGAAACAGGCGACCACCCACCCGTTGCAGTGCCACCGTACCGCACGACTCCGGCTCGAGCAGAGGCGTTGCAGAAGGAGATTGATAAGATGCTGGCTGAGGACATCATCGAGGAGTGCGAGTCAGCATGGTCATCTCCAGCACTGCTCGTACCCAAGCCTAATGGATCTTTTCGCTTTTGCGTGGACTACCGTAAGCTAAATCAAATTACTAGATCAGATACCTACCCGATGCCAAAAATTGATGAACTGCTAAAAAGGACAAAGAGAGGCTGTGTCATGTACGGTCAGTACGTTAGACTTAAAATCAGGCTACTGGCAAGTGCCAATCAATCGTGATAGGGATAAGACTGCATTTTCGACATCTACAGGCACATACCGCTTTAAACGCATGCCTTTTGGTCTTAAAACTGCACCCGCCACATTCCAGCGCCTTATTGACCGTTTGTGCTCTTGTCCTAAGTTGAAGAATGTGACTTTATTAGCATATCTCGATGACATTTGTATTATATCGGAAAATATGAGTCAGCATATAGAGGATCTGCGTGCTGTATTTGAGAGACTTCGCGAGTTCAAGCTGCGAATGAATAAAGAGAAGTGTGTGTTTGCACGTGACTCTGTCAAGTATTTAGGTCATGTGATTTCGAAAGATGGTATTTTACCTGATGAGGGTAAGGCTCAAGCGATCCTTGAGATGAAGAAACCGACTTCATTAAAGCATCTTCGGACGTTTCTCCAGACTGCCTCTTGGTTCCGAAAATTTATTCCCGGTTTTTCAAAACTTGCAGAGCCGCTATCGAAATTGACAAGGAAGAACGAGCCTTGGCGGTGGGAAACTGAACAAACTATTGCTTTTGAAGATTTGAAGAGTCGTCTAGCATCGCCACCGATCCTCATTCAACCAGATTATTCAAAACCTTTCGTATTGAGGACTGACGCTAGTAATTACGCGCTGGGTGCCGTCCTCCTACAAGGTGAGGGTGCAGAGGAAAGGCCAATTGAATATGCGAGCCGTCTACTCTCTTCTGCAGAACGAAACTATTCGACAACGGAACGAGAAGCCTTAGCTGTAGTCTGGGCTGTTGAGCGTTTCCGTTGCTACATCGAAGGTCACAAAGTGGTGGTTGGAACGGACCATCAACCTCTGAAATGGCTTTTATCATTAAAATCGCCATCCGGCCGTCTCGTAAGGTGGGCGTTAAAACTTCAAGCCTTTGATCTGTACTACCAATATACGCCAGGAAAAGTGAACGTGATTGCAGACACGCTTAGCCGTCCAAACTGCGACGAGAAGTCCTTTGCTGCATGTGGAATCTGCTCAGTCACAGTAGACTTACCTGCGCGAAGTCCGTCAGAGCTAAGACGTAGCCAGCTTGCAGATCCTGAGCTGCAGAAGATAATTAACGACCTGGAAGGAGAAGTGGAGGTACAAGGTTGCCATTGGTCAGGCAGAGGTTACTTGATGGAACAAGGGGTACTCTACCGTTTTAACCCTGACTCTGATAGTGAGGAACCTCAGCTTGTGGTTCCCGTCGACTTGCGGGAGGAAATATTGAAAGAGTGTCATGACTCTCCTCTTGCAGGACATACAGGAGTTGAGAGGACGTATCTAAGAATCGCGCAACGCTTTTATTTTCCAGGGATGCGCCGCATAATATCGGAATATGTGAAAACCTGTACGTCGTGCCAGCGTTATAAAGCGTCGAATGAAAAACCGCCAGGCTTGCTGCAGACGCCGGTTCTTCACCAAAGAAATGAGGTTCTAGCGATTGATTTATTTGGTCCCCTCCCACCTGGTCAAAATAATGAAAAGTGGATTTTATTAGTGGAGGATACAGCCACTAGATGGGTTGAATTATACCCACTACGAGAAGCGACTGCGGAGGCATGCGCGCGTCTTCTTATAGAAGAATACTTTCTGCGATTTGGTCTCCCGCGCCGCATCATTTCGGATAACGGCGTCCAATTCATTTCTGCAGTGATGCAACAGTGCATGTACATCTTAGGAATAAAGCAGGAGCTGTTGCCGCTGTACCATCCTCAGGCTAACCCTGCTGAGAGGAAGAACAGGGATCTTAAGGTACAGCTTGCTCAATTAGTAGGAACGGACCATTCCTCATGGCCTACTCACCTGCCTGCCATCCGGTTTTCGATGAACACTGCTCGTTGTCAGTCTACTGGAGCAACACCTGCATACTTAATGTTCGCCCGAGAGTTAAGATCACCGCTTGAAGTCACGAACGATCCTCGTGCGGTACTGGAAAAGGAAAACTTTGTTCCGCAGATAACACCTTACCTTCGGAAATTCCTGAATTCTTTGGCTACGATCCGAGAGAGAGTAGAGGATCAACAGGACCAGAGGAAAGTGTTCGCTGATAGATCCCGGCGTGTCGGTGACTGTCTTGAGGTTGGTGATAAAGTGCTACTCGCTACACACGTTTTGAGCAACAAATCGAAAGCTGTGAGTTCAAAATTTGTACCGAAGAAGGATGGACCATACGTAGTTACTCAAAAAGTGAGTCCTACTACGTACCGGGTCGCTCCAATAGGTGATCCTAGCAAGGATTTGGGAAAATTTCACATAAAAGAACTTACCTTGTATCACAGTCGCGATGCTACCCCACCGGAACCCGTAGTTCCAAAGCTAACTCGTGGTAGGCCTCGTAGGGAGCGCGTCAGTGAACAGGATGATCTTGTGGAAAATAATCTTGATGTTGTTGATAATCAAGTGTTTGATAATGTTCTTGAAAATGTTGTCGTTAGTGATAATGATTCTGTTTTGTGTAAATTTAATAATAATTGTAATGATGTTATTCCTGTGTTTCTTGAGTCTGCGAACTCACAATTGACGACTTTGCCAGCACATGAGCGAGGACGCGGCTATCATGTACTGGAGGGGGAGGATATAACGGCCCTTAACGCACGCCCGAGGCGAGAACACCGTGTCCCTGCTCGTTTTCTATAGACGGGACACTGGTGGACCTTGCTCATCGTGCGGGGTTGTGTTATCTGTGCTTTCATTTAAAATTAGAATGGTTCTCGAGAGTTCTGGCATGGACGTCCGTCATTATTAGAAAATTTCCTTTTAGTTTTGTGTACTTTTATATTAATTAACTTTTAGTAGAGAATCATATTAAAATTCGTACTACCAAGAAGCGCATAGTTATTTTACATCAACGAACCCTACACTAAAAGTATTATTTTTCAAATATTGCCGCGCAATGGGTCACCTCAAAATTTGTGACGTCATATGTAGGTAGAAAACGACAAACTCTTCGAAATAAAACTTGCAAAGATATTTAAATACGTTTTGTGAAGTTTGGGGACGATATTGTAGTAATGGAACGAAAAATTAGCAAAAATACGTTTTATGAGAAGCAAAAACGTAAAATAAACAGAAGCTTGACTCACGGCATTTGCCTACAAATGACGTCATGCACTTTGGCTGTCTACTCGAAGATAATAGTATCGATTTCTAGTATAAATGAAATCATTTATTTCACGTGTGGCAACCCTGAGTGTGATCTGTCTGCTGTGTCTGTCACTTTTTCAGGAATTGGATGATTTTGTTGAAATTGTAATTTTTACAAAATTGAATAAAATGGCCAAGAAAACTTACGATTTACTGTTCAAACTGCTGCTCATCGGAGACTCCGGTGTCGGGAAAACATGTATATTGTTCAGATTCTCAGACAATCATTTCACAACGACGTTTATATCCACAATCGGTAGGAAACACCTTTGTATTTGTGATTTATATTTTCGTATTATCCTTGCGAGTGCAGTCGCCGGCTAAGGCTGTGATCAGACACTACGATCAAAGGAAACGTGAGCTTTAAAAGCATGTCGGTGAGAATTTTGAATTTTTTGAATTTTTAATAACATTGTGGTGTATGTCGTAGGTATCGACTTCAAAATAAAGACTGTGGAGCTCCGCGGGAAGAAGATCAAGCTGCAGATCTGGGACACCGCGGGGCAGGAGCGCTTCCACACCATCACCACGTCGTACTACCGCGGCGCCATGGGCATCATGCTCGTGTACGACATCACCAACGAGAAGACCTTCGACGATATCGTCAAGTGGTTACGAAATATAGATGAGGTGCGTGCTCTGCGGAAGCTCATTGGCTTAAACAAAACAGGTCTTGACCATGTGGCCTTGGAGATATCTTTACCTGTATCTCAATAAGTATCATTCTTAATAAACATAAATGGCTACACTCACGTTATGATTGTGTTGGAATAACTCCGACCAGTTTCGGACAATTAGGATGTCCTTCTTCTGGGATTTAACGCTTAGGAATCGCGGCGCAGATTCCAGCCTCCACTCATTCCTGTCGCCGCTGTTGTAGTGTTTATATTTATAATGAATATATTTTAACTCACAATAGTTTTAAAACCTTAAGTATCCATTCTTAATTGTCAATTCAAACATTATCCCACAGCAGGAAAAATATCTCATATCGGCTTTTTTCACTATTTTTATCCTATTTGTTGTTCACACTAAAATTGACCTGTAACTCTTTGACAGAAGGCACATATCTCTGCAGTGGGATTGTAATGGGTTGGTGATGATGATATTTATCTTGTTATTGTTATGTATTATCTTAGTGCATATTATATTTGTAATAGTTTTAAACCAATTAAGATTTGGAAACTATTGAGTGTTAAAATATCCATTATAATTAATATAATATGTTTACACACATGTTATTATTGTCTCAGAATAACTCCTACCAAGTTTCGTACACTTAAGATGCCCTTCTTCTGGGAGTTTAAGCTTTGCATTCCGAAACCTGCAAGCGATCATGTATCTTTTATTTCAATCAATTTCAATGAGAAACCGACAAATTTACAAAGCGAGATTGTGCTATGAATCGTTATGTATACGCCCAATCTATTAAATTTTACTGTGTAATATGGCTCTTAATGAAATTGATTGAAATAAAAAATACATGATCGCCTTGCTGGTCAGAATTATTCCGACACAATCATACCATGAGTGTAGCCATTTTACGTTCTAAGTTCATCTGAATCGCACCAAAAGCCTCCGCCATAATCAAATATATATACACCTCTGCAAAAAATAAAAAAATTCATAATTCCAGCATGCTAATGAAGATGTGGAAAAGATGATTCTCGGTAACAAGTGTGACATGGAGGAGAAACGAGTGGTCAGCAAGGAGCGCGGAGAGGCGGTGAGTTATACTGGAAATATTACGTAACACATCCTTAGCAATCTATCACTCGGCAGGTTGTTTATTCAATTCTAGTCACTATGATCAATCAGTCATCCGTCATTCACTTCAAAAATAATAATAATAGTTCTTTTCAACAAGTTTGTTTGGTAAGCTATTACAAAGATTGATGTAGCTCACTAGAAACTGTAAGAAGTTATATTTTAATTGCAATTCATATTTATATTCTAGTTCCTCAACTACAACATTTAGTTAATTTTGCAGATTTTATTTAATATAATTTCATTTATTAATACCAAAGATTTTGTTTTGAAATTTAATACCTTACTACAACATTATTAGCCTTCACACATTCACCTCCCACTGGATGAATAGGGTGTAGTATGTAGGTAGGTATTCGCGGAAAGACGTGACACGCGGTAATGACGGCAGAAACAGTGGCAACAACATTCTCCCACAACACGGCGGGCGCGGCGGGCGCGGGCCGCGGTGACGTGACTCACACTACTTTGATAAATTAATCATTACGCTATAAATATATTTTTGCTTCATCCTCTGGGAATGTTCTGATGCCAATTGAATGAAGAAAGAAGCCTTCCAATTATGCTAAAAATCTGTCATAACATTAAACCTATCTGATAAGTTTAGTTCTGTCCTAGAGTTTAGTCATACTCGAGTCTCAATCTCCAAGTTGAGGTTGTTTATAACAGGCCATGTTTGGTGTCGCGTGTGTAGTAAAGTTTGTAACAGTGAGTGGTGTGTTGTGCGCAGATAGCGCGCGAGCACGGCATCCGGTTCATGGAGACGTCTGCGAAGGCGAACATCAACATCGACCGCGCGTTCTCCGAGCTAGCCGAGGCCATCCTCGACAAGACGGCGGGCCGCGAGGCCGACGCCGACCACGCGCGCATCGCCGTGGAGCGCCGGCCCTCGCGCGCGCCGCCCGCGCGCGCCTGCTGCAACACCTAGACCCCGCCCCCACCCCCACCCCCACTCTCCCCCAACACGAACACGGTACGCTTCTATCTGCTTCAATCATATAGTTAACTTACTACTTCTGAAATAATCAATGCAATATTCCTACATGTCACTGACAGTGATCGGATGCATATTTTACCTGACGTTCGGAGGTTGGCTAGTATGGAATAAACAACATTTGTATCGAAAACATCGCGCGACTCCGGGATCGACATGGTGGGTATCTGACTTGATAAGCCATGCATATCGCGCGACTCCGGGATCGACATGGTGGGTATCTGACTTGATAAGCCATGCATATCGCGCGACTCCGGGATCGACATGGTGGGTATCTGACTTGATAAGCCATGCATATCGCGCGACTCCGGGATCGACATGGTGGGTATCTGACTTGATAAGCCATGCATATCCTACTTATATTATAAAATGCAAAAAATTGTGAGGATGGATGTTTTTAAGTCAATCACACAAAAATAAATTTATTTGTAAATAAATGAATTACTTAATGAAATGAAATAAATTCATTTGTCTGAAACATGGGTACAGATAAAGATGTTGAGATTCGTTAGGTATAGGCTCCATCATGTTCTACCTTTCGGTGTACAAATATTTATGATAATGAATTTAATGCATGACATAATTTAATTTAACACATGTGATTATTTATTAGTTATTGTCAGTACCTTATTAATAATGACAAAATAAAATAAAATATACAGTTATGTCATGATCATGATACAATAATAATTATTAATAATACATTTAATATAGTTTCACTTTACATTTAAAGAACTCATCAAGAGAGTAGAAGGAGAAGTGCAGTAACTAGCTATGTAATTTTGTTTTAAATTTGTGAAGTGGCATATTTCTTATATCAATTGGGATATGGTATGTATGTAACACTATGTATGTAAGTTTAAGTCCTAGAATATTACATAGGATACTTTTGATCCCGGAAACCACGGGGTGGAACAAGTTCATTATCTAAAGTTCAGTTGTTGGCAAGACCTGGAATGCAGTTTTTGTATCAAAAGGTTTCGCGTTTCCGGGACCTAGAATTTATTTCCCGGGTTTTTACAATTCTGACTGTGAAGTTATTAGTAAAATAGCTGCACCCCGCGGTCAAAAAAACCGTTTCCAGCTCATAAAGTACTTACATACAATTTTTTGTCATAATCCATTCAGTAGTATTTACTGAGGTATGCATCCGAATCACGAATATCCGATCACTGTAATCACACAATCATTGACGATTATTATTTGGGCACAGAGCAGAATGTAATTGCTCTATATATAAATATGCTCTCAATAATAATGTACAATTGATAGACGTGCATTTCATTCTATGGATGAACATTAATGATGAATCACTAATCATTCATGTTCACTGTAAAACATAACATTGAAAATATAAACTTGTAAAAAATACAAACTCACACAGAATTTTGAAGTTTCGTAATGGTATATGGTTACATGGAATGAGACAAGTGATGATTAGGAAATATTGCATACTTTTTTATTTTTCAAGTGGGTGTGGATGGCTACATCCGAAACTATAAGGAATAGCAAAAATTGCACAAAGGAGCCTCGGGGCCGATTTTGATAAAAACTAAAACTTGGCCATCCACGTCCACTTGAAAAATTCACCTGTATATCCGAGCCTCATCAAGGTAACATGTTTTTTATTTTTGTAACATCAATAGAGGTGGGTGGGGGTTTTTAATTCGATAAGTTTAATGACGATATTCCCATTTGTCAATAAATATATTAATCAAACACATTCGGGCGTCTAGTCGTGATGAGAACAAATGGTGGCACATAGAAGAACGCCTCATTCATACGTGCGTATATAAGTATGTCGCACTCCTATCCGCGTATTTAGTTGGGTTATGCTTAATTACGTTTGTAAATGTTAGGTATAAAATGTCTTTTACACTTTGTTATATATACATAATGAAGTCGCCGGCGGGGCGCGGGCGGCGCCGGCGCGGCGGGGCGCGGGCGGCGCCGGCGCGGCGGGGCGCGGGCGGCGCCGGCGGCGTCCGAACGGGAATTTAGCAATTTTAATCTTATTTTACGCACAGAGAATACATGTATTTATTTAGTTATGTTTTGCTAAATTGTGATCGAGGCACCAAAATTCAAAATAATTTCGCATAAAATTATTTATTTACTTGGAGTTCATAGTTACATAAGATATTACAATTTGTATTTCGATGGAAGTTGTACAGAATGGGGCCGATAGTCGACCTGTTGGCGCTGGAGTAGTGACGATCGACCGAATAAGTCGGATCAATATTTAAGTGCAATAACAGATTAACGCGACAACATACGTACATATATGTCTAAGAGGGTCAAAGTCTCTTACAGAAACTACATTTTTGAGATTACTGTTTTAAAACTTTAGTTTATTACTGATCGGTTCTAAATTCATGCAGCGCATTAGTTATTCAAATGTTATGTATATTTTACCGGCAATCTATAAAATCTGGTATTCTATATAATATCTCGGCAGTCTATACAATGCCTGAAACGATCTACCAATGTATGAAATATCATTTATTACATGTATACTTTACCTAGGCATTCTATATAATGCTAAAAGTGCAGCCGGCAAAGTTTTTATAGATGAGGAATTTACAGTGGCATACAGTTTTGAAAATAGGCTCTCGCCAGAACTCTCGCTACGTCATCCCTTCTCTCCACCCGCACACTTGCGTGCTCGTTTTGCTCAGGAACTCCTCGCGAGTATCTCGCTCCGCGCTTTTTTAATTCACTCTAGGGGTAAGAGCGAGTCGGACCACAATGCAGTAGTGCGGCGATAGTTTCTAATTTTGCAAATTAGTACTAAGTTGTTTTATTTTTTGTCTATTTTATTACTCTACCTGATCTCTTTATGGCATTCTATACAATTCCTAGCTATTGCATATATTACCTAGGTAAAGTACAGTAATGATTAAAAATAAATTAAATATTTTTTTACATTTCGTAGGCGATACCCGGTATTGTATAGAATGACTAGGTATTCTATACAATGACTGTATTATATACTTTGCTGGCTACGTATATATATATATGACACACATGTATCACAAGTAGTAATCATTTATTATAAAAGCGGCCGGTCACGTCGCGTGTCCGGCCAAGTATTCGCCAATAAGCCCAAATGTGGATGAATGATTCTATGTTGAAACATACAATACTATATTGATATCCACATCGCATGCTTGGATAAATAAATGTGTCATGTGACGTGCAACTGATGTTTATATGTTGTTGCTACATGAACTTGTTCACACACAGCAGTATGTTGGAGATTTTGTTATTAACTGCTTGACTATAAATATGCATATATTATGTGCGGCACATTATTACATTTACTGTCCAAAAGATATCTGTGCGAGTTTTAACATTATTATTCATTAATTATTTCATTTTTCATTAATTACTTGATTAGCCAAATGTTTAATAATATTATAACAATATTATTTGTGTTCTCATTTATTGTTTAGCTAACGAATATAATTCTATTTTATACACATAGCCTACATTTTATTTACATAGTTATCGCAAGGTTTACTTAATATTGTAGGGTTAAATCGCATGGCTGTAGGCTCGTCACGGTGTTCGCACATTACATATCGTAAGCAATAATGGTGTCGTGCGCGGCTGCGCGTGCGCCTCGGTCGCGGCTGCGCGTGCGCCTCGGTCGCGGCTGCGCGTGCGCCTCGGTCGCGGCTGCGCGTGCGCCTCGGCCTCGGCTGCGCGTGCGCCTCGGCCTCGGCTGCGCGTGCGCCTCGGCCTCGGCTGCGCGTGCGCCTCGGTCGAGGCTGCGCGTGCGCCTCGGTCGCGGCTGCGCGTGCGCCTCGGTCGCGTCGCGTCTCACTGCACACTGCGCATTTATTCGTTGCTCACAATGTTTCTACGTTCGTAATATCCCGAGAGAGGGCGTCCTCGACATCGACCGGTGCACCGAGATGTCGCGTCCCTACAACTTATTTGATAACTAGTCAGTGAACGAGTGCGATGTCGCCGCCGCCGCCGCCGCCGCCGCCGCCGCCGCCGCCGCCGCCGCCGCCGCCGCCGCCGCCGCGCTCCCGGGATTACTTTTTATACAATAAGCGTTCATACTGAGGACATTGCCGGGGTGGCAGTGGCTCTGATACAGCTCTCGCTAAAGTAAAATTAATTTTACTAGATTTTAATATTCTTTATACATATAAGAGAAATAAGATGTTAACATCGATTGAAGCTGGTCTGCTCTAGCGAGAGCTGTACCAGAAACATAGGTAAATAAGTAATATACTGTATGGTTATTCCAATAATGTACGTTGATGATTAAATAAATTACTATTTTATGTACGGTGAATGTGTCTCGTCGGTTTTTACTTGCTTTTATAAAATAAACATCGGCATTGTATATTATGTTCATAATAAACGACCCATCGTAAACTCGTTGACTGTCATTTCAAACCCAACTCCTTGATAAAGTAGCTAGGGGGGTTAAGGGAGGCTAAAGTGTAGCATGCGCCCGGATTCGAAACATTAACACTCCTATAAAAACTAAACATTTACGATAGAAATGGTATTCCATCATCTGTAAGTTCGATGGCCTGCAGTTTGAAACGGGACTGAAGAGTCGAAACTTCTATTGACACAATCAAACGGGATTCTAAGATAACAGAACCTCGTTCGGCGAATAAGGGACAGGCCAATTGGAACAAAATATTGTTTTTGTAGTGGCGTCTTTCCTCGAACGTTATCTGGGAGTCAGGGGGCAGTCGCTCCTCCCGCGGCCGCAATCAGTCGCCCCTCGCTTGTGGCAGCGCGAACATGGCAGGTGTGCTTGTGTTTGTGTTCCTTGTGCTATGTGTACAAGTGGCCGAGTTTACCGATCGTAAGTACATAGAGTACGTACCAGGTGTACCTGCCTACCTAAGACCCTAAGAAAATACAGTATAAGATAGTGTAGGTAGCTGTAGTTACATTCGCAAAGCCAGACGCGGCCTGCGGGCGGATGCATTTGTACCTATACTTATCAATCTAATCCCAGGATTTTTAACTTGACAAACGCGTACGAATCGTGTAAATGCCTCTATTTCTTTGCTGATAGCCGCGCAGGGTCAGCGTCAAGGGGCATTTACATTTTTGCGCAAATCCAACAAGTTTAACAAGTTAAGATCAGTAGTGACATTCTATTATATTATATTCATTAGCAGTAGCGAAGTGATGCGCATTCAAAGTTGGTCGATTTCTAAGTTTTAAATATCCCTTGGTCTCGCGGTACGCGCTCCTAACAGCACAGATTGCTTTTATATGGTACAATGTTAGGAATTATCTTTATTTGTCATCGTTGTATTGAATATTCTAGCAATAAAGAATTTAATTTGATTTGAATAGTAATGTCTCTCAATCTATGTACCTTACCTACTACGTAGCATGTGGTCCGCACGGCTTTTATTTATGTACCTTACCTACTACGTAGCATGTGGTCCGCACGGCTTTTATTTATGTACCTTACCTACTACGTAGCATGTGGTCCGCACGGCTTTTATTTATGTCAAATAAATAAAACATCGTTTTCAGCAATATCATTGATCTCAACGTAATTGTCACCGCGATCTTGAGTGGCGCCATCATCCATGTTCAAACAGTTTGATAAAAACTTTAAAATGTTCAACTTCTAGAAGGTAGAAACAACCTATTTATGTATTTACCTAACTAGGTTCACGAATCACCTCTTTGCTGTAATCTCCAAGAACAAAACACGTGTCGGTGACATACGTGAAATGACAGTACCAGAAGCAGAGTTCCGGTTCCGGTTCAGGCGTCACGGGCAGGGCCCGCTCTCCTTTATAGCGCACCGCAGCGTCGACGGTCCGTCTGACCCTAGATAAAAATTGTATTGACCGCTAGCTTACATTACTTTAGGTACTATTATCCTATATGCTACGACAGAAGCTATAGTCATTAAGTGAAACCCCACGTGACGGGTTGCAGCATGCATCATCGAGCTGGAGTGCGCAGAATGTCTCCCGGACAACATGCCGCTGGTGAGGGTGACGCCGCGAGGCGCGCAGGGCGCGGGCGCGGCGGGTGAGGGCGAGGGCGGCGGCGCGGTGCGCGCGGCGCACGGCGACGAGGTGACGCTGGAGTGCGCGGGGGGCAGGTTCCTGGCGTACCCGCTGCAGTCGGCGCTGGTCGCCGCGTGCGAGGCCGGCCGCTACCGCGTGCGCCACGACGCGCGCCTGCGCCCGCTGCTGGAGCTCGGCTGCCAGGAGAACGTGTTCGAGGACGTCGCGCATCAGGTGAGCGCAACCGATCGCACGCAGCGGGCTCCTTCCTCCGGTTTCGTGGCGTGACAACGATAGTAATGCGCCTCCCCAGGTGGAGCACTGCGGCGCTCCCCTGCAGGGGCGCGCGTATCGCACGCGGGAGGCGGGCGGCGGCGTGCTGCACCTGGCCACGGCGTGCTTCGACGCGGACCGCGCGCTGGGCGTGCGCCTGCGCGCGAGCACGGGCGCGCTGGGCCTGCCGCCGCACGCGGAGCGTGGCGCGCCGCTCAGCGTGCTCGGCAACTTCGAGCACATGTTCGACTCGGCCACGCGGCACGCCGCCGAGCGGCTCTACGCGGACGACGCGCGGCTGACGCGCCGCGTGCGCGAGCTGTTCAAGCACGAGCGGTACCCGTTCGCGGCGCAGACGCTCACGTCGGCCGCGCTGCTCGCCGGCGGCTACTTCGAGGCCCGGCACGCGCGCGTCGCGCAGTTCGCGTCCAACCGGGTCGCCGTGTGGCGCAGCGTGGCCGAGGGCAACCTGCAGCTCGTGCAGCGCGCCGTGGCGCGGCTCGCGCGCCGCAGCCGCGGCCGCCGGCACGTGGAGCTGTACGCGGGCACGCACGGCGTGCTGTCGCTGGCGGCGGGCCCGGGCGCGGCGCGGCGCGAGCTGTTCCTGAGCGGCGGGCGCTTCCCGGTGCCGCGGTACGTGTGGACGGCGCTGGTGGCGCCGCGCGAGAACCGCGGCGTGGCGCTGGCGGTGCTCAACGACCCGTTCGTGACGGTGAGCGAGCTGCGCGGCGCCGGCGCGGAGCTGTGCGGCGGCACGTGCGACGCGCTCCCCTGGCTGGCGGAGCTGACGCGGCTGCGCGCGCACGAGCGCCCGCTGGCCGGCCTCGTGTCCTGCTGCAGCCTGCCGGACTTCGCCGACGTGGTCGGGGAAATGCCGAGGATATTCAATAGCACTATCCAGCTGTTAATTTAGATGGCACTATTATGTAAACTCATACGTACGTACGTGTAAGTGAACGCACGTCAAAATATAATGGCGCCGAAGGGTGACATTGGATTGTAGCCGCGCTGGTCTCGCTGCATGGACTTGACCGTGCTGTGCCTACTGGAGCCTGCCGGCGACGCGGACGTGTCGCTGTAGAGCAACGCGCAGGGCGGTGATGTCGACGGGTTAATGTACAATACGCGCCACGAAAGATGAGACTTGACAAGTGTCAGTAGTGGGGAGCCTGCGCAGGTACTGTCGTGTACGAAATAGCTATCCATAATATTTATTTCTATTCAGGGATTTTCGACGACAATCGGAATTAGATAGGTGTATAGCAATACTATATTATTTTTTTTAACCTATTATAGATTTATTACTAAATAATAAAATTTAAGATAAAAAAAGGCAGATTGTCCTAGTCACTGTCACTGCCAAGATATGGTTTACACGTCGTAAACTATCTTCCTACTTTGTCTTCTTAATGTTTTACCTCGAGGCATAATAAACATTTCACAAAGTTACACTCGTATACAACACAACTAAAACAAAGTAGAAAATTATAAACACAAGTTGCACTCGTCTGTACTGCGGAGTCAAGCGGTGCGTGCACGGGGTGAGGAGGACGGAAGGCAACAGACACGCATGCGCAGTGCCGGTACCGGCACCTCCCGCGCTCTTTCCGCCGCCCTGATGCCCCCGGATCCCTTCCCGCCTCAGACCTCATACCGCTAAAGAGACCTATAAATCGTCTACTGCACAAGTCAAACCACGTGGTTTGTCAAGTCTCATCTTTTGTGGCGCGTATTGTACCCGAGCTGTACTGTAGGTTCGGAATAAAAACTAATGTTCATCGTAACCGTGTGACATATTTATTTAGAAATAGTAAATACATTATATTATGATTTAATCCTTCTCGGCGATGGCAGTCAAGTGTCTGTCGATCTCGTTCTCGGGCAGCACACTGTAACAATTACAAACATCAGTAATTGTGCTTCAAACAATATAACAACAGTAAGCTTTCTATCATGAGGGGAATAAATAGGCTTCTACATTGTAGTGTTTGTTTGCGGAGTGGGCACATGTTTACATTCGTTTTGTGTCGGTTCTCGTAGAACCTGGTTCTGTAAACGCAGATAATCCTAGTTAGGGTCCAGGATCTATGCAGGTATGTGGTCATCGGGCGTATTTATTATTCAATCAGTGGCTGACTTTTCAACCAGAGCGGCCACTCACTGATCCCAGATCACTAGAGAGAGCGACGACATACTCAAACGTGCTCCACCTTTGATCGCAACTACGCTTATCATCAGGTGAGTTGTTGATCTACGTAAGCCCATATTATCATAAAAAAAGTATGCAGTGGCAGCGGCGAGGAGCGGAGAGGAGCGAGCCCCGGCGGCGCGGTGCGACACTCACTGGAAGGCGGGGCGGTCGCGCGACACGACGCCGACCTCGATCTCCGAGGACTTGAAGTCGACGCACAGCACCTGCGACAGGCACGAGATGGCGAGCCGCACCGCCTCGTCCGCCGACAGCGAGCCGCGCTTCTTCAGCTGCACATTGAACATTACGTTACACGTGCTGATTGAACACTGGCCTGGAAGCCTACACTCTACTCGTTTGGTGTTGGGCGGGGCACTTCGGCGCCAGTCGAGGTAATGTGTGTTGTATCGACTGCGTGTGTTATATTGTGACAAATCAAAATAATACTTTTAAATATAACGCCTTTAGTGCAGTCATTTGGTTCCAAAAATAGTGGTTACCTGGAAAGTTTTCCGGGAGTTTTGAAAATTAGTAGTTTTATAGATTTTGATGTGCTCTGTCTTTGTAGGTAATTGCCTCTAGTTTCATTTTGTATATAACATTTTATCGTAAAATAAGTCGGAATGGAGTTATTGTCAAAAAACTCCTTTTAGGCGCCATTTTTCAAATATGGCGGCAAAAATACGAGGTGGCAAAGTTGAAATTCGGAAAGAGCACAACAAAATCTATAAAATTACTGATGTTCAAAACTCCCGGAAAACTTTCCAGATAAAACTACAAAATGACTGAACTATATAACCATTTATGATTTCTATGATACTATGGTGATATAATTTGAACATTAAACAACTATGTAGTTATTCTTCTATTGTTATATAAATTGTAACGTAATGATTAAAGTTTACAAGTTAAGAAAACACATGTTTGAACAGCTGTTCCAATGATTTAAATATTATGTAGTCTATCAATGAACAAATATATAGGTACAGCCACATGCAAACCTTCTTCTCTAAGTAAGCATTAGCGTCGGTGGCCTTCGCGCCCGCCGCCACCGCCTTGTACGAGCAGTAGTACCCGGACGGGTCCGTCTTGTACACGCACGGGCCCGACTCGTCGTCGTGCGCGATCAGCATCATGCCTGGAACAGTCATTGCAACAGGTGGAACTCACTCTACCAATGCCCAGGTCAGGCTAGGAGACCCACAGCATCATATGCAGCACATTCACTAACTATGCAAAAGTGACTAGCCGCATGCATGAATGTTTTGAGGTGTTCAAATGGTCAGTTATACAACAAGTCCAAGTTAATGTTGTCAGCAGATAGAAAAAGGTTAAATTATTTATTTGATAATAGACGTGCAGCACAGGGACCTTACTCTGAAAAAGTAACTACGATCTTCGTTCTGTCGGATGAAAGGGACAGCGCTATGCAACAGGCATAAGAATGTCTCTTTTAGTCTGCACGAACGAAAGAACGAAAGCAACTCGGAGTAGGCCCCCAGGTGCTGGTATGTCTATATCAACAAGCAACGATTACAAAATGTTAAGGTGTTCAAGGGTAATCAATAGATATTAAAGGATGTGAACAGTATAATACTCACTGCAGCCTAGAGGACGCATCTCAGCATTTTGTGTGTAGACCTGTGAGATGTCAGCGATGCGACGACACAGGATGTGCACCGGGATCTCACAGCCGTACTTGTACTGCCAGTTGGAGGCTTCGTAGCGCGCTCGCTGTACTTGGGATTTGCTATCAGCTGCATAAAGGTCAAAGTATTTGGCTTTATATTTTTTATAACAATACCTACTTAAGTTCAAAGTACTTCATTCAATTTTGGCATCACAGATGCACTTGTTAACATCAATGTCAAATCATAAACATATCAAGATCACTGTAACCAGACTTTATGGGGTACTCCATTACACACAATAAATAATAAAGTTACCGATCATGCCCGTCATGACGCAGCCTATGCGGTCGGTGAGGCGGAACAAGTGCGACACGGAAGCGGGGTCCAGCAGCCGGTCCGGCACCTTGCGCTGCGCCGCCACCACCGCCGTGTCGGTGCCGCGGAGCGCCACGGACGTCAGCCCACCTTGGTTTATTGCCTTCAGCGCATATTCTGTAATGTTCATTCACTCCCATCATAAAATATAGACCTGGAAAGCCTGAATACCTAATTGCTTCATTATAATGGCTTTCATTAGGACATTAGCTGGTATTTCCGAGTGTCAGGCATGATACCATGACTATACAAATTTTTGGTTGTATTTTTTGTTATCGGTATATTGCCCAAAAGATGATAGATTATACCATTTGTTATAATAGTAAAATCATATAATACTATAAAATTGTATTTATTATAATAATAACAAAGAAATGAGGACACTACTTTTCGGTAAGAGCCTCGTCAACATTTGAATTATTTTATTTTACTTACCAACTTGATAGAGTCTTCCTTCAGGGGAAAATATAGTAATGTGTCTGTCGAAACCTGCGCTGCTTTCTCGTGCCATTGTTTATCGTAAATATTGAAAAATAGTAATAACTTCAAGAAATTCCACCGCAAACGCAAGCCTAACACTGACAGCCGCTTTAATTGTTAATTGTCACAGATTATACTTCAAATTTCAAACGTCATGGCCTTGTTTTCATTTACACGCAATATGTGTGGGCATTTGGGCAACACACAATCTTGACCAATAGTAGTATACTCCCTAGTCTGTGACCAATAGTAAGTTTGTATTTGTTCAGGAACCAATGAAGTTCGACTACAGAGCCTAAATGTAAAAGTAAGTTGCTGTGAGAGGGTGAATGAAAGGAGCGCAGTACCTTAGCTTAGGTCTTCGAGTAAACCAAAGAGGACATCCAAATCAATCCAAATCAAGACATCCAAGGCTAGATACTTTATCTGAGGCTTAAGTTAATATTAATTATAAATATGAATAACCCATTGTGTCATTCCTCAATGGAATAACCGAATTATATTTAAAATATTACACCTCAGCATTGAGGGTGTCATTCCTCAATGCACCTCAGAGTAATGACACTATTACTCTGAGTACCTAAGATTTAGTATAGTATCTGAGTACCATATTACACGCATTTGTCATTTTAATTCTTTATCTTTGGTTTTACCAAAGATAAAATATATTTCTCTTTGGGTTTTACCAAGTGCCAACGACAACTATTTCTTTTTATCTATAGACGAAATAAGGTTGTTTGTAGACTCGTTCTAAATAGGATCTCTTAGTGTGGTGTTATTCCATTCTTCACGAAACTAAACTTTTAGCGCTCTGCACACCACCCAATTTAGTTGACAATAGGGAAGAATACTGCCACTTTATCCCGCTAGGAGTGCTGTTGTGCGTAAATATTTAAGTTGTTATTTTCATGGTACAACATAACCCTGAAACTAATAATAACAAGATCATGCTTGACAAACATAAGGGCCAGGTAGCTGAACAACGGGACACGACTATAAAAAATATATAATAATAATATCATAGTTTGTCAAAACAAAGAAGGTACCTCTTCTTACTATCAGAAATCAGATACATCCAAAGTCAAAATATATTTATGAAATAGTAAATTAAGATATCATAACTTTACAAAAAATGTAAGCATGTCCACCCATTCCTTTCCCATACTCAAATTGAAGTCCAGCCCAGAAAAGAAATGTGAAACCTGAGTCTACCAGTGCTTCGGATATACGCCCGCTAGAGAAGAGAGCATCACGTAACTTGGCAGGATGTCTCTTTTTTCTAATCTAAAAATATAACAATGAACAATGAAGTATAAACTATAATTAACATAGCACATTAAGTCAATCTAGAAACAATGTCTAGTACATATCAAATGATTTACAAGACATTAAAGTGCTAGAAGTGCGAGTAAGATGTCCCATAGTCATGAAATTGACATTGAAATTGTACACACCAATAACAATTATGACACAAACAGCCTGTGTCTCCTACTAGGCCTGTGGTGCAGATAATTGTCAGGGACGAACAACCTGCATAATCTGTTATGCAAATCCAGAGAGTCAACCGATCCTCTCAGGACTTTGCAGCATATGGTCAGTGAATTTTAACCAAGTGTACTTAGTAAGAAATTGGTTTGGTAAAGAAATGGGTAGTGCCCGTAAAGTTTCTTCTAATGAGACCGTAGAAAAACCTTTTTGTACTTTTTGCAACATCAGTGTGTAGGTAACATGATGCGAGTTCCACACGCATGCGATCCTGACCAATCCCCGAAAGCAGCACCCGTTTACGAGTTACAAGTATTACTTATGGACCAGCCATAATCATCTATCTAACAATTAGCAAACACTTAAGAGCGCGTGTGGCTCAGCGGGAACTCATGCGCCTTTCGATCAGACGCACCTGGGTTCGAATCCCGACTCGGCCCTGCACCAATGACTTATAGTTAAGTGCAGATTTAGCACGCTCGCTCTAAAACGGTGAAGGAAAACATCGTGATGAAACCCGCTTACGCGCTTTGGAGTGATAGGCTCTGGCCGTGGTTGTAATACCACCCACCGAACAAAGCCATGCCGTCAAGCGACCTATTCGTGTTTCGGGATGATATTCGGTGAACCATCGGGGAGACGGGTCTGAGCAGCCGCTCAACTGCCGCCTCTCTCTAGATCTATGTGCTCCATCTTAGGCCACATCATCGCTTCACATCAGGCGAGATAGTGGCCAAATATAGATCTATAAAGTGTAAAAAAAAAACACTTATAAGAGCATTATAGCATTATAAATTATTTTCGAGAATATTTTGTTTTTCCCTACACTACGTAACAGAAGCCATTACTATCTCTTACTAGTCTGTGGAAGCCATCACATAGGGAACACTTCTATCATTATTAAAAATAAAAAAATTAATGTACCAGCCGAACGCGCGATAATTTTACACCTAAATAAGCCTAGCTGCGTTTATAAAACCATGCCGTCAAGCGATGCTAGTTGCATTTCGCAACGACGATATTAGAAATACGGGATCACTAGGTCGGTTTGTTTGCCGACTTTTTTTTTGTTTGTTGACTGTATATTCTAGTGGCGACATCTACGATAAGCTTTGCGTCTTCTTCCCTATTGCCAATCAAATTGAATGGTGTAGAAGGGTCAAAATCACTTAATTTGATTATTACTATTACCGTTTATGATAAAATTAAAGACTTGGATTATTTATAAGTTCAGCATATTATTTAATATATCAATTTGTTTAAATTGTATAAACCTTTGGGTGTTAATAATTAATTGTATTATATAGTAACGTCTTTTTTAAGTGGCAATATTTTTTAGGGTTCAAGGGTCGCAAAATAAAAACCATTTCATGGTGTAATCATGTATAATATTATATTGTAGCCTACTATAACATTATTAACGTGCGATGTGAATCTTATGATGTGGAATCGGGGTTAACCCATGGATTAAGTATCAATTGAAATAACCTCGATTTCACGTTGACAAAAGTGTCACACTGTGACGTTGTAAATTAAACGGTTTTCTTTAGTGTGACGTTGGGTAGGGTAAATAAAGAGACCCAAGTCGACACAAAAGAAAACCGTTTAATTTCGGTTAAAAGAAAACAGGGTGTGGATTTAAAGGCCCGCCTAATTTTTGCTTGCCGAAGTACGGCACTCTCCTGCAAGCTGATGATGAAGTGGTGCTGCGGAGGTAGCTGGCGGCGACGGGAACCGGAGACGGTGATGTCGACGGCTGAATATAGGGTCAGCACGTCGAGTCGCTCTGGTCCAGGCGCGCCAGGCGGCAGATGTAGTGCCGGAGCCGTTGAGCAGTGGTGCTGGTGGAGCCCAGATCTTGGACCCTGGAATCAACGTCCACGAAAATGATTCTCCGTTCTTCTTCTCTCCCTTGACGGCGACCACCTCACAAGCAGCAAGCAAAAAGGGCCGAGAGATGGTGAGGTGGCCGTTAGAAATCAGACGGAGAAGTAAAGAGAAGAAAAGAGAAGGAAGAATATATGCATAGCCAAAAGCTAATTAAGTTAACTTGGCTCTGGTTATATTAAATTACACATAAAATACAAGAGTTACAATTTTGAAAAACCGTTAAATACATACCTACATTTATAAAAATCACTATGTTCAACACTTACCCAAGGATGGGGTTTGGACGCACAGAGTTGAAAACACTGATGCTTATACAGCACAAATTGATATATTTAAAAAGTTATTAAAATAAATAATTACGCGAAATATTGTCGCTTAAAAAAAAATGAAGAGCAAGGACGTGCTCTTGCCTTAGTAGCTATCGGCGTCTGCCCGGTCGCGGTCGCGGCCGGGCCGGCCGGTGAGCTGGGTGAGGTGCGCGGGCGCGGTAGGTAGATCGACGCGAGGGAAGGGCGCGTCTTGAAACTAATAACTATAGATTTTGTTACGTTGTAATAGTCACAACGTTACAACACAATAAGAGACATCAAACAACAACACTTTTAAAAGACTTAAAAATTAAGAAGAATAATTGAAGTCAGACTACTTGTCACTTAAACAGGACCCCTATCTAATAACATGTTCTGCATATCATCCTGTTAAAACTTCCTTTAATCCTGAGCACCTGATAAATTATTACACTTTTTCAACCAGCATATGCACTCACACCACACACACGCAACATTTATCTTTTGTCCACAATACATGACACAGTCACTATACGCTCGCACACCCACACATTCATAACACATACATACCTCGTAATCACACACGTAGCTTAAAACCTGAGATACTTCTTTAACCTTATTTATCCACCTGTTATTATTATATTAGACTTATTTTAGACTTATTATATTATATTAGACCCTAAAACGGAAGAGACTGAACCCCACGACACAGGTCACCCTAGTGTGGGGTTCAGGGTTCTCTAATGATACCACCAGACAAGTGCTAATTTTCAATTGATATTCTTTTGTAAATACTAGGTGTAAGTATCATACTGTTACAATGTATTTTAAGATTCAATAAACGTTTATTATTATTGTTTATTATTATTATCTTGGTATAATTTTGCAGCTCCTCGACCGATTTTGCTTACATTCAAAACATATTAGGAAGATTAGATCAACGATACGCATATTATCATTAAAAATTATCATATTAACATATTATCATTTAAAAGCCGATTTGTCTAAGTAAAGTGGGACATCTCGCTTCGTTCGATCAATAACTTTATAATGTTTCGTTTTATTAAATCCAACAACCTGAAACCGAAACTAAAAGTAATAAACGTATACTCTATATAGCTCCAAATTCTGTTTAGGCAGTACATTACCTAGGTACATAATAATAATATATTATATACATTTGTGTACGGAACCCTTAAAATTCTTTAAAGATTAATTTTACGACAGTAAGATTGTTTTGTTGTCTGTCAATTTTTCTTAATATATTTTGTTACTCTGTGGCTCAGTAGATGTCAGTGAGGCGGAGGAGGTGGTTGTGTATTTTTGAATTTGAGTTCGATTTAATTTACAATTTTATACGATTTAGTTCAGTTTTCAAATAAAACCTGTATTATTTTAAGGTGTTCCGGTGGAATTGTTTGGTTTCTGATTTATTGCTTAGCAGGCCGTAGAGATTTCAGTTATTAAAATGCAGGAAACCGTTACAAGCCCTAGCGAGAAGAGATCTATAATTTCCTCGTTCCTGGAGGTTCTGGAGGCACGCGAGAAGCGCGCAGCGGCCGACCGCCAGCTCCAGGAGGAGAAGTACATGAGAAGAACGCAAAGGATCTATGACTTTCATGGTTAGTAACCTCGCCAGTGAAAGGACGAAATGTTTGGTTTGCCGCGGTTTTGTTTTGACCGTTGCTATCATACTTATCAGTGGCGTAATAGCCAAATCGAATTTTACTGAACTGCAGTTGCAGAAAAATAATAAATTAATCAATAAACTACACAGTTAACGTAAGTCTTATTTATTAGTAACTCATGTTTGATTTGCTTGATATAACACGAAACGTGAATATCCTAATATATCTGGCACATTCACAAAAAAAAAACAAATTCAGGACATACACATTACAACTTTATTTCTCAAGATTTTATTTACATAACTCACCCAAATCTTGAAGTACATTCACATGATCTCTTCAAAGAATTGTTTACTTGTGACATAGATACTATATTAAATAAATATATCATTGAAAAATATAAGATATACATTTTATTAGAAACTACCTGATTAAATATTAATAGAAGTAGTATATGCATCTATTAAAAGGTAGGTATGTCTTTTTGTTATTTTTATGAAGGGCATCATCCCTTGTTGTTTTTGTTTTTATCTCGGCTCCTTAGTGACATTTACTTACACAAACTTAGTTTTCAAATTCCTTTTGTAATACCAAACCAACCAAGCATTTGACCGTAGTCAATGAATGCTTGGTTGGTTTGGTCCGACACTCTCATCTGATTCTTTCCAAATGAGTATAACATATTCATTCTAAATTAAATACACATTGGCAATACAAGTTGAATTTAAAGTGCTTAGATTACTGCAGGTACTTATTTAAAATTTGTTGTAAAACTTTTGTAAATTGTCATTTTTATAGCCAACCACCTTTCGTATACGAGAATGTTGATTATACTTATTTAGTATGTTCTATTATTTATTCTGTGGTGTTGGTCACAAAAATGTAATGAATCTCAGAGAAAAAAAGTTTTATTTTTTATAATCAAATAGAATGGTTGTGAAATGCGCCGTGGCTGTCTATTTCACTTCTATCCATTAATGGAGTTGTGCAATGCATTATAGTGAAATAAACCATCGCAGCTTAATCTCATAACTCCCAAAAGAAACACTTCCAAAAGGTCCAAAACCTGGTCAGAGCAATTTCGACGATATTTTGCCATGTCAAAAATATATTGGAAGCTGTAGAGGTTACAGAGGATCATGTCAATGTTCCCGAGAGCCTCCTCCCTGAGCCTACTCTCCTGAGATATGCCATACTGCATAATGGAAGAATTTTGTGATGTGTGTGTAGATCGTCAGCGGCGGGAGGCGGCGGAGCTGCGGCGCTGCCTGGACTACGTGTCGTCGCACGCGCACGTGCTGGAGTCCGTGCTGCGGGGCGGCGGGGGCGGCGGCGGGGGCGGGGGCGCGGGCGCCGCCGACGTGCCGCTCAGCGCGGCGCTGCTGCGGCAGGCCGCCGCGCTGCAGCGCTGCATGGCGCAGTGCGTCGCCAACGCCGCGCGCATCCGCGCGCTGCTCGCCGCCACGCACCAGCCCCAGATGGACACCATGCTCGCCAAGATGGTCAGTATCCACACATAACATGATAAGCATATAGCGTACCAGGAAGCAGCTCTAACTGACAACTGTTTGTATGAGTCAGAATTGTACAGCGTTATCAAAAAGATGTTTATATCCTACATTGGATAGTGGATCGTAGCAACAAGCGAGGCTGAGTTAGGCCGAGTGGTAGCCCGCGTCACTCATCAATTCGAGTATATGGTTAAGCTTAACTCTACATGTTACTTTACATTTTACAAGCTTTAGTCGAGGCTTACAGAAAGTCACACTTTAATGTGGTTTAAATCCTAATTTCTAGGTGATACAGCGCAACTTGCTCTTAGGGCCTATAGTTATAATTAGCGATGCACAAAACAATCACCACATCATCATCATCAGCCAACCACTTTCCCACTGTTGGGACACGGGCCTTCTCTCATAGAGAGTATGGGCCATAATCCACCTAATAATAATAAATCTGTAAGTAGCACAGCTAGCAGCAATGTCATAAACCCGCTAAATGTAATTCAAATCAATGTGTGATCAAGTGTTGCGGCGCCCCCGCCCCGGAGCGCTCGGTACTTAGTTCACGGCCGCTGTTGACAGCGTTACGTCTCGTATACCCATTGGAACATATTATACTAAGGACCACGAAAGTTTAACCGTAAAACTGATACCAATTTGTGACGCTACACACTCCAATTAAATGGGTTATTTATATTAGAAAAAATAAAAAACGGTCGTGATGTTCACCGCCCACCCACTGTCGTGCCTAACTGTAGGTACGTGACGGTAGCTAGTTCGGTACACAGGCATCGTCCTCGCAGCACGTTCGGCTGTTGCATGTATGCGCGGCGCAGCGTGGCCGTGGGGCAGCCGACTCCGCGAAACGCAACTCTCCGAAAATCTAACGTCACTTACGTCACCGCACATATTATTCATTCAACAATAATTATTCGAATCGATAGAGCTCTCGAGACCGAATCAAATGGTTATGGAAGTATATTTAGTTCATTTTCGCAATAATGTCCCTAACGCCCATTGAATTGTTCCGGTATCGACATATTAATGGGTACTGGTTCACTGTTCGCGTAAGAAGCTAACGCGCTGCGGATAAGCTGCTACCTAATGAGCAATGAGCAAATATCGGGACCGCAATAAGTACAACGATCCGATACGGTATCTTGTATACAATGATGGTAGCTCGTTATTGCATTTTTAGTGGCGATTGTGTAAAGTAGCTGCATGCGTGTGTGGGACTGTTGCAAAATTTTCTACTAACATATTTATGTTAATTTAAAGGCTACGGATTATCATGCCCCAGCTAGGTACTTGTACCTAGCTACAAATACTACTCCTCAAAACCCTAAGCTAACTACTCTGTAGCCTGCTGTAACCACACCACAGTACAGAGGCTACAGCGATCGTGTTAGACCGCGGCGCCGCCGCCGCCGCCGCCGCCGCCGCCGCCGCCGCCGCCGCCGCCGCCGCAAGCAGCCTACTTTTGGTTTTCGCACATGTGGGTAACCGCGAGTTTCGCGACAGATCATGCGTGCGTGAGACTCACCTGCTTTACTTGTACTATTTCGCAAAAGTAGCCGTTTGCCATGCAACACTGTCGAGGGTTGAGAACGGTTCCCATTGCATTCAGCGAGTTCCCATTGTCTCACTCCAATCTAAATGCCTATATGGTTGAGCAACGCGAGGTAATTTATGCAAGTGGGCAAATGCATTGTTTGAAAGGACGGCCCGTCTCGCTGGTTTCAGTAGGTATCCTTGAGTGAGATTCCCACATTTGAGTGTTTCCCTTGCATTACGTAGATATCTCAAATGTCCGTCCAGCCAGTGCCTTCAGCGGTGGTGTGGTTACCTACTATTGAATGTCGGAATTTCCTTTAGGTATGCGATTGTTCTTTATCCACGCATTGTGATCAAGAATGCACGACACCATTTGTTTTGGGTGCATAAAGCTCGTAAGCCGAACAAAGCCATGCCGTCAAGCGACCTAGTCGTGTTTCGGGATGATGTTCGGTGAACCATCGGGGAGACGCGGGTCTGAGCAGCCGCTCAACTGCCGTCTCTCTCTAGATCTATGTGCTCCATCTTAGGCCACATCATCGCTTCACATCAGGCGAGATAGTGGCCAAACATAGATCTACAAAGTGTAAAAAAAAAAAAAGTCTTTCGTGTTTTCACACAGATACAAAACACACATTTTATCGCGTATAGGTACTTATCTCTATTACTTATTACTTAAGTTCTGATACGTTACGTACACTTTTCAGTAGAATTTGTTGTGTTTTTAAAAAGATTGGATAAAATATGTTACCTACAGTTATTCTACTTTTGCTAATATTGCTGTACAAGCTGAACGTTTGTCTGTCTTATATTTTAATGATGAAGCAAAACCTCAGTTATAATTGCAGCAACTAAGTTACATATGAAAAAATACCGTTCGTTTTCAAAACACAGTTTTTGCCATTGATTAAGTTTGCCTTGTCATTTATGTGGGAACAACTCGAATTGCTTCCGCAGTCGGCATCAAGGGCTAACGTGATTATGATTGAATATAAAAACGGCTGGTTTTGAACTATTTGTACGACATGACATATCCCTATTTACAGTACATGCCTTAATGTTTAATCGAATGGTTGGACAAGGTGCAAATCATTAAGCGCAAGATTCATTATTTATTTTAAGTTTCAAATATAGTCCCATAAGTCACTAGGCTGTGTTCGTAGTACCTATTTAAATGTCTACATTCCGTTCAGCCATCACAGACGCAATGTACGTAAATTTATCACAATGACTCTACCACGGAAGAAAAAACCTCTACTCAGAAGATACAGCAAAGAAGATCTAGATTCTTTCGATGATATCTCTGTTAATTTTCCAGATGTAAACATATTTAACATATTAATTGGTCGTGTCGTGAGACTCTTTTTACTCGAAAAACTTTTTGCACATAAAATGTCTATATGATTATAGACATTTTATGTGTTGTCATTTCACGCGGAGCCAAGTCCTGCGCCATCTCCGCGGCAGCGGCACAGCGCGGGGCAGCGCAGCGCCAGGAATAAAGCAGAATCATAATTTTGAAGATATATTGCGTTTCCATGTTTCGCGAGAGTTTGTGACTTCCGTCGCCGGAGGATGTTGCGATATGCAATGTTTCATCGTCCTCTATTAAAACTGATTTCGTCATTTATTAGAGATTATTAATTCTTTCCGATTCCTGTAATAAATTCGAAAGTACCTAGTTATAAAATTGACATCAAAGAGGAGAATTATTATCAATAATGAGCGGCCAAACAAACAAAATGAATTTTCTCGCTCTTGTACGGTTCATGATTTTTTATCTAGAGAGATTGTTTCCCGAAGCTCCGAGCACCTGTTGGTCCCTCCATGCATTTTGCATGAGCTGAATATTGAATGGGAGCCCTTCGGAGCGAGGTCGGCGCCGTCGCCAGCGGTTCTATCAAATAGGAATATACCTAAGTGAATAATTTCATCTATTCTCCGCAGTTTATCGCTAATTATAGCGTAACCAATATAAGCTCAAGCTCATTTAGCTTTTGCATATTAAATCAAATAACGATTGTGTTTGCGCAAACATATTTGGCGGTTTCCAGTCCAACGTAGGTATATGCAAATAAGGGAATACATGAATGGGTAATCACGGTTCTCGTCTCCATTTCGTCCAAGGTCGTTGTTCTCGCCGGTTGTTTGTAGAGACGCTGACATTTCAGTCAATGCCAGTGGCTTCTCCAAGCATCTGGTACCTAGACCCATTGTACGTTTGCGTTTCGTATCGTCTCATTGCATTGTGTAATGATGTTCTTCCAGTACACACGTGTGCCTCCGCGCGCCGTCTGCCAATGAATTTGACGAACCGGTTTCTAATTCAAATTATTTACATCATTTAATTTGAATTTGACAAATCACTTCATAATTTGAATTTTTGGAAATGTATGGACGTCGTTGAAAATAGGCGCTCAATTAGTCTTTTTGTTTGTTGGAAGTATAATATGCGTTTGGTACTGGTCATTGTAGGTATGTACCTACATAACTAACATTTGTCTGTAGCTGAAAGTTTCCTTAATAAGTAAATGGTTATCCGATCCACATTAGCCGAATATATTCGAAGAGTGTAGAAAGAGGTATACATTATAGATGTATGCCGACGTGTATTGTGTAGGTATATGTGGCGGGTGGCGGCGGCGGCGGCGGTATCGCGCACGTCGAGGACGCAGGTGGTTGCCAACACATTAACTACAATGGGCGCAGTAGTCGAACCGCACGCTGAATATTTGGGCGAGTCCTAATTGAACTCCATTAGCGGCATAACTCTAGGTTATTCCATTCCTCCATTGCCGATTGCAGCTATCTCGACAATTTCTAACAGAAATTCAGCGTTTAATCGCTTCAGGCACTGGTTTGTTAGCGATTTTAATTGGATTCATCCTGCCTTATTGAAATCGCGGCATACTCGTACCACAGTTAATTACCATGCGGAATTATGTCTTTCGGCTATATCGATCATTTGAGTCAAAGCTAAATAGTACGAGAGAATATACTATTGGACGACATTAGAATAAAATGACGTCGCTTCCCTAATACTAGATGTAGTAACTACCTCTAGAATCAGGGGTTTAAGGATTGTCATTCGTTTTACTTCGAGTTTGTTCGAGATAATGTGCCACAAATTGTTGACGCGTGAAATTGGCGGGAATCGCGGGGAATCGTAAGTAAAGAGTGTCGCTGTTGATCCTTCACAGTGCCGTCACAGTCACTCCGCTGTACAACTGTCCTGTGAATCCATCAGGCACGCGACTCGCCGCCGGCCGCGCGCCGCGCCGCTGCCACCCTTTGGGGCAATGGTTCCGACAGCTAAATGTGAAGGCTTGTCACGAACTCGCGTGATATTTCCAACTTATGTAGCTACCTACACGAACTTGTTTCCCCTCGTTCCACGTTGCAAGCTTCCTGTTTCATGTGAATTGCTTCAGATTCTTGTTACGAAGTTTAAATCTTACACTAGTAGTTACCGGGGTACCCTTACGTGCGTAGGGTAGAGGAGGTTGTACCGAGTTACCACTTCAATATTTGTATGGATTCCGGGCATTTTTTCTGTAGCAACGCATTTTTGCCTATAATATTTTGTAACCTTATACTTGGGCAGTGATTGAGTCCAGGAAGCTTAACCTAGCTACCTCATTTCCCTGCTGTTCGCAGCACTTGTACGGGTTAGATTCTCTATGGATCTATACTCTATAGCAGGGCTTCCCAAACTTTTTTTTACTGTGACGCCCTTGGGCGTTTGACATTTTTTTCTGATCAAAACTACCTACCATACCAGTTGTAGTTCTAGCCTAGTAACAAGTTATCAGAAAAACTCCAAATAACTTTTATATTTTTTTTTAGAAAATAAGAACAAAAACAAAACAAAGAACGAAAATTAAGAGATATTTATTTTACTTTGTTGAATGGCTACTAATGAGAAGGATGTGCTTGCTTTTCTGAGCATAGCTTCTCAAGTTTGGAAATTGCCACTCTCATCTCTTTCTCTACATTTATTTTCGATCTGTACTTGTTCTTTATTACTGCAACTGCAGAAAAGCCTGTTTCGCACAAGTACGATGTTGAAAATAGTAGCAGAACCCTCAATGCTTCAGTGCTGCATTGAGGGCATGATATTCGTGAGAATCTATTTGGATCCATGAATGAAGCCAATCCATGTGGATCGCCTCTCGACGCCCTCTGGATAAAGCCGCGACGCCCCAGGGCGTCGCGACGCACAGTTAGGGAAGCCCTGCTCTATAGCTTGTCGCACATGCGTGGCTCGCTTACATTGGTAAACCTCGCTAAGCAAGTTTGTAAAGTTTTTTTTCAACACTTCTTTAGTTTTTATTAATAACGCACACCTAAAATCTTAACTGGTAATTGCTATCTAGCCTTAGATTCTAATTTTACATACTATTTTGTGCTAAATATGAGTAAATACTGTATCGATAATTGAACTGTAATAAAGTCCAGAGTTGAAAAAATTAATTTGCATAGCGGAACCGTGGAGGCTCGGCCGCTCATAATCACCAATGAATAGTAATGATTAATTGACGGCAGTGATTACGATCAGTTGTTGTAGGCCGCGCTCCGGTTTGTTGGCCTGCTGGCGGGTTGACGACCCTCATTACGCTATCTGCCGAGTAATCTCCGGCGTCGTAGTCGGCTCCAGGTGCTTGGGGACCGTAAGCATGTTCTAGCTTAGTTGCTCCCGCGGGAAGTTTGTTGGTCAGGTAGATAGGTTGTTAACCTGTGAGACTCGTATTTCGACCACGCGGGGATCAATTTCAGCTGCTTTAGGCTGCGTTGACTCGCCGCGTCCTATTTGTGCGCTCACACTTCATTACCCATCTCCGAACTTTATGTATTGTCTCTGTGTAACGTGCTAACGAGAGAGAGAGAGAGGTCACTCAGAGCTCTTATTGCTTTCAGATAGCCTGATTTGATTGCCCTTCGGGCCTTATTGGCTTCGCGGTTAATGAGCTTAAGCGGACAATTTCATGAGCCTCATTGGTAATTGAACCATTAACACAATTAGACATGCTGATCATCTGAATGAATCTGAAGCGGACGGTGATCGAAGAGCCATAATTGACATTTAATACAGTCTTGAGAGTCGTTGATCGTTTATACAATTAACTGAATAAAAGCCTTAGGTTCAAGTTTTTGCATATTATAAATAATTAAAGCGTTAATCACAATGTTATTGACGTTATTGAGGCGCGTGGTGTGTAATCGGTAATCACGTGTGAAGCGTGCATCCGCGGCACCTGACGCTCGTCTCCCGCCACCCGGAACATGGTGTACTTGACCGCCCATCAACTAGCGACCTCACTTGGCTCATTACTATTCGCTATCTACCTACTCATTCCCTATAACGTTTTGAAACTGTTTTAAGTCAATGTAAGGTTGGAAAATAGATTTTGGTAATGGTTGCGTTATTGAAAACGCGAAGCACCAGACCGCTAAATTATAAAATTCTAGTGTCAGTGACCATGTTAGTTTAAAAACGTATATAGACCGCTAAATGTTCGCTTGGACCAAGTGTGCGTTAAAATGTTTTCCGATCGTCGCACGGCGACTGTGGTTTAGTATCATTAAGTGAAAGTTTGTGTAACTCGGTAAACACCATGGATTCAATTTCCATTTCACCCTATCGTGGTTCGTTCACGACATAATACCCACTGGTAATCCATTGGAGTAATATATGTATACGTGTCGTGTCGGATGATGCTATCTCGCTGGAGCGCAGTGATTAGTGGGTTTTATTGCCTCTTGCACAAGGCTTCCGTCATAACAATCAGGATTATGAGGTGTCGTAAAGTTAATTAAGCACTCCGCCAGAGACACCGATGGCCGACCAGGCCCGCGGCGGTGAAATCACACATGAACCGGCAATTACGCCACATTATCCAATTGCAGACTGTGCCAGGAGCGACGCCGCGCGACACCAATTATGACCCTAATGCGTTGATGCGCCGGGTCACACGCATTATCCGATTAAGATCTTACACTTTTTGTAACCGTGATACCTAGGTGGTAATAGGTCTTGGTGGTTCAAGTGATTCATGGACATTACCGTTTTGAGCTGAGTTATGTTAACAAATGACACGCCAGTTTTTTGCAGAAAAACGATTAGGCGCTTAGGCATTAAAGCTTTTTATATTTTGTTAACCTGTATCAGATTCTTATAATAATCATAATCATAATCATCATTTATTTGCCAGAATGTAGTACAAAGCAGATGGTAATAATTGGAATTAGAATCGGTACATCCTACCATAACAAAGGTGTGCAAACATAATATTTTAAAATTTAATAGCAAGAATATTTAATAAAATAGAATTATTGAATTAAATTTCACATCACAATCAATCAATTAATGTCAAGTATTATAATTAGTTATTGCCAAACTTTAAAGTAAATAAATATAATTTAAATGTCAGTTAAAAACAATAATAAAAATATGATGATCTTAAATTCTTGTTGACTGTTTCATTTTCTTTGCTTGGCCTTGAATCTGTGTGCTCTTTCAAACTTGCAGATTTGTCCCATTTCTCTGCTCCTCGATTATGTCCAGTCAGTCTTAATTTTAAAGTTCTTGGCTTTAGTACTGCATCCTGATCCACGTCTGAGTTGAGATTTGGCGAGTGCCCATGTCTGGCATCCGTACGTCAGTATGTGCAAGCAAGTGTTGAATAGCTTTCCTTTTACACAACTGCTCATTTTTTATGTTTCATTATTTCCTTGAATGAGCAATACTGTTGCCATGCTTTCCCGATACTATCTATATTTCTTTGCTTGCTGTTTTTTTTGTTGAGATCACTTGTCCTAGTTGTCCTAGAAATATATATCTGTCTACGTATTCTATTGCCATATTGTTTAATGTTATTAATTGTTGTCTCTATTACTCATTGCCTTCGTTTTTTGGGTGTCATATTCAAGCCAAGTGCATAGAAGTATAATGCATGCCTAATTACTGTTGTCATCTATTGTGTACGGTTCACAGTGAACCGCGTTTAATCTCATGCAGGCGTTAATACAAATAATGCTACACTTGCCGACGGTGTTTTGCAGATGTTGTTTATGAAATAAAAGCTTATCAACGTGGCACTACCTAGCATAATAATTAGTAGGTGTTCACCGCATGAGGTCAAAGCGACACCGTTACGTTTCGCGGATGAGTCGGCAGAATGCGCGAGGTTGGTTGCCGCAGCAGCCGCACCACGCAAAAAGTAGTTTCCTTTCAGTCGGCGGAACGTGTCGCGCTATCCGCTCCGCTGCCACGACACGACACGACACAGGCGGCTATATGAGATTACACTTGACGCATGAGTGCTGACATTTTGTAAGTATATCTTCAGCATGCTTGGGTAATGGAGTGATCAATGTGGTGTTGTGGTGGATCACATATCGTAACATTACATTTGTATCGCAGGCGCATTGTTAGTGAAAACGTACGTCTCATAAATGCGCGGTTGATGAATATTCAAAGACGATTCTACTCAAGATTCAATGGAAACGAACAAATTGGGTACTCTCCGATAATAAAATATCGAGAAATAGAATAAGACGTTTCACGAGTATCATACTCTCGAGTCATATCTATACTTATAATAAAACTGGTACGAAGCGATTAGGTACTGTTCATAAAAGATAGTTTTGAAAAAAATATTTTTTGAGTGTAGGGAGCAACAGAAAAAAAAATACAGCTTTTAAATTATTTTACCGTTTAATATAAATGCAGTTCTGAAATATGTTCTGCAGAGTCCGGCGTTTCACATAGGCTTTGTTTCATCAAAATCGGTCCAGGAATATTGAAATTATGACGCAGTTTCGAAAAAAAGAATATCTATCTATAAGTTGAACCCCGGAACGTACCCTTAATGCATAGCTTGAACTGGTTCGTCCCTTTCCTCGAGAGTTTGTAGAAGTAAGGCGTAGTAACAGTTAGTATTGTTTGAGTGAGGGTCTGGTCGCGGTTCTCTAACAAATGATCTGTGGAGTGTTAGGCTACACAACGAGCTTCGAAATGAAATGAAAAAATTAAACAATTCTTTATTGAAACACACACATAAAATTATTATTAATAAAAACAACTAAACAAAAGTGTAACAATTGGCGGTGTTATCGCCAAAAGCGATCTCTTGCAGACGATCGTGCACGGAGAGCAATTACGCAAATATAGTATATATACGTTGGTTTTCAATTTGTTTATACACTTACATAAACTAATTACATACAATACAAACGAATACAATAGTAAATACTCTTGAATCATCTTATTATATATATTTATTTCATTAAATCAGTTTACGGAAACTAGTTATTACGCAATTTGAATACGTTGAGTATCGTTGCAAGGCACGAGTAGTCCCCACCGAGCACCCATACATACCGAGTCTAATCGAGGCGCGTTTTTCAGAATCGCAGTGACGGGTTTATCCGAAGATTTAGATAGGTACAGAGGAGTAGGAGATTTGTTTGACTTAGGCTTCATGTACACGGTGCCGGACCGGAGCCGGACCGGCGCGCGACCGGCGCGCATCGCAAAGTCGTGTAGACGTACAAAATCCGCACCGGTGCGGCGCCGGACCGGACCCGGATAGCGCTGCACCGTAGCCGAGAGTTTTGCGTAGTACGAATCGTAAAGGACCCGTGGCGGTTCCGGCTCTGACGGCGATCCCATCCATGTCATTTCCACCCGGCGGTCTCCATAGCCGCGTAATATGTTTTTGAAACTACAACGATAAAATTTGGTGCGTATACTTGGGCAAAGAAACTATAAATACATGTTTCACCATTTTCTAAACATCCCTAAAAGAACTTGGTAAAGTTTGTATCTACAAATCAAAAATTAATCCACTCACTGACTGTAGTGTGTAAGTTCTTTATAAAGTGTAGATCATCTAGAAAATGATTTTACGAAAGGACCAAAGAGATGAAGAGACGGCGGAAGGGACTTTACAAAAAGAAGGGAGCCGTTGCAAGGCCGTGCGAAAGAAAAGAGAGTTTATGTTTTTGAAGTTAGGGCCATCAAATTTTGTTGTGATTATTTCGTTACATTAATTTTTATTCTTTTCTATTGTCTAAAATTACTAACCTACATATATATAGTTATACTTACGTACCTACTGTATAGATTTACATGTAGCAGTCGCTCAATACACTTGCATCGATACGCACGTCCATTTATTTTAATACTTCCCAAAAAATCTAGAATAGTTTGAACCTTAACTACATCAACATATGGTCGCATTCTCACCGGATAAACCAGCTACGGACCGGCCGGCACCCGAGCCGTCAGAACAATAGAAGCGCATTCCACAGAACAAAGGATTCCTAGCAAACACATCATTTTATGCAGTTGTAATAATTGTGATTACGGAACATTTTTGTGATTGTTTTCGCCTTCTACGATCATAAAAGATGACTTCTACTGAACCGACGCAAGAACAAATTGTTGCCGTGTTGGAAGATAATGCTAATTTACTACGAAAAACACATGCTAACCTCAAAAAGTGTCCTAAAGCAAGATTGACGAAAGGTTACATAGAAGCACGTATAAAAATAATTGATCAATATTGGATGTCATTGAAGCTCGCCCATCAAGATTTAGTGAAGCTAACACCTAAAGAACAAAAAGGAATTTTACCATACTTTTTGAATGAAGAGTTTTTTATTTATGAAGACTTGTATAACACATTGCAAGGAGACTTGAAAGACATGCTCACGTCGTTATCAGAAACTCCATCAGTTCAGTTATCTGCGAAGACAAGTTTGGAAGGGACAAGTGCACAAAGTAATATCGTGCAATTACCGCGGATTCACCTGCCAACTTTTAACGGAACCTATGACGGCTGGACGACTTTTAAGGATTTGTTTACATCGTTGGTGCACGAAAACACAACGCTCAGTAATGTACAAAAACTTCATTATTTGAAAACTAGTGTTACTGGCGAAGCTGAGGCATTATTGAAGCATATTCAAGTGACTTCTACGAATTATACAACTGCGTGGGAAATATTACAAGCAAGGTACGGTAACAAACGCTTAATCTTAAATTCTATTATGAAAAGATTATTTAATCAAAAGAAGATGACGTCTCAATCAGCTGTTCAATTAAAGGGCTTGTTGGATACAACGACTGAATGCCTAAATAGTTTGGATAACTTACAAATACCCACCAGCTCTTGGGATCTGATAATAATATATCTTTTGGTTCAGAAGTTGGACCCAGAGACACATAAAAGCTGGGAGGAGTATGCCTACCGTGATGACTTTGAAGCTTTGCCTACTTGGAAAGACCTCAAGAAATTTATTGAGTCCAAGTTTCGCACTCTGGAATTAGTCACGGCAAATAATACACGAGAGATTAAGCAAATCAAAGAGCGTTCATTTCATGTTGCCGCACCAACCACAGAAAGGAAATGCGTGATGTGTCAGGATAACCACACGCTGTGTCATTGCAAGGAATTCATCAAAATGGAACCTAATGAGAGGAACGAATATGTCAAGAACAAACATTTATGTTTTAACTGTCTAGTGCCAGGGCATTCAGTATCGAGATGTAAACTACAAATGTCCTGCCGAATATGTCACCGACGTCATCATTCTCTGCTACATGAGAATAAGAACACAGAACCAGCGGCTTCATCAAGCACTTCACAACCGCTGGCTTCACAACATGTAGTAGAAGAAGAGGAAGAAGTTCAAGTGAACACAATGATCGCGTCTCATCTTACAACTAGACAGGGGTTAGCACTATTAGCAACCGCCGTGGTGGAAGCAACAAATGAAGATGGCCACACCATTCCACTACGCGTGCTAATAGACCAAGGTTCTCAAGCAACATTTATAAGCGAGAAGGCGACTCAACTACTAAAACTAAAACGGCAATCAATCAAAGGAACTGTTGTTGGAGTGGGATCTACAAGAACAGATATAAAACATGTGGCGCAGCTACACATAAGATCACAGTGGGACCGAAACTATAGCTTACCAATTCAAGCCTACGTGATGTCGAAACAACTGACCACAAAGATACCTACGAAAACAATTGTCGCACAGCCATGGCCTCACATCGACGGGCTCAACCTGGCTGATCCAAGCTACTTGACACCAGGCTCTGTTGACCTGCTCCTGGGTGTCAAAGAATATGCACAGATTCTACAACCAGATTTAATCAAAGGTCCACCAGGTACGCCTTGTGCACAAAAGACATCCCTGGGTTGGATTCTTTTTGGAGACATCTATGGAAAACCTAGAGAAGATACTTACATCGTGATGCATCACCAGGTTGACATTGATGACATGCTAAAGTCATACTGGGAAGTAGAAGTAGATACTAACAGACACTTAACTAAAGAAGAAAAGATGTGTGAAGACATTTACGATAAAACAACAACTAGAAACGAAGACGGAAGATATGTAGTAAAATTACCTTTCAAAACAGACAGTCCACAAACACCAGAAGGAAATACAAAGGAGATAGCTAAACAAAGATTCTTACAACTCGAACGAAGATTTAAGAAATCACCAGACCTGAAAAGAGAATATACAAAGGTTATAAATGATTACATAGAACAAAGACACATGGAGATAATACCTGGAAGAGAAAAAGATGCAAAAAGATCAGTCTACTTACCTCACCACGCCGTAGTTCGTAACGACAAGGAGAGCTCCCGGACACGCGTCGTCTTCGATGCATCCTGTAAAAACACAAAAAACAACATTTCATTAAATGAAGAACTTTTAGTGGGACCGCAGCTGCAAGATGACTTGAGGAGTCTTCTTATAAGATGGCGAATGAAACGTGTCTGCTTCATGGCCGACATACAACAAATGTATCGCCAAATACTAGTAACCAAAGATGACACAGATTTTCAACGAATTCTATGGAGAACACACGAGGCTGATGATCTGCAAGAATACCGTCTACTCAGAGTAACTTTTGGAACAGCCCCTGCACCGTATTTATCAGTCAAAACACTCCATCAAGTAGCAAATGATGAGGGAAACGGTAAACCACTAGCCGTGCATACAATCAGAAACAGTTTCTATATGGATGATTGTCTTGATGGCGCTGACGAAGCAGGAGCGGCTATATCGCTAGCTAAAGACGTCACAGATATACTGAAAAAAGGCGGATTCCAGCTTACCAAATGGTCATCAAACAACATTGAATTTATGAAGTCCATAGAAGAAGAGAAACGATCAACCAACGCTCACGTAGACATGAATCTTGACGGGACAGTCAAAGCACTAGGTATTGTGTGGAATCTAAGATCAGATACATTTCAATACAACCTTAGTTTACCTACAACAGAAAATGCCATGACGAAACGAGGTATTCTATCTGACATACAGAGACTTTTTGACCCGCTTGGTTGGATCGCAGGAAGCACTGTAATGGCTAAAATTCTGATTCAAAAACTGTGGCTTGAAAGAGTTACTTGGGATGAGGAAGTTAGTGAACCGTTGCAAACAGAATGGAGACAGATTCAATCAGATTTTGCTAATGTTAACAACATACAAATCGACAGATGGCTTGGCACAATGGAAATTAACAAAGAGAAATCACAAATACACGGATTCAGCGATTCCTCTATGCTCGCGTATGCGGCAGTAGTATACATCAGAACTGAAACAACAGACAATAAAGTTATAACAAGACTCATCGCTGCCAAAACAAGAGTAGCACCACTGAAAACAGTTTCCTTACCACGACTGGAGTTGTGTGGTGCTTTACTCCTCGCTAAGCTTATGAAACAAATTGGACAAGCTATGAGAATTCCAACTTCAGATATGTTTGCATGGACAGATTCCTCCATTGTTCTCGCTTGGTTATGTGGTGAACCTAACAGATGGAAACCATTTGTAGCCAATCGCGTTGTCGAAATTATAGAAACACTGAACGCCAATCGTTGGTTTCATGTTAAATCCAGTGAAAATCCTGCTGACATAGCCACACGTGGTATGCTGCTATCTGAACTGAAGAATGCTGACTTGTGGTGGAGAGGCCCAAGTTGGTTATCTGAAAAAGAAATAAAGATTAGTAAATCAGATGTAATGAAAACAGATATGGAAATGAAAACAATAATAATAAATACTTACCTTAACATAGAAGAACATGAAAAATCTATAACTACAAAATTTGAGGAATTTGATAACTTACCTGAATTACTGAAAACAATAACTTACTGTAAAAGATTTTTAAACTACAAGAATAAATCAAATGTAGACAATGACATTACTACACAAGAGTTAGAGAGTTCACTGACTCTTTGCATAAAGAAAGTTCAAGAAGAAGAATATAAGGAAGAAATAGAAAGACTAAAGACAGATAAACAAGTAAAAAAGACAAGTCCGTTGCGATTCCTCAACCCTTACCTAGATGAAAAACAAATTCTCAGGGTGGGCGGTCGCCTCAGACATACAAATTTACCTCATGATAAAAAATATCCAATTATTCTTGGCAGTAAAAACACGCTGACACCATTGATCGTCGCTGACGCACATAAGAAAACGCTTCATGGAGACGTACAACTAATGTTATGCTACCTGTCCACTAAATTCTGGATCGTTAAAGGAAAATCAATGGTTAAGAAATGCATTCACAAATGCCTTATTTGTGCTAGATTAAAGACTACAACAACGACCTAAGTGGCTTAAAAGGGTGGATGAATTCAAGATCGGAGACATAGTTTTGATAAAAACTGACAATTTGCCACCTGGAAAATGGTCGTTAGGACGTATAGTCGAAAAACATCCAGGAAGCGATGGATTTACGAGGGTATATAGTGTGAAAAGTGGAGGTTCAGTGACAAAAAGAACTGTTACTAAATTGTGTCCATTACCTATTGATTCTACATAAAATAACCAAAATTTGTTAATGCGTGAACAATATTCTATGATGTTATACCTAACTATGAGTACCTATTGTTGTAAATACAGTGTTAATGTAAACATATTTAAGTAACACGTTCAAAAAAGGACCTTCAGTCCTTTTGGTGGGCGGTATGTTGTGATTATTTCGTTACATTAATTTTTATTCTTTTCTATTGTCTAAAATTACTAACCTACATATATATAGTTATACTTACGTACCTACTGTATAGATTTACATGTAGCAGTCGCTCAATACACTTGCATCGATACGCACGTCCATTTATTTTAATACTTCCCAAAAAATCTAGAATAGTTTGAACCTTAACTACATCAACAAATTTAATAATTAGGATCGAGCCCGAGCGGGACGATAACGGTATAGGAAGAAGATGGTATCGGTAGATAGGAGGACTGTTACACGATAAGAAGCGGACGGGATCAGAATAAGAGGGATGGCTACGGGATAGGAGGGGTACGGTACCGGAATAAGAGTGCGACAGTGACAGATTAGGAGCGGGACGGAATCGGGTTAGGAGCGAGACGGGAGTAGGACTAGTGCGGTACGGTAACGGGATATGGATAGGAGAGGGACGGTATCGGGATAGGATCGGGACGGTAACGGGATAGGAGCGGAACGGGTGCTAGAACGGAAATAAGGTGGGAAGAAAACTGGTCGAAAGCAGGCATTGACTATTATTGCAAGCAGCATGAATTACTTCACTCCGCGTACGAAGTCGCGGGCAACAGCTATTACATTAAAACAGTTTTTTTTCGAATTCTTTTGAGTCCTAGCTCCAAGCAGACGCATCCTTAGTGAATTATTTAATATCTTCGAGGCGTGCTTAAAAATGCCATTAACAATGTTTATTGCTTCATCTCGCCAAGCTGCCCTGCGTCTAGCCTAGTGCCACATGTCGTCGCTCCGTCCGCGCCCTGTGTCGTCGCGTGTCGTGTCGTGCGCTGACCGCCTCCGGCATACGAAGAAAACTGCATTATTAGATGCCTTTTACCAATATTGCTAAAGGCAATTAGCAATATCGGAGCACTTTGGCAATCCATTAGTTAACGATTGCCTTTTTGCATGACTCTGACCGTTACATCTTTGTTCATTACAAAAATGCCAATAATTGCCGAATCTATTTTGGCCAAATTCATAAAACTCTTATTACTATAAGACCATCAGTACAAAAACACACACCAAATAAATGAGCCCGGGATCCTTTATGCACCAGGAAATGGTTTTTGTTGTGCCTCTTCGATGGATAATGAAGGTTGTTGATTTTTCAGTGCCAGATGTTTTTCATTTAGTTTGAATGTATGTTTGTATAATGAGTTAGGCGACTCGCGTGTGTTTGTCTGGAACGACGTCATTAATTTAATGAACGAGTTAGTCGCGGTGACCGTTGACCGCCGACCGATCAACGGATCGCATTGTCTTCGCTTGAACTGAACTGACCACTCACTGCTATTGATTGGGGCGTTGACCACCCACCGGCAGCATGGAAAATATAATGAGAAGCCTCTACCAAACAATAGATAATGGTGTAATGGTGTAGTTAGGTTTTTCTAGAAACATGGTTCTTTGTTTATCATATTATTTATTCACAGTTTGTAATGATTACTTTGTCTCGACGACCTGCCGATGTTCGTTAGAGCAATTTGTTTTGCCCATTTATTATCAAGGGATAACAAGGGATTATTTGAGGACGTACAATCTTCGCTTATCATGTAAATATAGTCGCAAATAGCAATACATGAAAAAGTGTGCGTTTGATAAAACAATGAAATTGGGTTATCAGTTGCTTGCTGACCTCCATTCACACAAACATCTGAGTTACAGTTTTGACAATAACATTTTAATTTGAAAACCGTGACCACCGTAACGACGCATTGTCCGCGATTTCCGGAAAACCAGACATAAGTACGCCTTTATGAATATACTTTCACCGTTACTCAATATTAAAATCTGGCCTTTGTTCGATCCGATGCGTGTACACTGCACTCGGATGTACACACTGTAGTAAGTACTCACGTGCCCGCGCACGGAGGCGTGAAACAAAGTGTTTGCGAGACAATGGCTGTAATAGGTGGCGGTTGGATTGGGATTTGCATATAAACGAAATCGCTTTCTAATGGCGGCGGATGGCGGTAATGACAGTGAAAGCACAGGACGCGCATGCGCGGGCGGCGCAGGCGCAGGCGGCCGCAGCCGCGCCCACTAGCCACTGCGGGTGTCAAGCTATATATGCAGCCTCTGTGGTGTAGTGGTTGGCAGGTTGCCTTAAATCTCATACACCTCTGAGGTTGCGGGTTCGTTTCCCACGAGAGACAAATTATTGTGCACAGAAAAAAAGCCCTATCATTTGTTTCGTGTTTGGGTATTGTGAGACCATGGTCCTCATAGTTCCTGGTTCCTTAGATACAGGGAATTCTAGTTAGGGGCCAGGCTCTATGTATGTGATGGTTGGGCGTATTTATTTATTATAATTATTACTTAATATTTAGCTCGAAGAAAGTGTGCTCCAAGCAAGTAAGTTCCTTGCTCGAAGCATTTAATTATAGTTGGAAAAGCTAAATAAAATGTGGGTTATATATAATACATAATTAATGGTTAGCCGATAGGCCGATATCACAAAACAGATAGGTTTGTGCCGATACTGATTGCGACCGACCCGCCAGCCGCGGCAGTAAAGTGGTCAGTTTTTTTATAATAACAATAGATATCCACTTACGACAACTGCATATTTCATGTTTGGAGCAGAGGTCAGATTTAAATGCAGCATTGACGTCCTCTTCTTTGATTAGGGCAAATATCATCAGAAGGTCCCGCTAGGCTAGGTGGTAGGTGTGCTAGTGTGCAGACAATGGCACAATGATTTAACGTAAAACGTCTCTGTCCCCTCGTCGTCGGCTCGTTAGGTATGTATAATACGAAGCATTAGGCGGGTTTTCAGCTGCAGCTGCGATAGTTGTTTTGAAAGTAGTTTGCTCGTTTAGCAACGGCCGGTCGCTTTTACCGCGAGTCCGCGCGGCCCTTGTGCGTCGCAACCGGTCCCATAATCCCTACGAGGGCAAGTTTCTAATCCACATATATGGTCTGTGTCGTATCTGTTTGGTAACGCTCATAAGATAGAAGTGGGTGGACAGTTGCATTAGTTACGGCGGGCGCCTGTATAACTATCGCGACCACTCGAGATTTGCGATCTGATAAGTGGTATTGATAGTCCTGTGCCATATTGACTTCTGTCTCACGTATTGTTCATTGTGCAGGATACATTTGAAAAATAACACAAAGTAATTAAGTTCATATCGTCAATACTGTTACCAGTTAATTGTTAAGTACCTACTTAAAGTAATCTTCAATGTTGTCACATAAAGCTTGAGAGCAATAAAATGTATGTAGCCGTCATTAGTCAATCAGCGCGTTCCTACGGTACCTACTCGCCGACAACGAGATGCACGGTAGGTGTTTAATGGGTGTTGTGATGACCTAAACGCATTTTTATGGCCAACCTCGAGCTAATACAGCGTGCACTAACCTTTTAAATTATTATTGTTATTGCAAAACATGCCTAATTGCTTCTTTGTGACGTCATAGCTGTAGTTTTTCAAAGTTCTATTCTCTTCCTGTTTTCTGTATTTCTTTGAGAAAATGTCACCGCTAAACGACTTTTCATCTTCCTCACAAAGATCATCTACCTACGCTTATGGCAAAATCTCTTGACTATGATACTTTTCAGTTATTATGACGTCCTCATGAAACTTCCCGGCGGTGGCACGGCGCTGCGGCGCTGCGGTTACTTTCCAACAATTTGGGCTCATTTCACGGCGCTTGCAAAACTATATGTCGTGAATTTCGATTCGTTCATGCTGAATGCTCATTGCTCAGGTAATAGGGAAAGTCACACGCCGTCGCTGCCGGTTCGTCATCTAATCGCCGAGAAAACTGCAATCGGTTACCTACCGTTGGCACGCTCCATCCCGCGACACACGTTGGCTTGATTCACAAGTTTCACAACCGTTTTACGCAACTGCCCACATCCTGAAAGCGGTTATTTTGAAACTGGGCTTTTATTTTATTGGCCATTGTTCGCAGGAACTGGCCGTTTGAGTTCATAAACTTTACTTAAACAAGAACAAAGAAAGCGGAGCACTCGTTTACGATCACTCTCTTTTGCGATCATCCTCGACGCGTCGGTTGTTTCCAAGAACTCAATTAAACGCTACTTACTGGGTAAATTAGCCACTTGAAAATCCATTGACCTCTTTGCGAATAAAGACGCTCAAAACCTCAAACGTTTATACCCATCACGATGTTTATGAGAGAAAATACATTTGTTCAACATTAACGTCAACATCGAAGGTGACGGTGTTCTGGTTCAAAGCTCCGGTAAGTTACCCGTGTCGTGTCGTGGCGCAGACGGTGATATTTACGTAGATGAAGGTCGGAGCGAGCCAGACTGACCAAATTTAAGGGCTCTATTTGCTTTATTGGTGTTTCGGGACGGATAGAGCCGATGTTACGTCGCATAAAAATGTGCCCTCTTTTATGAGCCACGTTTGATTAACCCTTGCGATTGTGATTCAGAATTAATGGTCTTTGCAGCTTTGCTCGAATTAAGTTTAGACAAATGACGATTATTATAACTGTACCTATCTATTATAATACATATATTTGCCGAAATACATATAGGTTGGTGGGACTGCAATTCATAATGGAAATTGGAAACCCGTGTTGTACAGGCGCCCAAACCCAAGGAAACACCCATGTCGCACATCAAGGCGAGCGGAGCCGACGCGCGCCGCCCCCCACCCTCCACGCGCCGCCCGCGCGCATCTCACGCCGGCCCTTAACCTTCACACGGTGACCTGGATCCCGCGACTCCAGAGCCATTGAACTAGCGGGCTACCATTACTTACCTACGTACCTAAGTGTAGAGTTGCAGATAAATAATCTACCACTCAGTCACAACATAGTTGTAAAACTCAAAACAAACCTTTCTCCAACTACCTTCCTATTAGAGCAAGAGAACATGTTTTTTTTTTGGATGTCTCCGCTGGCAATTATTTTCTTTTTTGAAATGTATAAATGAATTTCCTGTATTCTTCACATGACGGCCTCTCCATTATTTTGTCTCAATATTTCTTAACTTGAACCGGCTATTTATGTAAGTTCGGTTACTCACAATATTTGCTTGACAAATATTGCGTGCCATTTATTACACTGCAAGTAGGTATCAGCGTTGCTTTCAATTCGCTTATTGCGCGGCTGTACATGTAAAAGGCTCATACACTTCGCTCGCGGTGTCCCGCCCGCTCCCGCTCCCGCTCCCGCTCCCGCTCCGTCACTATCCGTCACATTACTTCATGGCGAAAAGACGCGTGGGAGACCAACTCCTCATCAAAGCAAGAACGGAACCTGATTACCTACTTGCTTTAATCTCCTTCATGTCCTTCCATGCACATGGAAGGACATGAGTGAGGCCCACTGCAGGTTAGTGGACGTCACCATGTCCTTTAATTTTTGTAATTAATTGTTTATCATGCCGGTTTCCTCATGATGTTTTCTATTCCTCCATCTTTTTTAGAGCGAGTGTTAAATTCGCACATAAATTAAGAAAGTCTTAAGTAGTTCGAGGCCAGCGGGATTTGAACTCGGGTGCTTCGGATCGAAAGTCCCTCTGAGCCACACTCGCTCATTGGGACAGTATAAGAGAATTTCGTCAAATAAAAAATTCTTGCAGCATATGCAATTTAAGCTTAAAATTTTTGCATGCTGCTCAGGTGGCGAAATGTGTACAGTCCCCGTACCCATATGTCTCTCAAGCGCCAATCGTATATCGTGTTGAGCTCAGATTAGGGTGTAGATTCATTGCGACAATGTCTTATGATTCCATATATTGTCTCATTAAGTTTATCTCAACTTGTAGTTATCGTATTTTGGCATAAATGAATGAGATTAATTCGATTTCTTGCCTGAATCGACAATAACTAGACTGTATCTCATTAGTCGTAGTTAAGCTATACCTTAATTTGAGCTCAACATGATATACGATTGGCGCTTGAGAGACATATGGGTAGGGGTTCTTTGCATTGTTGACATCTATTTTACTCACATTTTAAGCAAATAAATTCTATTCTATGGAGGACTTATTTAACTTCTGAATTTGATCGTTTTTGAGATTATTAATGTTTGAATTTGATTGAATGACAACAAATTTTGAGGTTGCTGTTGACCTCACTATAACTTCTAAAGAAAACTTGCCTTGAGAAAGCTACCACACCATAAGCATTCTTTCAGCGGCAACTCGCATGGTACGACGGCTACTGGTGTGACGGCTCTGACTGGTGACAGGACATGGCACCGGTGGTATATCGCCTGTTAATGATGCGCACCTTGCTTGCCGCCCGCGCCCGCGTTACAACGACGACGCGACGGGCAAACCACAGTCAGACTCGACCGCTCATTCATCTTGTGCTGCAGGAAAAGTGGCACAATTTGTAGGTGTGTTTTATCTCGCGGGGTCTTCATTACTGCTATAAAAAAGAAGACACACTAATTACGTAGACACGGGGTACGGTCATTATAACACGTCATTGCCGCCACCAAGTGGCTATGATCGCTGATCGCACCTTATGAAGGCGGTTGTCACATCTCATAGCTGAATCTAGGCAGGACAATTGAGATAATTAGTCGGTGTCCTGTGAGAATCGGACCCGAAACAACGGCAGGTCAGGGTCCCGCATCGCGTCACCGCTATATCTGCCGCCTGGGTCAGCGTATGACTCCAGCCTTACTCTGCCTTACGCAGCGCTTCACAATTAGGTAATGATAGTAGAGTAGTTATGTTTGTTTATCAAAGCGTGTACATAATGTAGAGTAGTAGGCGAATAAGTCAACGGCTTGTCGTTACTGTTCTCGGAGTTTGATGATCTAATTTGGTTCAGTAAATTATACGCTATTGTATGACAGGGCTTGCGAATGTGCATATAATAGCTCTGCGAGGCATTCGAAATGTTCCCGTTAATGTTGATGACAACATATTCATAGCAAGTCTTCGATCATCCGTTTAATAGATCGACGTCCTGTTTACATCCTCTTGAATCGTCTATTTTAAATTGTAATGGTTTATCCAGACATGCAATCTGATTTATGTGATTTGATTTTCAATATTTTATTTTCATTCTTAATGCTAGGTCCCTAGCTATCATAATACCAGGGAGATTAAAAAATATGGGCCACTTGATTATAAAAGGCATCACAGTTAGATAAAAAAGGCTTACAATCGTTCCTGCACCCGGGTGTTCTCCGGTGGGTTCCGGAGCGCGTCACTCCCTTGGCGCGAGGAGCGCGCGGCGCGGCGCGGCGCGGCGCGGCCGGCGTGGGCGCTGCACGACGACATGTCTAAAATAGTGCAGCGACCGCGGCGGCCGCGACCGTGACCGCCATCATCTCTATTTATACCGAGCGTGCCAACGACTACTAGGACGTCGGTACTGGATGTAGGGCTCGCGCGCCGCCGCCGCCGCCGCCGTCGCCGGCCCGTAGCCCGTAGGTATATCCTAATCGCCCTTTAACGGTCAAGAAATCTTAACACCTTAACACGATGTCCTATAAAAGAGGCTCTATACATATAAACTTGCGCCGCACGAATTAAAGTTCGGCGAAAATAGAACCACGTGCTTCTAATCAGTAAAAAGTGACAATAGAACGCCGTGACTCGCTTTACGGTCGCGGCAATAAGTTTGGTGCTATTGATTTGGTTCACCTCAACCGCCTCCGGACGGGCCGGCGGGCGGCGGGCGGCGGGCGCGGCGCGGCGGAGGGTGCGGGCTCCGTCGACTTGGAGTGTATTAACACACACATGGGGTTTCGTCCGAATTCATCAAGGTGTCGTAAGACCGAAGGCAGGTAGGCACCGCGCGCGGGACACACCGCTTTCCGCCGACTCCGGTGACGCTGCACCGGACATTCAGCGCTGCAGTTTCCACTTGAGTTATATATTTGCGCTAGAATGTACGATGTGCGGTCATTTTGTTGATTTCGTGTATTTGTACTTCGCTATTATATTTTACGGGTTACAAAAACTTATTATTATTACTAAAACAAATTAATTTTTATTTTGTACTATATTCATTAATGAGCCCCTGAAAAGTTAAATTCACACCAATTATTTTATATCATCGCTAAAATTATATTATTAAAATAACTAGAGCATGAATAGGCTCCACCAGAAGTGTCGCTCGTCGCCCCTTCGTTTCACCTTACCTTCTCGACCCTAGCCCCGCTGTGGAGGTTGCCGCGCCCGCCGCGCCGGCTCGCTTCGCTCGCTACGTTTTCTCGCCGCTCCACTCTGCCTCTTAGGCTCGCTTCATTCAAGACCTCTTTCGCGAGCTTCTGGCTCCGCGCTTTTTACAAAAACATAAACATAAACTCACTTTTTACATAAACTCTCTAGGGCTAAGAGCGAGTCGGACCACGGAGGAATGAGTTACAGCTAGGATTTTCGTAGGTTACAATATTTGGTGGGCATTCATCAATTTTGGGAAGCAAAATGAATGTAAATGTAATGTCATGTACAATTGTATTGTCCTGATTCGTGCATATTGGTTATTTTGCGTTAAATTATGGGGATCTTATTTTGGTATAAATAAGTTTAATTTATTTAAAGTAAATTTATTTCACCCGGCACTAAGCACTTAAATCAGTGCTTAGGGCATAAAAATGGTACCGTTTATAAGGTTCAGTGATGCATGATAAATGTCTGGTTTTCTGTCGCTTCCAGGAGGCGGAGCTGAGCACGTGGACGGCGTTCCTGCACCGCGCCGTGGACGCCACGTGCAACACGGAGGTCGTCATCGACAACCTGCACAACTTGATCGGTGAGCACGCACCTAGACCTGACCTGACTGACGGAGGTCTGCCTATTTCTTTTTTTATTAAAATTTAATATATTGACTATGATACAATATTAATATACCTAAAACAAAATGGTTCGTTATCGTTCTGTGTATGGATGCAAAGAAAGCACTTACACAAATAAAATCAGAAATTGTTTGGTTTTCCCAGGCAAGCGATAGTAGGTGTGAAAGAGAAACACTTAGGTTGCTTACGTATAGCGTTGTCCTTGTCGCGCTCGATTCGTATTAGCTCATCCCTACAGTAATTACGCACACACACAAAACGTGTGCGGATAGGCCGGTGCGCCAGTAGTAGTACTAGACAGTTTGCTCGGCGAATTTGTATGGAGTGTCGGGGGTCTGGTATTAGCGATCTTCGAATGGCCAGAAACGCGTAAGCGTTAGCCCCATTTAATTTAGCTTAGATTCAAAAAGTCATAAGCTCATGCCTAAATATTCCGTTGGCTGCTTCCGACAAGATACTCGGAAAAATCTGCACTACAAGTTCTTCCTTATTTATTCCTAGAGACTTATTATATTTATGTTAGCAACCTCGAGCGCGGTTTTTGTGAATTTGCTCTCTAGGAGTCGTGAGTTTTATTACTTCTACTCAAATAATGGACGTGAACTTGATAGTATGCTCACGATGTAATGCTCGCGTAGTGTAGGGCAGAAGCAGAAGTGTGTGTACCACAGTGGTATCCCAGCAGATAAGTGGTATGCTACTTACACCTATGAGGGATGAAAGTTCAATAATCCATCGTACAATCGTACGCGACGTGTGTCGCTCACTTGCGCCGCGATGCATGAGTGCCGCCGCGTCGCGCCGCGCCGCGCCGCGCCGCGTCGCGCCGCTCGACGTCGCTAAGCGCCGGTAATGTTCCGCACACCCAGCGCTACAGGTGCTTTGACCGACGTTTGTTTCTTTCTACTACAGACTGGGTCTGCGTTTGACCACAATTTCACCTGATGGGAAGTGACGATGTGATCGAAGATGTAGCCTACCCACTAAAAATGAACAAGTTTTTAGTGATTTTGATTTGAACAAACTCAGATTTTATATAATTATGTAAAAACACAGATTACGGCAAGGCATTCCACTTCCTTGACGTTCGCACTAAAAAGGATGACCCAAAACTTGTACCATGTAGGAGTGCCGTTGTGCGATATAATAAATGTTTTTATTTCAGGCGTAAAATACACATACAACAATAAAAATTAATATTCGTATGTAAAAAGTACAAAATAAAATAAAATACCTACAATTAAAAATAGATTTAGTGAATAAGTATCACATATTCGCACTCTGGTGCACCGTCAACCACGCCTTATAAATTGGGCTGCCGAGATAGCCACTCAAGCTACTCAGTATGCCATTCCTCGAATTTCTCAACCCGTCCCAAAAGGAAGCTATCCTAGATATAATTGACGAGCTCACTTTGACCCTTGTAATGGCGTACGATGCCGCAGCAGCGAAGCGTGGGGTACAGTGGCCCCGGGCGGCACATAGGGCACCTCCAATATCCTCAGTAGTGCGACAATTTAATATCTTTTATACTCAAGATATTTTGTTACTCAAACTAAAATTTAGTTTTTTTCACAAACGCACTGTAAGAAAACTCATTGAGATGAAGCCTTACACGTTATGAAACCTTGAGCCTCTAAAACTGGAGAAAATAATGACCTATTTTCGGTGTTACCGCGACGCCCTAGGCTGCCTAATGGAGGATCTCATTGAGACATGTTTATTGTTTACATTGTTTGTAACTTGTATTTGCATTAGAGTGTATTCACCGATTTGAAGATCGAACGCGGCCGGGTGCGCTCGCAACATGATACTCGTGCGCTAATTGAAGATCGACCGCGGCCGGGTGCGCTCGCAACATGATACTCGTGCGCTAATTGAAGATCGAACGCGGCCGGGTGCGCTCGCAACATGATACTCGTGCGCTAATTGAAGATCGACCGCGGCCGGGTGCGCTCGCAACATGATACTCGTGCGCTAATTGAAGATCGACTGCGGCCGGGTGCGCTCGCAACATGATACTCGTGCGCTAATTGAAGATCGACCGCGGCCGGGTGCGCTCGCAACATGATACTCGTGCGCTAATTGAAGATCGAACGCGGCCGGGTGCGCTCGCAACATGATACTCGTGCGCTAATTGAAGATCGACCGCGGCCGGGTGCGCTCGCAACATGATACTCGTGCGCTAATTGAAGATCGAACGCGGCCGGGTGCGCTCGCAACATGATACTCGTGCGCTAATTGAAGATCGACCGCGGCCGGGTGCGCTCGCAACATGATACTCGTGCGCTAATTGAAGATCGACCGCGGCCGGGTGCGCTCGCAACATGATACTCGTGCGCTAATTGAAGATCGAACGCGGCCGGGTGCGCTCGCAACATGATACTCGTGCGCTAATTGAAGATCGAACGCGGCCGGGTGCGCTCGCAACATGATACTCGTGCGCTAATTGAAGATCGACCGCGGCCGGGTGCGCTCGCAACATGATACTCGTGCGCTAATTGAAGATCGAACGCGGCCGGGTGCGCTCGCAACATGATACTCGTGCGCTAATTGAAGATCGAACGCGGCCGGGTGCGCTCGCAACATGATACTCGTGCGCTAATTGAAGATCGAACGCGGCCGGGTGCGCTCGCAACATGATACTCGTGCGCTAATTGAAGATCGACCGCGGCCGGGTGCGCTCGCAACATGATACTCGTGCGCTAATTGAAGATCGAACGCGGCCGGGTGCGCTCGCAACATTTTTTTTTTTTTTTTTTTTTTTATAATGATCTGTCTTAAATAGACATCCCATTAATATTACAATCTAGCCTACTAAGACTAATAAGTAATTTAACTTTGACTTAAATTGCTAAGTATAGTATAACTAAGAATGTGTCCATTAACACTTTTCTTACTGTCTCTATTTAAGCGAAGACACTTTGTTGATGTGTTCTTTACGGGTAGCACTAAAGTATGTATAGGTACTACGGTACACTGTCACTTCACTACACTAACTCAAAAGGTTTTGTCCTTTTGAGCCTTCTCACTAGGTCTGTGGTGTCGAGGAGCTGGATAGCCTCGACGTTCACGTGATGGTGAAGTCTACATTCGTGAGCTTCGGCGAACTTTTTAATAACACTAGTAACGAGGTCCACTTTCAGGTCCCGATGGAGGTCGTCATTTCGAATATACCACGGAGCGTTTACGATACCCCTGAGTACTTTGTTTTGGAATCTTTGTATCATTGCTACATTGCTTTGGTTGGTACACCCCCACAGCTGGATACCATACGTCCATATTGGCATGAGGATTTGTTTGTACAATAGTACTTTATTGTGCACTGACAACGTAGAATGCCTCCCAAGTAGCCAATACATTTTCCTATAGCGAAGTTCCAACTCGTCACGTTTCTTTTTGACATGTGCCTTCCAGCGAAGCTTTGCGTCTAGTGTCATGCCAAGGTACTTGGCCGTATTTTCGTACGGTATCGTCTTGCTATTGATGAACACCGGATGGTAATTTGGTCTTTTGTTAGTGAAATCTATGTGAATGGATTTAGATTCGTTGAGTTTGATTCTCCATTTTTTGGTCCAATCAAAGATGGTATTGATGGCTATTTGAACTTTTTCCACTGCTTCCTCTTGAGTGACCCCTGTGGCCATGATGGCTGTGTCGTCTGCAAAGGTTGCTATGGTATTCTCTTCTAACTCTGGAATGTCACAAGTGTACAATAAGTACAGGACCGGACCTAAGACACTTCCCTGTGGTACTCCAGCTTTTATTTGCTTAAGTTCTGAGTAAGCATCGTCTTGTCGCACTCTGAACATTCTTTGTGTTAGATAGGATTCTAAGAGGTCTGCGAACTGTTGTGGGAGCATATTTCTTAGTTTGAATATAAGGCCTTTATGCCACACTTTGTCAAATGCTTGTGCTACGTCCAAAAAGACAGTAGAACAAACTTTTTTTTTCTTCTAATGTTTTTTCGATAATGTTGGTGATTCTGTGTACTTGGTCTATTGTAGAATGTTTTTCTCTAAATCCGAATTGATAATCAGGGATCAATGTTTTTTCTTCTATGATGGGCTTCATACGTTTTAACAGTAGTTTCTCAAACAATTTGGACACTATTGGTAACAGTGATATCGGTCTGTATGATGTTACTTCATTGGGTGGTTTTCCAGGTTTAGCTATCATAATGACTTCGGCAACTTTCCACACATCGGGTACATATTTAAGTCTGAATGTAGCATTAATAAGAGTGGTAAGTTTGACTATGGCTTTACGTGGGAGGTTTTGTAAAACTTCTCCAGTAATGAGGTCATAACCAGGAGATTTCTTTTGTTTTAGTTTTTTGACCTCATTGTATACCTCTCTTGGAGTGACGAGTTTAATTTCTAGCTCATATTTCGATGTTTTGTTCAAAATAATGTTATCTGTAGTTTCTTCACTTTCTTGAAAGGTTTGCTCCAGGTGTTGTGCAAATCTAGTTGCCTTTTGTTCATTATTGATAGCCCAGCTTCCATTGGCTTCTTTTATTGGTGGAATCTGCATTATAGGCTTCTTTAGGTTTTTGGTCATATTCCATAGCGAGTAATCCGTTGTGCGGTCACATGTTAACTGACTTAATTGAGTATTCATAGATTCGTCGTTAAACTTCTGAATTTCCCTCCTAAGTCTTTTCGTAAGATTATTTAGTAGTTTTTTGTCTTGTGGTGCTCTCGTTGTGTGCCATTTTTGTCTCTGTTTCCTCTTTTCAATTATCAGGTTTCTAATTTCTATTGGATAGCAGTTATTTCTAATTCTTATTTTAACTTCAGGTGTATTTTTCCAAGCACATTGTTGTATATCTGTTATGAGGTTTCTCACATCATCTTCTAGCTGCTGTGGAGTTTTTAGTGGAACATTCAGATTAATCATAGAATTTAGATCTAATTTAAAACTTTCCCAATCCGTGTTCTTATTTACTAAGGTGGGGTTGTTCTCTCTCTGCACAATATTCTCACTTAAAGTCAGTATTATAGGTGAGTGGTCTGAGCTCATATCATAGCCTTCCTGAATGCTTAAAAAGTTAGGTGATATATTTTTGTAAATGAAAAAGTCTATGAGATCTGGAATTTTTTGCTGATCAGTCGGCCAATAGGTAGGCTTTCCCGTTGATATAACATTGCATTTCATATCTCTGATGGCAATTAGTAGCTCCTTTCCTTTGGTTGTGGTAAGCCTAGACCCCCAGAAGGTGTTTTTAGCATTCAAATCACCACCCAACAAGAATCTGTTACCAAGTCCTTTCAAAAAGTTTCTGTACTGCTCAGCCTTTAGTGCATGCTTTGGTGGGCAGTATATGGCTGATATAGTGATAGGATAGCGTTTGGTTTTAACACAAACAGCTACGGCTTGTATATGTTGTTCTTCAAAGTTATGCTCTTCATAATGGTAGATGTTTTCCTTTATTATCACGGCGCTACCTCCTCTAGCAGTGTTATTGGGATGCAGTGCATGATATGTTTTATAACCTTTGATCTGGATGTAAGATTCTTTGGTGAAATGGGACTCCGATATCAGACACACATCAATATTTTCTGTAGACAACACTGCCTGTAGTTCATGTCGATGTTGAAGGAGCCCATTTGCATTCCATGCCATTATTTTAAGTGACTTAATCATTTATGATGTTTTGAGGTAGCTATTTTGGTGCTATTTTCAAGTTGTTTTAATCTTTCATCGAATGAGGTCATCAGTTGTAGAATCTTATTTAATTTTACATCAACGTCCGAGCTATTTTGCTTAGGTTGCGTTTGGGATACTGGTCTCTGCTGAGCTCCTTTCGTAATTTGAGCAAATGAAACATTATTTGTGACATTTAGTTTAGCACTTGGTGTTTTTGTTTTGTTTGCACTTGGAACCTGGATGGTGGGCGCAGAAACATTTTTCCTTGCTAGTTTATTTTTTATGGTTTGCAATTCTTTGGCAACTATGCATCCTCTGTAATTGGCAGGATGTGGTTCGCCGCAGTGGACACACTTTGGCTTTGATTCTGCTGGTTTAGTACAATCCCTAGTTAGATGCTTACCGGTGCACTTTACGCACCTAGGCTCTTTAGAACAATACTTTTGTGTGTGACCATAAGCTTGACACCTTTTGCATTGTGGGATCAGCTTAGAAGTTTTAACTGGTTGAATGTCCACTTTGCAGCCCAAAATAGACTTAATGCCGTAGATTTTGTTTATGTCTTCGTCTTTTTGAAATGAAAGCATAAACATGTTGAGCGGTTCCTTACTCCTCCAGCTGAGTTTGTTAACCGCATCTTGAATTTTAAAGCCTTTGAGAATAAGGTCTTCAGCTATTCTCTCAGGCAGGCACGAGGAATGTAAGTTTTTAGCCATCACTCGAATCGGTCTGTCCTGTTTGTTCTCATAAGAGTGCCAGAGACAGTTGTTTTGTAACAACAGCTTGCTTATGGCTCTGTACGAGTCTTCATCTTTGGCGTTAATTTTTACGGTCTCTCCGCTCATCATTTTAACGATAAACGAATCTTTTATGACACTCGTCGCTAGAAGATCGTAAAATTTCTGGTAGTCTTTAATATTTTCGACTACTATGGGTGGTGGTAAAGGTGTTTTCTTTACCTTTAGTTTTTCTTTATCATTTTGGCTGGAGTCTTCTCCTTGTAGTGGGGACAGTGAAGTATTCAATTTCCGCTTCTTCCTGCTTTTCTGACGCACCCACTCAGTTTCTCTCGCGAGATCCTCTTCATCTGTCTCATACTGGACTGCTACAGAAGGAACCTCGTTTGTAGTCTGTTTCTCCGAAACAACCTTATTCTGCTCCCTCCTCTGGAGTTCTTCTATTTGACTTTTGAGTTCGTTTACCAAACTCTCCAGTCTTTTCCGTTCTACTTTTTCTCTCTCGTAATGTTGGTATAGTAAGCGTTCAGTTTCCGTTTTAATTGTAATTTCACCGGACGAAGCCATAATTACAAGGTATAGCTACGCCTTAACAATTGTTTACAATTATTATCTGGGTCATTGCGATGACCACGAAATACAGACGCGCGCGACGACAACTACGGTACGCGGCGCGGCATAGGTTGCAGCGTCAGCGCTTTATCCGAGCACGAACTAGGGCAAGAGCGCGAGACGCGACCTTTCTGTGCGGAAGTTGTGCGATCACTACGCTAATTGAAGATCGAACGCGGCCGGGTGCGCTCGCAACATGATACTCGTACGCTAATTGAAGATCGAACGCGGCCGGGTGCGCTCGCAACATGATACTCGTACGCTAATTGAAGATCGAACGCGGCCGGGTGCGCTCGCAACATGATACTCGGGCGCTAATTCAGGTTTCAAGTGTCGATGAAAAATGTTTTTATTGTGTGTCTGTTTTTCGATTGACTATTTGAAGTCATCGCATCACGATATTTTACAAATTGTATTTCCGGTCAATCCCCACCTATCTCAAATGATCGCAAAGGATTGCCGATATTCAATTTCTATAATTGGATTTTTGATGAAAGAACTATTTTTGTAGCCGGGAATGGAACTCGTTGATTTTGAAAAAAATACTCTCCCTTAATACACCAGCCGAAAGTGTAGCTAATAAGGAGGGTATCAAGTGTCACCTGAAAATGAAGAATTTTCTCAAAAACTTACGAATTGATTTGATGGGTTACTTTGGGTGAAACATTCCTGGGGAAAATAGGGTCGATTTGCATGTTTTTTTTTTAAATTTAGCTATTGAACATTTTTCAAATGTTTAAAAATACAGTTTCTAATTTCTCCAAAATTTTACCGATGTTTTCTAAGAACAAAACTTTCTCACTGCAAGGAAAAAGGTACCCACCCCGAAAGGCCCAAAATTTTGCCACACACTGTATTTTATTATATATTTTACGTATTCAGTTTAATAACTCCTTTTCCTATGGTTTCAGCGGAGCAGCGGCGCTGCGTGCGTGAGGTGGCGGCAAGCGGCGTGTTCGCGGCGCTGTGCGGAGCGGACAGCGCGGCGGAGAGCGCGGCGGACGCGCAGGCGGGCGCGGGCGCGGGTGCGGGCGCGGCGGCGGACGCGCGCTCGCCGCTCGAGCGCCGCGCGCCGGCCGCCGCCTGCAGCACGCCCATCGCGCGCGACTAGCGCCCGCCCCGCCGCCCCCGCCGCCCCCGCCGCCCCCGCCGGGTGCCGCGACAGACAGGTGGACTGTATCTTGAGAGATTGCGTCGTTTGTATTGTTTGCGAACGCTTTTCGCGTACGACATTAGTATTTCGTTCGGTCGCGGTGTAGTCGCTAGGAGTGCTTTTTGTTTTGAAATAGTACGTTTTCGGGGCTCCGGCGGCCTCTACGCCGTTTAGTGTAATTTTTGGGCTTCAAAAGTCAGGAGTAGTTAGTCTTCTATCGTTTTGGGTCCCATCGTCGCGATCGGACTCAAATTAGAATCAATTCGGTCCATCGGCGCCTCCCCGCGCGCGTCGCGGCCGCTCGGGCTGCCGCTCGCGGCTGGCGGCTCGTCTCCGCAAGTGGCGGGTCCGACCCGCGCGCGTCGCGCCCGCTCGGGCTGCCGCTCGCGGCTGGCGGCTCGTCTCCGCAAGTGGCGGGTCCGACCCGCGCGCGTCGCGCCCGCTCGGGCTGCCGCTCGCGGCTGGCGGCTCGTCTCCGCAAGTGGCGGGTCCGACCCGCGCGCGTCGCGCCCGCTCGGGCTGCCGCTCGCGGCTGGCGGCTCGTCTCCGCAAGTGGCGGGTCCGACCCGCGCGCGTCGCGCCCGCTCGGGCTGCCGCTCGCGGCTGGCGGCTCGTCTCCGCAAGTGGCGGGTCCGACCCGCGCGCGTCGCGCCCGCTCGGGCTGCCGCTCGCGGCTGGCGGCTCGTCTCCGCAAGTGGCGGGTCCGACCCGCGCGCGTCGCGCCCGCTCGGGCTGCCGCTCGCGGCTGGCGGCTCGTCTCCGCAAGTGGCGGGTCCGACCCGCGCGCGTCGCGCCCGCTCGGGCTGCCGCTCGCGGCTGGCGGCTCGTCTCCGCAAGTGGCGGGTCCGACCCGCGCGCGTCGCGCCCGCTCGGGCTGCCGCTCGCGGCTGGCGGCTCGTCTCCGCAAGTGGCGGGTCCGACCCGCGCGCGTCGCGCCCGCTCGGGCTGCCGCTCGCGGCTGGCGGCTCGTCTCCGCAAGTGGCGGGTCCGACCCGCGCGCGTCGCGCCCGCTCGGGCTGCCGCTCGCGGCTGGCGGCTCGTCTCCGCAAGTGGCGGGTCCGACCCGCGCGCGTCGCGCCCGCTCGGGCTGCCGCTCGCGGCTGGCGGCTCGTCTCCGCAAGTGGCGGGTCCGACCCGCGCGCGTCGCGCCCGCTCGGGCTGCCGCTCGCGGCTGGCGGCTCGTCTCCGCAAGTGGCGGGTCCGACCCGCGCGCGTCGCGCCCGCTCGGGCTGCCGCTCGCGGCTGGCGGCTCGTCTCCGCAAGTGGCGGGTCCGACCCGCGCGCGTCGCGCCCGCTCGGGCTGCCGCTCGCGGCTGGCGGCTCGTCTCCGCAAGTGGCGGGTCCGACCCGCGCGCGTCGCGCCCGCTCGGGCTGCCGCTCGCGGCTGGCGGCTCGTCTCCGCAAGTGGCGGGTCCGACCCGCGCGCGTCGCGCCCGCTCGGGCTGCCGCTCGCGGCTGGCGGCTCGTCTCCGCAAGTGGCGGGTCCGACCCGCGCGCGTCGCGCCCGCTCGGGCTGCCGCTCGCGGCTGGCGGCTCGTCTCCGCAAGTGGCGGGTCCGACCCGCGCGCGTCGCGCCCGCTCGGGCTGCCGCTCGCGGCTGGCGGCTCGTCTCCGCAAGTGGCGGGTCCGACCCGCGCGCGTCGCGCCCGCTCGGGCTGCCGCTCGCGGCTGGCGGCTCGTCTCCGCAAGTGGCGGGTCCGACCCGCGCGCGTCGCGCCCGCTCGGGCTGCCGCTCGCGGCTGGCGGCTCGTCTCCGCAAGTGGCGGGTCCGACCCGCGCGCGTCGCGCCCGCTCGGGCTGCCGCTCGCGGCTGGCGGCTCGTCTCCGCAAGTGGCGGGTCCGACCCGCGCGCGTCGCGCCCGCTCGGGCTGCCGCTCGCGGCTGGCGGCTCGTCTCCGCAAGTGGCGGGTCCGACCCGCGCGCGTCGCGCCCGCTCGGGCTGCCGCTCGCGGCTGGCGGCTCGTCTCCGCAAGTGGCGGGTCCGACCCGCGCGCGTCGCGCCCGCTCGGGCTGCCGCTCGCGGCTGGCGGCTCGTCTCCGCAAGTGGCGGGTCCGACCCGCGCGCGTCGCGCCCGCTCGGGCTGCCGCTCGCGGCTGGCGGCTCGTCTCCGCAAGTGGCGGGTCCGACCCGCGCGCGTCGCGCCCGCTCGGGCTGCCGCTCGCGGCTGGCGGCTCGTCTCCGCAAGTGGCGGGTCCGACCCGCGCGCGTCGCGCCCGCTCGGGCTGCCGCTCGCGGCTGGCGGCTCGTCTCCGCAAGTGGCGGGTCCGACCCGCGCGCGTCGCGCCCGCTCGGGCTGCCGCTCGCGGCTGGCGGCTCGTCTCCGCAAGTGGCGGGTCCGACCCGCGCGCGTCGCGCCCGCTCGGGCTGCCGCTCGCGGCTGGCGGCTCGTCTCCGCAAGTGGCGGGTCCGACCCGCGCGCGTCGCGCCCGCTCGGGCTGCCGCTCGCGGCTGGCGGCTCGTCTCCGCAAGTGGCGGGTCGAAAGCTTCTAGACTAGAGCTTTCCATTTCCGCAAGTGGCGGTCCGACTATAGCCGGGCACCGTTAATCAAATCGTTAACTTCGTTAATCCGCTACAAAAACCGTTAACATTTTTTAAAGTTAATCCGTTAATCAAAATGTTAACTTCGTTAATTAACGATTACCGGATTAACGAGTTAATGGCCAGCTATAGGTCCGACCCGCGCGCGTCGCGATCGCAAGTCCTGTGTAACTTTCATATCGAAGCTGCTTTACTGTAAATAAAAATATAATTAGATTGCCTTAACATGTTGAAGATAAATAAAATGTATGTGTTGTGCGGCGCCTCTTGTCGCACGCCGCCGGAATGTGCCGCGGAACATTCCGGCGCGCTCGTTCACGCTGGTGCTCTTACTCGTACATTGTTACTAATTAAATATAAAATGATGTGTTGTGTTATCAAATTATTATAAATATTGCAATACTTATATATAAATGTACACTAGATGTGTACATTTAACGACGCGCTGGTCGTTGAACACAATTAGAAATTCAATATAAAATGATTGTATTGCAACTGCGCAGACGCGGAGTGAGCTGCACTCGGTAGCGTACTGAACCGATCAAATACTCGAAAAACAAATTTAAACACGTCAAATCATTCTTGCTACTAATTACTATCATATTATGTAATAAATTAATTTCAAAATGTAATTACAAGAGAATTTCTAATACTTGCCTGTAATTTGCACTGTAGTATAAAGCTGTGCGCGTGCGGGCCGCGCGTGCGAGCCGCGCGTGCGAGCCGCGCGTGTGAGCCGCGCGTGCGGACGTCACACAAGCGTCATGTTTAGGTAGGTTTTGGATCTTTTACAATGTATGTCTTAATTTAGAATTAATCTCGATAGTCACGTGATCTGATTGTTGTTGTGTGTCCGAGTGTGCGTGTGCGTCGCCTCCTGCCGACACGTTCCCTACAAGCGTCGCGTCGTGTTGGACGCGGACACTAAACTTGTTGAAAACAATATCAGTCGAATATTAAGAATATTTGAGTCCCGCTGCGCGCCACTCGCGCCACTCGCGCCACTCGCGCCACGCGCGCCACTCGCGCCACTCGCGCCACGCGCGCCACTCGCGCCACTCGCGCCACTCGCGCCACTCGCGCCACTCGCGCCACGCGCGCCACTCGACGCACTGTTGTATGAATATGTGTGCACTGATACAGTACGCACGTGCTCGTGGTGTTCTAGTATTATAATATATGACGCATTTATATATGTAATAGTATATAGTTATCTCGGAGTATACTCGACTGTTGCCAAATTTTCATTAGTGTATCGAGCGTCCTCGGTGTTATGTATAGTGTATCTACCTCCGTATCTGTAAGTGTGTTGTACATGTATGCACCTGACAGCCGTCGGTCGAGCGGACATCATTTTGCGATGTAAAGTATTTTTATATATCGGTAAAGGCTAATGTAATAAATAGTTCGCGCGGCGGACGCGTTCGGTGTATAATACATACGATATTATGTTTAGTAGGTATGTGATATCGCAACGAAGCATGTTTATCGTAAGTTCGTCGCTTGTACTCGACCGGGACCCTGTTGTAATGTTGTTCAACTTGCCAATATGTCTCAATGTATTCATGTTTTCGCACTGACGTCAGTGCGTCGGACGCACGACGTCTTTTCAATACTTGATTGTAATTGTTAGCGTCAAAGAGAGAAATTATATATGTAATAATAGATTATACATGTTATAGTGGAGACGATGTAGAAGTTAACTAGCTATATATCGAGCCGTTGTTGTTGTGCTTGTTCTGTCTCGTACCGTTACTAACTTCCTTAAGAGTTCAGGTCTCCATATACATACGTTGATGCATTTAGATCGCTTCATATCTAGTTATTATAAGATGTTGTGATTGTGCCGCTTATTTTCAAACAGTATTTGAATGTAACATGTATCGAACGTGACGCCCGAGTGTTCAAGGGTAGATAGTTAATATGTTAATACTTGATATTGTTTCCACTGCCAATGTACTAGTTGAAGCGAGCCCCGCCTACGGGGCCTGAATGTGTCTGACTGTGCGTACTGTGCAGTGCCGTGCGGGGCTGCAGTGCGCTCCTCCGGCGCCGGGCCTGCGTGCGCTCCTCCGGCGCCTGCGGAGCGGGTCGCGACGTCGGTGTCCATGTTTCAAAACTCTAAACTAAATAAACAACGATTTATTTGAAAAATATATTGTTGTGAAGTCTCAGATTTTCTCCCGAACCGAGTTGTACTGCGCTCGTGCAGGACGTGTAGTAGAAAGCTAGCTGGCAGTGCCCGCGAGTGTGCACAGCGAGCCCCGCGAGTGCACACAGCGAGCCCCGGGGGTGCACACAACGAGCCCCGTGTGTGCACACATGGAGCCCGACTGGATGTGTTTGTATTTAAAGCACTGTACCATTATTTTTAGAATATTTTCTGTACTTCCCGGAATTCGCTCCACATTCCAGACTCCACATATTTTGAGTACGATTTACTTACTAATGCAAAATAAAAGATGTGGTTATTTTAAAATATACTTTTATTTATTCTGAAACCTACGCTATGAGGTCATTTTAAATTAGTGATTCTTGTGCTACTTGTCGACACTCTCCAACGTATCTGCGACTAATTTAAATTGACCTTATAATCACCTATATTAAATGATAAAATACAGCTACAATAGGTATAGTCAGACTCATGTTGGCAAGCGCCCCGCCGCGCCGCGCCGCGCCCCGCCGCGCCGCGCCGCGCCCCGCCGCGCCGCGCCCCGCCGCGCCGTCACCCGCGCGTCGGGGAGCGACAAACTCATGTTCAGTTTGGATTTATCTCTAGCCATAACACATCATACAATCAAATCTGTAGTTTATATAAAGTAATAACTTGCATTGTGCATTTTTGAGAAAATTAATAAATACTGCATATTTAGATTTTGAAAAAGTAGGTCAGAAAAGAAAAAAATGGAATGTTTCCCTTAAATAACCTATCAAATCAAAAAAAATTGAGCCATATCAAAAATCTTGTTCATTTAAATTTCATGGTACCTACTAATGTTGGATTAATTAGCATTTGCAGCAACTATAATCTGCTAAATTTATATTAGCATTAATCAAATAAATTGTATTATTAATAATAATTTACCGGCGACACTCACGTTTAAATTGGAGTAATCCAATTTTTTTTCATAGTTAAATAAATAGTAATTGCGAAATTCGATGAATGCTAAAATTCATCGCTTAGCACCTTTATCCGCACGAATGCGTACTGCGGCGATTTGCGTTTGCTAATGTTGTTGCGATTGCGAATCAACGGCTTCGACTGCGTGATATTTAAATCAATTTTGTGTGATGTTGTTACTCATCGAGCACTTTGACGCCAAAAACACAAAGGAGAGTAGTTTAGTTTCATTTTTTCAATAACTTCATAATTCACGTTATGTAATACTGAAATTACGCACGACATTGTAAATATACAAATGCGAAATTTCATATTAGCAATTAGCGTCGCAATAGCACAGCATGTTAACGAATAATATTTTACATGCTAATGAAATTAATGAAAAATACAAATAATTTACATTATTAGTAGGTACCTGGGTACCTCAGTAGGTACCCTGAAGATCCCAAAATTGTGAAACACCCTGTATTACTATTTTCCGGTTACAATAAATAGTGTCGATTGGATTAATTAATAAATTAGACATAAACTATACAAGTACGTGGAAGGTGAGTACAGTGTAGGCCAGTTACACACTACTGGTTATTGTTCCTACAGCGAGTGCAGCCGCGGCTCCCGGGACCACTGCTACTGCTGGTACAGCGCCGCGCGCACAGCACCGTATGGTAGCGAGTTACACTTTATTTAAAAACATATTTACATTACGTCATATATTTATATTTAAAGTATGCGTTGATTCCTGCCTACGTAAATATTAGGAATCTATATTTTTAATTCTATACAGACTAACATCAATAATCTCATAATAAGTATAGAGGCTATAAAGAGTCATTAAAGGTGTATGCATAATTGTATTACACTACATGTGTATTGTTTTGATATTTCATATGATAAGTATTTCTTTATCAGAGACCAAATATACTGAGCCCTTTCGAAAACTAACAGATTCGGCCATAAATACTATCCTACTATATACACGCACAAAAGTAGGCACCGTCGACAGAGGTAGCGCTCTGGCACTACGCTAGTGTATCCTCTCCATTCGCCGGGATAGCCACTCGCCGGCCGCAGATACTGTTCGTTGTGCGGTGTGGTCAGGCGGGCGCGGCGGGCGGCGCGGCGGGCGGCGCGGCGGGCGGCGCGGGCGGCGGCGGGTGCGGTCGCGGCGCGGGCGCGCGCGGCGGCGCCAGCACCGCGTGCGGCACGCACACCGTGCGCCCGCCCAGCTGCAACAAGACAGCAACATTCGTTCAGACCCGGCTCCGTCGCCGTTCGCCCCGTGAGGGTCGCCCGGCGCGTACCTGCACGGCGACGTGTCCGCGGCGCGCGGCGCCCACGACGAGCACGGCGTCGCCCTGGCGCAGGCGCGCGGCGCCGCCCTCCTCCGCCCACTCCGCCGTCACCACGCGCTGCTGCGGGTAGCCCAGCTTCACGCCGCCCGCCACGGTGTACGCGCGCGGCGGCGGCAGCGGCGGCGGCCGCTCCTGCGCGCACAAACGACACGTCAGCACGGGGGGCTCGAGCCGGCGGCGCTCGCTCGCACGTTACTCACCAGGTCGAGTCCAAAGAGTGAGCAGGTGCGCTTGACGAGCGCGGGGTCGCACTTGTCGGGCGGCTCAGGCGGCGGCGTGCCGGCGATGGGCGCGGGGCGCGGCCGGGGCGCGGGCGCGGCTAGCGGCGCCGCGGGGCGCGGCCGCGCGCCCCGCCGCCGCCACGCCGCCTGGATGCACTCGGCCGCCGCCGCGCGCCGCGCGCGACGCATGCGCTCCAGCACCTGCACCACATAAGATAATATCGGTGAACTTGGAGCAGAAGGAAGATTTAAGGCACACTACACCGTTACTAATTAGATACATAGAAGACAAAGATTCATGAAACAGTCCGCTTCTGCGAAGTAGCCAACATGCACATAAGAAACAATATCGGCGGCGGCTGAGCAGAGAACTCTTCTTAGCAGACGACTAGCGACCGTAGTGTTGACTTCAATTTTAAATAATACGTAACGTACCTTGTTCTCTACACTTATAAATTGCCCATGTCATGTACCTATCTTGTATGTATCTTATTAACTATCCTTCATGTATCTTAGCAAATTTTCTGCTTCAGTGTGTCTTAGTGTTCATACATGTGTATATATTTAGTATCTATTCGTGAGTACCTGTAATTGGCTTTCTATTAACTATCCTTCTGTATATACTTACTGTAAGAGCTGTTGGTTCTCCAATAAATAAATAAAATAAATATGTTTTGTCATAATCTAACAAAAAATCTAAAAAACAATGTTCTACAGTTCCTTGCTGTATTTTTGGGTAGTGATTCTTTTCCGATATGGCGGTAGAGTCATTGTGATAATTGACGTTCATAAGTGCGTCTGTGATAAATAAAGAAGTTTAGTTTGAGGCCGCGCTGTAGAGACGGACGGCATGGGGGGCGACGCACCTGGCGCATGCCCTCGCTGAGGAACACGTGCCGCTTGCCGAGCGCCCAGGCGACGGCGGCGGGCGAGGCGGGCGCGGGCGGCGCGGCGGCGGCCTGCACGGCGCGCAGCACGGCGGCGCACGCGGCGCCCGACTCGTCGCCCGCGCGCGCCGCCCGCGCCGCGCGCGCCCGCAGCGCTAGGTACCGCGTGCCGAACGCGCGGAACCGCATGCGGTGCGGGTACCCGCTCGCCATCAGCTGCGTCGTCTCCAGGATCTGGAGGGCTCGCACCTGAAACCGATTGAGGTGGCGCCGTAACAAACGTTTCACAATGTGGACGAGCCGTATTACGTTAAGCGCGTTAGTCCGCTACTTCACTGGGACGACACGACGGCGCGGCGCGGCGGCCGGGGACGACACGACGGCGGCCGGGGACGACACGACGGCGGCCGGGGACGACCGCGGTCGTGTCTGATATTATACTGAAAGCCACCACCTCGGTTTACATGTTCATACCAAACGTGTTCAAGGCGGGCTATAAGAGTACCTAAACCTGAAGTTCCTGTCTTGTTGAGCGGAACTCCAAGTATCTGGGCGAAGCAAGTAGGTACCTGGGCCTCCGGTCGCCGGCCGGGGGACTTGTCACACGACAAGAACGTACGAGTGAGTACCCCGCCCCGGTGAAAAACAATCATGGAGCGAAATAGAAGCGGTTATTACGGGCAAGTGTACAAAATGAGGTGAAGTTGAATTATTAATTGCAAACCTTAATTTAGTTTTCTTTGCCTTAACAGTCAATTTTAGTATGAAAGTTTTCGTGAGTTAATGTGGTCGACTAATTCGACAAACTACATGAGTACGTCGCTTTGTTTAATACTTTAACAGTCAAATCCATGAAACTCCAATTGAGCGAATAATTCATGTTAAATAACATAAAAAAATCGAGGTATCTACATACCTACCTAGTAGTGGAATTTTTTCTTTTTTCTTTAGCGTCGGTTTTATTAATTTATTTATTATTTTAGGAAAACTATAGCTAAACTTATTATCAGTCGCGTTTGCACCTCCGACTAGAGCGGTCGTTACAAATTTCAGTGGCTACTCCGACGCCGACCTACATTTCGCGCAGCGTTGATAATACGCTACCGTGATGGCACAATCTAAGCGCTCGGACGCCATCTTGATGAACGAGTTTCTAGCCTTCGTGCAGAACAAACTGGACGTGATGGATGAGGTCAGCCTGCAGCAGATCTGCACGACCAGCTACACGGAGGCGGACATCCTCCCAGCCAAGAAGGTCCTGTCTGACACCGTCGTGACATCCGTTCGCCTGGGAACACGGCAGAAGGATGGAAGCGGAAAAAAGGACCTCCAGGACATCTTCAGGGTTTTTAAGGAAACTGATCCTGATGATGTCCCTACGTGCGTGGCGAAAGATCTTTGCCGCCTTCCGCCTATAACGTGGGATCATGTGGACACGAACTGCGTTTTGAAGGATATAATGTTATTAAAAACCGACGTTAACGAGCTTAAAAGGAAACTTGAAGCCTGAGAATTCACGGTTTCAGAGTTGAGGCGTGAGCTCGTGGCGTCACAGAATTCTGCGACGACAAAACTGCCGTCGCCTGCTTCGAACCAAACCGTGACCGTGCGCCGTGCCAACAAAACTAAAACGCGACTCAGCACTCCCGCGGTGGTGACATATGAAACCGATACACCGCGGGTCATCGCTTCGCCTACCGAGTCACTGCAGGTTGTTGAACGAGTGACCCCTCCGTCATCCGTCGTCGTGCCTCAGCCTGTGACGTCAGCTGCTGCTGCACCGCCACCTCCATCCCGGTGTCAGGAGCAGTCTTACGCCCAGGTATCCCGAGCCTCGCAGCCAGCAACATGAGCTGCGTTACGAACTACTTATGCAGCTGCCCGTAACCTGACCAACGACGGCTTCACGCTCGTGGAGAAAAAGCGCCGGCTTCGACAGATTAGCCGTAATGATCGTGGCGCCGCCACGGTTACAACTTCGACGTTGCGTGTTGTAACCCCGACCAACAAGATATACCTCTCTCGCCTGGACAAAGAGACGAAGCGTGAAGAAGTCCTTCGATACGTCTGGGAGAGAATAAGCATGTACCGGAATTCGCGTGAGGAGCCCATCAACGTGAGTTTGTCGCGGATGGAGCAGACTAGGACCACTGACTTCAAGTCCTACGCGCTCCAGGTTCCAGCGGAACACGCGAAGGTGTTCCTCGCCCCGGACTTCTGGCCTGCAGGGTAGTCTACCGCCGGTACACGGAAAGTAGGCGACAACAAGTCCCTGTTGTAGCTTCATAAAAATAGTTTTTAATATTATAATATGTACGTTATTATTTCTGTAAGGTATATATAATATGGGTCTTAGAATTACTTTAGTCACTAATGTAACTATTGTTATCTTAAGTTGCCTGAAATAAAGAAGTAATAATATAATCAAAGAAAACTAAATATTAGTATAATGTAGGTATAAATGTATGGACAGGTTGGTGGTTGGTTTTATGATATTTTATCAAAGAATTCTGAAGATATTAGATTTTGGAAGATGTTTTCCGTCATTATGAATAAATCAACGTATTAAGAATAATTTATGTTAAAGTCATTAAAGTCATTAATCGTTATACACAGATTCGGAATCAATGTCATGCTCATAGTCTCGTGTTCAGTCGACGACGACATCATCACAAACGGAGGCGCATGCCGCACCCTGAATCGTGTCCACATAAGAAATGTACCTACCTACGTGGTATCGGCACCAGTGAGACAACATCCGGTGGCGCTCCGGCGCCGGCCCGGCAGGAAGCGGCCCGGCGGCGCGGGGCCGGCTGCGGAGTGCCGCGCGGGTAGGTACCTGTTTGGCGACGGTGGCGCGCTCGAAGAGCATGGGCGTCTCGGTGCCGTTGGCGCGCACGCAGCGCACGAAGTGCGGCCGCGCGTGCACCAGCGTGCGCAGCAGGTTGTCGAGCCGCGTGTGGAAGTCCTGCGTGAACGTGGAGTCGGGCGCCGCGGTGGGCGACGCGCGGAAGTACCCGCCGCCCGCGCCCGCGCCCGCGCCCGCGCCCGCGCCCGCGCCGCCGCCCGCCGCGCGTGCCTTCAGCTCGGCGCCGAACAGGTGCGTGGCGAAGCCGAACTCGCAGGCGCGCGCCTCGAACGCCGCGAGCAGCTCGTCGGGCACGGCGTCGCGGTTGGCCTCCAGGAAGTCGGCCGCGTCGTACGTCACCTCGCCCGCGTAGTGCCGCACGGCGAACCGGCGCGGGTGCGGCGGCCGCGCCTCCGCCAGCCGCGGGTGGCCCCTGCAACGAGCGGGAGGGTGAGCGGGGCCGCGGGGCGCGCGGGGCGCGGGGGGGCGCGACGTACCGGTGCGCGTGCCTGATGCGCGCCACGTACTGGTCGGGCTCGCCGCGCGCGGCGCACTCGGCGTCCAGCGCCGCCAGCAGCCCGCCGCGCAGGCTGGACACCAGGTCGATGCACGGCACGTTGTCCACGTACTCCAGCTCGGGCGCGCCGCGCACGCCCTCCTCGCGGCACGACTCGGCCGACGACTTGAACACGTGCGTGTTGTAGAAGTGCTGCATGGTCTCCGCGCACAGGTTGGCGCACAGCTGCTCGAGCCGCGACGGCGCCGCGTCCTCGAACCCGAACATGTCCAGGATGCCCACGAACCCGTCCGTGGCGTGCCGCACGGCGTCGTTGAGCGCCGCCATGGAGCGCGCGCCGGCGCGCCCGCGCCCGCCGCCCTCCGCCGCCGACGCGCGCCGCGACGACGCCGCGTCCTGCAACGCGAACGAGCCGCGTCAGGGGCGCCCGCTCCGCCGGGAGCTCGCGGCGTGCGCGCGGGGCCGAACCTACCTGGTTGTGAACCGACTCGTTGGAGTCGGACGAGAGCGTCCCGAGCGTGGAGCCGAGCCGCTTGAGCGAGTTGGCGCGGCGCACGATGGTGGCAACGGTGCGGCAGTACAGCGCCTTGGCGAGCGCGTCGCGCGCGGCGGCGGCGGCGGCGGGCGTGGCAGGCGCGCGCACGGCGCGGGCGGCGCGCGCGCGGCCCGGGGCGCGCGACGCCAGCCCGCGCAGCAGCGCCGGCGCGGGCACGCCCAGCAGCGCGGCGGCGGCCGCCAGCTCGCCGTCGGCGGCGGGCTCGGCGCCGCCCTCCGCGCCCTCCGCGAACTGCACGTTGCCGAGCAGCAGCACGGCCGCCAGCACGCGCACCACGTCCAGGAACGGGATGCCGAGGATGACGAGGCACGTCTTCCAGGCGTGGAAGCGCGCCGCGTCGTCCGGCTCGGGGCGGCGCGGCTGCGGCGCGGCCAGGTAGCGCAGGTCCTGCGGCGAGTACCCGTCCAGGTGCAGGCGCGCGCGCTCGTCGGCGGCGAGGCCGGCCAGCATGTGGTAGAAGATGTGGTAGTTGCGCTCGGCGGGCGGCGGCCGCACCACGCGCGTCTGCTCCAGGAAGTAGCAGTGGATCTTGGTGCGGTAGAGCGCGCCATCCGTCACCTGCACCTCGATGAAGTGCCCCTGCGGAGGGACGGGAGGGGCGGGTGAGCGCGGGCGGGGCGCGGGCGGGGCGCGGCGGGGGCGCGGTACTCACGATGCGGCTGGAGTTGGAGTTGGCGGGCGTGGCGGCGGTGCCGAGCGCGCGCAGCACGGTGAAGGCGGCGGCGAGGTGCTTGAAGGCGTCGGTCTCGGGCCCGCCGCCCGCCACGTCGAACAGCCGCCGCAGCAGCACCATGGACGCGTACGTCTTACCCGACCCGGACACGCCTGCAACCAACCGCACACGATGCACTTACCCCGCGCACAAACTTTGCATATTTTGTGCCCGAAACACTCCAGCGAGTAGATACACCGTAGCCGTACACTGAAACCTATTTGCTCAAGTGACAGTTCTCTTTCCTCAAGTGTTTTCTGGAAGAACTCTTTTTAGAGTTAAGCCGCTCGCTTTGTGCATGTACTTTATAATCCACAATGTGAATATTCTGTGTACAATAAAGAATATAAGAAAAAATAAATAATCGAGATTGAATCAATAAGTCCATAACGAAGGAATCAATCGGAGGTGCAGATGTTGGACGAGGCCTTGCAGTTGCGACGTGGTGACGAATAACAGCGATGTTAAAGCGATGTGGCGACCATACTCACAGAATCACCTAAAATACACCACCGAAATAGGTTCGAAGAGCATTGTAGCCAGCGAAATTACTGGGCATATAAGACTTAATATCTGATGTCTCGGGGTGATGAGCGCAATGCAGTGCTACGCAGTGCTTTTTACGGTATTAAAAGTTCTGGGTGGCACTGCAATTGTTATGGGCAGGCGTGGCGCTTACCATCAGGCGAACGACTCGCTCGTCACATTCCTCAGTTCGATAAAAAAAAATACCCATATCCAGAGAAGAGATCAGAGATTCAACCCTAAAAAAAAAAATAAGTTCTGGAAGTAAACGTAGAAGCAACTGTTTGAAGAAGTTAGAAACGCTGTCTTGAACTTTTTTTTTTATTATTTGCTAGGCAAACATTTGATCGCTGTCTCACCTGATGGAAAGTGATGACGCGGTCGACGATGGATCATGCTTGCCTAGAAGATACCGATTCACTCGGGACTTGAAGACACCTAGATTGTAAGTATCGGGAAACAGAGACGCTAGTAAGGTGTTCCATTCCTTGGCTGTTCGCATTATGAAAGTTGAAGCGAAACTCTTTGTTCTGGCAGAAGGAATGTCTACCATAAATGGATGCCGAGTTTCCGTACGTCTTGTTGTCCGATGGTAGAAAGGAGATGGAGGAATTAACTCATGTAATTCCATCGCACACTCACCGTGATACATCACGGTGAGATATTTTACAGGATGATGTATCACCGTGATACATCATCCTGTAAAATACCGACAGGCTGGCAACTTTACGTCGATGCTCAAGACTTTGAAGCTTAGCTTCAACCAAGGCATCGTTATCAATAAGTTTTTTTGCCCGCCTTTCAATGGAGTCCAAAGCCTCGAGCTGATACTTAGCCGAGCCGTCCCAGAGATGACTGCAGTATTCCATGCATGATCGGACTTGTGCTTGGTAAAGGTTAAGAAGCTGTCCCGGCGTGAAATACCGCCTGACCTTCCCCAGGACTCCTAACTTTTTTGCAGCTAATGAGGCTTTGTACTCAATATACGAGCCAAAATTAAGGTTGGATGTCAGAGTGACACCCAACAGCTCAAGATGGTCTGCTACCGGTACGGAAACATCACGGAAAGTTGGAGTCAGGTTGAAAGGACTCCGTTTTGCGGTGAATAGACACGCCTGGGTCTTTGAGGCATTGAAATTTACAAGATTGGCATCGCCCCATTCGGAGACTACATGCAAAGAAAAATTCATGCGCTCGACCATTGCCTCCCTGTGAGACTGTATTTGTACTCCGCTGGCTCGTGTCTCAGGTATCTATGTCTCTACAACGGTGCTGTCGTCTGCATAACCAAAAATACCAGGTTTAAGCAGATCGTTGATATGTAGCAGGAATAGCGTTGCAGAGAGAACTGACCCTTGAGGTACCCCGGCATTGATTGCCAATTGATCGGATGAGTAGCCATCAAGGACCACTCGTATTGATCTTTCCCTCACGAAGTCCGATATCCAGATACATAAGTCGGCAGGTAAGCCATAAGATGGAAGCTTACCAATAAGGCTTTGGTGCCAAACCCTGTCAAAGGCCTTTGAAATGTCCAGAGAGACAGCAAGTGCTTCTCTGCACCTTTCAATGGCCTCGCTCCATATGTGAATAGCATATGCTAGAAGGTCCCCAGTGGACCGGTTTCGGCGAAACCCGTATTGACGGTCACTGAGAATGTCATTTGCTTCTAGATATGTTAGGAGCCTGTTATTCAGCACTCGTTCCATACATTTACAAAGTATGGACGTCACCGATATGGGTCTATAATTGGCAGGGTCGGCACGGCTACCTTCTTTGGGCACAGGCTGCACGTTTGCAAGCTTCCAGCTTCCAGCTTTTCGGCACTGAACCAGTCTCTAGTGAAAGGCGGAAGAGGCGTGTCAAAACAGGAGTGAACTCAGGAGCACAGGTCTTAAGGACTATGGCGGGTATCCCATCAGGGCCACTGGCTTTATTCACGTCCAAACAACGCAGCGTCTTGCGAACCTCGGTCTGACGGATGCGAAAATTTGGCATGCTTGCCTCGCAGTCAGGTAGATGCGGAGGTGTTTCGCCAGCAGTGTCTAAACGTGAATTTTCCGCGAAAAGAGTAGCAAACAAGTTTGCTTTCTCTTCCGCGGCGTGGGCCAGGGACCCGTCTGGTTTAAGCAGTGGAGGCAGTGAAGGGCGACAGAAGTTAGCTTCGACCGACTTAGCCAGCGACCAGAAGGCTTTGCTACCCGCATAGTGCGAAGCAAGTTTGGTCCCTATTCGGCTTATATGGTCGAAGCACGCCCTTCTTAAAGCTTTTTTGCTGGACTTGGCAGCCATGTTAAAGGCTCTCTGCTTTTTTCTGATATCCTTGGACTTGCGCCGTCGAGCATCAGCCCATGCTATGAATGCCTCTTGTTTTAGCGCTTCGGCGCGTCCACATTCAGCTCCAAACCACGGGCTAGCTTTGCTGGACAGTGGGGCATCGGAAAATGGAATAAAATATTCCATAGCCTGACGCAACACATCCGTCACAGCATCCGCACAAGTTGAAGGGTCGGCAGAAGAGAAGCAGACAGACTGCCAAGGATAAGATGCAAAAAAACATCTCATCTCGTCCCAATCTGCTGACTTGTATCGCCATACCCGCCGGGTGCCTTTTGGGCAGCGTTCGGGCGGAGAGTATACCGATACAGACTTTACCAGACAGTGGTCAGAGCTACCTAACGGTGAAGATACTGACACTGAGTAGCGGTCTGGATCTGTAGTCATCAGAAGGTCCAAACAGTTTGCTGTGTGGCCGTCAACGTCTGGTACCCTTGTTGCCTCTTGGACCAGCTGCGAGAGGTTCAGCGACAAGGATAACTTGCGCGCCTCCCTCCCAGCGTCACAATTGACTAAACTAGACTAAACTTGACTAAATAATAAAGCACCCAGCATTGATTAAATAACTGCAGAGTTGTGGAAATATGGAGGTGGCGTTATTTAATCCAAAATGTATGAGCTTTTCAGAAAAATCTGGCATTTAGACCAATAATGGCATGCCATGGTAGTGGAATACGGGAATAAAATAATATGCCTTATTCATAATAAAGGAAGTAGATAATTATATAATAACAACTACAGAGTACTCCCATCTCCAAGTCAGGTACGAGGCACGTGTGCACGAGGCGCGCCAGCTCGGGCCGCTGCGCGCGCGCTGCCGTCGGCGTCAGCGTGTTGCACGCGTCCGTGTACGTACCGGAGAGGATGATGGCCTGCGGGTAGCCGGAGTCGGCCTGGTGGCGCACGGCGTCGTGCACGAGGCGCGCCAGCTCGGGCCGCTGCGCGCGCGCCGCCGTCAGCGTCAGCGCGTTGCACGCGTCCGTGTACGCGTTCACTGCCACCAGGATCGGACCGATCATCGTCTGGAATTGTACATCCGATTACTTTCTTATTCACCGACTTCTCGGAATACTGCACGAGTGCACGGAGCGCATGATGACGTAGGTTAGTGCAGGAATACGCACGTAACTCGAAAAGTGAGAGCCGATCCCATTGTTGTACGAATGATTGCTGTACCTACGTAAAACGCCTCAAACTTCTATGATTTTTAAGAAAATATTGTAAATATTTGTCCAATTACACAAATAGAGGATCTGTTTTATTCATAACGCGTTTTTACGTGCCCACGTTATATTTGTCATAAAAGGTCTTCAAAAAAGCTTTGCCATGCAAGGGCTGAATAGCCGCGGCAACGCCGGTGGACGGCGGTGTCGTCCGTCAGCGGGCAGGTAGCGCCCGCGCGACTACCTGACGGTTTTTATATCCACCGATACGGTGACGTATCTGCAAGGTGCACTATTGTTCTGGCTTTTATTTGGAATTGACTGAAACGGGTCGTATGGTGATCTCTTGCAGCAGTTTTCATTAACTAAAGGAAATTACTGAGCGGGACATTCTCCTTTTACGCTTTGCAACGCCCACATGTTGCGTATATGCGTCTTCGGATGAAAAGAACTTTGCAATACCACAGAATAAATAAGTAAATAAAAATAAATAATTCGGAAAAAGGCAACATTCCGTGTTAAAAGTATGCTATGGATAAAATTCCAAAATGTGGCGATCGAGAATAGTTACACTAGATTCCTCAGATCGTGGTGACAGACGTGGTGACGTGGAGAGAGACCTCAGACAGTGTCGTAGATATACGTACATAGAATTTGTGCTGGTAGAAGCGAGCCTGCAGCGCGCGCACCACGGCGTCCTCGGTGAGCGGGCCGCGCAGATGGATGAGGTCGTCCACGTCGGCGCCCGCGCCGCCCGCCCCGCCGCCCGCTGCGCCGCCCGCCGCGCCGCCCACCGCACCACCCGCCCCACCGCCGCCCGCGCTCGTCGTCGGCGCCGTGGCCGGCGTTGCCGCCGCGGACGCGCTTCGCCATCGCGTCTCTGAGTACCGGGAGAAAGCGTTACTTAGTTTTGAGGATTCGACTACTTTTTTTTTATTTCAACTAATTTGCAACATCATCGGGCTCAGTCAGGTTATCGAAGCATTCACAAAGCTCTATTTATGACAAACAAATCTATCATACGTGTTACCAGTTACCTGTAATAAAACAAACTATCATATTTCCATAGTTTTTGCCCTGAAATCAGGAGTGTTCGTCGAAACTGGTCATCTATGTTCTAGCCCAGATTCAACCTTTAAAACCTACGTCAACAATTTTGTCATTGATTACAGGACGGACGGTCTGCAGTTACAGTACGTACCTACAACTAATTACACGGTAAGTAAATACCTACAGTGAGTACGGTCTTCTTTCGGATACCGACTGATTTTGAATCGTGAGGCGCGGCGTTATTAGATCGTGATCGTTAACGTTGTCGGCACTAACCTGGCGGCGGCGGCAGAGGGTGGTGGTGCGGCGCGCGCGGCGGCACGGCGGGCTGCGCGGCGGCGGCGGGGGTGGCGGCGGCGGCGGCGGCCGGCGCGGCGCCCACGTGCAGGTGGTTGCGGAGCGTCACCAGCTCCGAGCTGAGGCTCAGCAGGCGCCGCTGCAGGTGCACCGCCTCGTTGGACGACGACGCGTCTGCAACAACACGCGCTACGTGCTACCATGAGCTCTAGCGAGGGTCCGCGGCCGCGCTCGTGCACATTATTAAACTACCACCGATCCATCGACACGAATCACCAATCCATATTATTCCATATTGATGAGTAGCTGTTGTCCGCGACTTCGTTCGCATAGTGAAGTAATCTATCCTGCTCCCGATTCCCAAATACACGATTCCCAAAATTTTCCATCCCACTACTGTTCCCGCCCACTCATAGGAGATCGAGACGGGATCGGGATAGCCCGATCCCGTCCCTATCCTATCCCATTATTTACTTACGTCGAGGGAATATTGGAATATAGGCCTGTAGTCATGAAAGGCACTAATATTCGATCGGTTTATTGGGTACGGAATATTTTTTTCCCTTTTTCTTCTCAATCAGTATTTTTCTTTTGTCCGTATATAATATATTTTTTCGTTTTCTTTCAGTATTAAACCAGATTAATTCTTCATGAAATAACTTCCATTTTTATACACAATCTTTTTTTTTGTTATTATTAGTGAAAGTCCGCTAAAATGAAATACACATATAATACATTATAAATTAATTTAACTTGAGAGTCTAAGTAGTAGCGTATTTTTTATAAAAATGGGCCTTCAAAATAGATCGTCTTCATTCGTTATTTTATTCTTCGTAATATATGTCAATTTTTTTAAGTTTTTTAAATTATCCATTTAAGTTATTTTCTCTCACTTATCTATTTTCACATATTCATGCTTTTTTCATATGAATTCTTCTTATAATTAATTATTCTTCATTCGTTGTAACAATTTTTCATAATTTATTCTTCGTATAATTCATATTCTATTTTCATAACATTTTTTCATATTAAAATTTGTCTTCGTTCATGATAACTTAATATTTTCTTTCTTCAATAACGATTCCTTCTAATTCTAATTAATTACATTTTTCTCTCTGGATTCTCATATTCATCATACTCTATAGAAAGTTATCCTAATGGCTCTCCCATACTCAGAAGTACTTGTGTGTTTACTATATAGAAAGTTATCCTAGTGGCTCTCCCATACTCAGAAATACTTGTGTGTTTACTATATAGTAAGTTATCCTAGTGGCTCTCCCATACTCAGAAATACTTGTGTGTTTACTATATAGAAGGTTATCCTAATGGCTCTCCCATACTCAGAAATACTTGTGTGTTTACTATATAGAAAGTTATCCTAGTGGCTCTCCCATACTCAGAAATACTTGTGTGTTTACTATATAGAAGGTTATCCTAATGGCTCTCCCATACTCAGAAATACTTGTGTGTTTACTATATAGAAAGTTATCCTAGTGGCTCTCCCATACTCAGAAATACTTGTGTGTTTACTATATAGAAAGTTATCCTAGTGGCTCTCCCATACTCAGAAATACTTGTGTGTTTACTATATAGAAAGTTATCCTAGTGGCTCTCCCATACTCAGAAATACTTGTGTGTTTACTATATAGAAAGTTATCCTAGTGGCTCTCCCATACTCAGAAATACTTGTGTGTTTACTATATAGAAAGTTATCCTAGTGGCTCTCCCATACTCAGAAATACTTGTGTGTTTACTATATAGAAGGTTATCCTAGTGGCTCTCCCATACTCAGAAATACTTGTGTGTTTACTATATAGAAAGTTATCCTAGTGGCTCTCCCATACTCAGAAATACTTGTGTGTTTACTATATAGAAGGTTATCCTAGTGGCTCTCCCATACTCAGAAATACTTGTGTGTTTACTATATAGAAAGTTATCCTAGTGGCTCTCCCATACTCAGAAATACTTGTGTGTTTACTATATAGAAGGTTATCCTAATGGCTCTCCCATACTCAGAAATACTTGTGTGTTTACTATATAGAAGGTTATCCTAATGGCTCTCCCATACTCAGAAATACTTGTGTGTTTACTCTATAGAAAGTTATCCTAGTGGCTCTCCCATACTCAGAAATACTTGTGTGTTTACTATATAGAAAGTTATCCTAGTGGCTCTCCCATACTCAGAAATACTTGTGTGTTTACTATATAGAAGGTTATCCTAATGGCTCTCCCATACTCAGAAATACTTGTGTGTTTACTATATAGAAGGTTATCCTAATGGCTCTCCCATACTCAGAAATACTTGTGTGTTTACTCTATACAAAGTTATCCTAGTGGCTCTCCCATACTCAGAAATACTTGTGTGTTTACTATATAGAAAGTTATCCTAGTGGCTCTCCCATACTCAGAAATACTTGTGTGTTTACTATATAGAAGGTTATCCTAATGGCTCTCCCATACTCAGAAATACTTGTGTGTTTACTATATAGAAGGTTATCCTAATGGCTCTCCCATACTCAGAAATACTTGTGTGTTTACTATATAGAAGGTTATCCTAATGGCTCTCCCATACTCAGAAAAAGAAACAAGTAGTTGTACAGGTATTTACTTACACATAAGAACACACTGATTTGATTCAAGAAAAGCAAGCATGGGGCTTCAACATGTTCGCGTTAACGACGGCGCGTGAGCTCGAGCGACATTATGAATGAAATGGCGACGCTATTATAGAGATGGTTGTGTAAAAAAGCTGCAGCGACAACAGCGGTGCGACGGCAGCGCGGCGCGGCGGCGGTCGCAGCGAGCGACAGGTACACCCGGCGCGTGCGCGGAATGCCTAGAGCTTTTACTTTCAACGCCATACGTCCGCGCCGCGCCGCGCTTCACGCGCCTCATGAATGTTAATCTATATGGGACCCGTCTATTACTCCACTACAATTATGGAAGGAGCAGAACTGCGTGTAACATTATTTTCCCCGAGTTTGCATTCATTCATAGGTACCTCGCCTCGGCGCGTGCGCTGGAGCCGCGAGAGCGCGGCGGCGCGCGGCGAGGCGAGGTGGGGTAGCTACGTGTTCTGTAGATCCGCGGGTATGAGGATATCGTGAGCTGGATTTATGTTCGCTTTAAATATATTGAAATATATACTAATATCATAATACAAATGTTTGTGTGTGTTTTCACGCCGTAACGGCCTTACGGATTTATCCGTTATCATAAATAATATATTATTTTATAAAATAAACAATATGTGCTTCATTAATATTCCAATTAGATTAAAGTTACGGCTAAAAATATATATCTATAAAAACGAGTTAGGTATATATACAAGATATTTATGTGTTCTGTATTAAAATAAAATGTACACGCGAAATAATAGTTGATTCGTCTTAGTGTTTGGAGCCAGCCTTCATTTTAAGTTAACTATGATTATATTGTGCGAGTATGTTAGAAAAGGTTACATCTGTTTATACTTATAGAAAGTTATGTTTAAGACCATTTTTTGTTCACAATCAAGTATATTCTAGTCTATATCATAACGCAAATGTTGATTGTCAGCCTCTGCGGTGTAGTGGTTGGGCAGGTTGGCTCAAATCTCATACACCACTGAGGTTGCGGGTTCGATTCCGGCGACGGGAGAAATGTTTGTGCAAAAAATAAAGCGCAAACATTTGTTCCGTGACTGGGTGTCGTGGGACCATGGTCCTCATACTTCCTGGTTCCCTAGATACAGGGAATCTTAGTTAGGGGCCCGGATCTATGTATGTGATCGTTGGGCGTATTTATTATTAAAAAATAGTACATTATGGTACTAGTGTGTAATGTTGGTGATTACCGCTGAGGCGCCATTGAGATCCCAGCCGTTAGGTGAGGGTCTTAAGAGAGCCGAGTACGATAATCATCAATACACACGTGTATCATACGACGTTTTTCAACACACTTGTGAAAAAATAACAATAAAAACAATATGAAATAATAAATAATGAAATAACAATAAAAACTCATTTTCAACAATGAAAACGAGTTGTGAAAAATGATTCGCTGTGGCGGGAAAAATTAATCAGTTTTCCTATGCGCGCGCATTGCGATCAGCCACAGACTAAAGGGATGAGCTTTTTTTTTTTCCATGTGCGCATGGGGTTTGCGCCTATTCTGCCACGTACAAAATGGGGAATTTAAAGTTTTCTTTTATTACAGAGAAAACAAAATTTATATTTGAGTGAAAGTTTTATTTATTAAACACGTACGAGTTAAAATTATCTAATTAAAAGAAGTTGCATGAAATGAGCAAGCAATAGGAACATTAATTTATTTGTTCTAATAAACACGATCTTTTTTTGAATAAACACATTTTTAAGAACAAAGCACCTCAACCAATAAAATAAAAAATAAAAACTATAACTCACTAGTGAGTTATAACAATGAAAAAGTCACAGTTTGATTATGGGTGTCATTCTGTGCCTAATTGCGGTGACCATAGAGCCACTTTATGAGCAAGTGTGTTGAAAAAAATATTATCATCTGGTTAGCTGTCAGAGACGAGAAATGATGTGGTGGAGATTGCTAGCCTATCTATTAATGAATGAGCGGCTAATTGAGAACAAATTGTAATGAACAGCCGGAGGCGGCGGTTACACGCAACGTAACGACTACATGCGGATGAGGCGATTTGCCAGAAGCTGCTCATCAGAAACAAAAGTCAAATATAATATCACTGCTAGTTGGTCGCCAATACAATTTGAGTAAGTTCGAACAAACGCACAAAGCCCGTTGAGTGTATTAAATAAACGTGTAATGACGTTCACAAGTGCGCCTGTGATATACGTTTTTAAACTATCATGGTCACTGACACTAGAATTGGATTTAGAAACGGGAACTTGCGACTGTGATGCCTAAACTGAATAAAGAGCTTTTGATTTATTTATTGAACGGAATAAAGAAGTTAGTAATAAAACAAGACGATCAAATTTGTTAATGTTGGGTAGGTATTTGCGTGATCCACATAAATGCCCTTGTATATATTTTTTTGCTTGATCCGACTACATCATACAGGCCTATCTCATTGCTACCAATAATGTCGAAGTTATTAAATACCAATAAAACCGACTACAGACAGCACGAAACTCATTCCATAGCACCAATTTGGATTTCAGGAAAAGCACTCAACTTTAGATAAAAGCTTTCGATAAAGTGTGTCATAAATATATATATATATATTTATTATATACATATATATATATATATATATATATATATATATATTTATTTATAATAGTGCATTTATCTATTTTTAAATTTGAAGCCAAGTATCCGCACGCCATGGGGTTTAGCTGAAAACCAGCGTCGGGTGTCAAAACACTAACACCTGACATTTGTGCTGAGTGAAAACCCCTTTTGGCACCACATACGTAATTTTAGGCATATTTATCTCTTCATACTGTTTATATATTTATTTTTTCTTTTTATAATTATGTTTTCCTGTGTTTCTTTATTTTGTTATGATTGTGGTCGTCAAATAAATGTTTTTTCTTTTTTTCTTTCTTATAAAGGTTTTGTACACAAGGTTGAAATGCGCTCACGGTATAACTTTGCAGATATTCTAGAATCTTATATCTCAAAAAATATGTTGTTCAAAAGAAGGTGCTTATTCAGAACTGAAACAAATTAAAGCTTGAGTAAGACAAGGACGTGTTTTAGATCCGATCCTGTATCTAATATACTCCAGTGATATTCCTGAATTAGAGAATGACAGCTATGCGACTTTTGTTGACGACACTGCTGTTTTGGCTGTTTGTAGGAAACACCCACAGAGAATCAGCAAAACACGTACAAAAGGCAGTCAACCGAGTATACAACGTGTAACATAAATGTGTAGTAATAATTAAACCACGCATATAGAAGCTTATTAATAATTCAAGTCCAAGTGCAAATCACCAGAAACTTTTTAAAATCACAAGATATGATAATTTAAACATTTCTGGTAATCAAGTTCATTTCAACCCTAACAATCAGCTGATAAAGAGCAATGAACTTGTGACAAAGAATATTAGTGCGCCGCGTGTACAGATCTGACAAACAAATTTTATCTTCAGTTAGCAAAGCCAGCTGTCCTACCAACCTTACTTTACAACTAACTTTCAAGCAAACTGCTTTTTACGCGACTCCCCAAAAAAGGAATATAATGTTTTCGGGGTTAATGTATGTGCGTTTTTTTATTACAAAATGCCTCAACAGATTTGGATGTATGGGGTATCCTCGGAATCCTTAAATCATCCCAAGTGATAATGTTTTTGGCAGGGTATTTTTTTATTTTTATTAATGCTTACTTATTAATTACAGCATTAAACATCATCGCTCCAATTAACATTCAGGAATAAGGATCTAATCAGTGTAAACGCCTAATAAGAGCGAGCATGGCTGATGTTCTTAAAAAATACGTGAGGTCACCAACCACCGTAGGAATAGGATGTAAAAAACATCATGCATGAATTTCAACAGTAGGAATGTAATAGGCTGATAATGATGATTAAGACATTTCCAACATTTGATTTCATTGCATAGTAAAAGAGTGTTCGTAAGTCAGTAATCAATAAAGCGTCTTTACTTAGTCAGTTTTCAGAAATAAACCTGTTTAATCTTTGACAAAACGCGGCAAACACTAAAGCTATCAAACATTCGCCGCCGCTTCATGATTCGCTAGCCTTGTTTCGTATTGCACCAATCATAAAGATGTAATCCTAATAAATAATAGCCGCTGCTCCTCATTGGTCGAGCGGCACAAACAAAGTTACCTTCTAACGCCGCCCCATAAAACTCCACCGAAGAGGACCGTTTTCGTTTCGGAAATTCTTTTTAGGTTATTTCTGAATATGAATTCTAAGACGTCAAGTTGGATAAAAATTTGAAACTAATCAAGGCAAGGCTAAGTCGGGTACGTTCGCGGAGATTTTTTTGTATACCGGTTCCGGAACATGCAAAAAAACTATGGTAAAAAAAACTTAAACCTATGTTTTTATTATGGTTTTAATGCATTCAAATCTGTCCAGGCAATAAGAAGTAATGGTGGAATAAATAAATACATACATACGTAAACCCTGAAATACTCCTTTTTGGGCAGTCGTGTAAAAATGTGGAAATACCCTTTTTTACGAGAGTTCCGGAACGGAAACGACCGAGTCCGAAGATCCGTTCAGTATGAAATTCCGGTATTTGAGACTCGAAATCAAGCCCTTGTAAAATGTTCGGCGTTTTCAAAGACAGAGCGCCTAGGCCACAAAACAGATAAATACAGAAGTTAATCTCATGTATGTACTTTTCATACATTTCATACCGGACGGCGCAGGAAGTTTTTGGGAGGAAAATTGATTGATTTAAAAATATAACTGTACACGATATCGACATAATTTTTTCGCAGTTACTATTATAACTGAATAAAGTTGTTTTGAAGACAAAACAAATGCGATTAGTTTACATTAACATCTTCCTCATTAGATTATTGAACACAAGGCTAACACAGCTTATACTACAATAAATATCTAATTTTAAATTGTAAAAATATGACAAGGCTAAAAACTTATGTTCGCTTGTTCGGCGCAGGGCTGGGGGCTGGGGCGCTTACCTACCTACCTAACTATTTTGTGTTACGTGAAAACAAACCATCAAAATACAAGCAAATACCTACTTACCTCTCTGAAACAACTGGTAGCTTAAACTCAAAACGACAATTCACCGTTTAATGTTGAATTTAAACAACCGTCCACCAAACAGTTATAATAACCTATTTTTCGTTGCTCCATTTTTGCACAAAAAAGTTCACAGACGCGTGTCTCAAGCGGATGGCACTCGCATCCCAACTGTGCCCAGATATCGTGTCTGTGAGCGGTGTCTATGTGTGCGTTGCTCGAGCGCACTTTGTATGTATGTAGATTTCTGTACTAATCTGTTTTGTGCCTAGGCACAAAGTAGCTCGGTCAATGACCCGTACTACCGCGACTAGGCCACAGCTTGTTAGGATTGTCCAAAATAATTCAAATAAATAATTTTTAAACTTTGTATGGAAAATATAATAGTGTTTTTTTGGTTGTATATTCTGCCCAATGATTCATGACTAGATACCCATACACACCTTTCAGTATTACTACACATTAATGTTATTCCCTGTATAACTATACAAACAATGGAGGACAAACTAAATTAATCCAAATCAATCTACATAATTATACAAGTTACATCACCATTTGCCAGTCTACTATAAATAATAAGCAAATCTCATATGAAAATACATCTAAATACCTCGGCATGAAGCTTCACGCAAAGCACCGCTAGAAAGCGCACGCGAAGAAAAAAAAAGAACTAGGAACAAAAAAGAAGAACTAGAAAGAATAAAGAAGAACGAACACTATAATATACGCTATAAAAACATGTTTTGACTGCTTGGAAGTCACTCTACGCTGTCAACACACAAGAAATTAATATTCCTAATGCCAGTTTGGACTTACGGTATACAGCTGTGGGGCTGCCGCAAAGAAAGCAATATATTAATTGTTAGTATAACTTAGTTTATCTATCAGTTTAACTTAAATGTAAATTACTTATTAGCCTAATCAATTTGCTAGATTACAATAGAAATGGGGGACATAATATTTATAAAATACTAAAGAGAAAACATATACATTAAAAAAAAACCGACATCGATGCTCATCAATGAAATCTTCGAAGTCCAAGTTCAAATATTGAAGAAATTTATATGGGACCACTTCGTAATCTTCGTATCTATACTGAACCCAACGCAAAAAGAATTCGAAATCGGTTCATAAATGACGGAGTTCTGATGTAACAAACATAATAAAACATACAATCGAATAGAGAACCTCCTCTTTTCCGGGATTAAAAAGGATCCGTACTAAATATAAATAATGGAATAAGTAGAAGAATTGATAGTACTTTGTTGTTGTATGAACCTATATACTCTCTGCTCTCTAAACAAGTTAGCTTATAAAAAGTAAATCCGGCGTGATTAGATGTAAGACTTAGCAATTACTGTTATTATACCTACTAATTAAGATCTGTGGATTTGTCAATAAATAAAATAAAAAAGAAATAAACAATAATAAATTGAAATGCTGAATTCCATCTAACTTAATAAGAAGGCTTGTGCAGTATGCGTCTGCGGCGGCGGCGAAGGGGCCGCGGGCAGCCGGCGCTGGCGACCGGCCCGCCACTAAGCTGAAGCAATACGCAAAAATTGCGTCTTATACCTACCGTGCTCACACAAACTTCACAATGATTTTTTGCCGTATTTTGGGCTGAATTCAGGCTTCTTCCGCGATAGAGCCTTCAACGCACACAACATCTCAACTTGATTACTGTTAATTCAACAAGCGCTGGCATGTTTATCTTGTTTTACGTGGCTACCTTAAACCTCGGTGTGATAGTAAGAAGTCAGCGAGCGATAAAAAGTGGCAAGTAATTCACTCGCAACGCTATGCTGCGAGTAGACAATCAATGCGTTTCGCTAGACGCATCTCGCGCGGGCACGCTGCGCTGCTAATCGCATCACATCTCGCGCGGGCACGCTGCCACAAAATATAGACTGGTACAGAAATCAATCAACATAAGTAAGTGCGCTCGAGCAACGCACACATAGACATCGCTCACGGACACGATATCTCGAACCAGTTGAGACCAGTGCGAGCGCGAGTGCCACCCGCTTGAGACACGCGACTGTGAACTTTTTTTGCAACAAAGCAAAAGTTTATTTATTTATTTATTTACAACAAAAACCACAGCTCTTAAAAAAACTTAATTATAACTTAGTATAATGTAACTGACAGCCAAAAAGGGTTTTAAATTTTTTTGAGTTTGACTTAATTATTTTGAGTTTGACTTAATTAGTTTCTATAACTGCCCAGTGGACGGTGGTTTAAATTCAACATTAAACGGTGAATTGTCATTTTTTAGGCTACCAGTTGTTTCAGAGAGGTAAGTAGATATTTGCTTGTATTTCGATAGTTCGTTTTCACGTAACACAGAACAGTTAGGTAGGTAGGTAAGCGCCCCGGCCCCCGGCCCCGCGCCGATCAAGCGTACATGATTTTGTGGCCTTGTCATATTTTAACAATTTATATTAGATATTTCTTGTAGTATAAGCTGTATAAGCTCCGTGTTCTATAATTTAATGAGGAAGATGTAAATGTAATTTAATTGCATTTTTGTCTTCAAAAAAGCTTTATCAAATTATAATAAATCAAACAACTAGATACGAGTGCCACTACTACGATAGTTTTTTGTGCATAAGCCAAAGTTGACAACCCTAGCGCAACTGCCGAGCGTAGGTATGAAAAGTGAAGTACATACATGAGATTGCCTTCTGTACTAGTGTATATTTTGTGACGCTGCGCTCCTCATCGCATCACATCTCAAGTACATATATTATGAATATCTCTTTGATACAAGTCGATCAATTATTCTGTCATCAAATAAAACATAATGCAATTAATAGATAATGTAAGATAGGAACTAAATATAAAATAAAACCAAAATTCCATGCCTAATGTGACTGTACCGGCTCATTGCTACGAATTCTCGCAAATAATTTTGATTGCGTCATAAAAGAGGATAAACTTTGATTTAAACAACTTCTGGGAATTAGATGATCTCAAATCATATCATCAGCATCGCGCCGTGTGTGGGTCACCTCATCTGTCGCGTCCACTTTGAACATATCTTGTATAGTAGAAGGCACTATTAAGTCTTCTGTGCTTGTAATAAAATCTCTAAACGATCATTGAGTACCTCTTTACGCGCGCTAGCCGCCGCCGCCGCCGCCGCGCCGCCGCGCCGCCGCGCCGACGCCGCGCCGCCACTACACAGTGCGCGGCGGAGACTCGTGCGTGTGCGCGATACAATCATCGGCGTCAGTTTGCAAGCACAAGTCGCACTACAAACATACTGCCACGTTTCATTTCAAGTTTTCAAGTTCAATTTCAATTTATTTATTGACCACATTATAACATTGTACGTTATTGATATAACGTCATTATTATGCAAATTTAATTAATTAATTATTATCTACTTAAAATGTTCAAAATAAACATCTGCCTTCCAGCATTTCGTCTTAAATTCGTTTATTTTGTAGAAGGGAAGTGTTTTGAAAAAAGCTTTGATTTTTTGCTTTGCACTCTAGGATACGTAATGTAGTTACATGAAGAGGTTATTTATTGTACATATCAAGTTTTAGACTAAATCCTTGTTTATATGTTGTGGTTGATCGAGTCGCAGGTACTTGTAATGTTTCCTTATTCCTAGTGTTGTATTTATGTTTGTAGGTAATTTTTCTTTTTTTAAGTGTACTTTTAGAAGAAAATTGTGTATAAATAAAGAAATTGTTGTCATTATTTTGTTTGATTAAAAATATTATCTAGTTGATTGACGAATGTGTAAGCCGTTAATAATTCTTATCGATTTTTTTGGCAGATTCTATTTGGGACGCATTTCCCCATACTGTAATAGCAAAATTAATGACCGAGTGACAGTAAACGTAACGGCTATTAATGTTTTTTTTTATCAATAATTGGTTTAAGTTTAAATAAAGCACAGTTGGCGCTTGATAGTCTGTTGCAAACTTTATCTATGTGATTTTCGTGAGTTATTGTGTAGTCTAAATCGTATCCTAAAAATGTAGTTTCTTTGATGTTCTCATTTATTTTATCTTTTCTAACTTTATAGTGTATTACTAAGCTTTTATCTGCGTTCAATATTATACCATTTGCTTGAAACCAGTGCTTTAATCTTTGTAGAATTTCTAATTCCTTTTCTTTAACTAGAGCTTCATTTTTATCTTTTATCCCAACATGGGTGTCGTCGGCGAACAGCGTTATACAAGCCCAGTCTGGCAAACAGTTTGCCAAATCGTTCACATAAATCAGGAACAGTAAGGGGCCCAGTATGGATGCTTGAGTAACTCCTATAGTACTAGTTTCAATTTCAGAATATACATTATTTTAAGTCACAGAATATGCTGGAGCATTTCTGAGACTCATCCATTGAATTAAGTACAAAATGTACTACTTTACGTAATGTTATTGACTTCCTCGTATAGTTTGATTATTACAGAATAGAATATATGAAATAATGCAACGCGCAAAATATCAACTTACTAACGAACGCAATGGCTAGCTTCAAAATGTTTTTGTGATTTGAAGGAGTACATGGCATATACCTACGGACCAATTATTGTACAATATTAAAAAAAAATTATGTTATACATTTTGTAATTGATTAATCTTGAAATGCATAGGTATCTCATTTTTATGAACTTGTTATTATAAAATTTTTAATACTGGCATTTAAACTGACGACAATCTAACATTAATTAAAATTAACACAAAATAAACTGACAATTTGAATGTAATGTAACCATATTTTTCGAAATGTTATGAATATCATTATTGTTTATCATCTTTGTGTACAACATTCTGGCAATAAAGAATTTGATTTGATTAGATTAGATTTGATACTCGATGCATTTATTAGTTTACTACAAAATAACTACTTATAATCGAATCGAATTATAAAAGTTGGCCGTGCTCCGAAAGCGCGTTGATGTCTTTTGCTCGGCCGAGTGAACTGCGAAGTGAGACGCGAGCACGCCGCGCCACGCCGCGCCACGCCGCGCCACGCCGCGCCACGCCGCGCCGCGCCGGCGACGGACGCGACGCTACGTGTAACATGCTGACAAGCTTCTTCTAATAATATTGTTATTTTATTTGGCACAAAATTAAATAACATTTTAAAACAAAACACAACAGTGACACAACCTCAGATGCCTAAGCTAGGCGTAGTAATAGGCATCTGCGCTTCCCCATGAATTTTAACAATATTTATTTGGTATATTTCAAACTTGTATTTGCTTACGCTAATTAGGTTATTGCTTTGAAACATATTTATTTTTTTTATTTGAAAAAGCAAACAGTATTATGATACCAGCTTACTCTCGTGAATTTGTCTGCGTAGACGACAGATGAAGCAAAAATTGAGTATATTTTTCAACGTCGCGCCGCATACAAAATGAATGTCTGGTAACTACACTACGTTAGTGTCACTGCAGAGTAGCCTGGTAACTACACTACGTTAGTGTCACTGCAGAGTAGCCTGGCAACTACACTACGTTAGTGTCACTGCAGAGTAGCCTGGCAACTACACTACGTTAGTGTCACTGCAGGGTAGCCTGGTAACTACACTACGTTAGTGTCACTGCAGAGTAGCCTGGTAACTACACTACGTTAGTGTCACTGCAGAGTAGCCTGGTAAATACACTACGTTAGTGTCACTGCAGAGTAGCCTGGTAAATACACTACGTTAGTGTCACTGCAGAGTAGCCTGGCAACTACACTACGTTAGTGTCACTGCAGAGTAGCCTGGTAAATACACTACGTTAGTGTCACTGCAGAGTAGCCTGGTAAATACACTACGTTAGTGTCACTGCAGAGTAGCCTGGCAACTACACTACGTTAGTGTCACTGCAGAGTAGCCTGGTAACTACACTACGTTAGTGTCACTGCAGAGTAGCCTGGCAACTACACTACGTTAGTGTCACTGCAGAGTAGCCTGGTAAATACACTACGTTAGTGTCACTGCAGAGTAGCCTGGTAAATACACTACGTTAGTGTCACTGCAGAGTAGCCTGGCAACTACACTACGTTAGTGTCACTGCAGAGTAGCCTGGTAACTACACTACGTTAGTGTCACTGCAGAGTAGCCTGGTAAATACACTACGTTAGTGTCACTGCAGAGTAGCCTGGTAACTACACTACGTTAGTGTCACTGCAGAGTAGCCTGGTAAATACACTACGTTAGTGTCACTGCAGAATAGCCTGGCAACTACACTACGTTAGTGTCACTGCAGAATAGCCTGGCAACTACACTACGTTAGTGTCACTGCATAATAGCCTGGCAACTACACTACGTTAGTGTCACTGCAGAATAGCCTGGCAACTACACTACGTTAGTGTCACTGCAGAATAGCCTGGCAACTACACTACGTTAGTGTCACTGCATAATAGCCTGGCAACTACACTACGTTAGTGTCACTGCAGAGTAGCCTGGTAACTACACTACGTTAGTGTCACTGCAGAGTAGCCTGGCAACTACACTACGTTAGTGTCACTGCAGAATAGCCTGGCAACTACACTACGTTAGTGTCACTGCATAATAGCCTGGCAACTACACTACGTTAGTGTCACTGCAGAGTAGCCTGGTAACTACACTACGTTAGTGTCACTGCAGAGTAGCCTGGCAACTACACTACGTTAGTGTCACTGCATAATAGCCTGGCAACTACACTACGTTAGTGTCACTGCAGAGTAGCCTGGTAACTACACTACGTTAGTGTCACTGCAGAGTAGCCTGGCAACTACACTACGTTAGTGTCACTGCAGAGTAGCCTGGCAACTACACTACGTTAGTGTCACTGCATAATAGCCTGGCAACTACACTACGTTAGTGTCACTGCAGAGTAGCCTGGTAACTACACTACGTTAGTGTCACTGCAGAGTAGCCTGGCAACTACACTACGTTAGTGTCACTGCAGAGTAGCCTGGCAACTACACTACGTTAGTGTCACTGCATAATAGCCTGGCAACTACACTACGTTAGTGTCACTGCAGAGTAGCCTGGTAACTACACTACGTTAGTGTCACTGCAGAGTAGCCTGGCAACTACACTACGTTAGTGTCACTGCATAATAGCCTGGCAACTACACTACGTTAGTGTCACTGCAGAGTAGCCTGGTAACTACACTACGTTAGTGTCACTGCAGAGTAGCCTGGCAACTACACTACGTTAGTGTCACTGCAGAGTAGCCTGGCAACTACACTACGTTAGTGTCACTGCATAATAGCCTGGCAACTACACTACGTTAGTGTCACTGCAGAGTAGCCTGGTAACTACACTACGTTAGTGTCACTGCAGAGTAGCCTGGCAACTACACTACGTTAGTGTCACTGCAGAGTAGCCTGGTAAATACACTACGTTAGTGTCACTGCAGAGTAGCCTGGCAACTACACTACGTTAGTGTCACTGCAGAGTAGCCTGGTAAATACACTACGTTAGTGTCACTGCAGAATAGCCTGGCAACTACACTACGTTAGTGTCACTGCATTTGGGTTGCACAAGGATTTGTCAAAATAAATATAGTTATTTCAGCTTTACTAACAATTATTTTATTATGTAATATTATAACAGGAGTTAACTGACTGGGCGTTCCACTACTTGATAAGTTTATTTGGACAGCCAGACATAGACTTATTCGCGAGTCGAATCAACAGCAAATGCAATAGATACATATCGTGGCACAGGGATCCTGACGCGGTCGCTATTAACTCATTGTGCTCAATGCGAGCGCCGCGCACTCGCTCGGCGTCAGTGTCGACACCATCCGCAACACTGCAGGGTGGAGTCGCAACTCCACTACTTTCGCCCGTTTTTACAACAGGGTTGTCACTGATGACGATCATTTGTCATTGGCTCGAGCAATTATTAATAATCACACGCCATCTGGCGACTAGGTATGTACTCATGTAGATTATACTATTGCAAGTATTATAATAATAATTTCATCTAGTGTAACAATTGCGTACCTATAAAAACATTACATACATGATTGTGATTGTAATATTTGTGATCAATAAATAAATAATTAGTTGATTTTCTTTATTTTTTGTATTATTGACAATACTTCCTTTCATAACTCTCAAAATGTACATGTGTTTATATATATATATCTAGCTCAGATAAAGTATTTGGCTGTCTACTCGAAGATATCTACTAATACTAATCTTGAGGACGAAGTGTGAAGTATAATTAGTGATTAAACGAACTTACCTTAGTGAAGTTCTATCATAATTATACGTAGCACTTCGTCCGAAAAGATTAGTATATACTCCCGCCCTCCCTAAGAGCTCGACGCAACCCATTACATAAAAACCAAAGAAGTATGTCAATTTCAAAATATAATATACTTATACATATAGCTCTAAACTAAATGACGAGACCGAATTGATAAAATGGCAAAGTAAGTTGTATCTACCGTCAAATTGTTATATTTATTTTTCTTTTTCTACCTACATTCTCTCAACAATAGTGCAAGAGTGGTGTCACCTAGAACTACATGTCGCACCTTTGGTGCAACAAAGTCACAAATAGCCAAAACTGCAAAATTGAGTTAAGTATGCCAAATTGTCTTAGAGCCATGCCTATATCGGGGCAACAAAAACACCCGCGAAAGTATCGCAAAAATCTACTAAATGGCGCGAGTGCCTTTGTAGTTATTGGTGCATTTTTCCATTCGTTTTTGGGCCAACAAAATTTGATTAGACAGTTGTGCCCCCGCGCCTGCGAGATTATGACGTGCGTTGGAGCTAAAGCGACACAAATGATGTAGACGAGTGCAAAAAGCCTGACTGAAATGCCTAAATAATAAGGCATAAGTCATTTAACTAAATAATTCCTGGTGCAACAAAGTGTCAATTCAGGACACTTATTTTGTTTTGCGTTTTATTAGAATAATTTTAGTAATTTGAATTAAACTTTTGACATGAAACTATAGAAAACACAATAAAGCATCAATTTTATAAAGATTTTAAACCTACTACAATTAGACATCCAGTAATAAAGCAATAAATGCGAAAAAAATCTTCAAAGTCCTCTCCTGTAAAATTCAAAACTGAGCTGTTGTGACTTTGTAGCACCGAAGGTGCGATGTGTTTATATATATCTACTAATACTAATCTTTTCGGACGAAGTGCTACGTATAATTATGATAGAACTTCACTAAGGTAAGTTCGTTTAATCACTAATTTTGTGCACTTGACTCATACCGATGCCCAAGCTTGTCCGAATCTGCTGATAGGTCACTCTTTGGTCAGTCTCTATCATACGACGCACAGCACAGATGTTATCTTCGGTCGTCGCCGTAGAAGGCCGTCCCTCACGCAGATCATCGGTGAGATTAGTGCGACCACGTTTAAACTCATTAAGCCAGTTGTAAGCAGTGGCACGAGATGGGGCTTCATCGTGACAGGCCAATCGTAGTCTATCATAACTTTCTTGTTGATTTAAATGTAATCGAAAGTCATAAAAAAATCATAGCACGAAAATTTTCGCGTTAAATTCATGCTGACGTGACACAGACAATTTTCAATTTGCCGCCAAATCGTAAAACAAATGACAATTGAAAAAAATTCATACTCAACAATATTGGCAAAGAGTTCCATATTCAAAATTTAAATTATTATTTTATTTATTTTGTTTACAAGTGGCCAGTTCTAAAAACTTTCAGTTTGACCCTCGTAGGTAGGTACCTATTCAGTAGGTAGGTAAATAGTAGTAGTAGGATACGAGACCAGAAAAGAGTGAATATAATACAAGGGTTTACTGCCTAGTTAGATATAGGAAACTCATTTAAAGGAAACGAGGTACAAATTAGGTATAGAGAGCCTGGACAAAGTGTCGGGAACGAACGCAGGCGCAAAAACCGTGCAAGAGCGCGCCGCCCGCCGCCGCGCCCGCAGCAATTACACCCGCGCCGCGCCGGACATACGCCGCGCATGCCTCTATTAATTTGTTATACGCGACGTGGGACACATGTGTATCCGATCAGAGGCAGAACTATCGCTTATAACGGTTTAGTGGCAGCAAAACAAAATTATAAATTCACCTCGGCGGCTTTCGAGATCACACGTCAGATTCGGTTTTTATACCTGTTTATTCTTACCTAAGTACTTTTATAAAAACTCCGAAACCAGAATTGGCCACACACAGAGATAAGATGTTATTTTATAATAACGGAGACATTTTATGTTACCGGTTCTATTCCACAACTGAAGCGATTAGATGCACTCCGTGTACGTACAGGCTAGTGCACGAATATGAATCTAGTCATCTAGAATCATATTCATCATGAATATAACGACTATCGAAGATGCCGACCTATAGTCACAACTTCAAAGTCATGTATAATATTGTATTTTATTTATTTAATTATTTATTTCAGGCAGAATTAAAGTACAACAAAGTAAAATTAACAGAGGCACATAAAGTCTAACACAATAACCATTTTATTTTATAATACAAAAAGTAATTAGTTTTATTATAATAAAACATAGTTGTCTTACTAATGTTTGGTGGCATGGCAGCGCATGCAGGAATGGAGCATGGGCATGGAGGAATCATGAGGTTAATGTAAGGGCGCCGTCACCCACCACCGTCGTGGCGCGCCGTCACCCGCCACCGCCGTGGCGCGCCGTCACCCGCATCCATGGAAACTGGTGCAACAGAACCGCCCGCCGGTGCTGCGCTGGGCGCGCCGGCACCGCAGCGCGCCCTGCGCAGCGGCTACGGACGACAACACATGAACATGATGCCTTCTTCATCTTTAGTCTTTGTTAGTCCATTTCTGGTTATTGGTTATTTAGAGACAGTAAGTAATTTTTAATTAATTATTGAATTTTGTTAAACTTTTTGAAATCCTTGTTAGAGAACTGGATCGATGTAAAAAAAAGTATGTGAAGAAGGTTCGAGTATATCATCTTAACATCATTAACTCATACCTACAAGCTATGTTATGACTGTTAAAAGTCATAAGCATAGCCCAAATCAAAACAATTGGTGTCGTTTTTTTTTTGAAAACATTCGAAATAGGATTTCTTGAAGCAGAACTTTGTGGCATTGGACTTGTTCGTCGAGCACAAAGATAGCTCAGCGAGAGACTGTGTCCCTTCCCCGGCCGCCGCCGCCGCCGCCGCGCCACCGCACGCGCGTTTGGCTCCCCGGCCGCGGCCGGGCCCCGCTCCACCTATCTATTACATGCCGTTATCCACCGCGTCCCGCCTGCCTCTACGCTTCCCCTTCTCTCACCAACACAGATGCACCTTGCAATACATAAGCATTAAATATTCATAGATAGATAACATCGTAACATTTGTTTGATCTCTCTGAGTACGAAACAGATTATCCCCATAGGTGTCTGTTGAATTCATTGGATGCATTATAAAGTGTGTAACTTGACTCTACGTAGGTACATGTCACGAAATGTGAAGTTGTTCGTAGCCCAGCACGCTCACGCTAACCTATACATTATTACCCCACTGCACTGCACAGCACTGCAATGAACGCCATACGCGTTATCACGGCGATTCGATGATATTATGTTTTTTAATAAATAGGTATTATTTATATCTTTTTAAATATTCTGTGTAGTTTAAATATGTACCTCTACTTATGATTTATGTATGTAATTCATCTAATAAACTTGAGCGTCTCCAAAACTTCTGCATTAGGTTTATATTTGGCTTACGCAAGTATGACCATGTTTTTTCCGAATTTCGTACAAAGCTCAAGTGGCTTCCCATACGTCTTCGTCGGAATGCTCATATATTGTCTCTCCTTTACAGTATTCTGTTCCATCCCAGTTCCCCGCGCTACCTTAAGGAACGTTTTGATTTCCTTCACACTTCAAATCCGCGGTCACTACGGTCATCACAGAACCTACTGTTGACAACGCCTGCTCATAGTACTTCCTTCTATGATTTTTCCTTCACTGTCAAAGCTGTTCGACTATGGAACGCCTTACCTCTTTCAATTAAACGAGCTCCTTCTCTTGAAATCTTTAAAAATCGTGTTAAGCAGTTTTATCTTGCACAATAGCTGCTACCTATGCTTCGTCTACTGTTAGTATTTATGTTTTCATTTGTAATTTTGTATATTTACCTATGTTTAATTTATTTGTATATTTTATGTTAAAGTATTTATTATGTATATTTTATTAATTATGTTATGTATTTTATGTAATGACTTTGGTTTATGTAGGTAAGTATATTATATTATATAACAAAATTATTTTAAAGTAACACCGTCCATTTCTGTATACATTCCTTCACTTGTGGGTTGTCTGGAAGAGATCGCTTTGAGCGATAAGACCGCCCATTGTGACATTATTATTAAGTTGTTATTTTAGTTTTTAATTATTTCTGTATTTTGGTGTTACAATAAAGAGTTATTCTATTCTATTCTAATCTTTTTGTATCTAATCGCGACCGCTTTGAGCGATAAGACCGCCCATTGTAGCACTTTAGTTTTTAACTTTGTTTTTTCCTTTTGTTATGACTTCTGGTGGACTGGTGGTGTAACAATGAGTTATCTAACCGAATCATAATTTAATTTCTTACTCAGTGCCTCGGGTGTATCCCTGTGCTACCTGTGTTATTCATTCGACTTGTACGATGTGACACAGAAGCACAGAACAAGTACTGTACAAGTAAGTAATACTTAGTATTCTTAGGTAGAAGCATACCCATGTCAACGCTCTTTTCGGAATATACCCTCTGAAGATGCCATTTTGTTTTATTTTGAGATGAAAGGAACCATCAAAAATACTACATAATTTATATGGGAATGTATGTTTTTCGTCGTCAATTTTGCGTCAATTTTATTGCACCACCATGAAAATTTTCTAGAGCCGGGGCTGCCATTGAACACAAACCACGGCGTCTGTTGACGCCAGCCACAGTCTTTCACTATGTTTGCTGATTTGCGGCCTAAACTCAAGAACCCGTCTACCCCAGAGGTTAACGGTTCTGCTACTAATATTTATGACCGGCCTACTGCCACTTCTGCCTAATCCTTTGGTTCTCTATTGTATCACCTCGTCCTGGATACGAACCTTCAGAGAAACTCCAAGCATTTCATAGCTCATTGAGCGACTTTAAATAGGTGAACCAGCAGTACCATTAGTAGGTATTCAGTGTCAACGTCTCGGCCCCGTAGGTCATGAAAATAATGACAGGTTGTAGGATGCACTGATTGAACATTTTTGTATTCATGCTTTGTGGAATAGGCAACAAATACACTCGACGTGATATCTCAAATACTGTCCAGCCCAGCTATATTTTAGTTGGCCTCTCTTTCGAAGTTGTTGTACCCAAATGCATTGTTTGCCAAGGTAGACACGTTCCTTTACAGCTTCGAGAGTAATAGCCATTTACAGCAATCGGTTCCGGAGTGACCTGATCGTTTACCATTATCTTTATATTATCTAACTTCATTCGGAGACCAATGCGTTGAGAAGAATCAGCTAGGTTATCCAGCATATCTTGCAAGTGTTGCAACGACTCAGCTGTTATGGCGATTCATCCGCAAATCACAAGTGTGATGTGATATACATGTACCTAGTCGCCGTGTATGTGTATGCCTCGTCTTTCAAATCCTGCTTCATAAACATATCCTCCACTGCGTTGGTCAACATTTTAGGGGAAACAATGTCCCCTAGTTCAAAAGAAAGATACAACACTCAAAAACAAGGGATTAGAAACGAGTGAACTGCCGGAGTCGGGTATAGTCATATATGAGTAAGCTTGAGAGAATCTCGATGGCAGCTTCCTCGGGGTTCGATTAACATTCTAAAGCGCGCAAAAAGTTAATGTGACAGAGCAGCGCAGGCGCGCAGTAAAGACATTAGCGTGCTCGGCGCGTGCGCATGCGCACCGCAGATTAGATCCACTGGGATCAGGTAAATGAAGTGCTATGAGATATTACAAATTAGATAAACTGAGCTTATAGTAGCTTTCTTGCCTCATATTTTTTTTATTCATAAAGCCTGGTACATTTTTTTTATTTCTTAACAACCAAGTCATGCTGTCAAGCGACCTAGTCGTGTTTCGGGATGAAGTTCGGTGAACCATCGGGGAGACGGGTCTGAGCAGCCGCTCAACTGCCGTCTCTCTCTAGATCTATGTGCTCCATCTTAGGCCACATCATCGCTTCACATCAGGAGAGATAGTGGCCAAACATAGATCTATTAAGTGTAAAAAAAAAAAGTTGTAATTAATAGTGAAACGTAATGTAATTAATTATTCAATTTTAATTTTATTATTAATATGAATGAAATGCAAAATAACTGAGCGTTCGTTTACGTGCAGTAATAATATAACTGAACTCATCAAACTCCTCAAACAGCTGGGGAGGTATCCATTAATTGACCAGTTATTTCTATATGTACGAAAAGTAATTCAGCACCTTTATTTCTTGCATGTCCTTTAGTGTTTAAGCGATACCTTATTAGGTGTCTCTGTGTAATGTTAGGAAACAAACGACCGTTGGGAGCCGCCACCAGCCACCAGCCACCCCCGAGAGGCTGCAGTGAGTCACGAGCGCGTGCGCCTCCAACAAGCAAGCCTCCCGTGAGCGGCAGTCCTTCGAGCCGGACCCTCTAGAGCTTACGAATACGCCATTGAACACACACACACACAGACACACACGAATACCGCGCGGAGCTCTTTCGAGCGTCGAACACGACACAAAAAGTAATAATCATCACAGTCCCGTCCTCAAACGGCAGGCAGCGACTGCGCGGGCGCAGGGTCCCACTCCTCACCTTGCAGCTTCTTTTCCGTCTCCCAAAACTTCTGCAGCTCGGTGAAGTACTTGTCGAGGATGAACACCTTGGAGAGGCCGAGCGTGGCCATGGCGGGCGGCGCGCTTTCATCACACACCGCGGCCGCGCCGCACCTAGCGCAAAGCAGCGGCCAGTCGCGCGCGCGTCTCTCCGCGAACTACCGCCCGCGCCCGCCCGCGCCCGCCGCCCTCACCCCGCGCTCCCGCCCCCGCCCCCGCCCCTGCCCGCGAGGCGCACACACTCACTGAGGCTGAGTTGAGCCGTCACGAGCGATACTTACTTTTTGACTAAAATGTTATTTCCCAGGCATTAGGCGAATGCCCTCGATAAACATCAGCATCACCTACGAAGTTCTTCGCCAAAAAGTATATCCTAAAATTCTGTTTCTGTTGCTAGCTTCTCTTAGAAAATGTATCATGAACAGCCGATTTCCTAGTTGATTCGATTCTGATACACCAAAAAGTCTTTAAATTCATCGATGACCTACGTACCTAAGAAATTGGGGAGGTGTGTGATTCTGAGCAATCCATTATCTACCGAAAGTAAGTGGATTCGGTGCATTAAACGGGCATTACGAGAGGTCGCAGGTTGTTGGAGGCTGCGCGGGACGGGCGGTGGCGCGGGTGGTGGAGGGGGGGGGACAGATAGCGCGGAGAAGGGAACTGGTTTATTTATTTGTAAGCTCGCGCCGAAAGCTATGCGCCTGGCTCCCCCCCCCCCCCTTTCCTCCCGACCCTTTTCCAATTATTCGCACAAATTTATCTGTTGCAACTAGATTCTAAATAGAAAACTAAGCGGCTTTATGCTTTGGCATTGGCGGATTTAGGCACAGGAAATGTATTAACACGTGATGCCTCATTGCCTAGTAGTGTGTCGTTACATCCCAGTGATGACAGCTGTAGTGGCGGTGCCGCCCGGCTAGCCGCTGCGCAAGCGCATGCGTCAAGTGCAATGCGATGACACGCAGCAAGCCCTCTATTCGCCACATGAAACTCTAAGATAACCTACCATGCCATGTAATCACGATAATTCACCTAGTGTTTCATAAAAAATAAAAGCACAAACCCAATATATTCTGCGTTTTCTACTAAATAATAATATTATGCAATCTTCGTATCATCATCATCATCATCATCAGCCCATCACGTTCCCACTGCTGGGACACGGGCCTTCTCTCATAGAGAGAGTATAGGCCATAATCCACCGCTGGCCCAGTGCGGGTTGGTGGATGTCACATGTCCTTGACTTTTTGTGAAAAATTCTTGGACATGCCGGTTTCCTCACGATGTTTTCCTTCACCGTTTCTAGAGCGAGTGTTATATCCGCACATAACTTAAGAAAGTCAGTGGTGCGGGGCCAGCGGGATTCAAACTCGGGTGCATCGGATCGAAAGTCGCACGTGCTCCCACTGAGCCACACTCGCTCTCTTCGTATGTTCCAAGATTAATTAATAAAAAATCAATTTGTTTCGTACGACAAATATACAAAATTAATATTAAATAAAATAAAAATTCTTTATTTCGGACAATATAAACAGCCATATTTTAAGTTTAAATAAAACATTAAAATTAAAAATTATATATTACCATTAATATAACACGTCAAAATTACAAATTGAAAATAACAATTAAAATTCAAAAATAAATTTAAAATTAAATTAAAATCATAAATTATATTCAAAGATTCAGAATTAAAATATGAAATAACTAAATAAATAAAAATTAAATTATTATACACGTATAGGTATTGTGCATTCTTATTGTGTGCGGAGGCGATCAGTTGTGCACCGATATCCCGCATGGCGTATTGTGCATTCTTAATGTGTGCGGAGGCGATCAGTCGTGCACCGATGTCCCGCATGGCGTATTGTGCATTCTTATTGTGTGCGGAGGCGATCAGTCGTGCACCGATGTCCCGCATGGCGTATTGTGCATTCTTATTGTGTGCGGAGGCGATCAGTCGTGCACCGATGTCCCGCATGGCGTATTGTGCATTTACCCGCCAGCATCTACCGAAGTCATCCCAACATCAACAGTCCCAACTCCTTAATATAACCACAGTGATATAACCGAGTGCGCTAAACGTTGTGGTTATATCCTCTTTGGAGTGCGGCTTTAGAGCGGTGGCTTAGCTGCTCCATTGGCAATGCTGATGGTTGTGATAAAGGTGGTAAAATAGGTATGTCTGGTTTTTAGTTTACCGTCTAGTGGCTTTGTTTTAGCCCGAATATCTTCTGTGGCCGCACTGTGCAGTAGCGCATGTTCTACTGTTTCATTTTCCAGCATACAGCCTCGGCATAGTGTCAGTGACTCCGGTGATCATTGAAGTTGCAGTGGCTTGTGGTTGGGCCTACAAGAAGGCGGGGACTGCCCTGCCGCTGCGTCTACCGTATCGCACCGTGCATCACCTTACGTTTTAATTACTTACATTGTTCATTTGAATATGGTATATTTTTTTATGATGTAATTACATATCTTACATTTTGTATATTTATTCAACTGACTGATATTATTTTTGTATTTTTATCGCTTTATAAAAAAAACGCTTAAAAATAAGTTTGCAAGCAGTCTCCGCCTATAATTGTGATGACACTTAGCTATTCTGTATTTTATGTTCTTTATGTTCTTTATTTTAGATATTATATAATTGTTTGTAAGAGTGTACATTATGTTGGCGATCAATTAAATAAATCTATAGAAGATCTGCATCTATAGATGTTAACTAGTGATTTGTGGCAAGCTTGTTCTCGTACTGCCATCGCTGATGGTTTACAGACAACCACTGCTTCATCGCTTACATGTTTCTTTGCTTCCCGAAGGTGTCCGAAGTAATATTGTCTGGACATGAGCTGTGGCCCTTAGTCAATTTAATTTTTATTTCGTATTTTGTAGACAGTTCTTGTAGATGTAGAGCTTTATGACATTCAGCTAGAATGATAGACCTGGGGACTGGTCTACTGAGTGCATATAAATTATTATGATCGCCGCACTGTCCGTAGAGAAGAACCCGAGTTTATCTTTCTGGTTTCTCCTGAAGTTATATATGGCTTTTTTAAAAGTGATTCGAATCCTCTGAAGTAGGTAATGGCACAATAGTTATTTGTTATACAAGAGTGCAAAGTTGCTTTTATCCGCGTGCTCAATTTTGATGACCGAGCAAGCAAAGGATTCTAAAATTAAAAATTTGAATTCTGAGCGTTAGCGAGGGAATCAAAAGAGCACGAGGTGAAAAATCTTTGCACTCGAGTGCAACACGTAACTTTTCATCCCACCTCAGCGAGGAAATGCAAAAAAAAAGCATTTACAATCACAAGATACTTTTATTTCAGTTTAGGTATTAACTACTTCATTATGATAGGTAAGTATTACAGAATAATCTTTAAATTATAACAAATATCTAATACTTAGGTATAATTAGGAAAAATTAAAAGTAACATTGCTACAGTTACTTAAGTTGAGTGTAATATTTTTGTTAGTAAAGAAAATTGCGTGCGAAAAGCAAATTATAAAAAAGTACACCAAAGAGGTTTCAAGTCTGAGTTTTTAACAAATTAATAAAAGTTGTATGATGAATTCGGCAGCATGGAGGTAGAAGTAGATAGGTTTAATGATTAATTTGAATAGTTTGAATTCACAAACTTAGTGCACACGATGTTCTAAATTCAAATTTACTTTATCCTCTAGCGGAAAAAACCATTTTTGCACTCAGATATCGAAGAGCAAAAATATTCTTTCCGAGATGGGGGGATGAAATTATGTTTTATCAGCTTGTTTCATTCCTTATAATTATGAGAATCTATAAACTCCGAACATGTTATGTCGTTATAGTTATTACGTATGCCGTACGGGTAAAGTAAAACCACAGATGACAGAAGCATCACTCCGCAAAGAAATTTAAACAAATAGCGACTCTTGCTATGACGCAATAAAATTCAATTCAGCTCGCGTAGCGCTGCATACCTACCAGACATATTAATCTACAGAGCGCCTCTCTTTCTATCGCATAGCTCTTATCTCTTCTGACGCGGCGCGTGAAACGACGCGCGACCCGCCATCGGTGTCCGACTATGTACTTGTAGCTTCGTACCTACAGTCCGGAGTGCGCTAGGCCTGGTAAAACAAGCTTGTAAAAGGGCCACATTCCATCCTACCGCTTCGCCGTAATAGTTACTCAAATGTGTTTAGTGAATGTGGCGTCAATTAATTACTTATTTAAATTGATGAGCCTTTAACTGTCGCCTGTCGGTGGCAGCGCACGCGCAGCGAGCCGTAGCCGCATTGACCAACATGCCCTCTAGCGGCGGTAGAGCAAGTGCGTTAGTACACTAGCATGGAAGCAGTACGGGCGGCGCGGCGTCACGCTATGCCTCGGCGAGGTAGAGGTTTTAACGGACAACTGTACGAGAACTTTCCGCGAGGCAGCGCCACTGCCCAATATTATAAATTTAATCAAGTACATACCGCTCTTTGTGTAGTATAATAATACATATTCAAAGTAAAACAATATTTCCTCTGTGGTGAGGAGACAGCCTCTGTGGTGTAGTGGTTGGGCAGGTTGGCTCAAATCTCATACATCACTGAGGTTGCGGGTTCGATTTCCGGGACAAATGTTTGTGCACAGAAAAAAACAGCGCAAGCATTTATTTCGTGTCTGGGAGTTGTGGGACCATGGTCCTCATAGTTCCTGGTTTCCTAGATACAGGGAATCCTAGTTAGAGGCGAGGATCTATGTATGTCATCGTAGGGCGTTATTTATTTATTTTATTTATTATTTATATGTATAGTAGGGTGTCCCTCATATGGGTGAAAAAAAATTTTTTTTTATATTACGAAATGCATACCCCCTATTTTTTAAACAACCTAGACTTACTTAAATTCGTAATAGTTAGTTATCTTTGCTTCAATACAAAATGTTATCTTCCTACGTCAACATTGCTGACCACCCGCGCCCCTCGCTGTCACCCGTGCTGACAGAACTCTGAAGATTTTGAAAATTGCTGTTTTTAACCCATTCCGTTATGTAGCTAAATCATTTGAAATATATAAATTTTATAAAATATTGATCAAAAGAAGATAAAATTACAGATCAGGCAGGATATTTTCTTTTGAGGGTCTCATTTTTACAGTCTGGATACAGATTTCTATGCTCCTGAACATAGCGTAGCAAAAATTGCTTTTGCTCTTCCTTTGCAGTGATCAAACTATGAAAATCTTGCATAAGCTTTACAGCTCTCTCTCGCTGTGTCATTAACTGCCCTCAAAGAAAGCGTAAAACGGAAAGATAAAACGGCAATTTCTTCTGACAAGCTCATGCTCAGGGCTGCTTTGGAGATCACTTTTTCAACAGTTTCATATTCCTTAAGCCTCTTTAAAAAGCCCAAATCTTGATTTGGCGCCAGACTACATCCAAGCCATGGTTTCACATACCTAAATAACCGCAATTAATAAACAGACGTCTTGAAGTGCTCGTTTATCCTTGGCGCTAATTGTTAACTGGGATTGCAACAAACATATCTTTAATGAGTAAATAGCATTAGCCATCCACCTTGCTTGATGCATCGCTGCAGGATGTCTAATTATTTTTTTCACTGTCTCCTCCTAAGAAAATAATAGATATAGTTCAATCAGTTCCCGATCATCAACATCACCAGCCCATCACGTTCCCACTGCTGGGACACGGGCCTTCTCTCATAGAGAGAGAATAGGCCATAATCCACCACGCTGGCCCAGTGCGGGTTGGTGAATGTCACATGTCCTTGACTTTTTGTGAAAAATTCTTGGACATGCCGGTTTCCTCACGATGTTTTCCTTCACCGTTTTAGAGCGAGTGTTAAATCCGCACATAGCTTAAGAAAGTTAGTGGTGTGGGGTCAGCGGGATTCGAACTCGGGTGCGTTGGATCGAAAGTCGCACGAGCTCCCACTGAGCCACACTCGCTCCCACCGTCGACACAGCTCCCGATAATCGTCACATACAATGGTTCTTTGCAGTTCTTGATTATAAAATGTCAACAAATGTTCTATTGTTGCATTACAAAAATGTCGTGTGACGATATCGGTGTATGTTTCAATGGCAGCAGGATTTATAGTGTTCCAATTGTCTCTAAACTTTGTGAACAGTGGGACATCAGGCGTAATGTTACACAGGAAGTTGACCTTTCTCAATAAATGTTTCTCAATAATTACCTAATATAGTTAGCGTTTTGGTGTTAGACTGTAAGCTTACTATTATAAACTTAATAAATAAATAAATAAATAAGGAATGGGAGGTGTCCAACGCGGAAGCTGTTATTTAATACCCTAGTTCGTAGCACAATGGAGTATTGTAGCGTGGTCTGGAGGCCACACTATGCCACTCACTCACTGCGGCTAGAAATAATACAAAAGAGGTTTCTTTGGCACTTAGCTTATTCTTTTAATACGGCAAGAAAAGGTCAGAGCTACACCGAGAGACTTCGTTATTTTGAAATGCATTCATTGGACAAACGAAGAACTCTCATAGACCTTACTTTCCTTTTCAAAATACTAAGAAATCGAATCGATTGTCCTCAGCTTCTCAGTTGTTTCAACTTTACAGTACCTAGAAGATACCCGCGTAAGCCCATAGCCCCTTTCGCAAGACTGTTCTAGGATGGAATTCCCCTGTAGCCAGATTAAACAAATCATTAAATAGCTTTAGTGGCCTCTTAGACATTAACTCCATGTCTTTATATCACTTTCGTCTGCAATTGTTGGATGCAATATCGAGTTGAATTTGTACTTAATCTATACTATATATCTATTTAAAATTATACCTGTTAAGTTAAATTTGGATTAGCGGTGTTTACCTATAATTGATTGTGCAATTAGTTTGAAACTTATCTTGATAAAGTTAATTTAGCGTAAGCAATATTGTAACAATCGTTGGTAGACCTTTTTAAATAAATAAATAAATAAAAATATTCGGGCTGCTTGTGACTTGGTGGATATCAGGGCTGCTTGTGACTTGGTGGATATCAGGGCTGCTTGTGACTTGGTGGATATCAGGGCTGCTTGTCACTTGGTGGATATCAGGGCTGCTTGTCACTTGGTGGATATCAGGGCTGCTTGTCACTTGGTGGATTTTGGTTTCGAACACACATTTTTAAAGCAGTAAACGTGATGGCGGCAAGCAGAGAGTAGTAATTCCCTGTCTAGATTTTGTTCCACAAGTGCACAACCTCCTTTCAATCGTCATGTTGTAGACGCAGTTGTGTCGCAGCACATTATTTGTACTTCGTCTTCGAGGTTCCAGTCACAAAGTGCGTTCAACACAGCTTTAGTTTGAACCTGGCCGGAAGAGCTCTCCAGTTTGGGTACAGCCAGAAGTTGTTCCCTTTCTCTAAATGTAATTAAGTAGTATTGGCAGGCGTTCTTCTCTAGAACTTCTTACGTCAAGTCCAGGTAATAATTTCCCATCCCAGTGAACGGTCACCATTTCAGGCATATTATTTTGAAAATCTGATTTTGTAGATTCTGCTCTATCTTTTCGATTCTGGGTGCGAATGCCTTGAATGGACGGTTTGTTTATCGGAAAATCATCACAGCTAAGATCTAGTGCTTCTACTACAGCCTGAAGTATATAGACAGAACCCCTTAAGCATAATTGACATCTATCTAAAGCTGCGACTAACTCAGGCGTGATAAAGTGTTTCCTTCCTCTGTTCGTAGTAGTTTCAGAACTCACCATTTGTGAGGTAGATGGCAAGGGTTCCTCAAGGCTTTCATCAGAACTGATAAGTTGAGCGTGATGTCCTTGCGTTTGTATAGAATCTTGCGTAGTAAAAGATGACGATATACCTCCGAAACACATTTGCTCATATCTTTTTTTCTCTTTATTGAATTTTCCTTGTATTGCCCTTTCTTCTTTTTCTGCTAACTTTTTGTCTACACCCGCTAAACATGGACGCTGGACGCCCTGGTTCTCTTTGTCTACACCCGCTAAACATGGACGCTGGACGCCCTGGTTCTCTTTGTCTACACCCGCAAAACATGGACGCTGGACGCCCTGGTTCTCTTTGATTAGTAATAATATTTTTTTATCTTCTTCAATTTTCTTCCGTTCTAAAGCATCAGCGTGTGCTATATAGAATAAATTATCCAAATTGTTTTTAAAGTCCTCCTCACGGCACTTGTACATACCTTGTATTTTTTTTAAACGTTTTTGCAACTCCCTCCAAGCATGGTGAAGATCCACAAGTTTTTTTACACAGTTAGATAGAGCTCTGGGAGGGATTCTAGCTATTTCCCAAAATATAATACACTCCCGAATGACCAGATTAGCGCTTTCACTAACAGTCAATTTAACTTCGCGAAGGTTAAAAAAAGTACTGCAAGAACTTGACGACTAGACGGTAACTTTGCGCCTTTTATTTCATAATTTAAGTCACCAACTAAGAAAATACTTTTTTTCTTAAATACTTTTTTTTAATCCACTGTCATCTTTTAAATGTAAAACAATACGTGTTAATCGCGAGAATAATTGAGAACAAATGACTAATACCGCGAATGCGCACCGCTATTGCCGCGCCACATTTATGAACATGATTCGATGCAAGTCGGCACGGGTTATCGTACTCCAAATAAGGTAAAAAAATATTTCCAAGTGTTTTACACGCAAATTAACAAAACTAACACCTATGCGTTAGCAATTTAAAACTTTGAAAAATAAGGGACACCCTAATGTATAGACACAAAAATGCACTTTTAATCACCATTAAAAACAAGCAAACTTATATTTAACACTTAGTACCTACACTTATCATGACTGAAAAAAGCTAAGCACTTATTTCTTTCTTATACTCAAATCAGCCGAGAAAAGAAATTACAAAACGGACTCCGCCAGTGCTTCGTAAATATAAAGAAATTAGCATCAGGAAAGTCTGCGAAACGTCTGTTTTCAAGTTGAACAGCTTCAAACCCTACTCTCCTACTTCCTACTAATACCTATTATAAATGCGAAAGTTTGTGAGGATGGATGAATGGATGTTTGTTACTCAATCACGCAAAAACTACTAAACAGATTTTAATGAAATTTAGAATGTTGGTACCTACTTTAGTCGTCCGTTGGTGCACGAAACCCCCTTTTAAGGGTGTTAATATATTTGTCATAGTGCGGGTTCCAAGCTTGCGACGCATACTTGAGTTGACTCCTAACCAGGGAACAACAGCGGATCTTCAAAGTATTGATCATCATAAAATCTTTGATGACTCAACTCTTTGAACAGCCAAACCACACAAGCAGCACCCCCTCTACCATAACAAGAGGAGGGTAATGACATGTCATTATTAGTAGTAATACTTAGGTATTACCTACTTGTCGCCGCATCTTATTGTATTTATGTATCGCTGCTATAACAGCAAAACAGTAGATGTCGCACGCTGAAAACATGACCATCGTGGCGTGCGATTCGTTACAAAAAGTTTGCACATAGTAACATGCTTTTGACAAAGATACCCTAGAACGAGCGCCGTGCCCCACCGCATGCCAAGCAGCGCAGCGCAGCGGCGCGGCGGCGCCCTGACGCGGCACGAGAGACGGCGCGCGGTGCCGGCGCGTGGTGCCGGCGGCGGTGGCGCGCGGTGCCGGCGCGCGGTACACGCGCGGTGCCAGCGGCGGCGGCGCCCTGACACGGAGCGAGGGACGGCGCGCGGTGCTGGCGGTAGCGGCGCCCTGACGCGGCGCGAGGGACGGCGCGCGGTCCCGGCGGTAGCGGCGCCCTGACACGGAGCGAGGGACGGCGCGCGGTGTTGGCGGTAGCGGCGCCCTGACCCGGCGCGAGGGACGACGCGCGGTGCCGGCGGCGGCGGCACCCTGACGCGGAGCGAGGGACGGCGCGCGGTGCCGGCGGCGGCGGCGCCCTGACGCGGAGCGAGGGACGGCGTGCGGTGCCGGCGGTGGCGGCGCCCTGACGCGGCGCGAGGGACGGCGCGCGGTGCCGGCGGCGGCGGCGACCTGACGCGGCGCGAGGGACGGCGCGCGGTGCCGGCGGCGGCGGCGCCCTGACGCGGCGCGAGGGACGGCGCGCGGTGCCGGTGGCGGCGGCGCCCTGATGCGGAGCGAGGGACGGCGCGCGGTGCCGGCGGCGGCGGCGCCCTGATGCGGCGCGAGGGACGGCGCGCGCTGCCGGCGGCGGCGGCGCCCTGACGCGGCGCGAGGGACGGCGCGCGGTGCCGACGGCGGCGGCGTCCTGACGCGGCGCGAGGGACGGCGCGCGGTGCCGGCGGCGGCGGCGCCCTGAAGATAGCTAGGATTCGAAATTCTATGGAGACATCGAACGCGCTTAGTGTTACGAAGACGATCATGCAGAGAGAGGGTTTTCGTAAATGTTCAATTGTATACCTAGGTATATAGCAAAGATCTCCTAATTAGCAGTTTATGTAACACGCTAGGTTTATAAAATATACTTTTATTGTCATCATGACTATAGACTTACTTGTCACTACTAATAGACTCATCTAAACAAAACAAGTCTCGCAGTGGGCAGTGGGCAGTGGGCAGCAGGCAGTGGGCAGCAGGCAGTGGACAGTGGGCACGGTAGCGCGGCACGCGTTGATGTCTGTAGTAAGGGAAGAAGTGCGGCCTACGCGGACTCACTTCAGCTGCTGAATTGACGTGATAATTCAATGTCGCCAATAGTTCACTGGATGGCTGTCTTTGTTATGTTTGATCTAACTTGACATTTATTACAGCACACAACTCCCGCGTTCACGACCTCGCGGCACGGGCGCATTTGATACACTAAATTGATACATTTTGTTGATTGTGATTGTGTCGAACGTTGAACACAGTTAGTTAAATTAACGCGGTTTTTCAGTAACGAGGGTACCGCACGCGATTCCTAAATGTCGTCACTCACGCGAACATAACGTGTTAAATTACTTTAAAGTCTAAGCTCCCAAGTTAATAACAACATCAACATCAATAACAACAATCATGAAGAATTTGGGGTGTGCTACTACATAACATACATGTATGTGTTTTCCTACAAAAACTTGGTTTCTAAAAGCATTAGGTTTATTTACTTAATGTTTCTGCCAAGTTGCCTCCATCGCATACCTACCGAGTGGCAAGTTGCCTCCATCGCATACCTACCGAGTGGCAAGTTGCCTCCATCGCATACCTACCGAGTGGCAAGTTGCCTCCATCGCATACCTACCGAGTGGCAAGTTGCCTCCATCGCATACCTACCGAGTGGCAAGTTGCCTCCATCGCATACCTACCGAGTGGCAAGTTGCCTCTATCGCATACCTACCGTATGGCAAAAAATAGGAAAAGATGGGTAGCTACGTGTACCGTTGGAGATACAGGAAACGATCAGAGACTATCCATATTTTTGGAGTTATTTTGAAAAGCATTCACAAATGTTCCGCCAGTGGTCGCCGCGATCTCGCAGCGTAAACTCGCCCCTGATGAAGAGCATCGGACATGCTCGAAACCTAGGTCGACTAATTCGACAAACTAAGTGTTTATTCGTGGACTGTATTTTCGCGCTCCTCTGGTAGAATGTAGGTAGGTATAATAAAGCTCACATTTGGTTCAGTGAAGACAATTTATTTTGCATTCTCGCGTCACCCTATCAATTTCGCGAATCAAAGCGTTTGCGTGTTTTAGCGGTCGCCACCGCCATCTAATTATATTTGAATAAACTAATTTTTCATAAACATAACTGCCCACCAAGAACGACTGTTCTTAACTATAACTAGAAATGTTAACAAAAGATGCATAGTAACTTATCCTTTACAATTCTTGAACCTATAAACATAAACATGACAACTGTTCAAACTTAAACGTGACACCCAAATAAAATAAGTAAACAAGAAATCTAAACCACTAGATCTATCTTAATCAATTGTCTACTACCGGCTTGAGATTAACCTTAACTGGTAATGGGAAAAATACATATTTTTGATACCGGTCTCTTGATGAGTGAATTTTTTTTTTTACATTTTAGCGTTACAACCCGCGTAACCTTGTCCACACCAGGATGTTTCTGCACTATTTTTCCCATAAGCTACCTGGCGGGATGTAGGCCATCCTCTTTAACAAGCGCTAGCTGTCCAACCTCTGGTTTAGGACTATGGTGAGCCTATTTATATCTGTGCATCATATGCAACAGATACTCCTGTGACCAACGTTTCCAGAAGTCTTGTAGCATACGTTGACACATTTGCCATCTCCTTAGCGTGCCGATAGGAAGCTGCTCGTATCTGAGGTCAGGAGGCAATACAAGAGGCTCCCCTACCAGGAAGTGCCCCGGTCTTAAAGCCATTGCTTCCCCTTGCTCCTCAACATACGATATTGGTCTTGAGTTGAGGCAAGCGTCAATTTGAGCCAATAACGTAGTCATCTCTTAAAACGTAAGAGTGGAGTTGCCGATTACCTTGGTCAGATGTCCCTTCGTTGATTTCACTCCCGCTTCCCATAAACCGCCGAAGTTTGGGGCGTGTGGGGGAATGAAATGCCACTGAGTGCCGTTTGTTGCTAACCAATCTGATATTTCCGGCAAAAAGTTGTTTTGTTCATCAAACAACTCTTTTAAGTCACGTGACGCACCTACAAAGTTGGAACCATTGTCACTGTACAGGTCGCTACAGTGACCACGTCTCGCTACAAACCTTTTAAAGGCTGCTAAAAACCCCTGCGAAGACATGTCGGACGCTGCCTCCAAATGAATCGCCTTTGTAGACATACACACAAAAAGACAAATGTATCCCTTGTATGACTTATTGCCCCGACCCTTTGAGACTCTAATGGTGATTGGTCCTGCGTAATCAACACCGCTGAAGAGAAAGGCTCTGGTTGCTGTGACTCTTTGGCTGGTAGTTCTCCCATCAGTGGATTGTTGGTTTTAGTTTTATATCGCAAGCATTTGACACACTTTCGGACATGAAATTTGACCAAGTTTTTGAACCCAATGATCCAATATTTCGACCGTAAAAAGTTTAACATAAGTTTAGGACCCTCATGCAATGTCCGAATGTCTGTGTCTGCGACCAGAAGCTTTGTCAAATGCGAGTCATGTGGAACCAGTATAGGGTGCTTTTGATTTTCATCAACCTGCGCGCAACTAAGTCTTCCGCCCACCCGGAGTATTCCAAGTTGATCTACGAATGGTGATAACGAGGTAAGTTTAGATTTTTTATTTATATCCTTTTTATTTTTAATGTTCTCTATTTCTTCATTAAATGCTTTTCTTTGAGTCTGTTTAATGATGATATTTAATGCTTCATTTACTTCATTTTTCAGGAGGTAAGTATGGTTTGGTTTTGTTTCATCTTTTCTTTTCAGAAACCGTCTGCAGTATGATATGATTCGAAAAAGTTTCGTCGACGATGAAAACTTCGCCCAAATATTGCTATCATCAAAATCTGCGATTGCAACATGTACTAAAGCTGTCTTTTCTTTAAGGTTGGTATGATTATTTTTAGGATTCACATATGGTATAACTTCATTTTTCAGCCAGGCTGGACCATTTAACCATAATTGATGTGTCAAAATACTTGATGGCTTAAGACCGCGTGAAGCGCAATCCGCTGGATTATTCTGCGATTTTACGTAAGACCATTGACTACGATCAATATGTGACGCAATTTCTGCCACTCGATTTCCAATGAACGTCTTCCATCGGTAAGGATGACTGCTCAACCAGGCTAAAACGACTTCAGAGTCAGTCCAGGTGTGCAAGTTCGACTTAGGGACGTTTAACACCACAGATACTTCCGTCAAAAGTTTTGCTAAAAGTACCCCTCCGCATAATTCTAATCTTGGTATTGAAATTTGTTTAACTGGGGCTACTCTTGTTTTTGCCGTAACCAAACTCACATGAACTTTACTATTCGAATCTACAACCCGCAGATAGACTACTGCCGCATAAGCTGCATTGGACGCATCACAATAATAATAATAATTGTTTATTGTCAAAAAGGTTACAACAATTTGTGGTACACAAGTAATACAAAGAAGGGTTAGCTTAGTGTTTCAGATTACGACTAAACGTCGAGTCCCAAACTAGGCGAAAGCCTGTGTCTTGGGATTCAGAGATACGATTTTTATTAAGTTAACATTAGGTCAGAGGTGATACCACAGTTTGTGACATTATCAGAACCATGAGACAGAGTAGTGTGGATGTGTATATGGGTGGCTATGTGTAAATGTTAAATGTCTATGTGTAAATGTTATGATTGTGCAAGTTTCCGCATATGTGAAGGAGGATGCATGCGATATATGTGATATATAATTAAGCATGTAAGTATGCCTGCAAAACATTTAGCAATAGCCATGAAGTTCAACTACTTGATCGTCCCCACTACACATCATCCCCCTATGTATGCGAAAGTTGATGAGTTGCTCTAAATCTTCCCTATATTTAATCCATTCCGTTAATAATTCCTTTGATATTTCTTCATCCCATCCACACCACTCAACCACAATTTCTCAATGAATATTTTGGCTGTAATTATGCTTGCTGATATCCAGCCCAACGGATCATATAACCGTGATATATCTGATAATATTGTTCTTTTAGTTACAGGTGACGTCATCGGAGGTAACGTACTCAAATTCGTCGCGTTTCCGGTTCCAGGTGAGTCCTAATATTTTACTCTTGAAATCATGTTTCTCTAGTAGCTTTTATCTTCTGATTTATTTCCTGCTTCTTCTTCTCGTATTGCGTTTGCTACCCGTTCATTATTGGTAAAACATTTTTTGAGGATAAATCCGCCTTGGTCAACTCATCTCAGTTAAGAAATGCACGGAAAAGGAAATAAATAGAAGAATAAAATGCACTTGGAATAAATCTTGGGCTATGAAAGAAATCTTTAAGAGACAAATCTGAAAACAAAAGCTATGAATATTTGCCTGACTCCATGTCTTACGTACGCTTGCCAAACATGGCCATTAACCAAAAAACATCTTGAAAAGCTTAGAATTTGTCAAAGAGGAATAGAACGAAGCTACCTTAATCTCAAACTAAAAGATCGAATAAAACACTCAAATATGAGGAAAAAAATAAAAGCAAAAGATGCGGTCAATCAAATATTGAAATTTAAGTGGAAATGGACGGGACACCTTCAACTAGAGGAAAATAGGTGGGCCCAGATCGTAACGAACTGGGTTCCAAGAGATAAGAAAAGGAGACGTGGCCGACCATTCAAGAGATGGAACGACGACATAGTAAATGTCGCTGGGAAGTTTTGGGCAAGAAGCGCCAGACAAAGAGAGGAATGGAAACGCTTGGAGGAGGCTTTTACCGCCACAGGCGGTCCTTACACTACGACTACTAACACTTAGAATAGTAAATAACAAACATAATTTTAAGATTCTTATACTAACAAACTAATAAAAATGAAAAAAAAAATAATAATAAGATGTTTAAATAATTTAGAGCATAGGAAATTTATATATAAAATCCTTATAAAATCTCCACAGTACACCGAGGTTAGGTTGAATCTAGATAAGACTAAAACCATGTACAGCAATCTTATTACCCCGAGACCCATCGTCGTCAATGGTACACCTCTTGAAGTTGTCGAAGAATATGTCTATCTTGGACAAACAATACAGTTGGGTAGAAACAACTTCGAGAGGGAAGCCGATAGAAGGATTTAGCTAGGCTGGGCAGCGTTCGGTAAACTACGTCAAGTTTTCACGTCGTCCATACCACAGTGCCTTAAGACAAAAGTCTTTAATGCGTGCGTCCTACCAGTAATGACCTACGGAGCCGAGACGTGGACACTCCCAGTGAGACTGATCCATAAGTTCAAAGTCGCTCAGCGAGCTATGGAAAGGGCTATGCTCGGAGTTTCTCTGAAAGATAAAATCCGCAATGAGATAATCCGACAGAGAACCAAAGTAACCGACATAGCCCATCGAAATTAGCAGGCTGAAGTGGCAATGGGCTGGTCACGTCTCTCGAAGGACGGAAGACCGTTGGAGCAGACGTGTCCTTGAGTGGAGACCGCGAATCGGCAAGCGTAGTGTAGGACGCCCACCGGCCAGGTGGAGCGAAGACCTGCGAAAGGCGGCCGGAAGAAACTGGATGAGAAGAGCCGAAGACCGGGCTCAGTGGCGTTCATTGGGAGAGGCCTATGTCCAGCAGTGGACGAATACAGGCTGATGATATATTTAATTTTTCTCGCACTATATTTCACTTTTTATAATTTTTATTTTATGTACAAAATTAAGTAAACATTATGTTTGTATTCGATGTGTAGAAGAAAAACCTAATATTTAACGTTGTTTACATGTTGGCGCGGCGGTCTGCTAACGCTATTGCTGTTGCGAATTCGAATTGCGCCGGCGCGCGGCGGCGCGACGCGGCGCGGCGGTCTGCTAACGCTATTGCTGTTGCTGCTAACGCTATGGCTCCAAACAAAACTGTTTGAAGTAATTTTAAAATAAAAGTGCAAATTAGCCTCGTAAATGTCAACATCTCACCGAACCATTGACTATAAAAAGCTATGGAGGACTTCTTACCATTAAAAAAACCGGACAAGTGCGAGTCGGACTCTCCCACCGAGGGCTTCGTACAAATTTGTAGGTACATATTTAACCTCGATGATTGATTATGTACTTTAAATAAAGACTATATTTTTTCCTGTACCTGTAGTATATGCCGATATTACTTGCCAAATTTCATAGTTCTAGGTCAATGGAAAGTACCCTATAAATTTTGATTCCATTGAGTGTCAAAATATACGTTTTGTGCGGCATAAACGGCCGTATCTTTTTTTTACGTTAACTTAGAAGTCCGTTAGTTACCTGAGAATATGGTTTTCATTTCAACATGATACCTCCACGCGTCCCCGAGATTTTTGGGTCCTGACAGACAGACGAACAACAAAGTGATCCTATAAAGGTTCCGTTTTTTTCCTTTTGAGGTACGGAATCCTAAAAAAGAACGAGTGGAATAATCACACAAAATGGAATAAAATCCGGCCACCTTCTAGTACATGCAATTCCACTGATGAAATCTTACACACTTCATTCATAACCACAATACACATAAATATTAAATATTCACAAATTATGTAAATAGAATACTAGAGAAGAATACTACGAAAGTTGAACCGTAAATCGATTCAGTCACTGTGACTAAAAATGGCCGACCCGGCCGAAAAGCGGAGCTACGTGACGTCATCACAAAAAAGTGGCCCATAAACGAAGTAACTACTGCTACCTTTTCTTCCATGAATATATTATACATTTTACTAGAGTGCAAAAGAGACTATTTTGGTAGTTCAGTGTCGGTTTGTATAACACACAAAATGTATAGACGCATGTTATCACTCTTGTTACATACTCTATGCACCAGTTTATCAAATGTCAAATGATTATCAGCTGATCAGCAAATATCCGCGAATTTGTGATTGGTTTTGATTCGTCGCATCAGCTAGCGGTTCTGTACAGTAATTATGCCTATTCTTTCTCTCTGTTTATAGCACCATAATGTGTTCCCTCTACTCAACAAAAATATGGAAACAATGTATTGTCATAATAATAACCTAAAAGTTGGTAAAAGAATAAGTAATTTTGGGGCAAAACCACAAAACAGAGAGTAAACTCCTATTGATTCAACACTAACTTTACAATATAATTACCGTAGTTAATTTTTTTTTTTTTTAGATAAATATGGAATTCCGAATTTCGTAAGCGTTTTCGACAGCAAATTGCTCTCGGAAAGATTTGCGCATAATATCCGAATTGGAGTGTCAAACATTTCCGAATTTGGATTTGAGAATAACGTTTCTCGGAAACCCGTCGGAAAGTTCCGAAACCCAATGTTGACGTTTACGAGGCTACTTTGCACTTTTGTTTTAAAATTACTTCAAACAAAGTTTTGTTTGGAGTAGGTACAAATAGTATATATCTGTGACTTGAAATATGTGTTATTGAAATTTAAGCGAAACGTTTTGAAATTAAAATGCAGAATTACTTGAGATTTTTCGTTATCAAATTGTCTACCATGATATCCATTTTCTACCATTACAAAGCTGTCTTCGTAAACATTTCCGTGGCGGAACTTTCCGACGAACGAGTCGAATGAATTAGATTAATTTCCCCGCGCGCAGAATAGGCGCTATTTTTTATTACAAGCTTTTATTTAACTTGCAATGTTTATTATTTGTTTATATTTTATTGTTTTAGGGTCAAATCTTGCAAGTCAAATCAGAACCACTTCCTCAGGTACGATTAGAGGAAGTGGTTCTGATTTGGAGTTGAAATTGTGCATACTTGTCAAAGTCCAGCGACAATACAATATTATGGTGACACAGCTGATCTAATGACGGAAACGGAAGGTGGGCAAAGGAACTCTTTGATGGATTATTTATCGTAAACTTACTAGTGTTTGGGCTCATTGTTATCTGGTCGCGGCTCCGATTACGAGCTTGTCTTGAAAAATATATGTTTCAACAAAATAAGGCATATTTTTTTACCAATTTTGTGTGGTGAGGTTTTCTATGACGGGGTAACTCATCGAGCCCTTCCGTTCATCATCGGACTACAAGAAGTACCTATGGCAACACACCACCGTTACATGGTGGACATTCCTCCTGCGCGCACTAAGCGCTTCGCTTCCACTTTCATTATGCGCACTGCTAACGAGTGGAACTCCCTGCCAGAGTCAGTTTTTCCCGATAGCTATAATCTAGGAATCTTCAAATCTCGAGTGAACAAGTACATACTGTCTCGGCAAGCGTGCTAGATCGTCGACCGCATCGTCGCTTACCATCAGGTGACATGTGATGAAACGCAAGCCAATTAGAAGTAAGAAAAAAATCTGGCCTAACAAGAAAGAGCAATAACCAATAGTTAATTTCTATTTTCGTATAATATCATAATACACGTAATGTACTTAATTATTAAAATTCACACGCCCCTACCGACACGAGGACGTCTGGTAAGAATATACATTAGCCCTCGAATCAAATGTTGCAGCTCGGCAACAGTGTACATCTAGTGTGTGTATTAATTCGATAGTGGTGCCCTTAAATCTCACACACCAACACGCCCTCACACACACGCCTACACGCTTTAACTAAACTAACTAGGTTGGCGCACTGACCCAAAGTGAGTCTTGGCCTCCGACAATAGAAGACGCCACTTTAGTCTGTCTTGCGCCAACTCCTGCCATTCCTCGACCTGGAGCTCACGCAAGTCCTTCTCCACTTCGTGTTTCCAGCGGCACTTGGGACGGCCGACTGTTCGTCTTACACGCTTTGATAGTTGCAAATGGTCAAATTCATTAAATGTAAAACCGTTTTTGGCTATCAGTTACATTATGTAAGTCGTATTTAAGATATTTTAAGAGCTGCGGTTTTTGTTTAAATACATAAATATCTCGCAAACGGTAGATATAGACTTAGTTGATAGAAATGTGATGTAACAAACCACCGAATAATTAATAGTAGCTATATTAGTAGTACCTACCTATTAGGGATGTTACAGAGCTTCGACTCCGACTCCGATTAATCGGAACTTCCGATTGATATGACACCTCCGGTTCCGACTTCAGCTCCGAAACTTTTAAATCGGAGGTTTTAATAGGAGGTCGATGCATATCGAATAGGTAGCGGTAGTGAAGCGCGGCGGCCGAGGTCAACGTGTACGAACAGGTGCATGTCGTGTGTAGAATCCCCCCACGTGCTTTCTGTCGTCGATTAGTCTTTCACTTGTTGTTAGGCAATCTTGATGGATGATTTGTGTTGTTTTGTGCGGCGAATTCCAATCCCTAAAATCGATTGCCCGCTAATATTTGTCCACCAGGCTCAGTAGCAAGCGAACAACTTTTTAGTGGTGCTGGCCTAATCTATGACCCGTTAAGAAATACATTGGACGGAGAAAATGCTGCGAAGCTTTTGTTCATTAAATATAATTTGCTACTAATGGAGTCAATTAATTTGATTTAATTTTCTAACTGTTATTGAAACCATGATTATTGTTATTTTCATACACCTATGATATAGGTTTATTATTTTTTTATTGAAATTAAAGATGAAACAATTATTGTACTATTTTATTTTATTGGGCCTGTCCTTCTTAATACATCTATCTTCTGCCACCACCTCCGGCTCCGCCTCCGACTCCGACTCCGATTCCGGTTTCGACCCCGATAAAACAAATTTGAATCCTCCGACTCCGACTTCAGTTCCGATAAAACCACCTCCTTAACATCCCTAGTACCTATAGGTAAAGGTACAAGTCTCAAATCTTAATTTCATTTTGAAAGACGTATCCAACGATACCCCACATGAGGGGCCGGTAACTGAGTTCCTCTAAAATCAAAGTACCTAATTATTGTCCCCTGTAGCCTGTAGTGAGAACTTACCGCTGTGCTTTTGTGCGCGGAGGCGAGAGCGCGGGCGCGGGCGCGGTCGGTGCGGTCGATTCGCGCAGAAGAAGTCCGGCCGCACGCGGTGCGCGCGCAGCAGCGCGTGCAGCGGGTGCGCGCGCGGCGCGTGCGGCGGGTGCGCGCGCGGCGGGGCCGCCTCGTACGTCTGGTCTGGCAGCAGCATGCCGCGCGCATCGCGCCGCCGCGCGCCTCCACCGCCCGTCCGCGACGAGAACCTGCCGTCAAACCACAGATCAAACTAACGACAGAACCGATTAACAATCCGTAAACAAACGTCCTCATTAGGCGCGGTGAGTCGGCAGGTATCGAGGCGGCGCGGCGGCGGCGGCCCCGCGCGCGTGCTCGCTCACGAGCGTACATGAGCTCGCCGTGACGGACCCTCATGCCGCGATGACGTCGGTAGACATCGCAGCGCAGGCGCAGGTATCAGTAAGATGTGTATATATACCTGTGTGAGCCTCTAGTGGGGGCGAGGAATGTCGTCGAGCTTTTTGCAAAGAACGACGACGAGCGCGACGACGCGACGCGTCCGTGTGTGTACTCTCGCACGCATTCTATATCAGTCGGATTCAGTCGTGAGGTGAAGCGACCCATGGACAGTTTTGTTTTGTGAGTAAGTATTCGAATTTCATCATGGAAGCAAAGAATACTAACTATACGTAAGGCGAGGAAGTACGGGACGCGGCAGCGACGGCGGCGCGGCTGCGGCGCGGCGGCGGCGCTGTGCTGCACTCGCCCGCGCACGAAACAATTAGTGCGATGGTCGACCATGCGGATAACAAGGCCCATAGATATGTTTCTATTGCTTTTAATTTTGGCCTTACTTTGATTAAGATACATATCTAGTTTTTAAATGGATACGATATGATTCATGTGCTCGGTTTACTTTTATAACTAAATACGGTACATTCACTGATCCTATAAAGACTTGTTATATATGATCAGTGGGTATATTGTACTTTAGTTTTTAAGTTGTTTTCATGTTCCCACTGATTACTTTTGTTTGGTGTATAATACCCAAAGCATTGTGTAATGTACGGTATATCTAGGTACACACCTAGATATACCTACTTACAATTTATTGGTGATTAATATAATGTTGATTTTATGATTGTGTTAAAGACAATAAATGTTCTATTTTGTTCTGTAAGTAAACCTACTTAAGGCTTATCTAAGTGAATTTATTTATCTCGATCCACCGAAATCTAATTTTAGATTTCTTTGTCTCGAATTAACTTTTTAATTTGAAGCTCTACTTTTCTTCACATTTCCAAGTAAACAAAAAAATATTTATCTGCGTGGGTTACTACTTACTTTATATTATCTGTAGCGATCATATAGTAGGTATACGAAATACATAGAAAACCGATACATCAACCGATGCACCAGTAGGTACTTACTGCGCATGCGCGTGCTACACCTGTTATTGTGCGAATCTTTACGTAAGTAGGGTAAGGTGCCCTAGGAGTGAGCAGTTTTTAAACAATTGCCCATATCTCGAATTTAAAGAACAGTATTCGAATCAAAACACTTTTAACACTTAGCAACAACATTATTCTTTAAATTAAATCACAAATTATGAACGTCTAAATAAACATTTAATACTTATTAATAATCTCAACGAAGAGGAAAAATGCGCACTCTTAGGATAGAAGTATCCCAAGAGTGCTCACAAGGTACCGTAAGAGTGCGCACGGTATCTTAAGAGTCCGCATGATATATTATGTGCACAAATCACAACAATATGCCCAGATAAGAGCTGCATTTGTCCTGCCACCAATCTGCAGCTTTTGCATTGCATCCAATCCTCTGTAATAAGTTCTTTATATTTTTTTCTGGTATCCAGGACAATGCCAGTTTGTCTTAATTCTGCGTAGGTGTAATCTATTGTTTTAATATATTTGACTAATTATCGTCTGGTTTCTTGAGAAAATGTAGTCTGATATCTGCCGAGGCAAATTAGCCACGATATCTCTGTTAAAACTTTTTCTTATGCTAGACTCCGGCATACTGCACACCTAATAAGTCTGCTACAATACAAGTCTCTTACTCTTATCCTCCTTCACTAGCTTCCGAGCAAGGTTCAGAAGTCCAGTTTGCACAGAAATATTTTATGAAGGTATCTGTTTTCCGTGGTTTTGATACCGTCTGGAAGAATAATAATAGAATATTAGACAAAAGATCGGAAGAGTGCGCTGTCCAAGTGTGCGCATGCGCACTCCTGCTGTGCGCACTTTTGTTGCCTAACCTATATTTTTTATGAAAGTCCTTAGCAAGCCATCTAGTTCACCCCGGTATGAAACAATGAGGCCGGTTTGTTATCCGGGAAGTATATTGAATGATTTATGCACAGAAATAACACATCTGCTTTAAAAATAAGTTACCACGCACTTTGCAAAACACACAAACATTTTAACAAAAATATCTGAAATAAAAAATATTACTTTATTCTATTAAAACTCAATTACCTTCTTTTCACAGAAGTTCGTTGAAACATAGGTCTATTATAGCGGGCGGGTACTGCGTGCTCTTAAGAACCGCGCGCTCCTGGGGCACCTTACACTACCCATATTTATTGGTTCTTTGTTTTATAGATAGATAGATAGATAGATAAACCCCTTATTGCTAAAAACCTTAAAATTACATGAAAAACAGCGCAGTCTCTAATGAGTATTAAAAAAAAAAGAGATACCAAAACCTCATGTATCAAAATAACTATGAGGGTGTGTATCAGAATACAATGGCATCTCCGCGAATCCCATGTCGCCCTACCTGACAATATCTGCTTAGGTATTTGAATCCATCGTCAGTCTCGGTCGTAGTCATATTTTAATATTTGAATGATGTATATAATTGTGAAATCCTGGCGCTCGCTTCGCTCGCAATTCAATTGTTCATTGTTCCCGATGAACATCTGTCCCTCTGTACGCATATATTACTTACTACCTATCGTCAGTCGTGCATTTATTTATTTAATTCGCCGGCGCGGCGACGGCGCGGTGCGGCGGCGGCGCGGCGGCGGCGCGGCGGCGGCGCGGCGGCGGTTCAACAGCGCAGCAGACTTTCCATATGATGCAGTTATTACTTGGAAGGCGGCGACCTCAGATAAAGTATGTCTACTCGAAGGCGGCGACTAACTGTCTGCATATACAGCGGAGCGGGCGGCGTCTCTATTAGGGCGATGTCGACTTTCAATATCCTTGCTCTTTACTCAGTTTCGACGCCGGCCGCGCCGCAACTCAACACCACACTATTGTTCTTACGTTTACCTAGTTTCTTGCGGTCTACCTATAACCCCACAGTATATGACTCCTCCCGTAAATGGAAACCTGGACGTATTACCTAGGTACGTCAAATATATATATATATATCATGTGCAATAACGAGGACTCGTCATTACAAATCTAAATGAGCATCATAATCTACATATGGAATATCAACAATATCAATAAATGGAAGACACTGAAACCCACGACACAGGTTTTCCTAGTGTGGGTTCCAGGGTTCGCCTTGCATTGCATAACAAACCTAACAATTGCAAATTGTTCCATATCTCCGATATGTATTAAAATTGTTAATTGTTACCTGGCTAAATAAAGATATATTATTATATTAACATCTAATCTACCAAAAAAACCGCAACTGAGTTATGTAAAACTCTCGGCGTTTTATGCTGAGCTGATTCGGCACGCTAAACATTTTTTTTAGGTTCACAAAACTGGACGACGCTCTTAACTTACAAAAATATAACACTTACCTACATTGGTTTTGTTATTGAGTGTACGACCTTCTTGAGGTGAACACAACATGCTAATAATATTACACTCTTTAGGATTCCGGAACTAATATAACATATATTTATTATTTAAGTTTTATTTTTTGTTTGTCGAATAAATTGGTTTTCATTCTTTTTTCTTTTTTTAGCATACTTCATTGCTTGTTGATATATTTCGAGACATTTTAAGAGAGAAAAAGACATCCCTGTGAAGTTTCTTGTGCTATCTTTTCTAGTTGGTGTATTTCCGAAGCACTGGTAGAGGCAATGCTGATCTTTTGACCCAAATAAGAGCCAGCATCCTGGCCACACGTCGCCTCCGCCAGCCACCGCCTTCTGCCAACTTCCTATTATTATAATTTTTAATTTGATTTCCATTACGTGTATAAGACATTTAAAAGTGCATTTTTGTGCCTAATGAATTTTGACTTTGACTAACAATGCTGTTTCAAATTGACACTTAGGTATAGGTATGAAATTTGTTTTACATATAAGTAAGTTTAATTAAAATAACTTACGAGTATTATTTCATAGTAATATTTTAGGTGAGAACGGGCGGGTCTTCAGTCTATTTCAATATGGTATGAACTTTTTTAATAGAGTTGAACTGCATGCCAATAGGTTTGTAATTAAAGGTTTGCTCCTCAGTAACCATCCCCAAAACCACTTCTATCAGCTCAGTGAGTGAGGCACACGGCGGGCGCGGCGCGGCGCGGCGCGGCGCGGCTCCGGTGGTAGGTCGCGGTAACTGTCGCCCTCACTGGCTGCTCTATATATATGACGTAGTTCTTGCGTGGCGTCTGGTCCCGCGAACCGCGAGACGACCGACGGCGACACACTTTACAACCAACGAACCACGACGCACTATATGTAGGTATAAGTATAAGCTTTACAAATATTTCTTTATGATTATTAATTACATTATTTATTTTTATTCTTAAATCTTGGCTGTTTACTTCTAAAAAAAATTAATAATATAAAAATATTATATGTACCTATAGTTAGAGCTGCAGAATGAGGAACCTTCTTCTTCCCTTAGTATTCTGTGCCTTCTGACAATACACGCCGTGTCAAGGAATATTGCATCCGCTCCTCGATCGAGGCTCTTCGCTATAAGGCCGTTTGCCAAAATAACTATCGGGACAATGACGTCGAGTCAACAGCCGAGTTGGCGGTTACCTCGTGGGCCAAGTCAAGGTACTTGCTGAGCTTGTCCTGCTCGGCCTTCACGAGGTCCTCGTCATGCGGGATGGTGATGTCGACGAGCACTGCCCGGCCGGCGGCGGCGTGGGGACCGCTCTACCACCACGTAGACGTAGATTGGCTACAATAGATGTAGTCTGTGATGATAGAGCGGTCCCAATAGAGCAATGCACAATCATTCTCGAGAACCGGCTCTGGTGCGCACTTATAGTAGGTACGAGTTGGGTCCTCGCGAATCATTAAGAGAAGTCTTTAAACAAATTAATGTATTCACTTTACCTTCTCTGTATATTTATGAAAATATAATGTATGTTCGTAAAAATCTGCACAAATTTAAGGTGAATAGTGACCACCACAACATAAACACTAGAAATAAGGATAGAATTGTAGTACCTAGGTTTAGACTGAGTAAAACGAATAAGTCCTTCATCGGCAATTGAATAGGGAGGTTTTTACAATAAAATTACGAATTGTATCACGGAACTCACAGAAAGTAAAGTTAATATGCGTGTGAAAACTATTTTAATGACAAGTATTTAGTTTCAAATCAAATCAAATCAAAATGTCTTTAATCATTTTGGCATCACAGAGGCACTTATGAACGTCAAATTATCACAATGACTCTACCACCGTATCGGAAAAAGAACCACTACTCAGAAGATACGGCAAGAAACTGAGGGGCCCTTTTTTTTAGAGATTTTGTTACAATTTTTTGGGATTTTACAATGTTACGTTTCTTATGTACCAGTTGGTTACTTTGCAGAAGTAGAATGTTCCAAGCATCTTTGTCTTCTATGTAATTAGTTATTAGTTATATAGGTATTATACCAAACATTGTAACAAAAGTTATAATAAAATACCCCTCAGTTTTAGGCCGTATGTTCTGAGTAGTCGTTATTTTTCCCACACGCTTGTTTTGGCTGGTTACGATTACATTAAAAAGTGATTAGGAAAGGTGTTATGAAAATCAATATATGTAATAAAGAAAATATATATATCCTATGTCTTTTTCCAGGACCTAATGTAGGGACCTAATCCAGGACCTAAGTACCTACCTTCATATCAAATTTCATCAACCAACATGCAAACAAATAATCGTTTCTATCCACCTATCGGAACCAGTTTACAGACGGAACATTGGATACACTCGCAGCAGGTACTTACATCTACGGTGCCTCTACCTAATCCTATAAAAGAAGTAAAACGGCAATCTCTATGTAATCTGATCAGCAGTGGTCGGAATCCACTGGAGTGAATAAAATAGGTGGGCAGAAGAGCGCGCGGCGGCTTCGTGGGTTAAGTACTCCTAAATTTAGACATACGTCATACATCATACATATGGTGGAGTATTTCTAGTACCTCATCCTAACAACGCGCGTGACCAACACACGTCGTACCTCATCCTAACAACGCGCGTGACCAACACACGTCGTACCTCATCCTAACAACGCGCGTGACCAACACACGTAGTACCTCATCCTAACAACGCGCCTGACCAAAACACGTCGTACCTCATCCTAACAACGCGCGTGACCAACACACGTCGGACTCTTGGACTTCCAAACGTTAGTTTTTGCGTGACCGCCGCGCGTCGCTTAAAGTAAGAATTAGTTGATTAACCATTTTTTTATTTGACAATTAATTAATTACGTAAGAAATAGGTATTTCAGTTTCATGATATAACTAGTTCGGCTGTTTTTGGTCCTGTTTCTTTCTTTGTACTCCGTGAGCAAAGATTTATTTTTCTTTAAAGACGCAAAAAGGGAATCTTTCTATCTATCTCCTTCCACCTCTCAGACATCTAAGACTAAGACCATCATGCTTACATGATTATAATAATATCTACAAACTGTTACACTTGAAAAAACACTGTTAAATAATAATAATAATAACGTTTTATTGAATAAATACTTAGTTTACAAATACATAGTCCATTGGTCCCCAAACTAGGTAAACCTGTATCTTGGGGAAATAGATAGAAGTTTCTTTCTATATCCTGACTACTTTGTTTCTTTCCTACCTTAGACCTACTGCTAATTCTAAATCTTTCTATTATCCTATTTCAAGATTTCCTATTTCCCACTTTCATCTGTTTACCTGTGTTGTGTAGCCCGCTGACTTAATTTCTTTGATATGTTTACTTTGAGACTGACTTGTATGTTACAGGAGTACTCGTAACAAAGTCTTTATTTACATTGTTTCTCAGTGACTTTACCTTGGTTTTCAGGAACTGTCTAAGCTGTGAACATCAACACAATGGCCATGATGACTTGTAAGGCCCTAGCAAAAGATATGGAACAGAAACTGAAAATGGCTCTGCAAGAACTAAAGAAATATAAAGACCTCAGCAATCAGCTCCTACAGGAAAGAGAAGAGAGTGAGATTGAGGTGATGAAGATAGTAGGAAAGAATACTGAACTCAAAAGTGAACTAGCCGAACTAAACCAAAAGTACCTCAACTCTCAGGAACAGTGCGATGACCTCCAGGTCGTTGTAATGTCGTTCAGAGAATGTGGTGATACCTATGAACAGGCCTTAAGCCGCATTAGGGACTTGGAATCGGACTTGAGCAAGGCTCAGAAGGAAATAACAGACTTAAAATCAGTCAAGCTTAGCGAACAGGTTACTGACACTCTGAACCTTTACAATGAGCTGGTGGGCTGTGGCTGTGGGTCTGAAGAGCCTATTGTTACTATTGACCTTACCAGTGACAACTCATTATGCAACAGCCCTAATATTAAGTCATAATAAAATTAAAAAATATGTAAAGGTTAAGAAAATTGTAAATAGATGTAAAAAACAACATACCAAGCGGAACTATTTTGTTAAAAATGTTGATTTGATTAAAGAAAAGTTTTCATTAGAAGAAAAACTTAATAATTGTATAGATGAGTTAGAAATAACTAGACAATTGTATGATGAGGACACACTACAACTGCGCTCTGAACTGCTCTGCAAGGAAAATACCTTGTTAGATATTTTCACTGGATATGAGTCGGCTCAAATACAACTAAGTGAGCATTTCAAATCTGCAATTGAGCTGGTGGACCTGGTGAAAGAGAATGTGGCGAGTGTGGTGGCTCTTGACAACAGTCGCTCGACCAGCCTCAGCCAGTCACTACCGACCGGTTCTCCGACTAAGTCTAACCAAACAACACATAAATTAATGTCAGAAAAGCAGCAGAGTGGGGGGCAGAGTGTCAGCACCAAACAAGAAAATGTAAATAAAGTTTTGGTATTTTCTGATAAAATAGGTGTTTACTTAGTTAGGTAGATTACTACATAACTCTGTGCATTGTACTGTGCAATATCAGTGTATGCCAGGAGCATCCTATGCTCAAATTGAACAGAAAATATTAAACTCTAAGATTGATACAACACAATTTTACTTACACAATTTTATTGTACAATAGTTGTAATCTACCTAGGGCAGAGTTTAGGAATCGACAGGAGAGAGATAATTACAAGAATTACCTCTCTCCTACAATTGAATGCATTTAAAATAATGCTATGTGCTTTTCCGTATTCGGACACACTCACTGAAGGACAGAATGAGCACATACACTCATTAAATACAATCATGTATAATTTAGTTTGCCGTCATAGTGACAAGTTTTTATATTTTGACTGTAATAAATTCATTTATAATTTTAAGTTAACACAGGACAGCATGTATTGTCCCAAGAAATGTAGACACTTGATTGCTACACTAGTAGTATACAATATTAAGTCAGTCATAGGAAATATAACAAAGTACAAGCAAGGGGTCACGGATTGTAGTACACGTACTAATAATAATAATACTGTGACCAGCTGTTTAAACTTTTGAATGAGACAACAGAGAAGAGTGCGGCTATTTCTTTATATTACCAAAACATAAACCGTTTCTCTGGCAAAGTATTAGACATTGAACTTTTATTAGATAAATATAATTTTGATATCATATGTTTTACAGAAACTTTGTTAAAACCAGATAGAATGTTATTTAACGTTACAAATTTTCAGGTAGCCAGTACGTTTAACAGAATATCTGCTGAAGGAGGAGGATGCATAATACTTGTAAACATAACTTAAAATTTAAGGAACGGTCAGACATAGTGGTGTATTCTGTGGAACGAGTCTGTGAGGTTGCTTGTGCAGAAGTGGATACGAATATAATATTGTGTGTAAGTATATCGACCACCAGCATCTAACTACATTAATTTTATGTCAACAATGGAATGTATTCTAAAAAAAGTTTCTAAATCTGGTAAATCTTTGTTTGCGGTGACTTTAATATTGATATTCTAGTTGATTGTACTGATAAAACTAATCTCATCTCTTTGTTTAAATCGTTTAATTTGAATTATCTGTTCTGTGAACCAACTACAGTGACTGACACTTCATCTACTTGTATAGACAACATTTTTTCAGACAAGAAAATCAAGAAGACATCTATTATGATCGGAGTCAGGTCAGACTACAAAGGCCTTGCAATTGAAATTGAAATCGAAAAATATAAACAAAAAGCTATAATTGAACATAGACCATTAGCTAAAGGAAGATTAGGAAAACTTAAACACAACATAGAATCAAAATTAAATGTTACTGAATTTACAACTAAAAATCCTAATGATATTTATAACTTACTATTTTCTGTAATTAGCAAAGAATTCAATAAAATATGTCCCAAGAAAAAACTACAAGTAAACGGAAAAGTACAATTTAGTGACTGGGCAACTAAAGGTATACGGAAAAGTAGAGACATTATGTTTGATTTATATTACCAAAAATCTTTGACATCGAGTAAAGATTTCCATGACTATGTTAGACGTTATTCAAAAATATTTAAGGCTGTTTGCATTCGCGCTAAATCATTGTTTTTAAGTCGTAAAATACGAAAATCAAATAATAAAATTAAAGCCGTTTGGAAGACCATAAACACGGAGACTGGTCGTATCAAGGCGAGGGATTCTGAATGTAAGTTAATAGTTGATAACCAACAAGTCTCTAGTCCAAAATGTGTAGCCAACGCCTTTGAAAATTTCTTTTCTAATATACCGTTAGATGTCACAAAATCGCTTGATTCTAGTCCTAATGTAGCAGAGGCTCTCCTTAAAGATAACTTCCCATTAGACTTACCAGATCTATATTCCACCAGATCTTATCTATATTCTAGAAATATGTAAATTCGTTAGAAAACATCCATATTTATTTACGAAACGAGAAGATATGCCTACAAATCGCTCAATACGCAACAAAAACAGGTTAATGCTACCTACTTCCCGTCTCAAGATGCACTCATCAGGACCTTTTGTTATGTGCATAAAAATATATAATAAGCTCCCGCCCCAAATTAAAAATGAAATAAATGATATACATTTTTTAAAACAAATAAAACAATTATTAATTAAAAAAACATATTATACAATAAACGAATATTTAGATGACAAATTTATAAAATAATATACTTATGACTAATAATAAAATAATAAATGACGAAAGTGATAAATTTATTAACAAATTGACATGTTTTTAACAATTCTATAATACTATTTTCTATTTTTTTTTTGTCTTCCTCTCTCCTACTTGCTGTGCCCAACAGGGTCTGTAATGAACTTTTATAATTTATTATGAACACCATTTTAACATTACAGATGCAATAAAGAATAAAGAATAATGAATAAAGATTTTCAATACAGACATACTTCCACTTTTGAAATTATCAAAACATTCAGATGCCCAAATGTTAAAGCTACGGAAGATTTATGGTGCCTCTCCGTTAAAATGTTAGAGTCAATAATAGAAATCATCGCACCACATCTCATGGCTATATTTAATTTGTGCATTGATACAGGTTCATTTCCCGATTTGATGAAAAAAAGTAAAGTTACTCCCATCTTCAAGTCAGGTAACAAAACTGACCCCTCAAATTATAGACCAGTTTCTGTGCTTCCGGTTCTAAGTAAGATATTTGAAAAAATCATACTACGGCAACTATTCTCTCACTTTAACGAACACAGAATATTGAACGAGAATCAGTTCGGTTTCACGAAAAGCAGATCAACAACTGATGCCGGGGTACATTTAGTTACCCATGTGCTTGAAGCTTGGGAGAGTTCACAGGATGCCTTTGGAGTTTTTTGTGACCTCTCCAAGGCTTTTGACTGCGTAGAGCACAGTACTCTGATTCGTAAACTCCACCACTAAGGAATTCGTGGAACTGCTCTGGATCTCGTAGAGTCCTACCTAACTGACAGGCAGCAAAAAGTATATATAAATGGCGCCACTTCATCTGGATCTTTAGTCAAAATGGGTGTACCACAGGGTTCAATTTTAGGGCCGTTCTTGTTCTTAGTGTACGTAAATGACTTACCTTTTATGGTGAAAGACCTTGCAGACATTGTACTTTTTGCAGATGATACATCGATAATCTTTAAGGTAGATAGGAAGGATAGTGAACTAGTACACGTAAATAATGTATTAGATGTTCTGTCAAATTGGTTCGCTGCTAACAACTTGTTATTAAACGCGACAAAGACGAAATGTTTAAAGTTCTCTTTGCCCAATGTTAGACATGTAGAGCCAAACGTAATGCTTAATAGTGATAAACTCAAAACAGACAAGGCGACGGTATTCCTAGGTATAGGCATAGACTCTAAGTTGCAGTGGGGTCCTCATATCGGTGCTCTATCAGGAAACCTTAGTTCTGCTGCATACTTTATATATACATTTGTTAGTAAAATTAGGCAATTAACGGATATAGCTACGGCTCGATTAGTTTACTTTGCATACTTCCACAGCTTAATGTCATATGGCATTTTGCTATGGGGGTCTGCCGCGGATATAGAAGCTATTTTTATTTTACAAAAGCGGGTGGTTCGCGCTATTTATGAGTTGGGTCCTCGCGAATCATTAAGAGAAGTCTTTAAACAAATTAATGTATTCACTTTACCTTCTCTGTATATTTATGAAAATATAATGTATGTTCATAAAAATCTGCACAAATTCAAGGTGAATAGTGACCACCACAACATAAACACTAGAAATAAGGATAGAATTGCAGTACCTAGGTTTAGACTGAGTAAAACGAATAAGTCCTTCATGGGCAATTGTGTACGTTTTTACAATAAAATTCCAAAATGTATACAACGGTGTATGTAACGGAGCTCACAGAAAGAAGATTCAAATTGAGTGTGAAAAATATTCTGATGAAAAAAGCATACTATGCAGTTAGTAATTACATAGAAGACAAAGATGCATGGAACATTCCGCTTCTGCCAAGTAGCCAGCTGGCACATAAGAAAAATAATATTGTCAAAAACAAACATACAATTTTGTAACAAAAGTTCTAAAAAATATGCCCCTCAGTTTCGTGCCGTATCTTCTGAGTAGTGGTTCTTTTTCCGATACGGTGGTAGAGTCATTGTAATAATTGTCATTCATAAGTGCGTCTGTGACGACAAAATTGAATAAAGAACTTTTGATTGATAGATTGATTGTCTCTGTTCGCAGGAGGCGCTGGGGCTGGCTAAATATAACAGATGCGAGCGGTCGGAGGTCAGAGCCGCGGGCACGGGGCGGCGCCGGCCCGACCCGGCCCGGCCCGGCTCGCACACGTGTGCCAAGCTAATAGCACAATTATCTAATGCAATTCTGTGATTTATTCGCAGTAATCTCGCCAGACTCTCACACGGTGCGACATATTCGCCTGGCGAAAGAGCTTTCTAATAATTGTCACGCTGCTCACACCAGTTATTGTACCTGTTCACGCACCTGTAAAACAGTCTGTAGGTACAGGTTCAATGATACGAAAGTAATCCTAATCCTAATATATATTATATAATATTATACATGTGATGTTTGTTACCACGTATCACTGTAAACTTCCCCTAAGAAGGGTGTATGGGAGTTCTACAGTTTGTACGTTTTTTTCAGTGTATACTTTATTCCGTGGTTCGAGTCACTCACACACAACTCAGAACAAATAAACTTTAACATAAATTTTAAGACACGTGTTTTTTATTTTTTCGAAACTACCCCTACTGAAAGTGTCAGAGCGTTTTAAAGTTTGTATGGTTTTTTTTTTTAATGTTGGTTTTATTCATTCAAAACGCGGTTTAAATGATAATCCTAATATAGTATGATATAATAAAGATTGTATTATGTAATATAATATATAATGTAATATGTAACGTAAAAATAATGTAATAAATAATATATAAAAATAAATCCGCCGCTCGCCTAATGGCAAGCACAACGCCTGACCACAACAAACAAACTTAATACCATTAAAATCACTGTGTAGCGCTGCACCCCGGGATGCCCAGTAATTTAGCTGGCCACAAAACCTTTCAAACTGGAACACAGTAATGCTTGTGCACTACTGCTTGGCGGCAGAATAGGCCAGACCAGACCCCCGACACTCCATACAAATTCGCCGAGCTAACTGTCTAGTACTACTACTGGCGCACCGGCCTGTCCGCACACGTTTTGTGTGTGTGCGTAATTACTGTAGGGATGAGCTAATACGATTCGAGCGCGACAAGGACAACGCGTAAGCAACCTAAGTGTTTATCTTTCACACCTACTATCGCTTGGCTGGGAGACGCGAAAAAAACGTAAGGAAAACCAAACAATCTCCGATTTTTATTTCTGTAAGTGCTTTCTTTGCATCCATACACTGAACAATAACGAACCATTTTGTTTTAGGTATATTAATATTGTATCATAGTCAATATATTGAATTTTAATGAATAAAGAGATAGGCAGACCTCCGTCAGTTCTCCGTCTTTTTCTCAATATGTTTCGTCCATATGTCAAAGTCTATGTCAACTCAGCCGGCCTGCTCTACCTCTGTAAAGCAGGGCGTCGTCGTCATCCAAAATGGTCATAACAACCTCAAATAACATCAATTGATCGCACATATAAAATAAACATTTGAATCTCACTCATTAGTCATTCGCAGCGAGCGGTGACAACCGAGTGACGCAAGCACGGCATTACCCAGAATTTCACACATACGTTGCGGTTGACGACAAATTGGCGGGGGGGGGGGGGGGGGGGGGGGTGGTGTTAGCTTAGTGTCGCTTCTTTACGTACGTAATAGTTAGTTTTCTTTGGTAATACTAGTATAGTAATACTTAATTAGTATTATTTGAGCTTATAAGTATTTGTTGTACATTAAGTCTCCTGTGGTATTACCTAAGTGCAGTACTTACATTAACAACTAGCCAGTGTTAGCCCTTCGCAAAAAAATAAACTTAAATTGGTATAAATTGTCAATTATCTTATTTGATCACTGGCTGTAAGAGCATTATATCCCAATCAAGGGCAGATCATTAATTATGCCTTTTCTGTGAGAATCGCAGAACAATAGTGCAATAGCCGCGCGAGGTAAAGTGATACATTTAATTGAGCAGATACCAGCTGCCAACTGCAACGGCCAGGGACGGACTAAGGCTCGAATTTATAAACTAAAATCAGAACTGAGTCTAGACTCAGAGTTCAGTCAAGCTTTGTTCGATAAACGCATCCTTATATTCAGATTCACTTTCTTTATTGTTTCCGTAGGTATTACAAGGAGTAATTAGGTAAACGTACAAAGTCTGATACGGACTCCGTCGGATATAGCAAAACTAGAAGAGTGGAAGACGCAATTATTGGCATTTCAAAGGCAATGGTTCATTCATTGTTAACATTTCTTTTTAAATATCGATTCATGAATCAATTATCACTGTTTCATCACAGCTAGATACTAAACTACCTACACAAACTTGTTGTACAGGTGTTAAGCACAGGCTTACCGCTGTTAGTAGCATTCGACCATAAGTAATTATTAAATGCCTCTGGTGATTCTTCGAAAAAGCGTTCTGATGTCATTTCCATGGCATAATTTTATGTATAATTATACATTAAAACTAAAATTTGTGGCTTAAGCTGACGCAAATACTTATAAATTTTTCGATAAGGCACTCATTTTGGAGTTGTAGTTCGTCAGTATAAAAATGCTGAAAATTTCGTTCCATGGAAATGACATTAATTGCCACGGAAATTACAATGTCAACTGTCTATTCTATGTTTCAGTAATTTCTTTATTTTTGAGTGTGTTTAGTAAACGTTACTAAGCTAGTTACTTATCTTAACGCATCTGAAACTGTATTTTGTAATACATGTTTGAAAATATTGTTTTTTATTTATTGTAAACATCATTTAGCATATTTTATGTACCTATTATTTGGAATAAAATCTTACTACACATAATATATTATTGACATATTATATTATTGATGTTACTAATCTACCTTAGTAACATCAATAATATAATATGTCTGAGGTCAAAATCATATGTCGAATATACAGAAAAGAATAGTGAAAATCAAGATTTAATTTATTGAGAATTGATTTGTAGTATGCCAAGTCAAGGCAAGAAATTCAAACTCTCAGATAAGAATCTACGGTTCATGACACAAAGATGGGAAAACACCCAAGCCTCTTTGTCAGAACAGGTGACTTAACAAAATAATTAAAAAGCTAAATAGACGGGACCTTCGGTGATCCAATACACGCCTTATACAAGAGGTGATTGAGCAGAACCGAGGGTCCAAAGTCATCACCCACGCTGACCCGTGACTATGCGGATGAGTTACCAGAAGTTAGCCTAGGCGAGATGGAAGTGGCCCTGAGACAACTAAAGAATGGAAAAGCCGCTGGTGAAGACGGTATACAATCCGAGCTCTTAAAGGCGGGAAACTACTGTCCTGAAAGAGCAGCAAACGCTATTAAACACCGTTATTAACTGTAGGACAACTCCGAAGGCCTCGAACAGAAGTGTAGTGGTGCTATATTTCATGAAAGAGGGTATAACGTCACTCAAGAATTTTATTGTAGACCCATCTCACTCCTGAGCCACGTCTACAAATTGTTCTCGAGGGTCTTTATAAACCGTCTCGCGCAAAATTTAATGAATTCTAACCTCCCAAGCAGGCTGAGTTTCGAGGAGGATGTGGTACTGTACACAGTGCGCCAGATAATACAGAAGTCCGCAGAGTATAATCGGCCACTGTGTTTAGTGTTTGTGGACTACAAAAAGGCATTTGACTCCATAGAAACTGGTCTGTTCTGGACTCCTTGCAGCGATGCCAGGTAGATTGGTGATACATTCGAGTGGTGAGATGTCTTTACAACACCACCACGATGTCTGTCCAAATACAGGACAGTAGGTGTACTGAGCATATCTTATTGCTAAGGAGAGTAAGACAGGGGGATGTAATATCACCGAAACTGTTTACAAATGCAACGGAAAATATGTTTAAGACACTGGGCTGGGCATGAAAAGGCATCAACATTCATGGCAAGAACATTTCACACTTGCGAGTTAAAGATGATATCGTCTTAATGGCGGAGTCACTGCAGGAGCTGCAACAAAAGATTGACCAGCCTAGCTGACTCCTCACGAAATATTGGTATCTGCATGAAAAGTGATGTAACGTGAACGTGTTCTGGAGTGGAGACCACGTTTGGGCAAACGTAGTTTAAGACGCTCTCCTGCCAGATGGAGCGACTATCTGCGTAAGGTAGCTGGCAGCAACTACAAGTGAAGAGCCAAAGATTGGGCTCAGTGGCGTGTATTGGGAGAGGCCTATGTCCAGCAGTGGAATCATACAGACTGTTGATGAGGATGATGATCATGATCAATATACTTGATATTTTAGATGATACGGGAGAGCTAAAGTTTAAAGATATTGACGAAGATTGTATTGATTAAAATTGTGAAATAGCTGTGCTGTTGCTTCTAGTGTAGGCTCTAGTGCGAGGTCTTGGCGTTGTGATGTTCATTTCGTTCACTTCTGGGGTAAGATGAAATGAGTCTTTACATGCATTTGGAGAGGGATCTGCTGTTTTATCTGAACAAGGAGAACTACGCTTTCTAGTGGAATTTCTGATGCAGTACCTAGATTATCTTGTTGACCTACCCAGATCAGTATTTGAGACTGTTTCTGAGGTAAGAGTATCATTAACTTCTTCTTCCATTATACTAGTTGAAAAAATCTTCTTGAACAATTTTAAACATTTTTTCATGTCTTTGAATGTCACTATTATTCCTTCTGATTTCTTCTTATATTATCTACTAGCTGAGCCTCGCGGCTTCGCCCACGTGGAGATTGATGTGTCGCAAGTAAGAAAAGTAGTCGGCTGCTCGGCTGCGCTGTTATGATTATTTCCGAATCTATCATGATTCTGTATTTGCGAACTCGCTTCAATTGTTAAGCACGTGTTTAACGATTTGTTCTCCTATTCCCCGTGCCAAACATGTGTTGCCGTATAAAATATACGAAATTGCTTAAACAGACATGCCCCATCACCGATTATTATGGAAACGACGACGGTGTATTGCACTATTACTTACCTCATTCACATCTAAACTCTCTATTTTTTTCGAACCATGGAATACAATTTTCCATATAAAGCTTTTAGAACTCTAATGCACACCACCTAGTGATATTTTTTTAAAAATAAAAAATACATAATTCATTATTTCATTATTTATTTGTACCGGGATTTGAGTGAATGAAAACATCATACACACAAACTTTCGCATTTATAATATTATTAGTATTAGGATTTAAACCGAGTTAGGTCTCTCGTAAGCGGCAGCATTAGTGCGCAAGCATTACTGTGTTCTGGTTTGAAAGGCATTGTGGCCAGCAAAATTACTGGGCATATAAGACTTAGTCTGATGTCCCATCTTAATATATGATCTCTTTTTTCATCAAAAATGTTTTATATATTACATTATGTATTATATTATATTAGGTACATAATTGAACCGAGTTTTGAGTGAATCGAACTAAAATAAAAAAAATACATACAAACTTTAGAACTCCTTTGCAACTTTAGAACTCCTAACTTACTACTTAACTTACGTACTTTAGTATTGAAAAATTAAAAAAAATTATGTGTTTTATAACTTATTTTAAAGTTTATTTGTATCAAGTTTTGATTGAATCGAACTAAAATAAAGAAATATCATACAAACTTTACCACAGCCTTGCCAATTATTCTGTCGCCAAGCAATAGTGCGCAAGCGTTATTATGTTCCAGTTTGAAGGACATTGTAGCCAGTAAAGTTACTGGGCATATGAGACTTAATATGTGATGTCTCTACGCTACGTAGTGCTTTTAATGGTATTCAGGTTCTGGGTGGCACTGCAATAATTGTTGTTGTCAAGCGTTGTGCTAGCAATCAGGCGAGCGGCGAAAAAAAAATGTTTTGTCTATTATATATTACATTATATATTAAATTGAATATTATTTTACATAATACATTCTTTATTATATCATTCTATATTAGGATTTAAGCCGAGTTTTAAGTGAATTGAACCAAGCAATAAAATTTTCTGTACGAATGTTAGAACTTAGAATACGTGTTTCATTATTTAATTTAAAGTTTTTTGTACTAAATAATAAATTAGTAAAGAATAAAACTAAAAAAAAATACAAACTTTAAAACGCCCTTACACTTATTTTAGGGGTAGTTTCGAAAAAATAAAAACCACGTGTTTTAAAATTTAAGTTAAAGTTTATTTTTTCTGAGTTGTGAGTGAATTGAACCACGGAATAATGTATACAGTGAAAAAAACCGTACAAACTTTGGAACTCCCATGCACCCTTCCTATGGGTAGTTTTGAAAAAATAAAAAATACGTGTTTTATTATTTAGTTTAAAAATTAATTTGTACCGAGTTCTGAGCGAATTGAACTAAGGAATAAAAATGCTCCATACAAACTTTACCACCCTCTTTCACCCCCTTGGGGGTAGATTTTTTAAAATTAACATAGCCTATGTTTCATTTCAGTACTTAAGCTATCTATATTCCAAATTTCATCAAAATCCGTTCAGTAGTTACGGTGATACCTGGTAACAAACATCACACACACAAACTTTCGCATTTATAATATTAATATTAGGATTTTTATGTTTTTCTTTAAACTGGAAATATTTTGTTACATTTCGTTTTCTTTATATTAGCTCTTCTTTCTCTCTAGAAAATACAAAAATGACAGATTGTGTATTTGAAATAAAACATTTAAGAAGCGGTTGAGAAACCACTGGTTTGTAGACTTGGGGTACAGTTATTATTCTAAAGTATTTAGATAGTAAAGCCAAAAAAATAAGCTTTAACTGACGAGAGAGACAAAAAATGTAATTTCCATGGCCGTTAAATAATTTCCATGGTGCAATATACACGGAAATGATGCCATGGAAATGACGACAATTTATATTTTTTCGAAATAACTTTCAATCGAAACATGATATCACACACATCAAAACAATATTGTATTCTCGAGGAACTTAGCATTTATATCCTTGCAGTAGATTTTTGGAAATATTATGCGTTACCATAGTAAAACGGGACACAGAAATTACCTCCACCGGAGAACCAAACTTAAAAAAAATGAAAACTTGCTCGTTATACAGCACTGGCGCATCTGAGGAACTAGTCACCATGGTTTTGTCTCAATTTTTTTTAATAATAATGGCACCATTTATAGTTGCGGGCGGAAATGTGTTAGCCGTGTGACCAATTTTCAGACGCCTATATATCAAAAACTACGAGTCGGATTAAAATAAAAAATACGTCATGTAATACAGATTTTTAACCTGTTTTTATATTGGTGTAAATATATTTAAATTTTATTAAGAATAAGAAAGTGTGCGCTATAATTTGACCAGTCGCCGCTCGTGTGACATGCGAAAAACGTACATATTCCCCCGGTTTCCTGGTCTCAAATGCATATTTTTCTAATTAAATTACTATTTTTATCTTTGTTACCATCATGCCTCGATAGACAGATATCCTATGTATCCTATAACAATTCATATATATTTCATTATTCATATATATTGCTATACACATAACAATTCATATTTTAATTTGAAATCAACAGATAATCAGAGGGGTGATTCTTGAGACGCCTAATTTTTTGGTAAAAAAAATTAGGCGTCTCAAGAATCACCCCTCTGCTATATCTCAGACATCGTTATAGGTACTTATCTCTAACTTTAATATTTTATCGATGAATAGAACTGATCATGTCAAAGTTGCGACGTGAGATGCTGACTACATTACAAAAGCTCAACAAGTAGGATTACAAATAAATACCTACTACCGAGACAAAGCTTTGAAAGATTGACCAACAGCAACGAAATACAGGTAACATTCAGGTAAAAGGAAACGACAAATAGAATACGTACCTAAGCAACTATAGGTATTATAGTTGCTTGCATTATATACCTACTTACTACGCAAAGAAGCCTTAATATAGCACGAAACAAGTTTTGGTAAAGAAGTCATGAAAGAAGACTAAAAACTGATGTTTGATACTTGTCTACTACCCTGTCTTATGCATTGTTGCCAAACATGAACCAATAAAGCTAAAACAAAATCCAAACACAGATCCAATCAGAGGTCAATCGAAGAACCATATTAAAGATAAAAAATATCGCTTAATACGAAGCGGCACAAAAAGACAAAAAAACAAAGTTAACAGAAAGTAGTTTTTTTAATTTTCGCGAATTGTACCAACTCATGTTTTTATGAGATGTAAGTACGGGACTACCGAGTCACTCGAGGACTACCAGGAACTCTTTTTAGAAGAGGTTTACGAAAGCTTATATCGTCCAAAGATCGATGCAACCATTTGTGACCCTGAACACCTACAAGATGAGTTCAGAGAGATGAAGTGAACAAATGGCGGCCCAGGCGTACGAACCAGAACAAAACATATGTTTTTAGTCAACAGACAGCCAGTGTTCATGTCGTATGTGAAGGGCGTAACGGACTAAGTTGGAACAGCATTAAGAAGATACTTCATCAAGACTATATATAATTACTTCGTTATCCAAAGCAATGCTTAGTTTTCTTTGTCCAAAGTATCACAGCAGATCAGAACGGAAAAGGATGTTAAACCATTTCAAACTCCTGGCGCCCAAGTAACGGCGCCACGCCATCGACCGGCCAATAAGTTATTTCAACGAAAATATCATAACTTTGCATTTGCCATTACTTCCCAGAATTTGATCCTTATAAGCTTCACTTTAGGCTGGTGTACAGGTAAGTACTTTTGTATCAATATCAATAAGTTTGATTCCCGGCTAGGAAAATAGGTTTTCACAAAGCCAACTATGCAGTTTAAGTTTTTATCAAAATTGGCCCTGGGCCCTGATACTCTTGAGCATTTTTTTCTATTCCTTATAGTTTTGGGTGTAGCCCTCCACGCCCACTTGAAAACTACACGCTGTATAAGAACACTTACTTAGCACAGTCCAAATTAGCCTCAAAATACACTCGGCAAGCTCTATGGTCCGCTCATTATGTCGCACTGTAATTAATTCATCAGTCAATCAAAACAATTGCACATCGCATTACAAGTACGGCTTATTGGAGTTCATTTAAACCGGTTCTTAGTCGAAAAAATATATTCACTTTTCAGTTGTGTCACCGGGTAAAAACTGGGCTCGTTATTAGGATTTACGGAAACCGTAGCGCGTAAAGAACCGCGTGTGCGCGTGCGCGCCGGCGGTCGTGGTGCGTAGCGGAACGCGCCGGCGCGTGCGCATCGGCAGCTTGCGGCGCGGCCAATGATGCTCCGTCGCGCCGACGCGACGCGACGGTGCGGTGCGGTGGCGAGGGCGCAGCAGCCTTCTCGCGTCGCGATCAACGCATTCGCTTTCCGCGCTATATCGCTTTTCTTTTCATTAGTGATCGCTTAGCAAGTAAATGACACATTATTACATTTATATATTAGGTATAGAACCAAACTAAGTAATAATAATAGTAATTTCTCATCTGCTGTATATGGATAACCTTAAGCTTTTCGCATCGAAACGGCCTGACCTGGCGGAGCTCTTGAAAGTAACTGAGACTTTCAGCAGCGCCATCAGGATGCAGTTCGGTGTGAATAAGTGCGCGGTCTTGCATGTGCAGCGGGGAGTTTTAATTGTACAATTTTACATCTCTCTGAGATAATGACGCTCATATCTCTCTCTGAGGCCGAAACTTAGAAATACTTTGGTATGTCAGAGTCGTTGGGTATTGCAGCAGAGGAAATCTTTAAATATTTACATAAGAAATGACTTGTAATCCTTGTATATCTCAAATTACCATTTCTGGTCGCGTGACTCCGATAGATACCTAGTTGGGGCGAGAGTTCTCGAGAGAGAGACTCGAAGATGCGAATGGTACCGTAACGCATATTACATCTTGGATTATGGTCCTCAAATTCGCAGTTTTTCGCTGCTTTATGTCATGACCGTAAAAATAGTTTTGTTATAAAACTTCTTTCCATTAAACACAAAAAAAGCAATTGTAGAGAATGATGGAAATTTCGGGGTCTTTGAAAAATGTTGTTTGGCGAATTACGAAACCTGCTAAACGTGCTCCTTTTTAGTAATAGTGTCCATGTGTTCACAAAAATCCATTCTTCACTAATAGAAGTATTGTTAATGTAGTAAATAGCCAGCGTTGCATTGCTTTTTCTCGTGAATTTAATATTTATTTTATTTATTTATTTATTTATTTATTTATTTATTTATTTATTTATTTATTTATTTATTTATTTATTGCAATCATTGTACATACATTATATTAAGTGAGTGCACGTCAGTTGGCCATTATTGTCTAAATATTTACAATGATTCATATTAGTTTGTATCAAGTCATTTCTTCCTAAAAATATTGCCATGTTAATATAATTTTAATCAATTTTTCTTGTTATGTGTTAGTACCTATCTATATTATAATTATGTTATTATTTATTTAATAGGTAAATGTCATATTATTTTATATAATATACTGTACATGTATAGCTTAGGTAGTATAGTATAGTAGCTTTGGGAATTTGAAAAGAATTAATTTTTTTTTAAACAAAATTTTATCATTACAAAAATATATTTTACAAAGTTAACAAAATTAATGAATTTAAGCAAAATGAACGACAAAAAATAACCAAATGACTAATGAACAAAATTTAAGAAAAGAGCGATGTTTCCTCGGCGCTGGCTGGCGGCAAAATGAGAGCGGCCACGTGGACACGCCGCCTTTTATACACTCCAGCGCTGGCTGATCTTCTGGTCTCCAACAGTAGTATTTTAAACCCCTACATGATAATTTAAAAAAGAATAGGGTGGTAAAATCGAAACAACTACTAAAGCGGTACGCAATGGGAGGTCACAGAAAAAAATTGTTTACAGATGAGAAAATTTTTACAATTGAGCAACATTTTAACAAACAAAATGACCGTATTTATGCTCAAAGCTCTAAGGAAGCTTCCTACTTAGTCGACAGAGTGCAACGTGGGCACTATCTGACTTCAGTGATGGTTTGGTGGGGTATTAGCTATGAAGGAGTGACTGAGCCATACTTTTGTGCAAAAGGTATCAAAACATCGGCACAAGTGTATCAAGATACCATTCTTGAGAAGGTAGTGAAGCCTCTTAACAACACCATGTTTAATAACCTAGAATGGTGCTTCCAGCAGGCTCGGCGCCGGGTCATAAAGCTCGGTCAACAGCAGCAGTCTTGGTTGGGAACGAACGTTTCGGACTTCATCAGAGCTGAAGACTGGCCGTCGTCTAGTCCCGATCTTAATCCGCTGGATTATGATTTATGGTCAGTTTTAGAGAGTACGGCTTGCTCTAAACGCCATGATAATTTGGAGTCCCTAAAATAATCCGTACGATTAGCAGTGAAGAATTTTCCCATAGAAAGAGTGCGTGCTTCTATTGATAACTGGCCTCAACGTTTAAATGACTGTTTTCAGGGTTTGGTAGCTTTAGCCCCCACTTAGATAATAGGGTATGTTACATCAACATCGGTTGATTGAGTACGAAGATCCAGCTTGACCTGTTCGTAGTACGCCCTGCCTCGGCTCGGCAGGTTTTAATGAAATGCGCTTGGAGAAAATACAACTATATTTTTCTATATTTTTAATGGATCGTCTTACGTCTATGTTCAACATAAGGTACAGAAGCATGACTCCGCAAAGATATTTAAACAAATAGCGACTTTATAATAACAGCAACAAAGTTCAATTCAGCTCGCGTAGCGCTTCATACCTACCATTCATATTAACCTACAGAGCACTTCTCTTTCTATCGCATAGCTCTTATCTCTTCTGACGCGACACGTGTAACGTAAGGGTTTATTATTATTATTATGTCGCTCTTTCTCACGGGTTATACACCCGGTCTTTTGGAAGGTTTGCGCGGGGACATGAGTCCAAAAGTAGAGGCCTTTTAGAGCAATTAATTTAGATATGTAATGGGCAACACATATCGGGGACTGTCTCTAAGTGCATCATTAAGAATATGCAATCAAAGACATCCTCCGATAAGTGCGAGGACTATTATTGGAGATATGGAAGTGACTTACGATTGGGCTATTGAGGTGAATTTTTAATGGATGAGAACCGGTCTATGATATGAGACCTCGGCATTTATTATTATTAAACTCTTTATTTCAGGCAATAATAAAGTACAACAAAGTAAAATTAACATAGAATATATACGTACCTACCTAGTTTATACCTACTTGTGTTGTGATGAATTTTATCAATCTGAATAGGATCAGGAATAGGTCAGGATTTGGGTAGGTACTGTTAAGACGAATGAAGCCCATCATAGAAGAGAAAAATGTGATTCCTGATTACACGCGACAAGAAACGGCCACGGCTGCCTAGTCCGGGGTCCGACACCCAACAATCATGTTACTTCATAATTAGTGCAAGCTAAATCGAATCACACGCGCTTTAGTATAAGTAGCAGTGGACAGCGTGCGTCACGCGCGGCGCGCGGCAACCCACTGCACTCTGCACGGCCCCGCCGGCGGGGCCCGGCTATGTACTTGTAGCTTCGTGCCTGCAGTGCGGAGTGCGCTAGGCCTGGTATTACTAATGTGCGAGTCGAAAATAAATAATGCCAGGGTAAAAATAATGCACTTTTAATCACAGGGCGCAGGCACCAAGTCAGTATAACAAAATAAATTACCACAACAACCATACACAGGAACTAACTAAGTATATCTACAAGTAGGCGGCGCGGCGCCGCGCGCGCTCGCCTCGCCTCGCGGCCGCGGAACATCTACCCCAGTAGTGTGCGAGACTCCACGGGTACCTTGTACCCGCGCGGCGGCGGCGGCGGCGGCGGCGGCGGCGGCAGCGGCGGCGGCGGCGGCGGCGGCGGCGGCGGCGGCGGCGGCGGCGGCGGCGCGCGCGGCCCGCCCCGCTCTCACTGGAATGTCGCGTATCACAGGCGCTCGCCGCGCTCGCACTATCAATGTGCTAACCATATACTAAACGTCCATTATAGTGTAACGTCGTCGGCCTCCGCCGGGCGGGGCGAGGCCGGCGCGGCGCGGCGCGGGCGCCGGCGCCGGCGGGCGCGCCGCTACTGCGCCGCCAGCAGCTCGGACAGGTGCTGCGCGATGGCGGCCGCCGGCGCGCCCGCCAGGATGGAGCGGTGCGTGGCGGGCAGCTGGCGCGTCGAGAGCGGGCCGGCGCACACGGCGCGCAGCCCGTAGTCCTCGTCCAGCGTCACGTAGTTGTCGCGCGCCGTGAACAGCGTGACGGGCGCGCGCAGCCGCCGCGCCGGCCGGTACGTGTCGGCCGCCACCAGCTTGCGGTAGAAGGCGGCGGCGGCGGCGGCCAGCTCGGCGGGCGCGTGCGGCGTGGCGCCGGCCAACAGGCGCACGGCGCGCTCCACGCGCGCCTCCCAGCTGTCCAGGCGCTCCAGCTCGGCCGCCACGCGTGCCGCGTCCAGCTCCGCGAACTGCTGCGCAAAGAACGCGAGCGCGTCCGCCTCGTCCGTGCGCGCCGAGCGCGCCGCGCGCTTGCTCGCGCCGCGCCGCGTGTGCGTGCTGAGGTAGGCGGGCGAGCCGTCCACCAGCACCAGCCGCGCCGAGCACCCGGCCTGCGGGAGACGAGCGTCAGCGACTCGGGCGGCGCGGCTCGCGACGCGCCGCCGCGCCGAGGGACTCACCTGCTCCAGCTGGAGCGCCATCTCGAAGGCGACGCCGGCGCCGAACGAGTAGCCGAGCAGCGTGTAGGGCGGCTGCGGCTGCAGGGCGCGCAGCTGCGTCACGTAGAAGGCGGCCAGCGCCGGCATGGAGTCGAGCGGCGCGGGCGGCGCGCACTGCAGCCCGAACACGGCGCCGCGCACGCCGCGCGCCACGCCGCGCAGCACGTCCACCACGCCCTCGATGGGGTGCACCTGCGGGGCGGGCGCGGCCGGTGAGCGGGGGCCGCGGGAGCGAGGCGCGGCTCGCACTACACGCCACTCACCATGAACACCGGCTTGGCCTTCGGGTTGTCCGACGCGTCGCTCGGCAGCTTGACGACCACCTGCTTGGGGATGAGCTCGCCCATCAGCGCCATCTGCACGAGGTCTGCGGGCGCGGCGGCGGGCGCGGCGGCGGGCGCGGCGGCGGGCGCGGCGGCGGGCGCCTCCTCGCCGCCGGCCAGCGCGCGCAGCTTGGCGAAGGTGAGCGCGCGGATCTCCTGCACGGCGAGCACCACGTCGTAGCCGCGCTCCAGCGTCTGCTTGATCTCGGCGCCCATGAGCGAGTCCATGCCGAGCTCGGCCAGGCTGACGGAGTCGGGCGCCTGGCCGGGCTCCTTGATGCCGAGGATGTTGGCGACGGCGTGCACGAGGTCCTGCGCGGGCGCTGCGGCGGCGCGCCGCTTGTCCGCCAGCACCATGCAGGCGGCCACGGCGTGCGGCTGCGCCAGCAGCGCGCCCAGCGCCTCCATGCACGACGCCACGCGCTGCGGGACCGTGCCGCCCACCACGGCGCCGTCGCCGCCCATCGTGTCCGCGACCAGCCCCACCTCGCCTGCGGGAGAGCGGCCGGTGAGCGAGCGCGGCGCGGCGCGGGGCGCGCGGGGCGCGCGGGGCGCGGTACGTACCGATGGCGCCCCACTGCACGGCGAGGCCGGGCAGCCCGTCGGCGCGGCGACGCTCCACCAGGCGCTCCATGGCGGAGTTGGCGAGCCCGTAGTTGCTCTGCCCTGGGTTCCCGCGGCCGCACGACACGGACGAGAACACCACGAAGTAGTCCAGCTCCGGCGCCAGCTCGCGCGAGGCCTCGTCCAGCGCCACGGTCGCTGTGCACGGAACGTACTACATTTCAACCTCATATTTCAATTACTGCACTTGGACTAGTTTTCGATGAGGTTGTAAATGTGAGTGTCGAACTAGAGTGAAGGACAAGAACTAGAATGGTCCGTTCGCACGATACACGTGTATACGTTAAAGGACGACGCTTTAATTTATGTCAAGAAAAATGTATTACTTTAATTTTGAATTTTGCCGCGCTTTGCTCCGTCGGTAATAACGTTAGAATATAACTTAATGGTAATCATATGTAGGTAAAGCAGAGGAAAAAAGTCAAGATGGTGGCAAGTGAAGAGAATTGTGTTTATTGTTAAAATAGTATTTTGGAAAGTTAATATTAAGAAGTGATAAGGAATTGGCATAGTAAATTATAAGTTTGAATGTCGTTTCTTTGTTTACAGGTAAGTTTTAGAAAATAGTGTTTTCATGTAAATAGTTTGGTATGTAACGTATAACTACTAACTCAATAACACTTTGTTTACAGAGAAACAAATTATAGTTTATTTTGAATTGCCAATCCTAAACTATAAGATTATAATATAAATCTTATATTTATTAAAGAGTCATATTGCTGTCTTTGTATGCAAATAAACTGTCAGCAATAAAATTAGAGTAAATTTGTGAAATTACAATGTATTTTGATCAATGTAGTTTTCCTAAGAAAATAAATAAAGAAGTCACCGTCAATCTTGGGCTTGGCGACGAGCTGGAAGTCCTCCGGCGTCTGCTTGTCGAGGAAGGCGTCGCGCAGCACCGCGGCCAGGTTGAACACGCCGCCCACGGGGCCCAGCGCGCGCGCCGCCGCCAGCAGCGCGCGCGCGCCGCCCGGCGCCGCCGCGTCCGCCGCGCGCGCCTGCACGACCACGCCGCGCGCGCGCCAGCGCCGCACGCACCACGCCTGGTACCCGCTGCGCACGCCGGCGCGCGACGACAGCACCAGCCGCGTGCAGCCGCGCGCCACCAGCCACTGCGCCAGCTCCAGCCCGAACCCGCCCAGCCCGCCTGCGCAGCACGCACACGTCAGCGCGCCGCGCCGCGCCGCGGCTCCGCGCCGCCGCGCGACGCCCGCGCGCGCTATACGTACCGACGATCACGTAGCTCTTGGCGGGGTGCATGTAGGTGCGCGGCACGGCCGACACCAGCTTGACGGGCGCGTCCTCCTCGCGCACGCGCAGCACCACCTTGCCGATGTGCTTGCCCGTCGCCATGTACCTGCGGGAGAGGGGCGTCAGGCGCGGGGCTGCGGCCGCGCTCGCGGCGCTCCGGGCCGCGGCCGCGCTCGCGGCTCGGGCTCACCTGAAGGCCTGCTCGAGCTGCTGGTCCGAGTAGACGGTGGCGGGCAGCGGCCGCACGGCGCCGGACGCGATGCCCTCGCTGACGAGCCGCACCACAGCCGCCTTCTCGGGGTGGTCGCCGCTCGCGTCGAACAGCGCGTCCAGCAGGATGCCGTGGAAGGTGGTGTTCTTTAGGAACACGGCCATGCCGAGCGCCGTGTTGTTGGCCAGGTCCAGCTTGCCGATCTCGAGGAAGCGGCCGCCGACGGCCAGGCAGCGCACGGACGCGTGCAGCTTGTCGGCCGCCAGCGAGTTGAGCACGAGGTCGACGCCGCGGCCGCGCGTGCCCCGCAGCACGAGCTGCTCGAAGGACGCGTCGCGCGAGTTGCCCACGTGCTCCGGCGGCAGCTGCGGGAAGCGCGCGCGCAGGAAGGCGCGCTTGTCGGCCGTGCCCACCGTCGTGAACACCGTGCAGCCGGCGTGCAGCGCCACGGCGATGGCCGCCTGCCCCACGCCGCCCGTGCCCGCGTGCACCAGCACGGACTCGCCGCGCCGCATGCGCCCGCGCACCGCCAGCGCGTAGTACGCCGTGGCGTACGCGACCGGCACCGTGGCGGCCTCCTCCAGCGACCAGTCGGCGGGCACCTCCCACAGGAAGCCCTCGTCGGCGAGCACGGTGGTCGCCAGCCCCTTGGCCGCCACCATGCCCATCACGCGCTTGCCGGCCGACGAGCGGCCGCTGAACTCGAGGCCGAGGATGCAGTCCTGGCCGGCCAGGTCCCCGGGCAGCGCGTCCGGCGGCAGCTTGCCGGTCGCCAGCATCACGTCGCGGAAGTTGAGCGGCGCGCAGTACACGCGGCACAGGTCCGTGCGCGGGGGCAGCGCGCGCGCGCGCGCCCAGCGCAGCTCCGACTCGATCCAGCGCAGCGAGGACAGGTCGCCACGCGTCAGCGTGTTCACGTACGCGTGCTCCACGGGCAGCTGCGCGTCGCCGCCGCCGAGCTCCACGTGCCGGTACGAGCCCCACGCGCCGCCGCGCAGCACGTTCACGGCCAGGTCCAGCCGCACGCGCTCCGCGTACGCGGGCGCCGCCGGGTCGAACGCGTCCGGCGCGTCCGGCAGGTAGTACACGCGCAGCGCGCCGCCGCCGGGCTCGGCGCGCAGGCACGCGCCCAGCCCCAGCGCGCCGCAGCCGGGCGCGCGCGACACCGCGTACACGCGCATGTCCTCGGTCTCGGCGCGCGCCAGCGCCTCGCGCAGCGGCTCCACCCAGCCGAAGGCGCGGTCGTCGCTGACGTCGACGACGACGCAGGCGGGCGGCGGCGCGTGCGCGGCGCGCAGCAGCACGTACTCGCAGCCGGCGGCGGCCTGCCGCGAGACCAGCTCCAGCGCGGCGCGGCGCAGCGCGGCGCGCGCGGCCGGCTCGTCCAGCGCGCCGCGCGGCTCCTCCAGCAGCAGCATGCCGCGCGGCGCCAGCGCCGCCGCCAGCGCCGCCAGCGTGCCGGCGCCGTGCCGCGCCACCACGTCGGCGGCCAGCACCACGTGGCAGTCGGCGTCGGGCGGGCCGGCGCGCGGGTCCCGGCTGGTGACGCGCACGCCGCGCTCCTGCAGCGCCTGGTAGGCGGCGGCGGCGGGCCCGGCGGCCAGCACCGCGTCCGCGCGCACCTGCGGCTCGCCGTCCAGCGCCGCCAGCGCGGCCGGCGTCAGCAGCGCGTCGGGCGCGCGCTCCAGCGCCGCCTCGCACAGCTTGAGGCGCAGCGTGCCCGCGTTCTCCAGCACCAGCTGCAGGCTGACGGCCAGCGCGTCGCGGCGGGCGCGCGCGGCGTCCTCGCCCGCGGCGCCGGCGGCCACGTTGTCGTAGGGCACGAACGCGTACCGCTCGAGCTTGGGCGCGGGCTGCGCGTGCGCGCGGCGCGGCGCGAGGCTCGTCTTTACGCCGCGCAGCTCCACGCCGCCGGCGACGATGACGTCGAGGTCGCGCAGCATGCGCACCGGCACGGGCGCGCCGGGCGCCGGCTGCGCCGCCGGGTCGATGTGCGCGCGCTGCAGCCGCGTGGGCAGGTACAGCTCGCGCGTGTCCACGCCGATGATGCCGAACTGCAGCATGGTGTCCATGAAGGGGATCCAGTTGCCGTCCCAGGCGAGGTCGCCGGCGGTGCCGCGCGCGTCCGAGGCGCGGATGCCGCGGAACACGCCGCCGTAGTTGTACCCGCGCAGCCGCAGCTCCTTGTACACGTCGTCCGCGTCCAGCGGCAGCAGCGCCGGCTCCGGCGCGGGCGCGGCCGGCTCCGGCTCCGGCGCGGCCGGCTCCGGCTCCAGCGCGAGCCGCTCGGCCGCCGCGGCGCCCGCCAGCCGCACGCTGCCGGTGACGACGACGGCGCCGCCCTCGCACACGTCGAACTCACCGGTGCCCTCGAGGATATTGATGAGGAAGCGCGTGGGCGCGTCGCGCGACACGATGGTCGCACGCTTGAACTGCACGTTCTCGAGCACTATGGCGGTCTCCTCGGGCTTCTTGTTGTGCAGCTTGGCTATCGTGCGCCACACCAGGGTCTGGGGACGAAGGCGGCCGGTTACCGCTCGCTCCGAGTCGCTCCGCGGCGCGCGGCGGACACGCACTCACCAGGTAGCCGGTGGCGGGGAACAGCACGCGGCCGTCGATGTCGTGTCCGGCGATGAAGGCGTCCTCGGCGCGCGAGAGGTCCACCTCGATGACGTTCTCCGCGGAGCGCGGCGCGCCGCCGTAGTTGGCGACGCTCCACTCGGTGGCGTGGTCCCAGAGCACGCGCGACGCCAGCGCCGGCGTGCCGCGCGACACGGGCCACGCCACGCGCGGGTACAGGCGCGCCACGGCCGGCTGCGCGCCGGCGCCGTACAGCCGGCCCACGGCCGCCAGCAGGTGCGCCAGCGCGTCGGCCGCGTCACGCCGCACCAGCGCCACGTGCGCCGCTCCCGGCGCCGGCAGCGCGCGCTTCAGCACCGCCTGCAGCAGCGCGTGCGGCGCCACCTCCACCAGCAGCGCGCGCTCCGGCACCGAGCGCAGCGCCTCCGCGAACCGCACCGGCGACAGCAGGTTGTTCACGTGGTAGTTGGCATCGCTCAACTTGGCTGTGGACGAGAGCGCGCGGGTTAGTGGCGCGGCCGAGGGCCAGGCGGCGGCGGCGGCGGCGGCGGCGGCGCTCACCGAGCTCGGAGTCCCACTGCTCCTTGGGCAGCGAGGAGGAGATCCAGCGCGGCGAGCGCGGCTTGGGCGCCGGGATGACGCGCTCGAGGCTGCGGCGCAGCAGCGGCGCGGCGGCTGCGATGTACTTGCTGTGGAAGGCGACGCCGGAGGAGTTGACGCGGCGCGCGAACACGCCCTCGGCCGCCAGCTCGGCCACGAACTTGTCCACGGAGGACACGGGGCCCGACACCGTGACGCTGTCGGCGGCGTTGTGGCACGCGGGCACCACGTCCGGCGGGCAGCGCGCCTCGCACTGCTCCCACGACAGCCCCACGGCCGCCATGGCGCCCGGCGCCAGCTTGGCGTCCACGATGCTGCGGCCGCGCCAGTACGCCGCCAGCACGGCCTGCTCGCCCGTCAAAGTCTCGTCCGCGTACGCGCACCCTGCGACACAGTGCGCGGTCAGGCGGCGGGCGGGGCGGGCGGGGCGTTGGAGGGCGGGGGCGGGCGGCACACTCACCGATCTCGCCGACGGAGTGGCCCACGATGCCGTCGGGGCGCACGCCCAGCTCGCGCAGCACGTCGACGAGCGCGACCTGCACGGCGGCGATGGACACGAAGGAGGCGACCACGTCGTCGAAGGCGCTGTCGGGCGCGGCCGTGAGCACGTGCTCGAGCTCCACGCCGTGCGGCCGCAGCGCCGCTGCCGAGCGCCGCACGGACGCCGCGAAGGCCGGCAGCGCCATCAGCGCGCGCGCCATGCCGGCCCACTGCGACCCCATGCCCGAGAACACGAACCACACCGGCCGCGGCGCTCCGCCCTCCGCCTCCTGCGACACGACACGACACGACGCCACGTCTCACGTCACAATTCGATGATCATTCGACTCGTCTCTGAAGAGGCTAAATACTTTTTAGTTTTTAACCGACTTCAAAAAGGAGGACGTTTACAATTCGACGGTATGTTTTTTTTTGTGTGTTTGTTACGCGATTACTCCGCCAATTATGAATGGATTTCGATGATTCTTTTTTTGATTGGTAGGTCATACTTCAGAAGTGGTCCCATATAAATTTTATCGAAATTCATTCAGTAGTTTTTGAAAAAAATAGCAAAAACAAAAAAATATAAGTTAAATCTTCAAGTCGGTTTTTGTTTTTGTTGTAACCGACTTTCTAAAGGTGGAGGTTTGTATTCGACTGCTTCACCTGCTTCACCCAGGGTTGACTTCCGGCGAGGGAACTCCTCAACGGTGAATAGTACAGACACAAAATTTTGTAAATGGATTTAACCATAATAGCCTGTTCTAAATTCCACCATGACATGGCTGATACACCCAGGAATTACTGCCGGCGAGGGAACTCCGCAATAGAGAATAGTACAGTCATAAATTTTTTTTGTACATAAATTTAATTGTGATAGCCCGTTTTAAACTTCGTCATGATGTGGCTGCTAGATCATAAATGCTTGTCTTTAAAAACTTTTTAAATTAATTTAATTAAAACTTGTTTTGCACTAAAAAGGGAAAAATAAATTATTTTTCAAAAAAAAAAACTAAACCGACTTCAACCACATATAGGCACTCAAAAGTGAAAAATAAATTAATATAATTATCATAAGCGCTACCCACTCATATATTTGAAGTCGGTGCCAGCCAAGTCTAAAAGGTAGTAGATAGATATTACCTACAAGTAGTACTTACTATATACATAGTATTTATCTGCTACCTAATGGACTTGCGTATTTGTGGTATACCGCTGGAAAGACGAAGTGGAGAAGGACTTGCGTGAGCTCCAGGTCGAAGAATGGCAGGAGTTGGCGCAAGACAGACTAAAGTGGCGTCTTCTATTGTCGGAGGCCAAGACTCTGGGTCACTGCGCCACCCTAGTGTGTGAGTGTGTGTAATGGACTTGGCTGGCACCGACTTCAAATATATGAGTGGGTAGCGCGTATGATAATTATATTAATTTATTTTTCATTTTTGAGTGCCTATTTGTGGCTTTGAAGTTGGTTTAGTTTTTTTTTGAAAAATAATTTATTCAAGTGGGCGCTTAATCCTAAGCTACGAGGAGGGATCAAAAAGTAGTGAGAATGAGATAGAATATAATGACTATTGATAACTAAATAATTTATTTTTCTACATAGTCTCCGAGTCTCTCTACACACCGAGTCCAGCGCTTTTCCAAAGCTGCAATCCCTTTCAAAAAAAATGTTTTGTCTTGGTCCTGCAAAAAGCTCTCCACGGCAGTCATCACCTCGTTATCGTCTTCGTACCTGTTTCCCCTTTAATATTCTTTCAATTTGGGGAACAGATAACAATCGCCAGGCGCCAGATCTGGTGAATACGGGGGGTGGTCAACCAATTTGAAGCCAGCTTGCTGAATGGCAACCATCGCAACTGCCGACCTGTGCGCGGGTGCGTTGTCGTGATGAAACAGCACGCCCCTTCGAAGTTTCCCTTTCCTTTTCTCTTTGATGGCATTCCTCAACTTGGGAATTAAAGCTGCATAATATTGGCCTGTAATAGTGGTTCCACGCTTCAGGTAATCAATCAACAATATCCCTTCTGAGTCCCAAAATATTTAACAGCTGTTGGTCTTCCATAAAAATAAAATAAATAAATAAATATTGAGGCCTTGTCAGCCGATGCCACGGCACGAAACTTCTTCGGGGTCGGTGATGATGGCCGTTTCCATTGCGAAGATTGCTGTTTTGTCTCGGGATCAAAATGATGGACCCATGTTTCGTCCATTGTTACGAAACGAGACAAAAAGTTATCAGAATCTTTTTGAAACTTGTCCAACAATATCTGTCGGTTAACATTCTCGGCACCCATCTTGCGGAGACTTTTCTCATATTCAAAGATTGTTTCAATATGGATTGAATACTTCCATATGAAATGCCAGTTTCTTAAATTAATTATCGGATGGTAACTCTTCGATCGCTCAATACAATTTTCTCGACTTTCGCAACATTTTCTTGGGTGACTGACGTCGATGGACGGCCGCAACGATGTTTGTCTTCCGTGCTCGTTCTCCCTACTTGAAATTGAGAAGTCCACCTTGCGACAGGAATACGGCGGAGCAGACTCTCCTAATGATGCCTCCAAATAGCAATGAATCTCTTGCGTCGTTAACTTTTGTAAACAGAGGTATTTAATAACGGCTCGCAGTTGGATTTTCTCCATTTTCGAGAACACGTTCCGACACGAAGCAAACTAATGACTACATTCAGAAAAAAACAAAAGAGAATCGAAGATTTTTTTCTTTATAAATATTTTAAATATGTATCTGAGCTATGCCTGCCAGTATTTATTTTTTTCTTACCAAGGAGTATGTCGTTCTCACTACTTTTGGATCCCTCCTCGTATAAGGAATAACGGAGACTTAATTTATGATCTCTCAGGATGCCTTTTTTATGGTACTGACTGAGGAGACTTTCAATTTTAATTTATCAGGGACTCAGACACTGCTGAACGGATTTTAATGCGGTTCTTAAGGTGTGGTAGCATTCGTCCCAACTTAAATTAGTGGAACGGGGTTACTTTCAAATTACGGGGCGTGATTGATGATTACCAAAAAGTTAGCATTTTATTAAATATCTTGCTTATATGGAACGCAACAGTGTTTTTTTTTTGTGTTGGCATAACTGATTATTCGGCCATTTTGTTATCTGGTGTGCCGGCGTGTAAGTCGATTATCGGAGAACAAAAAAAATATTATTGTTTACCCAATCATATGGTAAGAAATAGTGACCTAGAAACTTCTATTGTATATGCTTAACTGTGACCTTGAGGTGCGCGGCACTTATATAGCGTCAGTCTACGTTCACTGGGACCATAAATATGAAATCACAATTTCCTTGTTGATTTCGATTTTGAGGTTATAACGTATTTTATTCGGGGGGTTACTTTGATTAACTTGGTGGGTCGACTTTGATAATTTGAAAAGTATGGCTACAGTCGATTCTGAGTCGGAAAATGAAGACGTCATGCCAAATGCAGATGAAGAACAAGAGTCTGTAGAGAGAGAGAAAGACAATAGCACAGAGAATGATAACTTGAAGGATAAAGAGTCCAACATAGGAATAAAGGCAAGAATAATGGCAAACAGAGATAAAAATGATGCGGTATATGACAGTGATTTAACTCGCTGCGAAGGACCAGAGTTAAGAAATGTTATATTAGTAAAATTTTCATCAGCTAAAGGTAAAAAGACTTACCAGTATGCTTGTGTCATAGAGGACATAAGTGAAGAAAAAATAGTTGTAAAAGGTTTAAAGAAAGATAAATCAAAATTCCGCGTCGTTGAGGATGATATTTCAATTATCGAAGAAAGTGAAATAATAATGTACCTCCCACAACCAGAGTATAAACGAGATATACATATTCCCGACTGCAGTCAGTGTTGAGGACTTGTAGTAGCGTAATAAAGATAGTGTTTTAAAATTTAAGGTCCTAATGGTCTCTGATTGATTACTAAGAAAAAACTAATGAAAGTTGTTTTTTTTGCAATTATATTGTTGATTAATTTTGCTTTTATATCTACAATTTCATAATCATCCTACCTTATCAAAGTGTCCCCCGTAATCATATTCACCCCAAAAAAGTAAAAAAAAGTGTAAAAAAAAGATTATAACTTTTTAGACAGTGGTAATTTTCTTACCACTGTTTTTTTTATTATTTGCTCCTTGTTGGGGTTACTTTCAAATCCAATGCAAAAAACGCTAATTATCAAAGTAACCCCATTTCAAGTATGAAGTTGATAAGGCAGTTTTTATTTTTTTACGCGTAATCTATTTGCTCAATTATTTTTCAATTAAATCTGCTTATTCTGCGCAAAAAACCGATATGTATACTTTTTTTACATTAAATCTAAAAAACTAAAGGAGTTACAGCCACTGTTTCCTCAAAAACTAATCAATTTAACCCTATTCCATTACATAGGGTACGTTACATCAAAAACGTTTGGGTGACTACAAAGATACAGTTTGACCTCTTCGTAGTACGCGCCCCCATATACTGGGGAGGTCTTGCTAAAATGGTTTCGGGAAAAAGACGACTATGTGCTTCTGTCGTCGACGCGGACGAAGTCGCGGGAAAAGATAGTATAATATATACGATTGTTTAGTCGTTGGAAAAATAATAAATAAATTACATACGGCAAACTAAATAAGGTTCTCAAATTTTATTTGTACTGATTCATATTTTCAAATTTTTCGGGGGCGGGGTCGGGGGCGGGTGTGGGGGCATTTCGAACAATTGATTAGTTCATGTAACTTACATCTAATACTATTTTTGAAACTATGCAAATTCCTTTAGTTTGTCGTATATTATTTCTTCTCAGAATTCGATATTTACAAATAAGCGACACCATCGGCTGGTCCAATAATGGAAGGTGTGTTTTTTAATCAATGTGTTACATTTCCGGCTTGGAGAATAGGTTTACAAAAATCCAATTTTGCAGTTTTCGTTATTATCAAAATCGACCCCGAGGATCCTTCAAATATTGTTCAATGTTCCTTACGGTTTCAGGTTTGGCTCTCCGCGCCTACTTGAAAAATTCTCCTGTATTTATACAGATCTATGGGTACCAAACAGAGAGCTATAGGTACCAAAATTGTCATTTTTATAATTTAAGTATTCAAAGTCAAATATCATTTATTAAATAAGCACACATAATCATATTTAGCGTCTCTCCAGGTTCCGTACCGACTGAGGCAGTGAACACACTTTAACACTGTGAAAAACACTTTAAAACTTGATATAAGTAAGTAGACATACAGCACCCGTCCCGTGCTGCTCGACTAGTGCTGCGCGACTAGTGCTGCTCGACTAGTGCTGCGCGACTAGTGCTGCTCGACTAGTGCTGCTCGACTAGTGCTGCGCGACTAGTGCTGCTCGACTAGTGCTGCGCGACTAGTGCTGCTCGACTAGTGCTGCGCGACTAGTGCTGCTCGACTAGTGCTGCTCGACTAGTGCTGCGCGACTAGTGCTGCTCGACTAGTGCTGCGCGACTAGTGCTGCTCGACTAGTGCTGCGCGACTAGTGCTGCTCGACTAGTGCTGCGCGACTAGTGCTGCTCGACTAGTGCTGCTCGACTAGTGCTGCGCGACTAGTGCTGCTCGACTAGTGCTGCTCGACTAGTGCTGCGCGACTAGTGCTGCGCGACTAGTGCTGCTCGACTAGTGCTGCGCGACTAGTGCTGCTCGACTAGTGCTGCGCGACTAGTGCTGCTCGACTATTACCATATAAATAAGTACTTGACTCTAGAGAAGAGGCTGACACGATCAGGTGAGCACTACCACATGCCTCCCTCCAATCACTAATCATTTAATTGCTTACATTTATTTCATAATCATAACACACACTAATTTTGTTTGGTGGTTTTTTTTTATATAAAAAAAACGGTTTTGATTGACCTGCGTAAATGGTTTTTGGCTATCAGTATCAATTTATTTAGAACTATGGTTTCGTTTAGATAAATACATAGATCTAGTTATTTGTTATTTTCTTATTTTACTTGGAAAACAGTACATTTTCCACCACACCGACATCTGTAGTGGCGACTTTGCATAGCAGTGATGACGATGGAGGTGATGATGGTGATGAGTGAGGTGGGGTCGCGCCTCTCTCCTCTTATGTAGGGATAATGTATAAGTCTACATCACGCACGGTATATAGTTATAGGTGATAACAAATGGCAATTTTGTTAATAAAGCATGTTGAAATAAAAGCCTCCGAAGCGCTACCTCCGGACACGGCTACTCACGAATATCTCCTCTGCGGGCGCGGGCGCGGGCTCGTCCGTGAGCAGCGCGTACCCGCGGTGCGCGTGCCCGGGGATGTTGTGCGCGTGCACGGCGTCCAGCAGCGCGTGCAGCTCCGCGTCGGCCGCGTGCTCGCGCGCCAGCTGCAGCAGCGCGCGCACCGCGTCCGCCGTGCGCCCCGACGCCAGCACCAGCCGCGGCAGCGCGCCGTGCCGCGCCGGCGCCGCGCGGGCGCCGCGCCCTGACTCCAGGATCACGTGCGCGTTGGCGCCGCCGAACCCGAACGAGTTGACCGCCACCAGCCCGCCCTCCCACGGCGTGTTCTTGTCCACCACCTGCGCACACACACGCCCGCGTCAGCGCCGCGCGCCTCGCACCGCCGCCGCCGACCGCAGCCGACGCCTACCTGTATCCTGCCGTCGCTGAGCGCGGGGATGTCCGGGTTGGGCGACTCGTAGTGCAGGTTGGCGGGGATGACGCCGCGCTCCATGGCCACCACCACCTTGGCGATAGAACAGAGCCCCGAGGCGGGCTCGGAGTGCCCCATGTTGGACTTGACGGAGCCCAGCAGCAGCGGCCCGTCGCGGTCCGCGCAGAACAGCTCCGCGATCGCGTTCACCTCCTGCGGGTCGCCCACCTGCCGGAGCACGCACGGTCAGCGGGTCGGAGGGAGTGCGAGAGGAGGCAGGGGGCGCTGCAGAGCGCGGCGAGGCGCTCACCTTGGTGCCGGTGCCGTGAGCCTCGACGTAGACGACGTCGCGGGGGCGCAGGCGCGCCTCGGCGAAGGTCTCGGCGGCGAGCTGGCGCTGCGCGTCGCCGGAGGGGAAAGTGATGCCCTGCTCCTTGCTGCCGTCGGTGTTCATGCGCGCGTTGCGCACGGTCGCGTAGGCGCGCCGCGCGGCGCCGCGCCGCTGCAGCAGCACGGCCACCGCGGCCTCGGAGCGCACGTAGCCGCGCCCGGACGCGTCGAAAGCGGCGCAGCGGCCCTCGGGCGACAGCATGCTGAGCCGGTGGAAGTTAAGCGAGTTGGCCGGCTTGAGGCACAGGTTGCAGCCGGCGACCACGGCCGCGTCGCAGTGGCCGGCGCGGATGGCGGTGTAGGCCTGCGCCAGCGCGAACATGGAGCTGGAGCAGGCGGTGTCGACGGCGTACGAGGGCCCCTTGAGGTCGAACGTGTACGAGATGCGGTTGGGGAACATGGCGCGGCAGCAGCCGGTGAGCGCGTACCCGTTGATCTTGTCGGGGTCGGCGGTCCACAGCTCCTCGGTCTCGGAGTTGGACACGCCCACGTAGACGCCGGTACGCGAGCCGCGCAGCTCGGCGGGGCTCACGCCGGCGTCCACGATGGCCTCGTGCGTCAGCTCCAGCAGCAGCCGTAGCTGCGGGTCCATGAGGTGCGCCTGCTTGGCGTGCACGCCGAAGAACGTGGCGTCGAAGTGCGCCAGATCCTTCAGCTTGCCGTTGCGCTCCGGCAGCCCGTGCAGCCCTGCAACACGCGCATTACGTTACATGACGTTCGTTTTATCATGTCATTGCAACTATTTAATGTCACAAAAATAATGGTATCTTAAAGTCTATTGTATATGTATGTTAAAAAATGTTAGAGCGTCGCTCTAGGCGTCTAGCTAAAAAAATATTAGAGCGTCGCTCTAGGCGTCTAGCTAAAAAAATTGCGTTTGCTTCGCTCGCGCGTCTACCCTCCCCATTTCGGATTTTCTATGCCTATACATGTACACGTTATCAAAAATCAGTTATCAAAAAAACTAAATAGATTCGCGGCTACAAACATCTCCCTCTGAAGGCGCCGAAATGAAATTTCGCTCTACACCGGAAACAGCCTGGGACCGGCGCTGTAAGTAGCACGAATAATAATGTAAGTAGGTAATATGACGTCTCGATAGAACAATAGGTAGTCCTTAAATAAGCAGGTTGTTCTCGACCGTGGGAACCTTCGAGTAGGCCCATGCGTGCTTCACAGACTTCATTCTAGAGGCCGTTGATAAAACTAAAGCAATCACCGTAACCTCGGGCAAGATTCAACATTATTTATTTGCATAAAATACAGGTACCAAGGAGACGTATACAATCAGCAGAGTTATTCTAATTCATTCGACTTGGTCGTCGGAAGGTCCCGCCACGGAAATGTTTACGAAGAAAGCTTTGTAATGGTAGAAAACGGATTTCGTGGTAGAAAATTTGATAACGAGAAATCTCAAGTAATTCTGCATTTTAATTTCAAAACGTTTCGCTTAAATTTCAATAACACATATTGCAAGTCACAGATATATACTATTTGTACCTACTCCAAACAAAACTTTGTTTGAAGTAATTTTAAAACAAAAGTGCAAAGTAGCCTCGTGAATGTCAACATCTCACCAAACCATTGACTATAAAAAGCTATAGAAGACTTCTACCATTAAAAGAAAACCAGGCAAGTGCGAGTCGACCTCTCCCACCGAGGGCTACGTACAAATTTGTAGGTACATATTTAACCTCGATGATTGATTATGTACTTTAAATAAAGACTATATTTTTTCCTGTACCTGTAGTATATGCCGATATTACTTGCCAAATTTCATAGTTCTAGGTCAATGGAAAGTACTCTATAAATTTTGATTCCATTGAGTGTCAAAATATACGTTTTGTGCGGCATAAACGGCCGTATTTTTTTTTTACGTTAACTTAGAAGATTGATTTTTCACAGCTTCAAGGGACTGTGTACCCGAGAATATGGTTTTCATGTCAACTCGATACCTCCACGCGTCCCCGAGATTTTTGGGTCGTGACAGACAGACGGACAACAAAGTGACCCTATAAGGGTTCCGTTTTTATTCCTTTTGAGGTACGGAACCCTAAAAAAGAACGGGTGGAATAATCACACAAAATAATACAAAATGGAATAAAATCCAGCCACCTTCTAGTACATGCAATTCCACTGATGAAATCTTACACAATTCATTCATAACCACAATACACATAAACATTAAATATTCACAAATTATGTAAATAGAATACTAGAGAAGAATACTACGAAAGTTGAACCGTAAATCGGTTCAGTCACTGTGACTAAAAATGGCCGACCCGGCCGAAAAGGGGAGCTACGTGACGTCATCACAAAAAAGTGGCCCATAAACGAAGTAACTACTGCTACCTTTTTCTTCCATGAATATATTATACATTTTACTAGAGTGCAAAAGAGACTATTTTGGTAGTTTAATGTCGGTTTGTATAACACACAAAATGTATAGACGCATGTTATCACTCTTGTTACATACTCTATGCACCAGATTATCAAATGTCAAATGATTATCAGCTGATCAGCAAATTACCGCGAATTTGTGATTGGTTTTGATTCGTCGCATCAGCTAGCGGTTCTGTAAAGTAATAACGCTTATTCTTTCTCTCTGTTTATAGCACTATAATGTGTTCCCTCTACTCAACAAAAATGGAAACAATGTATTGTTATAATAATAACCTAAAAGTTGGTAAAAGAATAAGTAATTTTGGAGCAAAACCACAAAGCAGAGAGTAAACCCCTATTGATTCAACACTAACTTCACAATATAATTACCGTAGTTAATTATTTTTTTTAGATAAATATGGAATTTACAAATTTCGTAAGCGTTTCCGACAGCAAATTGCTCTCGAAAAGATTTGCGCATAATATCCGAATTGGAGTGTCAAACATTTCCGAATTTGGATTTGAGAATAAAGTTTCTCGGAAACCCGTCGGAAAGTTCCGAAACCTATACAACGTGTAACATAAATGTGTAGTAATAATTAAACCACGCATATAGAAGCTTTTTAATAATTCAAGTCCAAGTGCAAATCACCAGAAACTTTTTAAAATCACAAGATATGATAATTTAAACATTTCTGGTAATCAAGTTCATTTCAACCCTAACAATCAGCTGATAAAGAGCAATGAACTTGTGTCAAAGAATATTAGTGCGCCGCGTGTACAGATCTGACAAACAAATTTTATCTTCAGTTAGCAAAGTCCTACCAACCTTACTTTACAACTAACTTTCAAGCAAACTGCTTTTTACGCGACTCCCCAAAAAAGGAATGTAATGTTTTCGGGGTTAATGTATGTGCGTTTTTTTATTACACAATAAATGCCTCAACAGATTTGGATGTATGGGGTATCCTCGGAATCCTTAAATCATCCCAAGTGACATAGGCTATAATGTTTTTGGCAGGGTATTTTTTTTATTTTTATTAATAAACTACTATTAATAAAAAACTTATTAATTACAGCATTAAACATCATCGCTCCAATTAACATTCAGGAATAAGGATCTAATCAGTGTAAACGCCTAATAAGAGCGAGCATGGCTGATGTTCTTAAAAAATACGTGAGGTCACCAACCACCGTAGGAATAGGATGTAAAAAACATCATGCATGAATTTCAACAGTAGGAATGTAATAGGCTGATAATGATGGTTAAGACATTTCCAACATTTGATTTCATTGCATAGTAAAATAGTGTTCGTAAGTCAGTAATCAATAAAGCGTCTTTACTTAGTCAGTTTTCAGAAATAAACCTGTTTAATCTTTGACAAAACGCGGCAAACACTAAAGCTATCAAACATTCGCCGCCGCTTCATGATTCGCTAGCCTTGTTTCGTATTGCACCAATCATAAAGATGTAATCCTAATAAATAATAGCCGCTGCTCCTCATTGGTCGAGCGGCACAAACAAAGTTACCTTCTAACGCCGCCCTATAAAACTCCACCGAAAAGGACCGTTTTCGTTTCGGAAATCCTTTTTAGGTTATTTCTGAACATGAATTCTAAGACGTCAAGTTGGATAAAAAGTTGAAACTGATCAAGGCAAGGCTAAGTCGGGTACGTTCGCGGAGATTTTTTTGTATACCGGTTCCGGAACATGCAAAAAAAACTATGGTAAAAAAAACTTAAACCTATGTTTTTATTATGGTTTTAATGCATTCAAATCTGTCCAGGCAATAAGAAGTAATAGTGGAATAAATAAATACATACATACGTAAACTCTGAAATACTCCTTTTTGGGCAGTCGTGTAAAAATGTGGAAATACCCTTTTTTACGAGTGGGTTCCGGAACGGAACCGACCGAGTCCGAAGATCCATTCAGTATGAAATTCCGGTATTTGAGACTCGAAATCAAGCCCTTGTAAAATGTTCGGCGTTTTCAAAGACAGAGCGCCTAGGCCACAAAACAGATAAATACAGAAGTTAATCTCATGTATGTACTTTTCATACATTTCATACCGGACAGCGCAGGAAGTTTTTGGGAGGAAAATTGATTGATTTAAAAAAAAAATACTGTACACGATATCGACATAATTTTTTCGCAGTTACTATTATAACTGAATAAAGTTTTTTTGAAGACAAAACAAATGCGATTAGTTTACATTAACATCTTCCTCATTAGATTATTGAACACAAGGCTATCACAGCTTATACTACAATAAATATCTAATTTTAAATTGTAAAAATATGACAAGGCCACAAAGTCATGTTCGCTTGTTCGGCGCAGGGCCGGGGGCTGGGGCGCTTACCTACCTACCTAACTATTTTGTGTTACGTGAAAACGAACCATCAAAATACAAGCAAATACCTACTTACCTCTCTGAAACAACTGGTAGCTTAAAAAACGACAATTCACCGTTTAATGTTGAATTTAAACAACCGTCCACCAAACAGTTATAATAACCTATTTTTCGTTGCTCCATTTTTGCACAAAAAAGTCCACAGACGCGTGTCTCAAGCGGATGGCACTCGCGCTCGCATCCCAACTGTGCCCAGATATCGTGTCTGTGAGCGGTGTCTATGTGTGCGTTGCTCGAGCGCACTTTGTATGTAGATTTCTGTACTAATCTGTTTTGTGCCTAGGCACAAAGTAGCTCGGTCAATGACCCGTACTACCGCGACTAGGCCACAGCTTGTTAGGATTGTCCAAAATAATTCAAATAAATAATTTTTAAACTTTGTATGGAAAATATAATAGTGTTTTTTTGGTTGTATATTCTGCCCGATGATTCATGACTAGATACCCATACACACCTTTCAGTATTACTACACATTAATGTTATTCCCTGTATATCTGTGATATATCTATATATCTGTGACTTGAAAAATGTGTTATTGAAATATAAGCGAAACGTTTTGAAATTAAAATGCAGAATTACTTGAGATTTTTCGTTATCAAATTTTCTACCATGATGTCCGTTTTCTACCATAATAAAGCTTTCTTCGTAATCATTTCCGTGGCGGAACTTTCCGACGAACGAGTCGAATGAATTAGAATTACTATGCAGATTCAGAAACTAAGCCGTACTTTGCCAATTTGGCGCGCAAATATTATAACATTAATACAATTAAAAAAATAATAATCATCATCATCAACAGCCCATCACGTTCCCACTGCTGGGACACGGGCCTTCTCTCATAGAGAGAGGATGGGCCATAATCCACCACGCTGGCCCAGTGCGGGTTGGTGGATGTCACATGTCCTTGACTTTTTGTGAAAAATTCTTGGACATGCTGGTTTCCTCACGATGTTTTCCTTCACCGTTTCTAGAGCGAGGATTAACTTAAGAAAGTCAGTGGTACGGGGCCAGCGGGATTCGAACTCGGGTGCGTCGGATCGCAAGTCGCACGTGCTTCCATTGAGCCACACTCGCTCTTTAATAAAAATCTATAAAAAATAGAAAATCTTCTTTAATCTATAAAAAAATAATATTACTATTACTATTAAACACACATTATATAATTAAATTAATACAATTACAATTGCCAGAGATTAATAAATAGGTAAATTAGTAATTATTCGAATTAATTTATTTAATCATGACAAATTAAATAACTATATGTATGTAAATTAAATTATATCAATATCATTTCATTTACAATGTATAAATAAATTTCACATTCAACAGTCAACAATTTGATAACTTCTATTTGAATAATTCCGAGACAGTATAGAAACATTTATTCAATAGCCACAGTTTGAGTTTTCTCCTAAATCTACTGGCAGGCAACTCCTTTAAGTAGGTATACCATTCGGGATAGCATTATAATGTATATGCGTCCGCACATTGCATAACAACTTTTATAGTAGGTACATTTGAGATTTTGGAATATTTGGCAAAACAATTCTATCTGGATTCCTTGTATTCCGAGGATAAATATCTCGGCAGTTTTAAAAAGGTGTGGATTGTACTTTACGTATTTAGCTGTTTCTAGTTTGTACACGCAGGGCAAAGTTAAGATTTTAAATTTCTTAAACAGTGGTTTACAAGAATCCCAAAGTTCCCTTTTTTTGAGCGAGGAAAGCTCTCTGTACATCTGTAGAGTTACCCCATAGTATGATCCCATAACGGCAGGTGAGCTCCTTATATTCCAAGAACACTGTAGGTACTTGGTAAAATTGTGTCCATCACTGCTGGGTAAAATCGATCTTGCGGCACCACTCAGGTCGATGTTTGTCGCAAAAATTACCTCCAGCTGTGTATTACTCATATTGTATGTATTCCTCGGCGCCGAACTTTGTATTCCTCGTATTGTATGTATTCCTCGCTGCGCACGAACTATCGCGCAAATTGATTTTATAACTTTAACACCTTAATTAGTCAAAATATGTTGAACTATGCATGATGAGCACTATGTTTGGTCACTATCTCACCTGATGTAAAGCGATGATGTGGCCTAAGATGGAGCACATAGATCTAGAGAGAGACGGCAGTTGAGCGGCTGCTCAGACCCGTCTCCCCGATGGTTTACCGAACATCACCCCGAAACACGGCTAGGTCGCTTGACGGCATGGCTTTGTTCGGTGGGTGGTATTACAACCACGGCCAGAGCCTACCACTCCAAAGCGCGTTAGCGGGTTTCATCACGATGTTTTCCTTCACCGTTTTAGAGTGAGCGTGCAAAATAAAATAATAATATCCCGGAACGATGAACGAGCGGGTTGAGTGTAACTCTGTCGAATCATCAATCGAACCATGCGAAATGGAAGGCAGCAGGGCGTGGCGACGAGACGAGACGGTTTGTAATTATAGTTCGGCGGAAACAGTTGTGTCATAATCTTGTCGAAGTCGAAGAGTAGAGTACATGTTTCATTTATTCTGAATTGGGATTGTCGTCATTGCACATTTATGATAATTAAATAACTAAGTACAAAACAAAATATTATATAGGTCATACGAGTAGTACACAACAAACTCAAATACAGAGAAATATCTAAACCTAGACTAAAATAGCTTAAATAACTAGACGGTTAGCTCCGGTTCCAATCCTGTCCTTCTCCTATACCGTTACCTTCCCCCTCCTATCCCGTAATTGTGCCGCTCCAGTCCTGCTCCTATCTCGTTACCGTCCCGCTCCTATCCTGTCTAACTTTGGGATTTGGTTCATAGATAAAAAATTCGATGGAAAACTGGGGTACTACCATAGAATACAAAAGGAACTACTGAATTGTAATGACTCCGTTTTCCGATTTCACTTTCGCCACAGAATACTGAATAGCAACTTCCACATGATTCAGGAGGATCTCTACTTGCTTGCTTTTACTGAAAATCATGCTTAAACTAACAGTTTTTGCGATTTGAACACATAGTTTGTGATAATAAAACGGAGCTTTATCTAATAATCTTAATAATTGGAGAAATAAAACAAATGTTTTTAGTTTTATTATCATAAATTGTAAATAATATTGACTAGCTGTTGCCCGCGATTTCGTACGCGTAATTAAGTAATTCATCCTGCTTCCCACCTACTCCCCACATATTCCCGTTCCAGCTCCCGTCCCGCGCCTATCTCGTTACTGTACGGCTTCTGTTCCGTTACTGTCTGACTCTTATCGTTCCCCTCATCTTCCCGTTACTGTCTTGTTCCGGTTCCGTACGGGGGCGGGACGGTAACGAGATTAAAGCTTATCCCGTTACCGTCCCGCTCCGGTTCCGATCCTGTCCTTCTTCTATACCGTTACCGTCCCCCTCCTATCCCGTTACCGTCCCGATCCTATTCCAACCCCGCCCTGTCACCGTCACACACCCCTCCTATCCGACTACTAGCTACTAGACCAATTAAATCTACACCTAGTTACATATGCTCAAAAACGGAGTTCCTCGTGTCTGCGCGCTGGAAAATGATACTACTGCTGTAGTACTATTATTTATTTCACTGTACTATATAGGTATATGTGTGGCCACCAAACACATTCGAGCTAAAACCACAGCTAAAACAAAGCCACTTGAAGGAAAGCCACACTTTGGACAGTCAATTGGTGTTCCCCTATGGTGATAGAGCAGGACACACTGCCCACAGAATAAAATGAAGGCAAGAGTCCGCACCACCAGTAGGTACGTATACTCTGATGATTTTATTCTATCGAGCGCGTGCGTACTATGAGGAAAATCCTTGATCTTTTTAATTATATTTACTCATTAATAGGTAGACTCCATTAGTTGTGGTGTTTACTTTGAGTGGACGAGACGCCGCGCGCCGCCGCCGGGAGATCAGTGACGCCTCGCGCCGCCGGCGCCGCCTGAAGGGCATTTGAGCATTAGGCTCGATATCTAGGTCTAGACTTTAGATAATATAACGTAAACCCAATGCGTGAGTCCTTTTCGTATTTTAGAAAAATCCAATAAATAAGTTTACCTAGCTGTTCTGTCGGATAACATACAAAAATAGAGAATGCTCGATGAGTTCTATATTCTACTGCGTTACATGTTACGTGATTGCTAGAATAGGAATCTGACTGGAAGAGATAGCTTTTAGCGATAAGTTCCTTGAAACACAGCGGCAAGCTACGTCGAGGACCAGAGGCTTCAAAACTGTAATTGTAGTTTGTGCAAGTGCACGTCCAAGGGAGGTGTGGCGGCTGGCTGGTGCGGGGGCAGGGAGTTGTCAGGGGTCATTGAAAGAACTCTTTAGGTTTCTTGCTACTTACTCGAAGTGAGGCTGGGTACTACAATACTTTGCCGAGGTATGGTACCTATTAATTAACTATATTTCCCTGCTATTTAATTACATTACAGAATGCAATAAAGAATTAAAATCGTATCCAATTCAGTCTACATTCCCTCGGGAATCCCACAGGGATCAATACTGGGACCTCTAAAACAGTTTTTACAATTCCGACTTTCTTTTGTTTGCAGACGACATGAAAATATAGAGTCCCCAATATAGAGTCCTCTTTGTTACAGCAAAATGTAGAGTCCCCAACTGACTCTTTGTTACAGCAAAATATAGAGTCCCCAACTGACTATTTGTTACAGCAAAACCTTTATCGAATTGAACATTATTGTAAAGCCAATAAACTTGATATTAAATTAATATATCGAAGTGTCATGCGATTACATTTAGTAGAAGCTCTAATCCATTGTGCTTGGATTACTTCATTAATAATAATCGATATCTCTCACGAACTAACTCGGTCGTTGACCTAGGCGTGACCCTCGACTACTATTGTATTGTATGATAGCCACGTTAACGATATTTGTTCGAAAGCCTCCAAAATGCTGGGCTTCAGGTCTGCGAAGTCACTTCAATCCACCTTGAGGTTCCCAACAGGACGACCACGACGCTACAGCGTAACTACCTTCACTTTCGTATCCCCACCTGCCACACTAACTACAAACAAAATTCCATATCCACAGGCTGAGCTTTTTTTCCAAATCATCGACATCGATTCCCAGCTAGGAAAATATTTTTTATAAAAAACCAAATATGTATTAGTTTTCGTTATTATCAAAATCGTCACTGATACTCCATTGAGCACATTTCGCTATTTCTTATAGTCTCAGACTTGGCCCTCCACGCCCATTTAAAAATGCCCCTATATGTGCCTATATATTATCATATCTAGTGTACCTATTTATTATATATTAACTGTGGCGAAAGAATGATCCATATCGCATGTCGTGGATCGCATGTTGTATTACAAATGTGAATACTGAACAGCTGATGCGTCAGATCAAATGGAAACCATCACGCCACCTGACGTCACCGCGCCTCGCTCGGGAGACACTTCAGTGTGTGACGGCTGGCGGGCGAGCGGGCGCGGTGAGCGGTGCTATATACTACTTATTAATTATTCTGTGGAGATGCGCGTGCGCAGGCAGACGCTGCGGCGCGGCGCGGCGCCGGCGGCGCTGACCGGCAGCGCCGGCTAACGGTGAAAGCACTGCCGGTGTGCCGATACTGACAGACCGGCCGACAACCTCTATAGTGTCCGACACTCACTGCTTCACTCTAGTAGGTAGGTACCTACCTAATTGTCAATGTTTTAGTTCGACGCCATTGAAACTAAACGACGCGCGACAGTACGACTAGCGCACTAGCTATGCGTTTCCAAGCAAACAACTAGTACCTGTTTTTATCTTATTAACCGTCGTATATAGATAGATAAGTACTAATAGTAGATTAGTGACACTTAGATTAAACTAGTTGCATCTGGTTAATGTGAGGTTGTAAGGTGACAAAGGGTATATCTACGTGTACAATTGGTGCAAGTGAGATGCAATGTTGTGATCCGCGCGGCAGGGTACACGCACGGCACGCACCGTGCAGCGGCAGCGGCAGCGGCAGCGGCAGCAGCAGCGGCCGGCCGCACCGCCGCGCCGTAGCCATCGAGCGAGCAGTGCGTGCCGGTAGCTGACCACTGGAGTTGCGCAAGTGACCGCAAGCGCTCATCGTACAAGTGCGCAGCGTCCGGCAGAGCGAAAGAAGCGCACCGCGCACGCGATCTGCGCATTTTATGCGCAAACAAAGGAGTGACGGCAATCAATACAATTGACATTACATCAGATACGGCACTTCCGCGATCCGAGTCGCGATACCGCGGACGGCGCGGGCGCGGCGCGGGCGCGGGCGCGGGCCGGTCGACCATCACGCCATTCATACGTACTTCCCGGCGATGACGCCCGCCGGTGGAGTTAACTCGCAGTTTACGTACATACATCGGATAAATACGGTGACTTATCCATTGTTACTCGTAGCTACCTTCTTATGTTTACTATAGGTAGGTACATATCTAGGTATTTATAATCTATACTAAGAACATTGCATGACTTAAGCTTGGTTCGGACTAGGCTAGTGTTTAAGTCGAGCAACGAGTAATTTAGCAGCTAAACAAGTTTGAACAATAAACATGTTGCCGAGTAGATAAGTTACCGATTTGATCGAGTCAATCCATTTGGATGTATTTATAGAGTTCATTTGTTGCTGCCCACGGATATAGTGAGAAGACTTAAAAGAACAAAACCGTTTGAGTTAGTGTAGTGTCTAGTGATAGTGAATTAGTGTAATGTAGTACGAGTGCTACCCATACAGAACACAAGAACAAAGTGTCTTCCCCTTAATATAGACAATAAGAAAAGTGTTAATGGACACATTCTTAGTATTAGTTTATCTATCAGTTTAAGTTAAATGTAAATTGCTTATTAGCCTAATTAATTGGCTAGATTGTAATAAAAATGGGGATCATAATGACTATGAAACAATATGAAGGAAAAAAAAAAAAAAAAAAATTGTTGCTGCCCAAGCTACGGATAAGACAGTCAATTCTGTTTAAACTGTTCCTTGGCGCTGTATTTTGGCGGCGCACAAGTTGTGCATTATGCCACTGCCAAGTAATAGTATTTATCTGTTTTGTGGTAGAGGGCTTAGTTAATGGCCTTCAATCCTATTTGAAGCATAGTTGAAATGAAACAGCCGTTGCGGCTGCGATAAGAGTTAGCTGCTGCGCTGCGCTGCAGCCTGCTCACCTTGCGATGCGCTGTGAACTGTCCTGTGTTGCGAACGACTTGTAGCCAGTAGCAAGTAATCTAGTAACTTGAGCACTCGCGACTCGACTAAATTACTTACATCGTCCGAACCACGCTTTAGACACGTGCCCTGCCTTTACAAATATTATGGCGATTTTGCGAACGGACGTAGTATAAGTAATGGCTCCTATGACGTCTAGTCTAGTCTAGGACGTGTGAGGTAGCGTAGGTATGTATAGATATTTTGTTGAAAAATGTATTTTTCAAGACAAGTTCTTAACAAATTCGTAATCGGAATCTCGAGCCCAAACACTACTAATTAGGTAACAATTATCCGTCAAGGAGTTCCATTGCCCACCTTCCGTCTCCATCATCAGATCAGCTGGCTGTCACCATAATCTTGCATAGTCATCGAACTTTGACAGGAGTAAGACAAGAGGAAGTGGTTCTGATTCAGCTTGCAAGATTCCACCCGAACAAACATAGTTACATACGAGTAGGTACATACGTACATTGCAACTTAAATAAAAGCTTGTAAAAACAAGTGCGGCACGGGGGGGCTTTTTGTATTTCAAAAGGGTCAAATAACTTAATTTTTTCTATTCTATCTTTACTAGGCAAATCAATACAATGTTATATAATACTACCTGCACCCCGCGACTTTACTCGCGGTTTCTATTTTTATTATTTGTTTAGTTGAGAAAACTCAATGTCTAGTAAAAGTCATAAAATAACACCACATTAGTAAAGTGCACCCGCGTGAAGCCGGGGCGGCGCGCTAGTATACTGTACAATGTATACGTAACACCACATTAGTAAAGTGCACCCGCGTGAAGCCGGGGCGGCACGCTAGTATACTGTACAATGTATACGTAACACCACATTAGTAAAGTGCACCCGCGTGAAGCCGGGCGGCGCGCTAGTATACTGTACAATGTATACGTAACACCACATTAGTAAAGTGCACCCGCGTGAAGCCGGGGCGGCACGCTAGTATACTGTACAATGTATACGTAACACCACATTAGTAAAGTGCACCCGCGTGAAGCCGGGCGGCGCGCTAGTATACTGTACAATGTATACGTAACATCACATTAGTAATGTGCACCCGCGTGAAGCCGGGGCGACGCGCTAGTATACTGTACAATGTATACGTAACACCACATTAGTAAAGTGCACCCGCGTGAAGCCGGGGCGGCACGCTAGTATACTGTACAATGTATACGTAACACCACATTAGTAAAGTGCACCCGCGTGAAGCCGGGCGGCGCGCTAGTATACTGTACAATGTATACGTAACATCACATTAGTAATGTGCACCCGCGTGAAGCCGGGGCGACGCGCTAGTATACTGTACAATGTATACGTAACACCACATTAGTAAAGTGCACCCGCGTGAAGCCGGGGCGGCGCGCTAGTATATTGTGCAATGTATACGTAACACCACTTTAGTAAAGTGCACCCGCATGAAGCCGGGGCGGCGTGCTAGTATACTGTACAATGTATACGTAACACCACATTAGTAAAGTGCACCCGCGTGAAGCCGGGGCGGCGCGCTAGTATACTGTACAATGTATACGTAACACCACATTAGTAAAGTGCACCCGCGTGAAGCCGGGGCGGCGCGCTAGTATACTGTGCAATGTATACGTAACACCACATTAGTAAAGTGCACCCGCGTGAAGCCGGGCGGCGCGCTAGTATACTGTACAATGTATACGTAACACCACATTAGTAAAGTGCACCCGCGTGAAGCCTGGGCGGCGCGCTAGTATACTGTGCAATGTATACGTAACACCACATTAGTAAAGTGCACCCGCGTGAAGCCGGGGCGGCGCGCTAGTATATTGTGCAATGTATACGTAACACCACTTTAGTAAAGTGCACCCGCATGAAGCCGGGGCGGCGTGCTAGTATACTGTACAATGTATACGTAACACCACATTAGTAAAGTGCACCCGCGTGAAGCCGGGGCGGCGCGCTAGTATACTGTGCAATGTATACGTAACACCACATTAGTAAAGTGCACCCGCGCGAAGCCGGGGCGGCGCGCTAGTATATTGTGCAATGTATACGTAACACCACTTTAGTAAAGTGCACCCGCATGAAGCCGGGGCGGCGTGCTAGTATACTGTACAATGTATACGTAACACCACATTAGTAAAGTGCACCCGCGTGAAGCCGGGGCGGCGCGCTAGTATACTGTACAATGTATACGTAACACCACATTAGTAAAGTGCACCCGCGTGAAGCCGGGGCGGCGCGCTAGTATACTGTGCAATGTATACGTAACACCACATTAGTAAAGTGCACCCGCGTGAAGCCGGGCGGCGCGCTAGTATACTGTACAATGTATACGTAACACCACATTAGTAAAGTGCACCCGCGTAAAGCCGGGGCGGCGCGCTAGTATACTGTGCAATGTATACGTAACACCACATTAGTACAGTGCACCCGCGTGAAGCCGGGCGGCGCGCTAGTATACTGTGCAATGTATACGTAACACCACATTAGTAAAGTGCACCCGCGTGAAGCCGGGCGGCGCGCTAGTATACTGTACAATGTATACGTAACACCACAGAATATAATATAATAGTACCAAGGTAACACGTATTCTATTTTTACACATCTTAAAAGAGTGATAAGCAGACATGACACGAGTTTGTCGGCGCCACCTTGTCTAGTGGAGCACGACCGAAGCGCTGGTAGGTGGCAGTTTTCGAATTTCTTCTGAAAAAATGGGTAGACAAATATGCTTACCAGTTTTTAAAGACATGATAAAACTGAAGTTACGAATAGTAATAATAATACTTACTAATAATAAGTTATTTTAGTTAATTTGTATTTGCGTAAGATGTTTATTGTTGTACCTACCTACTTACTAACAATATTAAATACTATGAATATAACGAAATTACAAAAATCTCTTGTAATGAATCTCTTTGTATAAGCTGTTGATCATCTAATAATAAATAAATAAATAAATAAAAATGTTGGACCCTAAAATAAACGTTTCAAGGCCCCTGATGAGAACAGTTGAATAGCCCATCGGGGATTATCCATATAGGACCATCAATCTCGTCTCTATCTATCTATATCTACAATATAGAAGAAGATTGAAGTATACTATGAACTATACGTACTATATACAGAGGTAGATTAGGTAGAATAAGCTATGTATGTAGTAGATCGAGTAATTAGTTAGTGTAACTCGTGGAGAGGCTCTCAGGCACTCGGGCACCTGTTCGTTCACACATCATTTATTTACTAACACCACGGAAAACTTAATAGTAGGTATCTACAGCTAATACAATCAGAAAACGAAGTAAAAAGTAGTAAGTGGCCGCTGGGCCCCGGTGCTTGGCCCCTGGGCGCGGGGCCCCGGCGGCGGCGGGCCCCGGATCGATTCGACCGCGGCGGCGAGTGCCGCGGTGGGCGGCATCGGCACCGGCGCGGCCACAGCGATGGCGATGTCACACCCAGTTTTTTTTTTTTATGTAACTGAATGACGAGACGAGCTGGTCGTTTGCCTGATGGTAAGCAATACGCCAGTCCATAACAATAACAGCACCACCCAGAACTTTGTTTTGCAGAATTCTGCGCGGTGCTGCACTGCGCTCGTCACCCTGAGACAATTAGTTGTTGAGTCTCATAATGCCCAGTAATTTCGCTGGCTACAATGCCCTTCAAACCGGAACACAGTAATGCTTGCGCACTACTGCTTGGCGGTTGAATAACTGGCAAAGCGGTGGTACCCACCCAGACGGCCTCTCGCATACGAGAAACCTACCACCAGTAATCAGAATAATTAATAGCCACCACAACATACACAACTACAGCTATTCTAACTAGGGCTATATAGGCCGCATCCACCCTCGCCCTCCTCGCCCTCGCCCTCGCCCTCGCCCTCGCCCTCGCATGTGCAATTGTGTATAATGCAAAATACACAATGTAAATGTATTAGTACAAAGTTCTCAAGACGACCACCACGAACACAATATATGATTAATATTAATTTTTTGTGACTTTTATTAACTGGTTAATTAGATTTCGCCCCACTACATTTTAGCGACCTTTCCAGGTAGATACATTTTCGCGTGCTGTCCGATGGACGCCGCCGGTATAATACGTCATTCTCGCTGGACCTTTTATTTTCTGTTTTCTTTCACGGTCGTTCTGTTTTCTTACGTGGTTGTTTGATTCGTAATTAACTTCGTAACCCTCGATCGCGACAATTTTTTTTTTGCTTCGTATTAATTTTATGTACCTACCTACTATAGTAAATCTACTATCTTATGGCAAGTATCGTAGAATCAAGCCAATAGAGCAAAAATTTCATCCTACTTTCAAACTTCAAAGCTCAAAAGTTATTTATTCAGTTTTCGCATCACAGACACACTTAAGAACGTAAATTATTACAATGACTCTACCACCGGCACCGTATCGGAAATAGAACCACTACTCAGAAGATACGGCAAGAAACTGAGGGGCATATTTTTTAGAACCTTTGTTACAATATTTTATGTTTGTTTTTGACAATATATAAAAAATATGTTTCTTATGTGCCAGTTGGCTACTCGGCAGAAGCGGAATGTTCCATGCATCTTTGTATTCTATGTAATTATTAACTGTATAGTATGCTTTTTCATTAGAATATTTTTCACACGCAATTTGAATCTACTTTCTGTGAGCTCCGTTATACATTTTGGAATTTTTACGAACATACATTATATTTTCATAAATATACAGAGAAGGTAAAGTTAGCAAATTAATTTGTTTAAAAACTTCTTTCTCTTAATGATTCGCGAGGACCCAACTCATAATAGCGCGAACTGCCCGCTTTTGTGAAATAAAAATAGTTATATACATATCAGCGGCAGACCCCCATAGCAAAATGCCATATATGACATTAAGCTGTGGAAGTATGCAAAGTAAACTAACGGAGCCGTAACTATTTTGCCTAATTTTACTAACCGCGTATGCAGCAGAACTACGTTTGACGGATAGAGCATCGACATGAGGACCCCACTGCAACTAGCGTCAATGCCTATACACTATTGAATTGGGAAATTCCTGTGATGATAGTTTTAGTTTGAATTTGAATAAATAAATACACCTAGGAATACGTTTGGCTCTACATGTCTAACATTAGGCAAAGAGAACTTTAAACATTTTGTCTTTTTCGCGTTTAATAACAAGTTGTTAGCAGCGAACCAATTAACGAAACGAACTAACGAAACCATCTAATACATTATTTACGTGTACTAGTTCACTATAATTCCTATCTACTTTAAAGATTATCGATGTATCATCCGCAAAAAGTACATTGTCTGCAAGGTATTTCACCATAAATAGCAAGTCATTTACGTACACTAAGAACAAGAACGGCCCTAAAATGGAACCCTGTGGTACATCCATTTTGACTACAGATCCAGATGAAGTGACGCCATTTATAGCAACTTTTTGCTATCTGTCAGTTAGTTAGGACTGTACAAGATCTAGAGCTTTCTACTAATATTATGAATGTGAAAGTCTGTGTGTGTGTGTGTTTGTCGCCAATTATTAATAGAAAATGGTCGAACGCAAGCGCCACGGTCACTATTCGGAACGCAACTCTAGACCATAAAGTAATACGAGTATAACAAAATCAGCCAAGTTTGACTTATATGTACGTTGAATTCAAAGAGCATTTATTATAACATGCCTGTCGTATACAGGGTCGAACTTGATATAAGACTCAGGTGATTGCATCACACATACAGACACCAATCAAAACGTAAGTAAAGCGGGATCAGGCGATCGCAGATCCAACGCGATTCAAGTCGGATCTGTAAATACGAAGCTTAGCGCGTTTGTTACTTGTTACTTGTTCACGCCGTTACGTCTCAGCGGATGTCAGTATGTAGAGTTCCAAATGAAGATACTTTGCATTACACATAGGCTACTTCTTATCCCGGAAACCGCGGGTGAACCTGCGGGGCGCAACTAGTTTATATTTTTTTTTGAATGTGTGACCGATCGGGCTTAGTTTTTATCGATGACTGATGATGATGTTGAAGGTGTATTCTGTGCTTGAGGCTGTGGTGGTCTGATCTAAAGATCGAACAGCAAAACCGGATATATTTTTATGAGATTTTATCTTTGTTTATGTTGATTTTATTGTTAGGGTCGACAAAGCAATTTACATTACCTAAATTTATTTTTAGACAGCTACAAATGGAAGTGTTATTATCCACCTGCGGGAGATCATTGTTTGCCGCGAGTTGCGTACATTCAAGTAGGTAGTACAAGTACGTATCCGACTCGATATCCGCAACGTGATGTGTGCTCTACGTTTAGCACCTCTCAGTTTCATTCGTCCGTGCAGCGGCAGTAGGTATTCATTTATTGTTTGTTGTCGGCGGCGCGCGGCGGTCCTTCCGCGCGTCCTTGGCATTGACGATTACGTGAGCGCGGGCGCGGGCGCGGGCGCATGCGCGGGCGGTGGCAAACAAGGTTGCTGGCGCCATGCACTGAGATTCTCCAGTAATTTACGTCTTTCTACACCTTCACAATTTTTTACAACCGACATCTAGGTAAAGGAGTAGTCACGAAGACAACTCCTTTACCATTGTTGCTGTAAGATTGCAAAATGGATTAGGAACCTTTAGATATAAAAAAGCGACCTCTAAAGATTCGTCCCGTGAATTCTACATCAAAAAGGTATACCAGTTAAGTTTGAGGCCTTGAGGATGCCCAGGTTGTAGTTGGGTAATTCTACGAAACAGTATTTTTTTTGTTCGGTTAAATTGTTTTCACTTATGTTATAGTGTCAAAGGTAAAATATGATAGTTTCAGATGTTTAAGTGACATTATTTTTATTTATTTAACTAGATTTAACAGCAATCCTGTCCATGTCATTTAACAGCAATCCTGTCCATGTCATTTAGCAGCAATCCTGTCCATGTCATTTAACAGCAATCCTGTCCATGTCATTTAAAAGCAATCCTGTCCATGTCATTTCTGTTTCCATTTGAGTAGACAGAATTAATATTACGGATGTTAATGAATACCTACTTGAGAATTCAAACCAAAACAAGTCGAAATAAATAATATTGATTTTCAATAGATTATGTAGACGGTATTGTTGTTTCAATATATTTATTTATTTATTTGTGTGTATCTATTTGAAATGACTAGACTACCTACTGTCCTAGTCCTACCTGCTACTGTCCTGTGTGTGTGTACCTAACCTACTGTCTATGAATGACTAGATATGACAGAAGATAAACCAAAACATGTAGATATATTAACATTCATATTTTTTTTTGTTGATTTGCGTCTAAATACCTAACTTTAAATCTTAGTTGTATTTTTTATTTGTAACTTCATTATAATTTTTAATTAAATACCTACAACAAAACTAATAAACTTGACTCAGCCTAAATTTTAAGTAAGACGAAGAAAGAACGGAAACGATATGATCGAAAAAAAAAAACATGCAGAAAAAATAAAATATTAATGACTACACTCTTAGAAGTAAACAAATATTATGTGAATAATATATATTATGCTGTACAGTAAAAGTCCGTATATTGGTAAATCTTAGGTTTTACCTACATAAAATAAATAAATGTAAGGATTTTATAAAAGAGACCATTTTTCGGGCTTTTACCATTAGCGTTTGGAACATGCTAAGTTTTACCAGTGACGGTTGCTAAATGTTGGTATTGGGAATAAAACAAGGAGTATTATTTTTGTTACAACTACAATTTACTACTGAATATCAGTCAAAACTAGGTCAAACTATGCAAGTAGATAAAACGAGTTTTACCAAAATGAAAATTGTTCTGGCGCTTCGCTCGTCATCGCACCTATATATGACTCTGCCTTAGATCTGTCGATGCCGTCGGTACTAGGCGACGTGCCGACACGTCCAGACTTGACTATGTTTATAACATCTACCGCGTCTCTAAGGTAAAACCTAAGATATACAGAATGACTTACAAGACGACAACATTTTTGTATCCGGTTCATATTTGGCTTGCACAAATATGACCATATTTCCGAATTCCACAAAAAGCTCCAATGGTTACCTATCCGCTGTCTTCGGCCGAATACTCATATCCTCCACCTATTGTACAGTGTATTCCTTCCTGCAACCCCTTCGTATTTTAAAGAACGTTTTCAATTCCTCCACCTTTCCAATTCACTTTCCTTACGATCCTCTAATACCCGCCAACTAAAGACTCCTGTACCGTATTATATGACTCTGTATGATAATATTTAAGATCCCTGTAACATGTATGATGCAATAAATGATTGAATATGAATATTAAATTTTAATATCTGTCTATCAGTAGATATATCATTTCTGCATACGTCTAGTGCGTCAGTTCCTTAGCAGTGCGCACTACCTATAAGAATATTTAGTTTTCTTTGCTATAAGCGTGGAACCGAAACGCTTTGTACGAATTAGCGGAATGTCTACGACAAGGGTTCCTGTGCACATTCACCGAAATGTATGCTACAGATCTCGCGAGGTCTTCATTACTTCGTTGTATTCGACAAGTTTGTTTCTTGACTTCATTTATTATGGAAATGCTAAAGTTAACAAATGTTGGAGCCACACCGAACTTCTCGAGTTAACAGATAGCGGTTGGTGGGCGTGTTGGGGGATGTGGGGCAAAACAAAATAAATTAAACGTGGGGCAAAAACGTTTTTGTTTGGAATGTGGGGTGAACCACTACTGGGGCGAATGCGGAAAAAACCGGTACAAAACACTAACAATGATATTATTACCTAACTTTGATGCGGTCCTGCTATTTAAGTATTCTGTGGTCCTGTCGCTTAGAGAGCAGATTACGAGAAGGTACCTACACAGCATGCCAGCACTGTGCGCTGTGCACTGGACACTGTCAAACGTACCTACCTACGCATAATTAATTAGAAATGAATAGGTACCTTTTTACTTGGAGTGTATTCAATGATGTAGGTAAGCCTTGCGCATTTAGCCTTTGTTTGTGTTACTTACTTATTAGTACAGTCATTTGTTTCGAAAAATTGAGGTTACCTGGAAAGTATTCCGGGAGTTATGAAAATTTGTAATTTTATAGATTTTGATGTGCTCTTTCCGAATTTCAACTTTGCCACCTCGTATTTTTGCAAAAAAAATTATATACAAAATGAAACCTACAATTTATGAATCAACCATTTTTTCATAAAATCAATAGTTTTGGCGTATGAGTGCCATATTAAAATGAAATATTATATTTAATAGATAAACATCGATGCTGTGAATATATTTATCAGATGCAGTGACGCAAGGACTTACTTGCACACGTACCTACGTACCTACGTACCTAATGTACCTAAGTTGTTAGTAAGTTGTTAGCTACCGCTGCGCTGCGCTGCTACAGAAGAGGTATTAGTAGCACCAAACAAAACTAAATATTACTACGTAAAGAAGCGACACAGCAGAGGCAGTCCGAGCAGGATGCAGGCTCACCTGGCGTCCACCGGCGGTCGTCGGCCGTGACGAGGTCGACGCCGGCGAACAGCTGGCGCGCGAACTCCTCGATGTTGTCGGACTCGGGCAGCCGGCCCGACAGCCCCGACAGCACCACGTCATCCGCGCTCGCCCCGCCCGCGCCCGCGCCCGCGCCCGACCCGTTCACTACCGCGCTCGGCATTCTTGTCTCTGCTACGTGTCAGTGTATCTGCAACACAAACCGGCGCGTCAGAGCCGAGTCCGTCGCCGCGCCGCGCCGCCCTCGGGTCTCGGCAGCGAGACGGCGCCGCCCTCTCACCTTCAGGAACGATGCCGCTCCGAGGCGGACTGCGATATTTCGAAAGAGTTCCAAGTGGATCCACCGCGCGGAGATGAGCGACGTACGTGGTGAACGCGAGGAGAGTGCGAGCCGAGTGAAGCGACTACTGCTCATGTTGCGGTTAAAAGGGCGCGATAGCGGGGTCGCGCCCCGGGCTCCACGTTTCCACGAGACCCCGGCCGAGCCCGGCTTATCGCGCCGCAAGGACGGACAAGGTCGCCGCGCTCTTCCTCCTCGGCCGGTGCTCGTCCGGGGCCCGAGGCACATCAGCCTGCATGCATGCAGCCGGCGGCGGCGCCCGCAGGCTGCAGCCTACACCCGCTGCGCTCGCGCCGCCGCGCTCGCTGTACGTAAGGAAGGTGCAACATCTCGCGTCCGCTTCGACCTCGCGATGCTCTTATCTCTGCAACACCCGTCTGCGTGACCCGCTGATTTCATACGCATTACGCATAATAACATAATATCGTTAGCTTATTCGCAAATCACGCGTTTGAGTGTTGCCTACGACATGTCTGATTCGATGCATAATAAAAATATATTCTACAATATATCTAAGTAAGTACCGAGGTATTTTCTTTATCGATTTCGATAAGAGCGATCTTCGTAAACAGTTTCGGCTTTTGATGAATGCTTAGAAAAGTTGTCTTTGTGCAATCACCGGCCAGTGGGGGTGTAGGAGAAGGCCGGGAGGGGTAGGGGGAGTGGGGCGTAGTGCGTAGCTCCCGATCGCCGCCGGCGCCGCCGCGCCGCATCTCGCGCTCGCTCGACTATGAGCCTTTGTGTGCCAATTACTATAGCGCGAGCGTCTTCGCGCGCCGCGCCGCAGCCGCGCCGCAGCCGCTCCGCAGCCGCGTCGTATACCTCGCGCCAAACTTGATGGCGGCTGACTGGCGCATCACGTGATCTGCGCAGATACAATTTTGTATGCGATTTTGTTACTGCGCAGGTCACGTGGTGCGTTTGTCAGCCGCCATTAAGTTTGACGCGACTTATACCTACCTAATAAAATCACCATCAGAACAAGAGACATTATATTATTAAAGGTATATGTAGAAAATATTTACAGAACCAATTAACAATTATGTACAAATTATCAAATATGTATAGCAGGCATCTATCTGCTACTTGAGGATATGATACTGCATGTGCATAACACGTACGTTATAGTACCTAATGCAAGACATTTCTAATGGAGTGAATCGGAGTGATCCTCGCACCTCGCCTCTTTTTTACTACAGCCTTAGTCTGCGTTTGACCACAATCTCACCCGGAAGTGACGATGTGGTCGAAGATGTAGCACGCTTACCCAGTAAATAGTTGTTCACTCTAGATTTGAACACACTCAGATTGTATATATGTGGAAACACAGACGACGCGCGACGGCAAGGTATTCCACTCCCTTGACGTTCGCACTAAAAAGGATGACCTAAAACGTTTAGTGCGAACAGGCGGACCTTCTACCATGTAGGGGTGCCGTTTTGTCGATCGTCTGTTTGTCCGATGGTGGAATGGTGATGGGGGATCAGATTGTGCAGATCTTGAGCACATTCTCCGTGGTGTATTCCGTAGAATACTGATAGTCTTGCGACTCACGTCATGTGCCAGGCTCTGTAGTCTGGTTTCCACCAACGAGGATTTTTGCACGTGTTTCGAGTGAATCCAAAGCCTCAAACTGGTACTTGGCTGACCCATCCCAAAAATGACATCAGTTCTCCATGCAGTAAGGGCCTTCCAATAGACCGATGAGAAGACGAGAGTGTATGGGCGACAGTGCTTTTTTATTTAGTTCAACTGCCTCGTCCGTAGATGTAATTGAATGTAGCGTGTCTGCCACTGATTATATCAGTCATACAATAAGATGGTAGTATAATGTTTTTCTATTACGGCTTAGTCTCAGCACAACTCGGCACATTCCTATCTCGGCACCCTGTCATAAATAATTTATTTATTTTTTATTTATTTATTTATTTAAGGCAGTATTAATGTACAACAAAGTAAAATTAACAGAGGCCCATAGATTATATACCTTATAGACTAACATATATACAAAAATAGAACACTATATCTAAGTATTTTATACGCTACTACACAACACATAAGGAATTATTGTTTTTGCCTACTTTACCTATAACGGCGGTAGACTACCCCGGTAATTTAGAATTTCCTTGTTCAAAAGTACAGTATTGGCAAAGAATACGAACTGTTCCCAAAGTATTACAATCAAATTGTGCTATTACTACGTAAAGAAGCGACACTCACAAACCAAACAATAAATTCGTTAAAAATGTAACTTTGAACTTTGAACGGGCTGGTGCACCGGTATGGGACTCTTCTTCTACCTAGCGTTATTGTTCCCGGCTTCAGCCGCCGTCCGCATTCCTACTCCACTCTCTCCACTTCGCACGGTTTCCTGCATCCTGCATTGTGAGTCTTTTGGCTCTCATTAAGTCATCGCGACTTAGGTCGGTCAAGAGATCTTGCTCCTGAAGCTATAAGGTCTAGGCACTGATTGCCGACGTACTCCACCGGTCTGGGAAGGACATGACCCAGCCACCTTAAACGACTTTCCTGAAGCTTGTCTGCTATGTCCCGTAGTCCGAGGCTGCCGCGGATGTGCTCGTTACGTATACGATCTATACGTGTATCGCCGCACATCCACCGCAGCATCTTCATTTCGGTGAAATGAAGCTCATGGATATGTCGTTTTAGTGCGGGCCATGTCTCGCTACCATAAAAGAGCACAGGTCGGGCAATGCTCTTGTGCACTAGACCTTTGAGCTTAGGCGGCATCTATTTATCAGACAGCAAGCCTGTGACCTCCCGCCAGTTAGCCCAAGCAGCGCCGATAAGGGCGCTAACGCCGCTGTCGATCTCTCCAGACGCACTCGTCTGGAGAGCACGATACCTAAATATCGGAACTGTTCGGCTTTAACAGCCGGTTCATTCCTAATACGAATGGGGCTGTTCTCTGTGCTGCTACATGCGATGTCCTACATTTTAGTACTACTACGAGGCAGGCTCTGCTGTATTGTTTGAAACATGTCACACACGCTGTCCATTTAACGGCATCAAAAAGGGGAGTAAATTGTATTAAAAAATAACGATATTTTTTCTAAGTTATTAAGTTAGTTTTGACTTCATATCTCATCGGTCGTAGACGTGAGACAAAAATGACCGAAACAAAAAATACTTCTGTTTATCAATGTAGGCACAGAATAATGAATGAGGATGTCCGTGTGAGGAACTGATGTGCCGCGATAGGGAGGTGCCGATTTTACCCATTTTTCACCAACAGAAAGCTAAATTATCAGGAAGTAACATAGGCTATAATGTATTTAAAAAATAGAGATCCTTAAGAAAGTAGCAAAAATGTAAACCCAAAGTAGCAAAGTTTTGCTTATAAAATTCATTATTTAGCGTGCGCTAAGAAAACTATTGATGATACATACAAATTATTTGTGCTACATAATTCAAGTGTGCGCTACATTATCTATACTAAAGAGGAAATAATATTGGTATAGGAATAGTACTTGATCTGGATAGGAGCGGGACGAAGGCAGGAGCGGGACAGTGAAGAGATAGGATGGGGACGGGATCGGGATAGGAGCGGAGCGGTAGCAAGATCGAGATTAGGGTGGGACGGAAAATTGTCGGCAGCAGGTTAGATTACTTCACTACGCGTACGAAGTCGCGGGCAACAACTAGTGAAATATAAATAAATAATATTCGATGAAGAATTAATCTAAATTAATATTATGAAGAGGAAAGATTTGATTGTTTGTTTGTTTTTTTGTTTCTTTATTTGTTTGCATTGAAAAGGCTCCAAACTACGAACTGAACCGATTTGAAAAATTCTTTCACTGTTGGGAAGCTACTCTATCCCCGGGTGACATAGGCTATATTATATTTTCAAAAAATTAGGGAACCTTACTAAAACTCAAATAATGTAACCCAAGGTGTGAAAAAAATAACCTAAAATATACTTTACATCGCGTGCGCTGCGAAAACTATTGATGATAGAATAAATAATGTACTACGACTTTGCAGAACACATCATTATTTTCAAAAAGTGTCGCGACAGCATATGTCTAACTATTATAGTTATGGCACAATAAGTGTTCTTTTATTTTAAAAAATATTTTTCAAAAAAAACTAAACCGACTTCAAAACTACCAATGGCACTCAAAAGTGAAAAATAAATTAATATAATTACCATAAGCGCTACCCACTCATAAATTTGAAGTCGGTGCCAGCCAAGTCTAAAAGGTAGTAGATAGATACTACCTACAAGTAGTACTTACTATATACATAGTATTTATCTGCTACCTAATGGACTTGCGTATTTGTGGTATACCGCTGGAAAGACAAAGTGGAGAAGGACTTGCGTGGGCTCCAGGTCGAAGAATGGCAGGAGTTGGCGCAAGACAGACTAAAGTGGCGTCTTCTATTGTCGGAGGCCAAGACTCTGGGTCACTGCGCCACTCTAGTGTGTGAGTGTGTGTAATGGACTTGGCTGGCACCGACTTCAAATATATGAGTGGGTAGCGCTTATGATAATTATATTAATTTATTTTTCACTTTTGAGTGCCATTTGTGGTTTTGAAGTCGGTTTAGTATTTTTTGAAAAATAATTTATTTTACCCTTTTTAGTGAAAAACAAGTTTTAATTAAATTAATTTAAAAAGTTTTTAAAGACAAGCTTTTATGATCTAGAAGCAATATCATGACGAAGTTTAAAACGGGTTATCACAATTAAATGCATGTACAAAAAAATTTCATGTCTGTCCTATTCTCTGTTGAGGAGTTCCCTCGCCGGAAGTCAATCCTGGGTGTATCAGCCATGTCATGATGGAATTTAGAACAGGCTGCTATGGTTAAATCCATTTACGAAATGTTGTGTCTGTACTATTCACCGTTGAGGAGTTCCCTCACCGGAAGTCAACCCTGGGTGAAGCAGATGAAGCAGTCGAATACAAACCTCTACCTTTAGAAAGTTGGTTACGAAAAAACAAGAACCGACTTGAAGATTAAACTTATATTTTTTGTTTTTGCTATTTTTTTCAAAAAGTACTGAATGAATTTCTATAAAATTTATATGGGTCCATCTCTGAAGTATGACCTACCAATCAAAAAAAGAATCATCGAAATCAATGCATAATTGGCGGAGTAATCGCGTAACAAACACAAAAAAAAAAACATACCGTCGAATTGTAAACCTCCTCCTTTTTGAAGTCGGTTAAAAATTGAATTGAAATGCCGCCGCTAGAAAAGGCTCTTTATTTGTATCTTGGTATTAATCTTTATCAAAATAAATTACTTCGTATTCAAGACTGCTTCAATACCTTTATATAACTTTTTGAATTATTCAATTCGAACATAAAGCGAGTGTGGCTCAGTGGGAGCACGTGCGACTTTCGGTCCGACGCACCCGAGTTCGAATCCCGCTGGCCTCGCACCACTGATTTTTTTAAGTTATGTCATTTATGTGCGGATTTCACACTCGCTCTAAAAAACGGTGAAGGAAAAACATCGTGAGGAAACCGGCATGTCCAATAATTTATTACAAAAATTCAAGGACATGTGACATCCACCAACCCGCACTGGGCCAGCGTGGTGGATTATGGCCCATACTCTCTCTACGAGGGAAGGCCCGAGTCCCAGCAGTGAGAACGTAATGGGCTGATGATGATGATGATGAATTCGAACATACCATTCGAAAGATATCACGAGTTTAAAAATGTAAGTATTAGAAAAAAGTAGCGTGGTAGCCGCTCACCCTGCGCGGCTAGCTAGGCAGCACCTTATGCAGTGTAGGCGTCACAGGGGTACGGCCGTACGGGAGGGGAGATGTGTGTGTATTATAATTACTAATTTTGATTTTTTTGTTAAATACCCGTGCGAAGCCGGGGCGGGCCGCTAGTCATATTTAAAGTACCAGGCGAGCAGAAACTCAGAGGGGGTTAAATATTGTTATATATACCTACTTAAACAAAATATGTTAATCATTTCAAAGTAAGTAGTTAATATTTTGAATATTAACAATACCAACATTTAATATAAATTAAATAATAATAAAGACTTAATATAATTATTATTTCCTTTAAGAACTGTAAATATTTAAATATGCCTATATTAAAAACAAAGAGCTTACATGTGTACAAATCTATAGGCTAAAGTAATAATAATAATTAATGCTTTATTGTACACCAAACAAGTAAGTAAGTATTTCATTACAATGTTTTAGTGAGGCCGTACGAACTTGGTATTTTTTTTATAATTTCACAATCGGTTCAGTTAGGAATACTTAATGGAACGGAAAGAATATAAAATCAATTAATTTCTGTCGGATGAATAAGGAAGTCGGTCCAGTAAGGTTTTCTTTTCGTAGGATGAGACGCCATGGAATGACTACGGCATAACGTCTTCTGTGTTCTTATTTAAAACATTTTTATTAAAAGCAATTTTATGTCGTTGAATAGATTTAATTTTCTTAATTTCTTTACGGAATTGGTTATCCAGAATCAGTAAAGAGTATAGAGCAAACTGCGATAGAGATAGCTTCCAACCATTTATTTAACTTTTGACGCACACCTATGAAGTTCCGTAATTATTGAAGTGATGAACCACAATGAAAAAATGCAATACTTTAGGGACATTGTTTTTTTTCATAATGGTGACGAGACGTGCTAATTATCTTCGATATTATTCGAGCCCGTAGATTGATAACCAAAATTATTACATAAACATACCGGCGGCGGCGGTATCGTTCCGCGAGTAAGGCATTACGATACGACAATATATATGTACATTCCCAGAATAATTTTGAATTTAGAACAAATTGTTATTTAAAAGTGTATCTACTACTTACGACACAAAATAATTAGTTGAATATACGAAACACGACGCGGACCCGAACCCCCGTACCAAGTAATATTTAGTTTTGTTTGCCCATACGACGGTCAAACTGAAAGTTTTTAGAACAGGACAAATGTAAAAAAAAAAAAATTTCGAAAATTGAACTCTTTACCAATATTATTGAGTATGAATTTCATTCAATTGTCATTTGTTTTACGATTTGGCGGCAAATTGAAAATTGTCTGTGTCACGTCAGCATGAATTTAACGCGAGAAAATTTTCGTGCTATAATTTTTTATGACTTTCGATTACATGTAAGTTAACAAGAAAGTTATAATAGACTACGATTGACCTTTCACGATGAAGCCCCATCTCGTGCCACTGTTTACAATTGGCTTAATGAGTTTAAACGTGGTCGCACTAATCTCACCGATGATCTGCGTGAGGGACGGCCTTCTACGGCGACGACCGAAGATAACATCTGTGCTGTGCGTCGTATGATAGAGACTGACAAAAGAGTGACCTATCAGCAAATTCGGACAAGCTTGGGCATCGGTATGAGTCAAGTGCACAAAATACTCCATGAACGTTTAGCGGTCAAGAAGCTTTGTGCCCGGTGGATACCTCGTATTTTGACCGAGGCCCAAAAACTCCGTCGTGTTGATTGGTGCCGTGAAATGCTTGAAAGATTTAACGGAGGTGACTCAAATGCTGTGTTCGACATACTTATGGGTGACGAAAGCTGGATTTACTGTTATGATCCCGAAACCAAAAGACGGGTGTTCCCTTCCGAGGAGTTGCCAACTAAAGTGAAGAGAGGTCGAAGCGTGGAAACAAAGATGGTAGCGTCGTTCTTGGGAAGGACAGGTCATTTCACGACAATTGCTTTAGAGGATCGAAAAACAGTTTCTGCGGAGTGGTACACTAACAATTGTTTGCCACTTGTCTTGGAAAAAGTTCGGGAGAAACGACCTCGCAGTAGAATCCTCCTTCACCACGACAACGCCTCGTCGCACACCGCCAGGCGAACGATCGACTATTTGGCGACGTCAAACGTGGAATTACTGGGTCATCCGCCGTATAGTCCTGACCTCGCACCTTGTGATTTTTATTTATTCCCAAAAATAAAATAAAAAACTTAAAGGAAAACGTTTTATGGACGCTGAGGAAGCTGTGGCAGCGTTTCAAAAGGCCGTCAAGAGACGTGAACGGACACTATCTTGAAAAGATATAATAATAGTAATAACTAGCTAGTTTAATCAGTTTTTGTTTTTCTAAGAACTTTTAGTTTGACCCTCGTACCAAGGCCAGCTACAAGAAAATGTATGGAACAAGCCTAAGTATTTTTGAATTTTCGCGAAAACTTACGATTTGATGTGATGGGTTACTTTGAGGGAAACAGACATTCCTAGTGGAAATAGGATTCATTAAGTGCAAATTTTTTATGTGCAAGGAAGGTGGGTGCTGCAGTGCAGCCACAGAATGCAGCCACAGAATGCAGCCACAGAAATCTAAATAAGTACCTAATATTATTATTTTTTCTAAATAATATAAATATAATTATTATTATATATTTACTCACAGATATTTAAATAATATAATTTAAATATGTACGAGTGCAGCATGCTAGGACTGCATTTAAATAAGTTCAATTTTTGAGCAGGGGGTAAATGTCCAAACCTATTACAAGTCGACCAAAGAAACTTACATTTCTATAAAAAAATAGATAAAGCATGTTAAAAAAATCGTGTCGATGTAATGTAAGTAGATTACTGACTACTCCGGAACTATAAACAAAAGTACTTAGTCCAATAAACATACCATATTTACCTACCAATAAATATTATTATCATGAATATCATTATTTTACTTTCCCTTCCCTTTTCCCATTTATTATAAACACTCGTATATTTCCATCCACTATATAAATACGAAGCTTAGTACTTTAAAAAAGATAAACCGATGAGCACTAGTACTTCAAACTGTCCATGAAGTGTAATGCTCGAGTACCTGAAGTACTCCGCTCCGTGATGAGCACACCGTCGCGGCGCGGCGCGGCGGCGGCGGCGGTCGCTTCCTCCAACCACAGAACTCGAACTACTGTTATAGTAATGAATTACTTAGTGTAACTGGTCAAGGCCGTACTAGTTTAATAAACAAATAAAATAAATAGGTATCTCTCTCTAGATCTATGTGCTCCATCTTAGGCCACATCATCGCTTCATATCAGGCGAGATAGTGGCCAAACATAGATTTAGTAGGCGTAAAAAAATAAATAAATAATAAATAAATGTTTTTTGAAGTTAGGGCCATCAAAGGTAATTAGGAACGGGACCGAAGCGGAAACATAAAGGGATACGAAGAGGATGGTAGCGGTATAGAAGTGGGATGGTATTGGATATTAGTAGGAGCACGACGGTAACGGGATCGGAGCAGGACGGTAACGTGATGGGAGGGGAACCGTGACGGGATAGGAGAGAGACGGGACCACGATAGGAGCGAAACGGGAGCAGGACCGGAGAGGTACGGGCTAGGAGAGAGACGGTAACGGAATAGGAGCGGGACGGCGCATATTGAATGTATACTGTGCCATTACCAACCATATTGTACTTAGCGCAGTATACTATTAAGAGCATAAATAAAATATGTCGTTGAAAGTATACGCGAGTTATGCGTAATACCGCGGAAACTGAATAGTACCGAGGGAGGGTATTACGAAGTTTCTGCCTCATCCGGCGAAAACCAAATTCGGAAGCTGTACTAGGCTAGCACCACAACGCAACGTGCAGAATGCAGACAGTAGTGTGCTCGGCCAACTACTGAATGCAGTCGTTCTATACAATACCGGGTTCGTTTTCTTGTTTGTCATCTCAAAATTTTTATTTTTTTTTATATGCTAACCTCGGTAGCGGTTACATATTAGAGCCGTTTGGTGTGGAGACGTTGGGTCCGTGGGGACCGGCAGCTCATCGTATTTTCAAAACTCTGTCAGAGCGCCTGATCGATGCGACGCGTGACCAAAATGCTGGGACTTATTTGGCTCAACGTATCAGTATTGCAACCCAACGGGGCAATACTGCCAGAATCTTGGGTACGCTGCCAACTGATAGTGGGTTGAAGCATTTGAGCTATCTATAGGCATTTAATGGTCTATGTGTTGTCCAATTGCTTCTCCTTGTAAGTAGTTAGTTTAGTTTTAGTAAGTAAAGTGTAGAGTTGTTTGCAGTAATAAAGGCATTCGCCCGTTAAAAAAAATATTTTTAATCATTACGTACTTTACTTAGGTATATGCAACACCTAGGAATTGTATAGAATGCCATAAAGAGATCAGGTAAATTGTTAAATGGACAAATAAAACATCTTCTGTTTGCTCAGGAAGAAACGCCGCACTCCACTTGTCCGTGGTTGTCTCGCTCTTATACCCCTACAGTGTATATATGTTACTGTAAAAGCCCGTATATTGGTAAATCTTAGGATTTACCAACATGGGTTGGTAATTGTAAGGATTTTATAAAAAAAAAGAAGATAATTTTTCGGACTTTTACCATTAGCTTTGGAAAATGATATGATTTGTGTAGATTTGTTTGTTTTGTGTTTGTGTACTGGTGGTAGGTTTCTCGTATGCGAGAGGCCGTCTGGGTGGGTACCACCACTTTGCCGGTTATTCAGCCGCCGAGCAGTAGTGCGCAAGCATTACTGTGTTCCGGTTTGAAGGGCATTGTAGCCAGCGAAATTACTGGGCATTATGAGACTCAACAGGTAATTGTCTCAGGGTAACAAGCGCAGTGCAGCGCCACGCAGGATTTTGCAAAACAAAGTTCTGGATGGTGCTGTTATTGTTATGGGCTGGCGTATTGCTCACCATCAGGCAAACGACCAGCTCATCTCGTCATCCAATTACATAAAAAAAAATACCAATGACGGTTGGTAAATGTTGGTTTAGGGAAATTAATTAGTAGATATTATTTTTGTTACAACTAGAATTTACTAGATACTGATCTAAGATGAGTATCAGTTAAAACTAGGTCAAACTATGCAGATAAAACGCGTTTAAACAAAATGAAAATTCTTCTTCTGGGGCTTCGCCGGCCGCGGCAGCGGCTCGTCGTCGCACCTGTATATATGACTTCGCCGGGCGCGGCAGCGGCTCGTCGTCGCACCTTTATTTATATGACTTCGCCGGCCGCGGCAGCGGCTCGTCGTCGCACCTTTATTTATATGACTTCGCCGGCCGCGGCAGCGGCTCGTCGTCGCACCTTTATTTATATGACTTCGCCGGCCGCGGCAGCGGCTCGTCGTCGCACCTTTATTTATATGACTTCGCCGGCCGCGGCAGCGGCTCGTCGTCGCACCTTTATTTATATGACTTCGCCGGCCGCGGCAGCGGCTCGTCGTCGCACCTTTATATATGACTTTGCCTTACATTAGCAGATGCCTGTGAGTGCTAGGCGGTGTGCCGACACGCAACACTGCACTATTTAACTCTTTCAGCCACACATTCATATACATAATATTATAAACGAAACTATTGAATATTTTTTTATAGTTAGGGCTTATGGAAATAGAAAATGAAGAAAAAAAAACTAATATGAAAGGCTTTTGAGGAATGAGGTGGTTAGTTAGCTAACCACCATGACGGTTGACATAAAAATTAAAGTGAATTCTAAACATTCCTATTATTATTTATAGCTTCAAAATTGTAAATATGTTATACCATCAGAATTATTTTTTAACCGACTTCAAAAAGGAGGAGGTTTACAATTCGACGGTATGTTTTTTTTTTTGTGTTTGTTACGCGATTACTCCGCCAATTATGAATGATTGATTCTTTTTTTGATTGGTAGGTCATACTACAGAGGTGGTCCCATATACATTTTATCGAAATTCATTTAGCACTTTTTGAAAAAATAGCAAAAACAAAAAAATATAAGTTAAATCTTCAAGTCGGTTCTTGTTTTTGTTGTAACCGACTTTCTAAAGGTGGAGGTTTGTATTCGACTGCTTCACCTGCTTCACCCAGGGTTGACTTCCGGCGAGGGAACTCCTCAACGGTGAATAGTACAGACACAAAATTTTGTAAATGGATTTAACCATAATAGCCTGTTCTAAATTCCACCATGACATGGCTGATACACCCAGGATTGACTTCCGGCGAGGGAACTCCGCAACAGAGAATAGTATAGTCATGAATTTTTTTTTGTACATAAATTTAATTGTGGTAGCCCGTTTTAAACTTCGTCATGATGTGGCTGCTAGATCATAAATGCTTGCCTTTAAAAACTTTTTAAATTAATTTAATTAAAACTTGTTTTGCACTAAAAAGGGTAAAAAAAATAATTTAAAAAAAAAAAAAACTAAACCGACTTCAAAACCACAAATAGGCACTCAAAAGTGAAAAATAAATTAATATAATTATCATAAGCGCTACCCACTCATATATTTGAAGTCGGTGCCAGCCAATCCCCTTTGGATCAAATTTATCGACAAAGTCCACGTTGGCATTGTACTGCTTTACAGCATTTGGACAAGAAATGTCGGTTCTTTCTTCTAACGTTACCTGCGGTTCAACTGTCTAGTATCTTTGGAATCTATGCAGTGTGACTGATCTTTTGTCCTACCACTACGATATGCTGACGTTAGTGACACTGATCCTATGTAATCATGGTTTATTCTCCTTGTTCTTTACCTTCTTTCAGTTTTGGCAAATTCTAACTCAAGAATATGGTCTTGGTATTGGTATGCTAGATAATATTCTTGATTTAGAAGTCACATATCCAGAAAATGCACCAGTTCATTCCCAAGTCTTCCATTTAGGTTGTGCAATGAATCGGTGACACTGCTGATGAAGACTTGTAAGTCCAAGGTTGCCCATAGGATATACTTGGAAGTTTTAGACAACGGCGCATCATCTTCAGAATCACAAACATAATCGCTTAGTTCCGGAAGTCCTAATAGAACCTCAGCCAGTACCATGGCACCTTTCCGGCATTATCTTGGTCTTCATCAGAATTAGCACTACTGATGCTGTTATTATCTAAAGATATATCCCCCACCAAATAGTTTTCAACAGCACCATCTGCTAAATAGCGTGGGATGCTGTAAACCCCATTTAAAATTTTAAGTAAAACTAAACTTACAACTTACTTAGATTACTTAGGTAGGATTACTTACCCATAAGCCATGGTGGTTAGCAAACACACCATCTTTTAAATTTTGCTATATTTCCACAACGATAGTAAAATGCGCGCATTTATTAATTAAAATAGATATAAGGATAACATCATTCATAAATAAACACATAAATTATAACAAAAAGCGCACTCCTACCTTTACCAGACATTTTCAAAATTTAATTTTGGTGAACAATGCACAACCGACAGTTTTGTAAAAAAAAAAAAATAATAAACTAACCTTCTGCTTCAGCGCTTACTGGACTACAAAGTCGTTTATTATCATTACTTTTCAGCTAGTTCATAGCAATACCGAAGGAAGGCGCGATAATCAATAAAAAGTCGTCAATAGGTGGTTAGAAAACTCGCCACCAACCGACTTCCAAAATGGAGGAGGTTCTATGTTTGTCTGTATGTATGTTTTTAAAAACCTTTTTTTAAACATTTACCTTGTCTCTGAGGTAAAACTCTGAGGTCTGAGGTCTAAGTTAATAGGTATCTTCTAAATCTACGTGCTCCATCTTCCGCCACATCGTCGCTTAATATCAGGCGAGATGGTGGTCAAACGTAGACCAATATTTTGTAAAAAAAACCCAAGATTTATCGAGTGTATGATGGTAAAAGTTCGAAACGAACGACGATCACTGACCAGTTCGGACTTTTACCATTAAGGGTTAGTAAATCTTAGGTTTTACCGTAGTTCGGGCTTATACAGTAACTCTTATATTTGTTATTAGAAACCTAGCTGTTGCCCGCGCCTTCGTACGCGTAGTGTAGTAGTAATTCATCCTGCTTCCGACCATTTTACGTCCCACCATACTCCCGTTCCAGCTCCCGTCCTGCTCCTTTCTCATTACCGTACCGCTTCTATTCTGTCACCTTCCCACTCCTATCCTGTTATCGTCCTGGTTGTATTTCGTAACCGCCGCGTTCTGTAACCGGTACCGTACCGGTCCGCTCCTGCTCCAGTCCCGCTCCTATCTCGTTACCATTACGCTATTATCCTGTAACCGCTCCGGTCTTATCCCATTACCATGCCCTTCTTATCACGTTATCGCCCCGTTCCGCTCCCAATTCTAATTACCAAAGTTGATAGCCCTATCTTTAAAAACATAAACTCTCATTCCTTTTGTCCGCTCTCGTAATGATCCCCTTATAGAACTTACATACCAAACAGCTTCATAGGTTTTTGGTTTTCGAGGTGTGATGTGTGTGCGTGTGAGGGAGTGGATTTTTTTTAATTTGTAGATATAAATTTTAGCAAATTCTTTTAGGGATGTTTGAAAATTGGTAAAACATGTGTTATAGTTTCTTTGACCGAGTATACGTACCAAAAGTCATCGTTTAGTTTAAAAAACATATTACGGGGCCACGGAGGCCGGGTGGAAATAACACGGGTAGGATTGCCATCGGGGAGCACTGCCATGGACCCTTTATGATTCGTACGCAAAACTGGCGGTGACGTTGCGCCGCGGTGGCACGCCGGCCGGCCGGCCGCCGCGGCCGGTCCGGGTCCGGTACGGTGTTGCTGTGCTTTTTGTTCGTCTGTACGAGTTCGCGGTGCGGCACCGGTCCAGCTCCGGCGCTTGTTGATACACGCGATTAGCAGACATTATATAAGGTAAAATTCCTCTACTAATTTCCAAGGCATAATCGCATCAGCAAAAAAGCCTTTTGCAAACTGATCAAAAAAAGCTCCGGTGCAGGTCCAGCGCCATGTCCATAAAACCCGTCACCGCGAGTCAGAAAACCGCCCCTTCATAAGACGTGCTGTCTGTGGGTGGCTCGATTTAAACAGCTAGTTTGCAACGGTACTCAACATTGTTAAATTGCGTAATAACTCCAGTTTTCGTAAACCGATATTTATAAAAAAAAGTTTGTTATGTAGCCTAAACATTTTTTTGCATACCATCATGTCAACCTCACCCTTAGTTCTACAAACTCTCAAGGTAAGTATAAAACCAGTTTAAGCTGAGCCATGTGTACAAAGGGTCCGGTATACTCCGTGGTTCAACTTATAGTGGACACGTATACCTAATTATTTTCCTAAATTGCGTCATAACTTCAATAATACTGCACCGATTTTGATGAAACAGAGCCGTCTCATGTGTTGCGCCGGACTCCACACAAGTTATTTCAAAAAACTCCATTCAAATTTGTGCTCTAGTTTCTGAGTTTATCCCGGACAGACAGACAGACAGACAACAATTTTAAAAACTGTATTTTTGGGTTCTGTTGCTGCCATCAATATCTTCAATGTACAGTAACCGCTTCGTTTCAGTTGTATTATAAGTATAGATAAGAACAACAACAAAACATAAGAATGAAAATTAAAAGAGATAGTTATTTATTTTACTTTGTTGAATGGCTACTAATGAGAAGGATGTGCTTGCTTTTCTGAGCATAGCTTCTCAAGTTTGGAAATTGCCACTCTCATCTCTTTCTCTACATTTATTTTCGATGTGTACTTGTTCTTTATTACTGCAACTGCAGAAAAGCCTGTTTTGCACAAGTACGATGTCGCAAATGGTAGCAGACCCTCAATGCTGCAGTGCTGATGGCACGATACTGAAATCCATGTGGATCATGAATGAAGCCAATCCATGTGGATCGCCTCTCGACGGCCCACAGTGTCGCGTCCCATACTTAAAAATCAAAAAATGGATTTCATGGTAGGTACAATTTCATCACGCCACCTAATTTAGTAGTATTTAAACCATCTTATGGCAACACAAACGATGATTTTTATGAAAAGGGTAGCCGTAATTTTTTTATCAAAGTAAGGTAATTTATAAGCACTCGTTTTCATTGCGTTTTATGCCATAGTGTAACGTCTTGCTTGGTTTACATGTTGTGTGTTTGAAGTTAAATATTTATTGTTTTGTTTGAATGTACTGCAGTCTTATCTCTGTCTTGACATAATTTTAATATTGCAATACGTAAACGATGGGTGAGTATATAGCGTTAACAAACAAGATATGGAAAAACTAAAAACCTAAACTTTAACGAGACATTAAAAAAGAACTCAAATAAGCCTTTCTTTATACTTTTTGTATAGCAAGAGGACATGTCAAACATAGGTATAGAAAAGGTTCAGCTGCCTTTACTTGCCTATTTAGAAGTTATGGTTTTTTAGCGAGGACGGTAAATGACACTTATAAATCATGCTTTGAAATAGCTCGAAACATTCCTCCTAATGAAAGTGTGGCATCAGTTTGTACTCATCTTAACAGTGAGCACCGATTTTATGATATACCCGAATATGTTTTGACGAGTATTACCCAAACTGTGCAACTGATAAAACTGAAAATCGACACTAAATGGAAGCAGAGTAATAGAACCTTGCGTAGCTTTTTTATATAAATTTGGAGACTGGCTAAATACTGAAGTGAAGTTAGAGGACCGTGACTCAGTATATTCAGGCAGTGAGTCCGGGAACGAGCACCATGAGTCACCTAAGAGAAAGGGACTTTTCAGATTTGACCACCCAGTCTAAAAAACTAAGAGTAGAGTTGTTCGTTTTTGGTTCCCATAGCTATTTTATCTGAGGAGGCATTTGAATGTAGGCATAAAGATATAAGACGGATACGAGAACACGCACAACTACAAGCCGAGAAGTCGCAGAATAACTTCAACTTGACGACATTCAAGAAAGTTTACATTTCGATATTTCGTCAATAGCTGAATGTAAGCACAACATTTCTGATAGCGAATAGATTTTTTTTATGTTTTATTGTAAATAATTCAGTGTTTTATTAACTTTTTTATATTACACATTTTTATCGTAATAAAAAATTACATCTTTTAGTTTCAATTTTCATAAATAAATTATAATAAATTCATTCATAATAAATTTTTAATATCTTTTAGTTCATCATGAAATTTAATGTGTTTTACAAAAAAGTTTAGTCATTGATTGAGTTGATAGCGTATTTTAAGTATGTATATATTTTTTTGTGCTATAATCTTATTATTTATTATTAGCATTAAAGAAGGGTGTAAATTATGAGTTATGATTTTTTAAAGATTAAAAATTATTTGAGCCGGTTTCACTCACGTTTATGTTAAGCAGTACATTCGTTACACTGTGCGCCCTCGGGGTAATAACATTTTTTAACTTGCATTATAATGTTTGGAAGCCGATTTTTTTATGCATTTAGGAACTATTCGGATCATGTGACAAGAAAAAAATCCGAAAAAGAAAAGCCCCACCAACAATTAATAATGAGATACCTAACATTCCGGCCGAAAACTAATCATAACTCGAGAACTACTAAACAATCAGGGGACATACCACGGGATATTTTCAGATAGGTACCCCGCCCCGCCCCGGGTGCCGGGGGGTGAAATTCAAACTTTTTGGATGTCACTACTTGCACCACCCTGTATAAGTTGTTGGTTGGTTTGGAATGAACCTTTTGATCGACAATGTCGTCTATACTCGACAAACGAAAAAGTGCTCTCAACGCCGAAGTCGACTTCAACCGACACGAATGAAAATTGCATAGCTTGGCATGGAGGGCCATCGAGCTATATGTACATAGTACATATATGTATGTAATATGTACGTAGTACGTATATTGTACCTACTTAGTAAGTATACGTATGAACGTAGTACATATAGCTCGAAGTGGAGGGCACAGTTTTGTTTGTACAGCGCGGCGCTCTAAAGTTTAAAAATTAAATTAAAATACCTAATTAAAACTAGGGGTAGTAAACCGTTTAGCAACCAATCATTTTATAAATGAGATAATCTTAACATAAGTGATCAAATGACTGAAAAAGTAGATATTGTCGGACAGAACTTACAGTCAATAAAAAAATAATCACAGCCTCAATTTGTGGAACAGCCGCTCGCGTGTGTCCCTCGGGAGCTGCAGGCTGCGGGCTGTGGGCTGCAGGCTGTGGGCTACAGGCTGCCGGGTGCAGCGCACGGGTCACTTGCACGCTCCACTCCACGAGAAGGTACGGTTCGCGATATCGACCGGCGCACGGCGAGGTCGCGGTTTGTTTGCGAACGAGCGGCGTGCGACGTGCGGCGTCGGTTGCGTCGCGGATCCGTTTGCAGCGCGACTGAGTCACACCACATCACACGAGTCACGGAGAGGCGACTCGACTACACTACAATCACTACATACACGCACGGTCGGCTCGCGGCTCGGTTGGTATCTAATAATTGCGGCGCGAGGGGCGCGGGGCGAGACCCGTTGCCATGGTGCGACCCGATCAGGCCACGTGCACGCGGCCAATGGGAGCCGGCGGCGGCGGCGGCGGCGGCGCGGCGGCGGCGGGACACGCCGGGGTGCCGTGCCGCGGCCGCCCGCCGCCCGCGACCGGCGCGGCGGCGGCGGCGCACGCATGCCGCCCGCCCGCCGTCTGCTGTCTGCTGGCTGCCTCTAGCGGCGACCCCGGCGCACTGCACTGCAAGGCGCGGCGCGGCGCTGCATTGCATGCGGCCGCCACTGCTGCCGCTACACGGCTACACGACTGCGCGAGTTTCGACAGGAACTTATTTTCTATTTTGATGTCAATAAAGAGTTTTACATATTGTAGATATAAAAGAGGTGTAAGGGGTTTCAACTCAACTAATATCTTCGAGTCCCAAGTCAATCTAACTCGCCCGCGATGTGCGCTGCACCCACAGGTCGGCGCAGCGATATATATAACTATCACGATAATGGCAAAGTAGCTAAATCCCCAGGCCTGTGAGGGGCAATAGCGTCACCATTGCGAAATACAAGCCTTGCAATCAGCAACCCGCATGCCCAATGTGGCGAGTAGTGGCGAATTTCAAAAAAATGTCAAACGAGAGAACAAACGCTAGTGTCGGCTCGCCTCACAACGCCAGAAGTTGTCTGAACGTCTGCGATTCTGCATATACCGTGCTCGCCTGGTATAGTACTGAGAACACGACCCGGCTACCATCGGAGTGGTGGACATTTTCTGTACCTATTTGATAATGACATATAATATCATATTTGATACTTTCCACCCTGTTTAACCTTGTTAGAGGGTGAATTTCAAAAAATAGCGAATTACGTTTAAATTATTTTTTGTTGCTTACTCTGTGTACCAAATTTAATTGCCATAACTTCATGAACAAAGATTCTCCTTATAAACTTAAACACCCCGTTTGAACCGGTTTAGGGATGACTCCAGCAAAATGGTGAAAGATGGGTGAAGTTGGGTAAAGTTTATCAGTCTGAGTAAATTAACCGAACTTCATCGTCGTAGCTTCAAAATATATAATTACATTTCACCATTATTTAACCTGGTTAGGGGTAGATTTAAAAAAAATGTGATTCACGTTTTAATTATCTTCATTTTCTTAATATATGTACCAATTTTCATCAAAACCACAAACTTCATAAATAAAAAAGATTTTCTATATAAACTTTACTACCCCGATTAAGCTTGTCGGGGGATGATTTAAAAAAAAATGTGAAATACATATCTACAATTTCATTGGCTAAGAACGTATACCACATTTCATCGTTGTTGCTTAAAAATAATAATCTTCACTTTCCACCCTGTTTAAACAATTATTCACCATGCTTGATCTAATCAATAATGACCTATTAAAAGAAATAGACTGTCCAGACTCTGTGGTTTGTAGAGCCCTCTATGATCCGTCAAAATGTTCCAAATTACTAAACTATATTAATGGCCAAAAGAGATTTGTAGTTTTAACACAAAATATAAGAAGCATCCATCAGAATTTAGATAAATTTCTTGTATATTTAAGCAGTTTTGACGTACAAATAGAAGTAATTGTGTTAACTGAATGCTGGACCGCTAAACATGATCCTCCGCCTATTTATAATTATAATATGTTTTTTACCAAGCATAACCTCAATCAAAATGATGGAGTAGTTGCATACGTTTATAAACAACATACTGCCAATGCGACGGAGTCTGTATTGCCAGAAGGTAATTTCTTAACCATAGAAATAAACGATACGTATTCTATAGTTTGTAGGTACATATCGTCCATGCGCATTCTCTAACCCAACAACTTACATTCATTCGCTAGACAATGTTCTAAACAACATAAACCTAAAATCTAACGTCATTTTAACTAGTGACATGAATGTTAACATCTTACCTGGCGAAACTATCACAGGATATGCTTCTGAATACCTTAACCTCATGGCATCACATGGTCTTGTCCAAGACATAAACTTGCCTACTAGAGCCGCTACATGCCTTGACCACTTTATGGTTAAGACGCAATATACATGGCAGACACTAGTTTTCGGTGAATTTACAGACCACTCTCCAATTCTGATGAGTATCAACTCCGAAAAGGGTAAAAAAATAGACAAACAGAATACAAATTTTAAACCAGTAGTAACCAATATAAATGCTATAAGAGAAATATTGGCTCAATATTGTTGGAGGGAATACTATGAAATTAACGATGTAAACAATGCTGCATCTTTAATCATATCAAATATTCAAGATATAATACAAAATAACACATCACTTAAATGTATCACGAGTATATATAAGCCTCTAAAACCGTTGATCAATACAAGCATTATTAGGTGTATTAGGCATAGGAATATTTTGCAAAAACAATGGAAAAGAACATCAGAAAATTTAGAACTACGAGACAAATTTATTAAAAACCGAAATGCGTGTAATTAATTGTTAATTAAAACAGTAAAACATAATTATTATAAATCTAAACTCGAGAAGTCTCGGGGTAATATAAAAGATACGTGGAACACTATAAAGGAAGTATGTAACTACAGTCAAAACAAAACTAGTCCCGAACCATTACTTAAAATCAAAAATACTCCCAAAGATTCACTTAACGCCGTTAATATTTTTTTTACTTCCATTGGCCAAGCTCTACTTTTAACAGATGCTAATGAAGTAGCTAGAACTAAATAGCCAATCTAAAAATTAAGAGTGCTCCTGATTGGGATAATATCACAATGTCTCTATTAAAATCATGTTCCCAATTTCTCGCTGAACCTATTGCCCATATCTGTAATCTTAGTTTTACCAATGGCGTACTCCCTTCGGTCCTTAAAAAAGCTATGGTCTGTCCCATCTTTAAAGCTGGAGAAAAGAACCTTGCCTCTAATTATAGACCTATTTCACTTCTGCCTACCCTCTCCAAGGTTATGGAAAAAAATGCAAATAAGAGAGATTGATATCATTCTTAGAAAAAAATTGTATTTTGGCTAGCAACCAGTATGGTTTTCGTTCTCGAAAGTCAACTGATGACGCTGTGCTTCAGCTAACATCACTAACGACTAAGTACCTAGACATGGGCGGGAAATGTGTCTGTGTGTTTTTGGACCTGCAAAAAGCTTTCGACACAGTCTCCATCCCAATACTTCTGGCACGTTTACAGGGAGTTGGAGTAAGGGGTAGCGTAAATGACTGGTTCTATGAATATCTAACTGATCGTAGACAACAGGTAAAAGTTGATCAAATTGAAAGTGACGGTGCCGTTTGCAACTATGGAGTTCCCCAAGGAAGCACTTTAGGGCCAACCTTATTTTTAATATACATCAATGAGCTTTTTAAAATTAAACTAAAAAATGCAGACATTCTTATGTTTGCGGATGACACTGTCATTTTGTTTCATAGCTCATCTTGGTCAAGTGTACGCCAGTTAGCAGAAGATGGTTTGTCATACGTTATATCGTGGCTAGAAGATAATCTTCTATCACTTAATACTGCCAAAACTAAATATATATGTTTTTAAAAATCTGAAAGAGATAAATTACCAACAAACTTTAAAGTTTTTGCACATACCTTTCCATGTAATCGCTCTAATTCCAACCGAACAAACTGTTCATACATTACCCTTACTCGCGTTGAAACCATCAAATATCTCGGAGTAACCGTAGATCACAAGATGACGTGGAGTCCGCACATTCAGGCAGTCTCAAAACGTATAAGACGGCTAATACATGTGTTCAAATTACTTCGTCCTGTAGCAGACAGGAAACTTTTATTGGAAACCTATAAAGCACTTGGTGAATGCATTATAGGCTACTGTATTTGCTCTTGGGGAAGTGCTGCTAAGACTCATATGCTTGAAGTAGAGCGGGCTCAACGTGCTCTGCTTAAAGTTATCATGTCCTTGCCGTTTAGATACCCCACCACTGATCTCTATAATAATTGCAATGTTCTTTCTGTTAGAAAAATATTCATCTACCAGTGCATCAAAAGGTACCACAGAGTCACAGTTCCTCTTCTACCTGTTACTAACAAAAGACTAGATAAGTGTCCTGTACCAAGGTACAACTTTGCTCTTGTGTGGAGGCATTTCAGTCATATGGCACCTAAGTTATATAATCGGCTTAATTCTAAAACTAAAATAAAAACACTACAATCCTTTAAACTTAAAAAAAACTTTAATTGACTGGTTACAACAATTTGACTATGACTCTCTCGAACAAGTGCTGCTAAGAGTAGACTAGATTCCCTTCACCCCCTATTTCTTTATTTATTTTTCTTATTATTATTTTATTTTATTGCAAACAAACATGTAGTACGTGTGTACTACATGTTTGTTTTTTGAAAATATATTTTTATATGCTTATGTTTAGTCAATTTACTAAGTTTCATAACTTTACTAAAAAAACCTACACCATGGAAACTTTGCGACCCCAATAAATGACCTTAGGGGATGAATTTCGCAAAATGCCGAAAACAAGTACCTATTATTTACATGATTAATGCTCACACAAAATTTGATATAATCACTGTAGTATACATTATAGTTTCCGCATTCCAATCTAAAAAAAACACACTAAACCCCCGTTAAGGGTTGATTTTCAAAAAGTGTGATACACGTGTTTTTTATTTGTTTTGCATAGTATACTGCCAAAGTTGCGTGACCGTGTGACAAAAGAATTTTTTTTCCCCATACATCCTTTATGACCCCATTTGACCCGCTCAAAGGTCAAATTTCGAAATATCCGTTCTTAAATGACGCCTTCATTACTTGTAGAACACGTCGTCCAAATTTCAGGTTTCTATGTTAAGCGGTTGTGCGATGATTGTAGAAAAAAACCCTGTTCTTTTATTATATAGATTATTGTCACTACACTCTTCCATTGTACTATTTTTCATTAATCTTTGGAAAACAGGCTTTATATATGAACAGCCTAGAGGCAAGTAATTAAACGTCATTACAAAATCATTTATTTGCTAAAAGAAATATATAAATATATTAGGGAATTAACAGTAGTCCCGCACTAGGGCAAGCCTGTATCGCGGGCATTTGGATAGCTGTTTGATCAAATGGCTGAATATCATTCAGGCCGCTAGTTGAACGGCGCTGTTTAGTTAAGGGGCTAGGTTGTTGATTGAACGGCGAATTAAGCTAGTTGGCTGCGACATATGCACTACATCTTTAGCCCATCACTACTGGCTTAGGACATCACTATGTTCCTCTCTCTTGCTTCTCGCTCTCTCCTAGTGCTCGGCTGTGTCTGTAATACGTGTTAAATTAAATATATTAAATCGGTTCAAATCCTACTGTAATAACTACAATCTATTAAAGTGTGCCTAATGAATAAACTTAATCCAGAAGATATATCCATCGTGTGATTTGATTTAGTCTCCATCTTCGTTAGCCGCCACCTAGAAATAGCCTGCGCAAGTACTCTGCCGAACATCTTTGTTTGTAGCTCTGAAATATAATACTCATTAGAGCAACGGCTCCAGAAGTGCTGGCGAATTTGTTCTATCCTCTGGTAGTGGGACAGTCGGTGAGTTGGAGCATCTGTGACATGTTCGCAAGCAGGAGCGGAACGCGGACGACCACTCAACAAATGAATGGGGCTGAGCGGAAGGTCTTGAGGATTTGGATTAGGATGGCTTCTAAGTACTTGTGTTAATACCGTGCTAAAATCCTCAAAATGTCATAAGTGAGCGTTGCCAACAATGGGAAGTAAGTGAAACTTACAACTACGTACTCCAGATTCCCACAAACCACCAAAATGTGGAGGATAGGAAAGTAAATTTAATTGGTTGGCTAGTTGCGTAATCGATTACCTAGATATACTTATCTTTACTACAATTCGCAAGAAAATCAGCAAAAACATTTCTTAAACCAACAATTTTTTTTCTTTGATAGATAATATTTTCCAAGGTTTGCTTCGACGTGAACTGAAACGTTGCGGTAACACGTGCTCGCTCACTAGTTCTAAATGTACTGCGCGTGCGAGTGAGACAAAATAGATATACCTAGTCTTTAAAGAGTTTGGAACCTCTCCCTTTGCGGTTCCAATTGAGCAAGGGTCCGGCGTAGTGTATAATCGAAATTAATTGAATTAGCAAGACGATTATTTTTCTATCGCACGGTTTTTCAATAGTGATATAGTTTATAGAGTAGAATCTTACTCTTTCGGGTAAGATTCTAATTGAGACCACCTCATCGTCCTTTCTGATTATATCAACTCGCTAACGCTGAGATCACCGCTACGCCACGCCGCGCCGCGCCGCGCCGCGCCGGTCATCGCGCGTATTTAGAGCATTTATTGCGCGTATAGATCGTAATATGTAGGCGACTGCGTCTCATGCGCTGGTAGTGAGAAAACCGATGGGACGGGAATATATACACGTCAGGTACCTATTTTATCGTCCGCTACGAATGCGCTGACGACTGGTTTAAATTCAGGTAACTTAACATGTGCGTCATAGTGACGTCAGAGCACGGAAACCTGGCTGGGGTCACGAAGAAATTATGTGTAACCATCCTAACACAATTGTCGACGCAGTCCATAACATGACAGTTTTAAATTGACAACGCAGTGACTCCTGTACCTTATCGTAATGCCTAGCGCCCTCAGAGTAATGACACCTGAGCTAGCGCCTAATAATGCACCGCATACTCAAGTCGGGGAATACTGACTGGTTTCACCGAAAGGAACGACATTTCCCTTTGAACAAAGTAATGCGCCGAAACTGAACGTCGTTATTCATCGCGCGAACGCGGTCGCAGGCTCCATACGCTTTCCGTGAGGCGTCCGTCAGTAAACTCGTGCCATTTCATGGGAGCGCGTGCGCGACCCTCGCCTAAGTATAACACAGCGATATGTACGATACGGATAGTGTTGACAATACATGTATAGTGACGTCACACACCCTTTCTAAGTGAGCTCGACGTCACTGGGAGCAGGCTCGTCCTATCGTATTTTTAGTAACCAAAACTGGTGAAGCAGCTAATTGGCGCCAATATAGTCGGGCCAAGTAAACTTAAGACATTGGATTACTGGCGGAGTTTTCGATAAATAAGATTGCTTGGTTAAAGTGTCATAGTCATTTTCAGGTTGCTGTTCGATGCAATCGAACACATGCTGAGGCAGCAATACTTACTGCACGCGGCCCGCGTCAGTGCACTTCCGAGCAGCAACCGGGGCATTCATTCGCATTAGTTTATTTAGCAGCATTATCATCATTTATTAATAGTATTTATCATAGTCTCTAGTCCAAAATGTCGAGTTTTTTGAACTTTCTTTGTGAATTGGATTGCATTGTTGTGTGTGTCCTTGTGGAAAGTGACGTAGCATTTAGCAGCAGCATCGTGCTTAAGTGTAATACTTAGCACTCGAAACGTGAGCGCGCAGCTTACGTCAGCACAGCCAAGTTGCGGGGAGAGCGCTCCACGTGTGTCCAGCAGCCACGCAGCAGCAAGCAGCAAAAGAGAACATACCTACAGCCAGGGGTTGGCGTCGGGAGCGACCGACGTCGAGTGAGCAAAAAGCCGAGAGATTGAGTAAGATCTTTCCATTTATTTTTTAAAAGTTATCTATCAAGCAGCAAAATGGAGACTTTATATTTTATTCAAACTGAGGTTGGAGAGAAGATAAGAAAGCTTCTAGTTAATTTTAAAAAGGATAGTGCAAAGCGTAAGACCATTGATTATTGTAAGCAGCGGTTAGATATGTTAAAGTCGTACTGAAGAGACTATCAAATCAACCATGAAAAAATAATTCCCTACGAAAGGTCAAACCATCAAAATTTTGTTAATTCGGAATTTGAGCGAACCCAAGACATTTATTTAAGGACCAAGCTGCTAATAAATCAGTGTTACGAAGAGCAATTTCAACAAGATGAGCAGCTACAAGGACCATCCAAGCAACTAGCTCCCTATATCGTTAATATTTAACCGATGTCTCAAAGATGGCTGTTTCCCGAGCATCTGGAAGCAAGCCTATATAGTACCAATTTATAAAAAGGGAACGAAAACAGCCATTGAAAATTATCGCCCGATCTCTATTTTTAATGTTTTGAGTAAGTTGTTTGAAAGGGTGGTTCACATTCGTATATACCCCGTTATATCCTCTTCGATCCCCGATGACCAGCACGGCTTTATGAAAGGGCGTTCAACAGCCACAAATTTAGGAGTTTTTATAGATCATATACCAACGGTATGGAAGGCGGCTCGCAGGTAGATGTGGTCTACACGGACTTTGAAAAGGCCTTTAACTGCGTGGACCACATCATACTTCTGCATAAGCTTTATGAGCTTGGAATTCGATGAAAATTGGTTAAGGTGGATGGAATCCTATTTGCGTAACCGCTCTTAGGCGGTAGTTGTAGGTGGATTCTGGTCGGATTTCATTGAAATTCCTGTGGTGTACCGCAGAGTTCTATTTTGGGTCCACTTCTATATGCTTCATATTTATTTGACATTAGCCACTGTTTAGAACATGCACGGTTTCTGATGTACGCTGATGATACAAAAATCTACATGAAAGTACAGAATCAATCGGATTGTTTGAACCTACAAGCAGATCTAGACAGATTGGCCATATATTATGCTAGTAATCGTTTAGGTATTAACATTAGTAAATGCTCTTTTGCTACGTTTACACGGAAAAAACTTCCTATTAAGTTTGAATACCAAATCAATAGTATTAAGATAGACAAGGTGGACTCTGTTAGGGACCTAGGGGTAATTATAGATACAAAACTTTCATTCTCTGAGCATGTGGATTCAGTAGTCAATAAGGCTTACAAAAGTCTGGGCTTCATATTAAGGATTAGCCGTCCATTCTCTAACATTGGTTGTCTAAAGGTTCTGTACTACTCGTATGTGCGAAGCATCTTGGAGTATTGCAGCCCGGTGTGGAATCCGCAGTATCTAATATATATTCACAGCCTCGAGAGCATTCAGAGCAAGTTCATAAAGCACTTGGATTATCGAAGTCATCGTGGCCATGTTGTTTACGATTATCAGGATTCGTGTCATCACCATCACCTTACTACTCTAGAAAATCAACGTTGTTTAGCTGACATGTTACTCCTACATGGTTTGTGCAACGGTTACATTGATTGTCCTGAGTTAGTGTCAAGAATCTTACGATTTTGTGTGCCGAAAAAGCGAACAAGGCATACAAATCTTTTTGCTGTCTCCCACTCTTCTACTAATTATGGTCAAAATTCACTTGTTAGTCGATTGCATAGGACCTATAACAAAGTATTTAGTGACCTTGATATTCTACACACCAACAAAGTCGGTTTCAAACGGGAGGTTATTCAGGTCCTTGATGAGCGCGATGAGGTATCGCGAGGATTAAACCAAACTCAAACACACTCACACACAAACACATTCACACACAAACACAAAGTACGTAGGTGAGACTTCACACAATACACTAGAATTAGGGTAATATTATTATTTATACATGTTGTATTATCAATTAAAATCAAATAAATAATAAATAATTAATTATGTTGTATTATGTTTAAGTTGTTATAAATATTAGTTTATTTTATATAAGTATACATTTAGTGATAGTCATTTTAAATGCAGGATACACCCATAAAATGTTAATCCGTTATTGGCTGTAAGTTTTATCATAAGCGTTAAATGTTTGTTTCAAAGAGCTGTGGATTTTGTTGAATAAATAAATAAACTAGAGGTACCGCAGCAGGCCCGTCTGGAAGCAGCAGCGAGTGGCTCTACCAGTGAGTCACAAGAACGGACCAGAGCCCCGATCTTGGAATCGAAAGGATCGAATAGCAAGCTAGATGACATGTTAGGTAAGCAGTCTGTGAATTTTAAAGTTTTTATGAGAGCAGTGGAAAACACACAAATTGACAGCATCGTAGAAAAATGGGAATTCGAGGACGATCTTCGAATTCTTCAAAGTCGTTGGACAGCAATCGACAACCTACATTGGGAGATAGTCGGCGAGCTGGAAGAAGAAGAGGAAGCTTATGAATTTCACTTCAGCAAGCATGAAAAAATATTTAACAACATGAGAAAGGCCATCAACTCTAGAATCTGTTCAACTGTTTGGAAATGAAATGCGTCTGCCGAATGGAAACAACTTAAATCTTAAGTTTTAGATTGTACATTTTCACCTAATGAAAACGATTTTGAAGTTTGCTATTTTATTAACCGACTTCAAAAAAGGAGGAGGTTCTCTTCATGGCTAAAATTGAATATCCATTTGCGCAATAGGGAACAACCTGATTGTAATGTATAGGTATTATTAATTTTTGCGCACTGTTTCAACTAGTCGTCTTTTTATCTAGGCCCGTTATCAGGTCATCGACATAGAAGTCTTCGTTAATGACCCTGTGAAGGTCTAGATCGGTATAGACTAATGTCTCCAAACATTTGATACTTATGAAAGGTGCGGAAGCAGTAGGTACCATACGTAGCCGTGTTCAATTGAAAACACCTAATGGTTGCGATGGCTCGCCGCTCCACAGTATAACACTTAATAGTTGCGATGACTCGTCGCGTTTCAGTATAACACCTAATGGTTGCGATGGCTCGCCGCGCCACAGTATAACACCTAATGGTTGCGATGACTCATCGCGTTTTAGTATAACACCTAATGGTTGCGATGGCTCGTGGCGTTTTAGTATACCACCTAATGGTTGCGATGGCTCGTCGCGTTTCAGTATAACACCTAATGGTTGCGATGGCTCGCCGCGCCACAGTATAACACTTAATAGTTGCGATGACTCGTCGCGTTTCAGTATAACACCTAATGGTTGCGATGGCTCGTCGCGCCACAGTATAACACCTAATGGTTGCGATGACTCATCGCGTTTTAGTATAACACCTAATGGTTGCGATGGCTCGTGGCGTTTTAGTATACCACCTAATGGTTGCGATGGCTCGTCGCGCCACAGTATAATGGTTGCGATGGCTCGTCGCGCCACAGTATAATGATTGCGGTGGCTCGTCACGCCACAGTATAACACCTAATGGTTGCGATGGCTCCTCGCTTCACAGTATAATGGTTGCGATGGCTCATCGCGCCACAATACAAGCTGTAAATCTCATTGCTTTTTATCGACTACGACCTGTCTGTACATATTCTCAACGTCTGCGTAAGCTACGTAAGTATTTTTGCTAACTAGGTAGGTCGCAAAATGATGGCTCCTACATCAACCTTTATATGAGCACCTATCGTCTGTAAATCATTGAATGATTATCCAGCACTTGTAACGCGGCGCCGCGCCGCCGCCGCTACAATCAATATCCCCGCGATGTAGAGTTGTTTCATTATGTTCACGGAACACCCTGTGTGTGGTTGCTGATACACACTGTCTGTCCGCGGCGCTACCTCATTTGCGTTTCTCACAACAGTGAACTGTTCCTCAGAACAACGATGGTATTAAACTTCTTTCCACAACTTTCCACGTAGCCTGCAAAGCAAGGCGCCTTCTGAATGACGACCAAAATTGGGACGAAACTAGCAAAAGCAGTCGTAAGTGATGCTCACGACGTATGCGCCATTTGTTCGCTTTAATTTTGGTGATTTGTGGGCTCTCGAGCCCAGTGCAACTGTGGAAGTCCAGCCTATAATGTTTTGAGGGACATTGAACAGGACGTTGATGTATAGGACGACGGTGAGGATGGTGGCAATTCACTACCGTACCCCGTAGAGTTTTTGAACTCTTTGAGTCCATCCGGACTTCCAGCGCACTCTATTAGATTAAAAATTTGGAATACAAAATTATGCTTTTTTGAAATTAGACCCCGCCGAAGTTGTTAACTTCGGGGAGGTTAGTTGTGTAACGGAACTCGGCTGAAGATACTGTCGCTAGAGACGAACCTCACTGAGGCACTGAACCTCACTGAGGTATACTGATAGCCCGTGGCGCTGGCAAGTCAGTTTTCATATATTAGTATTCATCTCTCTCATCTCGAACCACTTTCCGTTCACATTCAAACGCGTGCAGTTTTGTGTGAGCGTCAGCTTTGCAATGACGATAAGTCGCAAGACCAGACTCTCTAGGCCACGGCCGTTGATCTGAGGACAGGATATTTCTCACAGAGACAGCTGTACGAAACCTTCTCACGGGCGACGTGATCCCAAAGTCTTTACGTGTTTGCTCCCTGTACAGTGTGTTTTTCAAATAACATGTGTTGTACACAATCTACAAAAAAGTCTCTACATCAGCGTTAAACGAAGTCCACGCGAACGAAGTCGCGGGCAACAGCTAGTTCATGAATAAAATCACTGTAAAGTTTTTTATAAATGGATGAGTGCTTAACTACTTTTCCATAGCGAAAAAACGTCGTTCGGCTTGAGCATCGACGTAAGGTTGCCAGCCTGTGGGTATTCTATAAAATTAATCACGGTGAGTGTGCGATGGAATTATACGAGCTTATTCCTCGATCTCCTTTCTACCATCCGACAACAAGACGCGCGGAAACTCGGCATCCGTGCTTGGTACTGCTTTGACCTTTATATTGCGAACAGCTAAGGAATGGAACTCCTTACCAGCGTCTTTGTTTTCTGATTCTTCTTGAAGTAAATCTGCATCTTCTAGGCAAGCAAGATCCATCGTCGACCACGTCGTCGTCACTTTCCGTCAGGTTAGACTGCGGTCAAATGCTAGCCCATTCGGTAATATAATGACAAAAAATATGTACGAGTTGCAACTTCCCCTCTTCTAAATTGCGTGCCCGACAGGCTCCTTAAGTCAAATTCAAAGTCAAAGACAAAATCTCTTTAATCATATTGGCATCACAGACGCATTTATGAACGTTAAATTATCACAATAATTCTACCACCGTATCGGAAAAAGAACCACTACTCAGAAGATACGGCAAGAAACTGAGGAGCATTTTTTAGAGATTTTGTTACAATTTGTTGGGTTTCTACAATGTTATGTTTAGCCTCAGTGAACTGACTACAAATTGACCATAATAATATGTTGTACCTATCTACATTAAGGAATGCATTAAATAAATAAGATTACACTGAGTGTACCCACTACTGCGCGATTTGTAGATGGAACCTGAAATTATCCAGCCTAATTTTGTGCTATGTAAAAAAGGATCGTCTTGGGGCCTCGGCTTACCATCGTTGAGCAGATTCCAAAAAGTACCAGCGCCTATAAGTAGTAATTTTTAAGCTTTTGGGATTCGGACACAAAGTTTATGATAATAAAACGGGATTTAATCGCGCTAAAAACATTTGTTTTGTTCATCTCGACGTTTCGACCAAGTAGTGTAGTTTGCCGTGGTGACAACCCTATGCTTTTACAAGTAGTGTAGTGAGCCGTGGTGACAACCCTATGCTTTTACAAGTAGTGTAGTGTGCCGTGGTGACAACCCTATGCTTTTACAAGTAGTGTAGTAAGCCGTGGTGACAACCCTATGCTTTTACAAGTAGTGTAGTGTGCCGTGGACACAACCCTATGCTTTTACAAGTAGTGTAGTGAGCCGTGGTGACAACCTATGCTTTTACAAGTAGTGTAGTGTGCCGCGCAGACAACCCAATGCTTTTACAAGTAGTGTACTGTAGTGTGCCGTGGAGACAACCCTATGCTTTTACAAGAACAAGTGCGGTAACCAAGACGTAGTTGGTGACAACGCCCGCCTTTCTCGACGCTGATACCCGTATTCTCCAGTGTTCTCGTGACCGCGGCACATGCAACTTGCTCGGAACGTGCACGCTCTGTGCCTTCAAAGAGAGAATTCTGCCGTAAATCTGGTGGTTCCTAACAGTAGGAGCCGGCTGACAGCGGAGCATGTGAAGAACAGAGCTTTTCTACTTTCGCTACCGAACAAATACTGGTTAGCCTGATAGCCTTCGTGTTTATTCATATTCTCGTACATTAAAGTAATGTGCGTTGTGTAGTGTGGTATGATAATGTATGTGTTAGTTGTAAGTAAATGCAGTTATTAAACGACGCTCAAGTTAACAACACGCGTGTAATAACTTACGTCCCCCACTCCTCACCTCATCACATGGCGACCTGCCGAGCCGGCGTGGTGGAAGGAACGGTTACTGCGAGGCTTCTACAAAAATGTACAAAATTATGAAGAAAAAAGAAATATGAAAATGAAGAAAATAAGAAAAAGAAGAAGAAGTAAGAAAGTTTTATTATATACTAGCTGATACCCGCGACTTCGTACGCGTAGTTAAGTATTAATCCTGCTTCCACCATATTTCCGTTCCAGTTCCCGTCCCGCTCCTATCTTGTTACCGTACCGTACCGCTTCTGTTCCGTTACCTTCCCACTCCTATCCTGTTACAGTTCCTTTCTTATTCCGTTTTCGTCCCGCTCTGCTCCCGATCCTATTCCGATCCTTACCGGTTCCTGTTTTTGATAATTTACATGAATTGGCGGTGCGGCGGCAGCGCAAATCATCATCATGTAAATGATCAAAACCGCGGTCTGGCTCCGGTATGTGTCCGGCGCCATGTACAACTGTACATACATGAAGCCTGAAACCCTAAAAGAAATCTTCGAAACCTAAATCTCCTCTTTACATTTACATAGCATTTGCCCGCGACTTTGTACACTTAGTGAAATAATTCATTTTGCTCCCGGTTATTTCCGGCAGCTCTTGCTTCTATGCTGATTTTGTCCTGCTTCTATCCCGATCCTATCCCGAATTCGTCTCGTTTCTTTTCCGATCTCTCTCAGCTCTTAACTCGTTTTAAATAGACATAATACTTACATTATAAACATAAATTTTCTTTACAAATTTTACCACCCGTTTAAACCTGTCAGGGCCATCACCTGACCTACCTGGCCCCTATTCAAAACAATGGTAATAATACATGTGTCAATAGTTTTTTTGGCTAAGTATATGTAAGTATTTTGGCCACAGGTCAATCGTCGTAGCTCCAGAAAAAATATTGTATGTCGCAGGGAAATGAGGATACCAGGAATTTCACGAAATACCTAGGGATACGACGTACAGTTTTAATAAATAGGCTCTCGCCAGAACTCTCGCTTCGTCATCCCTTCGCTCCACTCGCGCATTTGACCATCACTCCAATCGGGAGGTCGCCGGCTCGCTACGCTCGCCACCTCTCCCCCTCGCTTCGTTCTGGCCTTGCGCACTCGTTCTGCTCAGGATCTCCTCGCGAGCTTCTGGCTCCGCGCTTTTTATATACACTCTAGGGGTAAAAGCTAGTCGGACCGCGGAGAAGTGGTCCTTCCCATACATGATTATACCATGATTTCGTGGTATCTCTAGAAATTTCGTGAAATCTCAGATACGTCTCCCTGCGACACGTACAGTCAACTACAAAAGTCGCTAAATATTTGTAAATCTTTGATTGACTACACCTTTAGTAATTCTTATTTTTCTGAATGTTGCATTTAAAAGTCAATTAAAGTCCTGTACGAAAATTGTAAAAAATTGCATTACGTTATGATTCATTTCTTTTGCCTTGTCTATATACCTACCTAGTTTCGCTTTTACCTTATAAACAACGGTTTTCCACACAAATATTTGCCATCCCGTTTAGACGTTTTAAGATGTGTAAAAAGTGGTGAAACATGTGAGTACAGTATCTTTGATTAGTATATGTACAAAATTTCACCGTCGCAGGTTTAGAAAAAAATGTTGTATTCCACCTTGTTTAACGTTTTTAGAGGTTAATTAATAAAGGGAGTTTCGTTTTAATTTATTACTCTTGTTTGGTCTGTATACCAAATTTCATTGCTACAACTTTATAAACAAAAATTCTCCACACAAACTTTACCACCCTGTATAACCCTATTAGGGGATGATTTCAAGACATGGTGGAATACGTGTTTATAATTTTATTGGCTGAGTATTTGTAACCAATTTCAACATTGTAGCAATAAAAAATATATTTGATTCTTTCCACCCTGTCCAACCTTGTTAGAGGGTGAATTTAAAAAAAATGGCGAATTACGTTTAATTTTATTTCTTTTGCTTACTCTGTGTACCAAATTTAATTGCCATAACTTCATGAACAAAAATTCTCCATATAAACTTAACCACCCGGTTTGATCCGGTTTAGGGATGATTTCAGCAAAATGGTGAAAGACGTGCTTAAAGTTTATCTGTTTGAGTAAATGAACCGAACTTCATCGTCGAAGCTTCAAAAAATATAATTACATTTCACCCTTATTTAACCTGGTTAGGGGTAGATTAAAAAAAATATGTGATTCACGTTTTAATTATCTTCTTTTTCTTAGTTTACGTACCAAGTTTCATCAAATCCACGATACTTCATAAACAAAGATTTTCTATACAAACTTTACCACCCTGCTTAGGCTTGTCGGGGGATGATTTAAAAAAAATGTAAAATACATATTTATAATTTCATTGGCTTAGCACGTGTACCACATTTAATCGCTGTAGCTTGAAAATAATAATCTTCACTTTCCACCCTGTTTAACCCTTTTAAGGGATGATTTTCCAAAATTGTAAATGACGGTCTTATCATGTTTTAGATGGGTTTACCAAGTTTCGTCGCTATATACAAAGATTTTTTGTGTAAACTTTACCACCTTGATTAAACCTGTCAGGGGTTGATTTTTGGAAAATGCTGAAAAATATTTTCAAACTTGATCAAACTTAATTTATTTACCCAGTTTCTTTACTGTAGCTACAGTGTCGTATTAATAAAAAATCCTAATCCATACAAACTTTGCGTCCCTATTTAATGACCTCAGGGGTTGATTTTTGAAAAGTTACTGAAAATATATTTTTATATTCTTATGTTTAGTCAATTCACTAAGTTTCATAACTTTACTAAAAAAACCTACACCATGTAAACTTTGCGACCCCAATAAATGACCTCGGGGTCGAATTTCGAAAAATGCCTAAAACAAGTTCCTAGTATTCACCTTTTTAATGCTCACACAAAATTTGATAACTACTGGTCAAGAAACAATCACCGTAGCATGCATTATAATTTCCGCATTCCAATCTAAAAAAAACCACACTAAACCCCCCTTAAAGGTTGATTTTCAAAAAACTGTGATACACGTGTTCTTTTATTTCTTTTGCATAGTATACTGCCAAAGTTTCGTGACCGTGCGACAAATTTTTTTTTCCCCATACATCCTTTATGACCCCATTTGACCCACTTAAAGGTCAAAATAAATTATTTTTCAAAAAAACTAAACCGACTTCAAAACCATAAATAGGCACTCAAAAGTGAAAAATAAATTAATATAATTATCATAAGCGCTGCCCACTCATATATTTGAAGTGTCAGGTGCCAGCCAAGTCTATTAGGTAGCAGTATGTATATAGTAACTATTGTACTACTGTATTGTACTGTATTGTATTGTACTACTTGTAGGTAGTATCTATCTACTACCTTTTAGACTTGGCTGGCACCGACTTCAAATATATGAGATTTTGTTACAATTTTTTTGGATTTTACAATGTTATGTTTCTTATGTACCAGTTGGTTACTTTGCAGAAGTGGAATGTTTCAAGCATCTTTGTCTTCTATGTAATTACGAACAGTGTAGTATGCTTTTCTCATTAGAACATTCTTAACGCGAAATTTGAATTTACTTTCTGTGAGCTCCGTTATACACTTTGGCATTTTATTATAAAAACGTACGCAGTTGCCCATAAAGGACTTATTCGTTTTAGTCAGTCTATACCTAGGTACAACAATCCTATCCTTATTTCTAGTGTTAATGTTATGATGGTCACTATTTACTTTGAATTTTGGAAGTTTTTGCATAATGATTAACATGCATTATATTTTCATAAATATATAAAGAAGGTAAAGTTAATATATTAACTTGCTTAAAAAATCCCTTAACGAGTCACGTGGACCCAACTCGTAAATCGCGCGAACCGCACGCTTTTGTAATATAAAAATAGTATCTATATCCGCAGCAGAACCCCACAGCAAAATGCCATATGACATTATGCTGTGGAAGTATGCAAAGTAAACTAACCGAGCCGTAGCTATATCCGTTAATTGCCTAATTTTACGAACCGCATATGCAGCAGAACTAAGTTTTCCAGATAGAGCATCAATATGAGGACCCCACTGCAACTTAGAGTCTATGCCTATACCTAGGAATACCGTCGCTTTGTCTGTATCGAGTTTATTACTATTGAGCATTACGTTTGGCTCTACATGTCTAACATTAGGCAAAGAGAACTTTAAACATTTCGTCTTTTTCGCGTTTAGTAACAAATTATTCGCAGAGAACCATTTCGAAACAACATCCAATACGTAGTTCACATGCGCCAATTCACTGTCCTTTCTATCTACTTTAAAAATTATCGATTTATCATCAGCGAATAGAACAATATCTGCAAGGTCTTTAACTACAAAGGGTAAAATCATTTATATATGCCAAGAATAAAAACGGCCCCAATATTGATCCCTGCGGTACCCCCATTCTGACTAAGGATCCGGAAGATGTTACGCCATTTACCCCAACTTTTTGCTGTCTATCGGTTAAGTAGGACTCAACAAGATTCAGAGCAGTTCCACGAACCCCATAGTGGTAGAGTTTACGAATTAGTGTACGGTGCTCTACACAATCGAAAGCTTTGGAGAGATCACAAAATACACCAATGGCATCCTGTGAACTCTCCCAAGCTTCAAGCACATGTGTTACTAGTTCGACCCCGGCATCTGATGTTGACCTGCATTTCGTGAAACCGAACTGACTCTCGTTCAGTATTTTGTGTTCGTTGAAGTGGGATAAAAGTTGTTTAAGAATAAGTCTTTCAAATATCTTACTCAGAGCCGGAAGCACAGAGACTGGTCTGTAATTCGAGGGATCAGTTTTACTACCTGATTTGAAGATCGGTGTAATTTTACTATTTTTCATTAAATCGGGAAATGAGCCTGTGTCAATACACATATTAAATATAGCCACGAGATATGGTGCAATAACTTCTATTAATGATTCTAGCATCTTTACTGATATGCCCCACAAATCTTCAGTGGTTTTGGCATTGAGACTTTGAATGTTTTAATAATTTCAATAGTGGAAGTATATCTGAACTGAAAATCCGGTAAATCTAGTGGAAAGTGATCTTTTAGAAGAGCTTCTGCTACATCTGGACTAGAGTTAAGTGTTTTTGTGACGTCCAGGGGTATATTAGAGAAGAAATTTTCAAAAGCATTAGCAACACATTTTGCATTGGAGATTTGTTTATTCTCAACTATTAACTTATACTTATTCCGAATCCCTCGACTTAGTTTGGCCAGTCTCCGTGTTAATGGTTTTCCAGACGGCTTTTATTTTATTATCTGATTTTTTAATTTTACTACTAATATACAAAGATTTTGCACGAATACAGACCTTTTTAAATATTTTGGAATAGTTTCTAACATACTCATGAAAATCTTTATTTGATGTCAAAGATTTCTTGTAATACAACTCAAACATGTTATCTCTACTCTTGCGTATACCTCTAGTTGCCCAGTCACTGAATTGTAATTTCGCCTTTATTTTTACCTTTTTTTTGGGACAAATTTGATTAAATTCTTTGCTAAGTACTGAGAAGAATTCTTTATAAATGATATTTGGGTTATTACTAGTAAATTCGGTATGACTAAGTTTCGAATTTATACTTTTATTAAGTTTTTCTAATCTGCATTTTGTCAATGGTCTATATTCGATTATAGGCTTTGTTTGACGCTTCTCGATTTCGAGTTTAATTGCCAGGCCTTTGTGATCTGACCTGACTCCGCTCATAATTAACATTTGTTTAGGCTTATAAGTTAAAAATATATTGTCTATACAAGTACATGAAGCGGCAGTTACTCTAGTTGGCTCACAGAAAAGATAGTTCAAATTAAATGATTTAAATAAACAAATAAGATTAACTTTGTCAGTTGAATCTACTAAAATATCTATATTGAAGTCGCCACAAACAATAATACTCTTACCAGATTTTGAAATTTTCTTTAGTATGCATTCCATTGTTGACATGAAATTACTGAAGTTTGATGCCGGTGGTCGATAAACACACAATACTATATGACTATCCATTTCTGCACAAGCAACCTCACATACACGTTCCACAGAATATCGTACTATATCAGACCGTTCTTTAAATTTTAGGTTATCTCGAAGAAGTATAATACAGCCTCCTCCTTCAGCAGATATTCTGTTGAACTTACTGGCGACCTGAAAATCTGTAACATTAAATATCATCCTATCTGGTTTTAACCAAGTTTCAGTAAAACATAATATATCAAAATGATGTTTATCTAATAATAATTCAATTTCAAGTATTTTGCCAGAGAAGCGGTTTATATTTTGGTAAAAAAGAGAAATGCCCGCACTCTTTTCTGTTGTCTCATCTACAAGTTTAAACAGTTGATCACAGTATTATTAGTACATGTACTAAAAACTGCAACCTTATTTTTACACATTGTTATATTTCCTATAACTGACTCAATATTATATGCTAACAATGAAGCAATTATATGTCTACATTTCTTAGGACAGTACATGCTGTCCCGTGTTAACTTAAAATTGTAAATAAATTGATTACTATCAAAAAATAAAAGCTTGTCACTATGACGAGATACCAAGTTAAACATTAATGCATTTAAAGAATGTATGTGATCATTCTGACTATCAGTCAGAGAGTCTGAGTATGGAAAGGCACAAAGCATTATTTTAAATGCATGTAAGTTCAACAGACAGGTAATTCTAGTAATTACCTCTTGTCTTGACACACCTAAACTTTGGCCTAGGTAGATAATCATAATTGTTCTGCTATCTATCTTAGAACCTAAAATTTTTTTCTCAATTTGAGCATATGATGCTCCTGGCATGCAATGATTTATAACAGTACATTTTATACAATTGTTGAGTAGTACTCCTAATCCTACACCTAATTGGTCTGAAAATACCAAAACTTGGTTAATATTTTCTTGATCAGTTACTTGTCTAGAGTTGACACACTGGGCCCCCCTCTGGTCCGCCTCTGAACTCAATTTGGGTGGTGTCTGGCTAGACTGAATGTCAGGTTGTGGTTGTGATCGAGTGGAGTCCATCAAGCAGCTACTCTGTAGAGCCTCTATGCTTTCCACATTGTCTTTTACCAAATCCGCCAGTTCAATTGCGGTCTTGTAGTGCTCACTTAGTTGATTTTGAGCTGATTTATAGCTAGAAAAGATATCTTGCAATATTTGTTCCTTAGCAAGCAGCTCAGAGTGAAGCTTTTGTGTGTCATCATCATATAACTGCCTAGTGATGTCTAATTCATCCATACAATTTTGCAGTTTTTCTTCTAGATTCAAATTATGTTTAATCAAGTGTACATTTTTACTGAAGTAATTCCGTTTTTTTAATTGTTTTTGACATCTGTTTATAATTCTCTTAATCTTCATATATCGCTTCATCTTTTTGTGGCTTTTCAAAACAGGATTCTTACAGGGGGAGTTGTCACTTGTAAGGTCGATGGTAGTTATCGGCTCTGACCTCGGGACACTACATACCAACTCATTATATAAGTTCAGTGTGTCGGCGGCCCGATCATTAAGTTTTGTTAACTTTAATTCTGATATTTCATTATGGGCTTTGTTCAATTCAGTTTCTAGGGCTTTAATACGACTTAAAGCCTCTTCATAGGTCTCGCTACATGTTCTGAACGCTAACACAATGCTTTGGAGGTGATCACACTGTTCGACTGAGTCCAAGTATTTGGTGTGTAGTTCCGATAATTCATTTTTAAGTTCAGTGTTTTTAACAATTATGTTTTTAACCTCAACCTCACTGTCCTCTCTTTCCTGTAGTAGTTGATTACTGAGATCCTTGTAGGTTTTTAGTTCTAGGAGTGCTTTTCTTAGTTTTTCTTCCATATCTCTTGCCTTGCGGGTCATCATCGTGATGACTCAGATAGTTCCTGGAACCCAAAGTAGAAGTACTGAGTAACTGAGCAAATAAGGTTTTTATTGTAGATGGTTTTATGTATCACAAGTCAGTCTCAAAGTGTCTAACTCAGAATTCAAACTATTGTGGAACAGGTAGAAGTGAGAAATGGGAATGTAGAAAATCAGGTTGGAGCACAGAATAGTTGGAGTAAGAATGAAGAAATGAAATTTTAGGCTAATTATAAAGCAAGAAACAGAGTAGACAGAGAAAAGTGTGAGACTTCTACCTGTTTATAACTGTTTTTACTTAATAAGAACTCTGTTATTTCTATAAATATTATTTTACAAACTTATATTTTGGATGTAAGATATTGGACTAGATTATCATTGCTTGGTAACAAAAGTTATTAAATTATACTAGGTATCAGTTTGAGACTGAAATTGCTTGATGTTAGGTGTAGTATATGGAAGTAGTTTTTGTCTGCGGCTATGAGTTAAAACATCGACTTTGCTTCCACAAATATGTTACCAAGTAAGATCGTTCCTTTATAACTAACATCATGGAGAAGTTGATCAAATATCAAGGAGAAACTTTGGGATCGATCAAACAGATCGATCGTAATTTTAGCAAGGATTCGGCGAGTCGTAAGACGCGTGAATACATCGAGGATCGACTTAACAAGATCGATAAACTGTGGGCAGAATTTCAATCGGTGAATGATAAATTGGCTATTTACGAATCAATAGAACACCCATATTTTTTGGAAAACCAATTCAAGAAAGTTAGAAAGTATGTCGAATCTGTGAGACAGAAAATAACATCGTTCCCGTGTAGTACAGTTTTGGAGAGTGCAGGAGAGGATGAACCAGGTCCGTCGCGAACAACACAGATGCGACCTAGCACTCCTAAGACACCGGCAGAGACGCCGACAGCTTTGCCGACACAACTAGTAGAGCAACTAACGTTACAGCGTACCAACTTTCGAGCATTTAAACGGCTGACAAGAAACATAAATGTAGACGAAATTAATGTAAAGTGGGAGTTGGAAGATGAATTGAGAAGTTTACAGTCACGTTGGAAAGCCATTGATTCTCTACATTTACAAATTGACAATATTTTACAAGGGTCCGATCCTGATTACGAGGAGGAATTCTACTATTACGAAGATTTATTCAAAAGTATTAAGAGAGCTCTAAATCAAAAATTAGCATCCACAGCTCACCTTCAGCAGTCTACACCACAGCTAGAAATACCTGTGTTTACTGGTAGGTATGAACAATGGCCTACGTTCCGTGACCTATTCTCGAAAAGTAAGTATTCACAACAACAACTTACTAACCAAAAGTCAAAAGATGCAACATCTTAAAGGGAAGCTGAAGGGCAAAGCAGAGCGACTTGTTCAACATTTGCACATATCAGCAGAAAATTATGACACAGCATGGGGACTCCTGAATCACAGGTACAACAACCCACAAGTTCTCTTCACTAAACACTTTGAAAACTTCCTGAATCAACCAATCATTCAAAAACAAACATTTTATGAGATCAAGCGCCTTTATGACACTACAATGGAGAGCATTCATGCCATACAAAATCTAGGTGGTGATACTTCGACATGGGGTCCTGTACTCGTGCACCTAATCACAAAGAAACTCGACCTAGAAACATACACTGACTACAGGAAGCACGCAAGGAACCACGAGCTCTTCCTTCGCTTACGGAGCTCATGAGTTTCCTCGAAAGTAAGTTTACGACTCTCGAACCGATACATCAGAAAGAGAAAGAAACATTGCCAAACAGACCTTACCAACAGTCAAAGGTACCCAATTACAAGCCAAATTATCAAAAATATCAAAATATGACAACAGGAAGATTTTCAAAACGAGAATTCCAGTCATCCGCCACAGCATGCACATGGTCGTGTCCTTATTGCAATCAAAATCACGTTTTGTACAAATGCAACCAATTCTTAAAACTTAAACCAGAAGCCAAATTGAGGTCGGTTTTGAAATTACAAGTTTGTCAAAACTGCCTATACAAACATAATGATAATAATTATGTGCAATTCTACGAAGACATGCAAAATTTGCCAACGCGATCATAATACAATTTTGCATGATGCATTTACGCATAACAACGACCCAGTGACATCGATTCCGCCAGGACAGAGCAAATACAGCTGTTTTACGTCTAAGCAATTATTAAATAAACCTACAACATCTAAGAAACATAGCGTAAACTATGTGGCAACTGACAACGAGGAGATACTGTTGACAAAATTGTCGATTAAAGTTAAGGCTGCCGACGGCACTTAAATAACTTTGAGAGCCTTACTTGATCAAGGATCACAAATATCCTTAATCTCTGAAAATGCGGTACAACTGCTAGGTCTACCGAGACAACGCTATTATGCATCAGTATCTGGCATTGGGCATGGATCAAAAACAAGTAAAGGATTAGTATCTCTCGACCTTGAATCAATCTACAATGATTATCAAATAACCACACAGGCTATAGTAATCGAGTCATCAACAATTTACCTAATAGGTCATTCAACAAACAACCATGGTCACATCTTCAACACATTCAGCTGGCGGATCCAGAGTACAATGTATCTCGACCGATTGATCTGCTGTTGGACGCCAGCGTATACTCTGACATCATCATAAGTGGTCTTATCAAAGGTGCAAACATGGATCCTATAGCTCAGCAGACGAGACTGGGCTGGATTTTATCAGGAAATGTGAAAACCTTCAATTGTCACGTCATAATAAACAATTTGCAAGAGATTTCTCAATACTGGGAATTAGAAGAGATAAACGATATGACGCCTGTACTTACAACAGAGGAAAAATATTGTGAGGATCTCTATCAGTCGACCACAAGACGCTTAAAGAATGGAAGATACGAAGTTGCGATTCCTATGAAACCCAATTTTGAACAGAAACTAGGACTATCTAAAGCAAAGGCTATTGCACAATTTCATAACATTGAAAAGAAAATGCTTAAAAATAAAGAATACTCCGACAGTTACAAACAATTTATGCTTGAATACGAAAATCTAGACCACATGAAAAAGGTGAGCACTTATAACAAAACATCATGCTATCTTCCACATCACGCCGTATTTAAAGCTAACTCAACAACCTCAAAGCAGAGAACTGTTTTCAATGCATCATCGAAAACATCAGACAGGCTACAGGCTTAATAATTTGATGGAGCGTGGTCCTTACCTACAAAAAGATCTACATACTCTCATTTTGATTTGGAGACATCATTAGTACGTCATCACTGCTGACATTGAAAAGATGTTCCGACAGATTCTTATTAGAGAAAATGACCAGCATTTACAACGTATCATATGGAGAGCTTCACCACATGAACCCTTAGGAGAATATCAGCTGACTACTGTTACCTATGGGCGAAAAAGTGCCCCGTACCTTGCCTTACGGACCTTGAAACAAATAGCCATAGATAATTAAACCGCGCAGAGGTACCTGTTAGCTACAAAGGCATTACAATCTTCCTTTTACATGGACGATCTCTTAGCTGGTGGGGAAACTCTTCACGAAACAAAGACTCTGCAACAAGAAATTATAGAAATCTTGAAAGAAGCTGGTATGAACATCAGAAAGTGGTCAAGCAATACACCGGAACTCATCAAAGATCTCCCAACAGAGAGTCTCGACGTCCCACTTAGCTTCCGAAGCTTAGAATCGAGAAAAACACTTGGACTTAGCTGGAAGTCAAGTACCGACATGTTTTCATTTAAAAACATATTTAGAGATGAAGAAAACGACACAAAGCTTACGAAAAGGCAATTATTGTCACAGATATCAAGCGTTTTTGACCCATTAGGGTGGTTATCTCCTCTTACAATCAGGGCTAAGCTTCTATTTCAAAAAACATGGTCCGATGAAACTTCATGGGATGACGAGCTATCAATCGATTTAAAAAAAGAATGGCAACAATTGCAAATTGATTTACAAAACTTAAACAAGTTCGAAATACCTAGACGATAAACAAAAATATCAAATACATGGTTTTTGTGATGCTTCAGAAAAAGCATATGCATGTGCAGTCTATATAGTTACGACTGACAATAAGGGCGAGTCCACATCAAGATTAATAACTGCAAAAACAAAATTAGCGCCAATGAAAAACAGACTAACACTACCGAGACTTGAGTTATGTGGTGCGCTATTGTTATCACTACTTATGAAGAAAGTCTTGGAGACATTATCAGCCGAGAATGTAAACATCTTCGCATGGTCTGACTCGATGGTAGTCCTTGGATGGATTCACGGAGATATAAATAAATGGAAGCAGTTTGTATCAAATAGAGTACAATCTATTGTAGGTATCATTCCTGCATCAAACTGGCATCACGTACGATCTGAACAAAATGCAGCAGACTGCGCTACAAGAGGTTTGACTGCGAGTCAACTTTTGGATCACTCCTTGTGGTGGGAAGGCCCAGAGTGGCTCCGTTTGCTTTGAATCAGACAACATAAAAAATAAAACATATCAACTACCTACTATCGAAAAGAAGACCAATGTGTGCTCAGCTTTATATGATAAAAATAACAACATAATAATGAAACTTTTACATGACTGCAACTCAATACGGCGCGTGGCAACAACAATAGGCTGGCTCTTACGTTACATCGCGTGGTTACGGAATAAGCAGACAACTACCAGGCGTGAATACCTGTCTACTTGCCACTATGTTAAGTGTCTGGCAAATATATGACGTGATTTTTAATAATATACTGAAGGTAATACCAAAAAAATTACACTTTATTATTTGACGAATTTAGATCGATATTTTACACGCCTTTAGTACCTGCCAAAGCCACCGTAGCCCAAACATCATAATGGTCCATCGTTCTTACCTGCGTTGGGAGCATGCGCTGACAAACTTTCAGCTTTTATAAAATAACGAAGGTCTGGGGTTCACAGGCTCTTAGACCACAAGTAATGTTTAAAAGATCTGTTTTCCGCAGAATTGCTCAGTTCGACCTTTTTAGACCCGCAGGGGAGCTGCGATACCAATCCGTAGATATGTAAGGCAGGGGGGAGCCGGGACACCCATTGTCACAAACAGAAGAAATATATAGGTATAAATATGTATGATGGATGCATACTTATATATATGTATATATACATTAAAAGTTATCATTAATTTAAAATAAGTAGGTCTCTAACATATCTAATTGATGGTTAAACAAACTTACCAAGTGAAGTTTGACCGTAATTATACAAGCCGTTGCATCCTCGAGATTTATATAATTCACAAGGTAGTTCCACTCCATGAGCTGGGCATCAAGCACAATTTTAGAGCTGTCAAAAATAAAAAGCACAAAATGACTTATTTACAACTCCCGCCCTAGAGGGCGCCACTAAGCTCTGTCACCTCATTTCATTTAGAGACAGCAACATTTCGCAAAATCTTAAGGCCACAAAACAGGTTAAGTAAACTACTAGTAGGTACTTAATATTTGTAAGGGTTTGTGACAACAAATTAGGGCACGGGTGGGTTATTAGTATAAATCTCTTCGGATGCAACGGCTTGTATAATTACGGTCAAACTTCATTTGGTAAGTTTGTTTAACCATCAATTATACTTCGCCGTTGCATCCTCGAGATTTATATAATTCACAAGGTAGATGTTTAGAGCTTTTGCGGAATTTTCATGTTCCTCAGAGTAAAAATATTTATATGGGCAACATATATATGTAATATTTTAATAACAATTGTATAATATAAACTAGTATTTCGCCGCGTGCGCGAGCTGCTAAAGCAGCTCGCGTGGTGGTGGTGTTATTTTTTTTTTTATAGAAACTTCCTATCGATTACGGTTCTAAAGTTATCTAAGCCTTTATGTTCTAAAAACAAACTTTTGTATGGCGGCCATATTGGAAAATGGCGCAATCCAAGTGATTTTGTGGCGTGCGCGAGCTGCTAAAGCAGCTCGCGTGGGGTGGTGTTGTTTTTTTTTTTATAGAAGCTCCCTATCGATTACGGTTTTAAAGTTATTCTCTTTGTTCGGAAAAAAATCTCTTGTATGGCGGCCATCTTGAAAAAGGGCGGAATCCAAATTATTTTTTCATAATCGTAATCTACGACCTAAAAAACCCCCCGATGCAAAATTTCAGTCGAATCAGAGCATTTTTCAAAATGGCCGCCATTTTTCTTTATTTTTTTTTAATTTTGCAACTTTTCCAAATTTCCCCTATGGTCCTCTATGATATTTGGTCGAGCACCCTATACCTATCTGTAACCGTTTAAAAGTTATTTGCATATTATTTTCACCTATTTTGTCATGAAAAAAAACATTTGTATGGCAGCCATCTTGAAAAATGGCGGAATCAAATTTTTTTTTTTCATAATCGTAATCTACGACCCAGAAAACACCCCGATGCAAATTTTCAGTCGGATCGGAGCAACTTTCAAAATGGCCGCCATTTTTTTTCTTTTTTTTTTAATTTTCCAAATTTTCCAAATTTCCCTCATGGTCCTCTATGATATTTGGTCGAGCACCTTATACCTATCTGTAACGGTTTAAAAGTTATTTGCATATTATTTTCACCTATTTTGTCATGAAAAAAAACGTTTGTATGGCAGCCATCTTAAAAAATGGCGGAATATAAATTTTTTTTTCATAATCGTAATCTACGGCCCAGAAAACCCCCCTACGCAAAATTTCAGTCGGATCAGAGCAACTTTCAAAATGGCCGCCATTTTTTTTTCTTTTTTTTTAATTTTTCCAACTTTTCCAAATTTCCCCCATCGCCCTCTATGACATTTGGTCGAGCACCCTATACCTATCTCTAACCGTTCAAAAGTTATTTACATTTTTATTTTGTATGGCGGCCATGTTTTTTTGTATGGCGGCCATCTTTTTTTTCAAATTTTCAAAATTGGCCCAAGGTTTGGGGCATATTTAGTTCAGGCGGTACCCCCATCCGATTTATAGTTTCCGAGATCCCCTGAGCAGTTCCATCACGGAAACCACTTTCTGGTGATTTCGGATTTTTCTGGTTGGTTTCAAAACATCCTCTATCCAACCATACCAAAAACTTCCACCCACCATAACGGCATCTGGGAGAACAATTCTGTCAATATGTCAGTCAGTCAGTCAGTCAGTCAGTCAGTCAGTCAGTCAGTCAGTCAGTGATGGTCTTTCACTTTTATATAATATAACTAGTATTTCGCCGCGTGCGCGAGCTGCTAAAGCAGCTCGCGTGGGGGGGTGGCTGCTGTTTTTTTTTAAAAGCTTCGTATCGATTACGGTTCTAAAGTTTTGTTTACCCATTTTATTTTGAAATCAAACTTTTGTATGGCGGCTATCTTGAAAAAAAGCTGGATTTCAAGTGATTGTGTGGCGTGCGCGAGCTGCTAAAGCAGCTCGCGTGGGGGGGTGTTTTGCTTTTTAATCAAAGCTCCCTATCGATTACGGTTCTAAAGTTATTTAAGTTCAGTTGTTCTCAAATAAGACTTTTGTATGTCGGCCATCTTGAAAAATGGCGGAATCCAAGTGATTTTGTGGCGTGCGCGAGCTGCTAAAGCAGCTCGCGTGGGGGAGTGTTGCTTTTTTTTTATAGACACTTCCTATCGACTACGGTTCAAAAGTTTTGTTTGGCTTATTTTTCCGGAAAAAAAACTTTTGTATGGCAGCCATCTTGAAAAATGGCGGAATCCAAAATTTTTTTTCATAATTATAATTTTCGACCCAGAAAACCCCCCGATGCAAAATTTCAGTCAGATCAGAGCAACTTTCAAAATGGCCGCCATTTTTTTTTCTTTTTTTTTAATTTTTCCAACTTTTCCAAATTTCCCCTATCGCCCTCTATGACATTTGGTCGAGCACCCTATACCTATCTCTAACCGTTCAAAAGTTATTTCCATTTTTATTTTGTATGGCGGCCATGTTTTTTTGTATGGCGGCCATCTTTTTTTTCAAATTTTCAAAATTGGCCCAAGGTTTGGGGCATATTTAGTTCAAGCGGTACCCCCATCCGATTTATAGTTTCCGAGATCCCCTGAGCAGTTCCATCGAGGAAACCAGTTTTTGGTGATATCGGATTTTTCTGGTTGGTTTCAAAACATCCTCTATACAACCGTACTAAACACTCCCCCCCACCATATCGGCAAGTACCACTTCTATTTCTGTCAATTGTCAGTCAGTGACCTTTCAGTTTTATATAATATAACTAGTATTTCGCCGCGTGCGCGAGCTGCTAAAGCAGCTCGCGTGGGGGGGTGGCTGCTGTTTTTTTTTAAAAGCTTCGTATCGATTACGGTTCTAAAGTTTTGTTTACCCATTTTGTTTTGAAATCAAACTTTTGTATGGCGGCTATCTTGAAAAAAAGCTGGATTTCAAGTGATTGTGTGGCGTGCGCGAGCTGCTAAAGCAGCTCGCGTGGGGGGGTGTTTTGCTTTTTAATCAAAGCTCCCTATCGATTACGGTTCTAAAGTTATTTAAGTTCAGTTGTTCTCAAATAAGACTTTTGTATGGCGGCCATCTTGAAAAATGGCGGAATCCAAGTGATTTTGTGGCGTGCGCGAGCTGCTAAAGCAGCTCGCGTGGGGGAGTGTTGCTTTTTTTTTATAGACACTTCCTATCGACTACGGTTCAAAAGTTTTGTTTGGCTTATTTTTCCGGAAAAAAAACTTTTGTATGGCAGCCATCTTGAAAAATGGCGGAATCCAAAATTTTTTTTCATAATTATAATTTTCGACCCAGAAAAGCCCCCGATGCAAAATTTCAGTCAGATCGGAGCAACTTTCAAAATGGCCGCCATTTTTTTTTCTTTTTTTTTAATTTTTCCAACTTTTTCAAATTTCCCCTATCGCTTTCTATGACATTTGGTCGAGCACCCTATACCTATCTCTGACCATTCAAAAGTTATTTACATTTTCATTTTGTATGGCGGCCATGTTTTTTTGTATGGCGGCCATCTTTTTTTTCAAATTTTCAAAAATGGCCCAGGTTTTGGGGCATATTTAGTTCAAGCGGTACCCCCATCCGATTTATAGTTTCTGAGATCCCCTGAGCAGTTCCATCATGGAAACCACTTTCTGGTGATTTCGGATTTTTCTGGTTGGTTTCAAAACACCCTCTATCCAACGGTACCAAACACTCCCCCCCACCATATCGGCAAGTACCACTTCTATTTCTGTCAATTGTCAGTTATGGTCTTTAAGTTTTATATAATATAACTAGTATTTCGCCGCGTGCGCGAGCTGCTAAAGCAGCTCGCGTGGTGGTGGTGTAATTTTTTTTTTATAGAAACTTCCTATCGATTACGGTTCTAAAGTTATCTAAGCCTTTATGTTCTAAAAACAAACTTTTGTATGGCGGCCATATTGGAAAATGGCGCAATCCAAGTGATTTTGTGGCGTGCGCGAGCTGCTAAAGCAGCTCGCGTGGGGTGGTGTTGTTTTTTTTTTATAGAAGCTCCCTATCGATTACGGTTTTAAAGTTATTCTCTTTGTTCGGAAAAAAATCTTTTGTATGGCGGAAATATTGAAAAATGGCGGAATCCAAATTATTTTTTCATAATCGTAATCTACGACCCCAAAAACCCCCCGATGCAAAATTTCAGTCGGATCGGAGCAACTTTCAAAATGGCCGCTATTTTTATTCATTTTTTTTTAAATTTTCCAACTTTTCCAAATTTCTCTCATGGTTTTCTATGATATTTGGTGGAGCACCCTATACCTATCTCTAACTGTTTAAAAGTTATTCGCATATAATTTTCACCTATTTTGTCATGAAAAAAAACGTTTGTATGGCAGCCATCTTGAAAAATGGCGGAATCTAATTTTTTTTTCATAATCGTAATCTACGACCCAAAAAACCCCCCTATGCAAAATTTCAGTCGGATCGGAGCAATTTTCAAAATGGCCGCCACTTTTTTTCTTGTTTTATTAATATTTCCAACTTTTCCAAATTTCCCCCATCGCCCTCTATGACATTTGGTCGAGCACGCTATACCTATCTCTAACCATTCAAAAGTTATTAACATTTTTATTTTGTATGTTGGCCATGTTTTTTTGTATGGCGGCCATCTTTTTTTTCAAATTTTCAAAATTGGCCCAAGGTTTGGGGCATATTTAGTTCAAGCGGTACCCCCATCCGATTTATAGTTTCCGTGATTCCCTTAGTAGTTCCATCATGGAAACCACATTTTCAGAGTTTCGAATAAGATTTAAACTTGGCGTATATATTTCTATACACATATGGAGTTTTCTTCAAAGAAATTCAATTGAATGTTAAATTGCAAAATGTTCGAAAATAAACTTTTGTATGGCAGCCATCTTGAAAAATGGCGGAATCCAATTTTTTTTTTCATTATCCTAATGTCCGACCCAGAAAACACCCCGATGCAAAATTTCAGTCGGATCGGAGCAACTTTCAAAATGGCCGCCATTTTTTTTCTTTTTTTTTTTAATTTTTCCATCTTTTCCAAATTTCCCCCGTCGTCCTCTATGATATTTGATTGAGCTCTCTATCCCTATCTCTAACCGTTTAAAAGTTATTTCTATATTATTTTTTCCCTATTTTGTCCTAAAAAAAAACCTTTGTATGGCAGCCATCTTGAAAAATGGCGGAATCAAATTTTTTTTTCGTAATCGTAATCTACGACCCAGAAAACCCCCCGATGCAAATTTTCAGTCGGATCGGAGCAACTTTCAAAATGGCCGCCATTTTTTTTTCTTTTTTTTTTAATTTTTACAACTTTTCCAAATTTCTCTCATGGTCCTCTATGATATTTAATCGAGCATCCTATCCATATCTCTAACCGTTTAAAAGTTATTTCAAATTGTTTTCACCTAATTTGTCCTGAAAAAAAACGTTTGTATGGCAGCCATCTTGAAAAATGGCGGAATCCAATTTTTTTTTTCATAATCGTAATCTACGATACAGAAAACCCCCCGATGCAAAATTTCAGTCGGATCGGAGCAACTTTCAAAATGGCCGCCATTTTTTTTTCTTTTTTTTTAATTTTTCCAACTTTTTCAAATTTCCCCCATCGCCCTCTATGACATTTGGTCGAGCACGCTATACCTATCTCTAACCATTCAAAAGTTATTTACATTTTTATTTTGTATGGCGGCCATGTTTTTTTGTATGGCGGCCATCTTTTTTTTCAAATTTTCAAAATTGGCCCAAGTTTTGTGGCATATTTAGTTCAAGCGGTACCCCCATCCGATTTATAGTTTCCGAGATCCCCTGAGCAGTTCCATCAAGGAAACCACTTTCTGGTGATTTCGGATTTTTCTGGTTGGTTTCAAAACATCCTCTATCCAACCATACCAAACACTCCCCCCCACCATAACGGCATCTGGGAGAACAATTCTGTCAATATGTCAGTCAGTCAGTCAGTCAGTCAGTCAGTCAGTCAGTCAGTGATGGTCTTTCAGTTTTATATAATATAAATAACTAGTATTTCGCCGCGTGCGCGAGCTGCTAAAGCAGCTCGCGTGGGGGGGTGGCTGCTGTTTTTTTTTAAAAGCTTCCTATCGATTACGGTTCTAAAGTTTTGTATACCCTTTTTGTTTTGAAATCAAACTTTTGTATGGCGGCCATATTGAAAAAAAGCTGGATTTCAAGTGATTGTGTGGCGTGCGCGAGCTGCTAAAGCAGCTCGCGTGGGGGGGTTTTGCTTTTTTTTATAAAAGCTCCCTATTGATTACGGTTCTAAAGTTATTTAAGTTCAGTTGTTCTGAAAAAAAGACTTTTGTATGGCGGCCATCTTGAAAAATGGCGGAATCCAAGTGATTTTGTGGCGTGCGCGAGCTGCTAAAGCAGCTCGCGTGGGGGGGTGTTGCTTTTTTTTTATAGACGCTTCCTATCGACTACGGTTCAAAAATTTGGTTTGGCTTATTTTTCCGGAAAAAAAACTTTTGTATGGCAGCCATCTTGAAAAATGGCGGAATCCAAAATTTTTTTTCATAATTGTAATCATCGACCCAGAAAACCCCCCGATGCAAAATTTCAGTCGGATCGGAGCAACTTTCAAAATGGCCGCCATTTTTTTTTCTTTTTTTTTAATTTTTCCAACTTTTCCAAATTTCCCCCATCGTCCTCTATGACATTTGGTCGAGCACTCTATATCTATCTCTTACCGTTTAAAAGTAATTTGCATTTTTATTTTGTATGGCGGCCATGTTTTTTTGTATGGCGGCCATCTTTTTTTTCAAATTTTCAAAAATGGCCCAGGTTTTGAGGCATATTTAGTTCAAGCGGTACCCCCATCCGATTTATAGTTTCCGAGATCCCTTGAGCAGTTCCATCTCGGAGACACCTTTCCATGGATTTCGGATTTTTCTGGTTGGTTTCAAAACATCCTCTATCCAACGGTACCAAACACTCCCCCCCACCATAACGGCAAGTCGGAGATCAATTCTGTCAATATGTCAGTCAGTCAGTGATGGTCTTCCAGTTTTATATTATATTAACTAGTATTTCGCCGCGTGCGCGAGCTGCTAAAGCAGCTCGCGTGGGGGGGTGGCTGCTGTTTTTTTTTTAAAAGCTCCCTATCGATTACGGTTCTAAAGTTTTGTTTACCCATTTTGTTCTGAAAACAAACTTTTGTATGGCGGCCATCTTGAAAAATGGCGGAATCCAAAATGTTTTTTCATAATAATAATCTTCGACCCAGAAAACCCCCCGATGCAAAATTTCAGTCGGATCGGAGCAACTTTCAAAATGGCCGCCATTTTTTTTTCTTTTTTTTTAATTTTTCCAACTTTTCCAAATTTCCCCCATCGCCCTCTATGACATTTGGTCGAGCACCCTATACCTATCTCTAACCGTTCAAAAGTTATTAACATTTTTATTTTGTATGGCGGCCATGTTTTTTTGTATGGCGGCCATCTTTTATTTCAAATTTTCAAAATTGGCCCAAGGTTTAGGGCATATTTAGTTCTAGCGGTAACCCCATCCGATTTATAGTTTCCGAGATCCCCTGAGCAGTTCCATCGAGGAAACCAGTTTTTGGTGATATCGGATTTTTCTGGTTGGTTTCAAAACACCCTCTATACAACCGTACTAAACACTCCCCCCCACCATATCGGCAAGTACCACTTCTATTTCTGTCAATTGTCAGTCAGTGACCTTTCAGTTTTATATAATAACTAGTATTTCGCCGCGTGCGCGAGCTGCTAAAGCAGCTCGCGTGGTGGTGGTGTTTTTTTTTTTTATAGAAACTTCCTATCGATTACGGTTCTAAAGTTATCTAAGCCTTTATGATCTAAAAACAAGCTTTTGTATGGCGGCCATATTGGAAAATGGCGCAATCGAAGATTTTGTGGCGTGCGCGAGCTGCTAAAGCAGCTCGCGTGGGGTAGTTTTTTTTTTTTTATAGAAGCTCCCCATCGATTACGGTTTGAAAGTTATTCTCTTTGTTCGGAAAAAAATCTTTTGTATGGCGGCCATCTTGAAAAATGGCGGAATCCAAATTATTTTTTCATAATCGTAATCTACGACCTAAAAAACCCCCCGATGCAAAATGTCAGTCGAATCGGAGCATTTTTCAAAATGGCCGCCATTTTTCTTTCTTTTTTTTTAATTTTTCCAACTTTTCCAAATTTCCCCTATGGTCCTCTATGATATTTGGTCGAGCACCCTTTACCTATCTGTAACCGTTTAAAAGTTATTTTCACCTATTTTGTCATGAAAAAAAACATTTGTATGGCAGCCATCTTGAAAAATGGCGGAATCTAATATTTTTTTTCATAATCGTAATCTACGCTCCAGAAAACCTCCTTATGCAAAATTTCAGTCGGATCGGAGCAACTTTCAAAATGGCCGCCATTTTTTTTTCTTTTTTTTTAATTTTTCCAACTTTTTCAAATTTCCCCCATCGCCCTCTATGACATTTGGTCGAGCACCCTATACCTATCTCTAACCATTCAAAAGTTATTAACATTTTTATTTTGTATGGCGGCCATGTTTTTTTGTATGGCGGCCATCTTTTTTTTCAAATTTTCAAAATTGGCCCAAGGTTTGGGGCATATTTAGTTCAAGCGGTACCCCCATCCGATTTATAGTTTCCGAGATCCCCTGAGCAGTTCCATCAAGGAAACCACTTTCTGGTGATTTCGGATTTTTCTGGTTGGTTTCAAAACACCCTCTATACAACCGTACCAAACACTCCCCCCCACCATAACGGCAAGTCGGAGATCAATTCTGTCAATATGTCAGTCAGTCAGTCAGTCAGTCAGTCAGTCAGTCAGTCAGTGATGGTCTTCCAGTTTTATATTATATTAACTAGTATTTCGCCGCGTGCGCGAGCTGCTAAAGCAGCTCGCGTGGGGGGGTGGCTGCTGTTTTTTTTTAAAAGCTTCCTATCGATTACGGTTCTAAAGTTTTGTTTACCCTTTTTGTTCTGAAAACAAACTTTTGTATGGCGGCCATATTGAAAAATGGCGGAATCCAAAATTTTTTTTCATAATAATAATCTTTGACCCAGAAAACCCCCCGATGCAAAATTTCAGTCGGATCGGAGCAACTTTCAAAATGGCCGCCATTTTTTTTTCTTTTTTTTTAATTTTTCCAACTTTCCCAAATTTCCCCCATCGCCCTCTATGACATTTGGTCGAGCACCCTATACCTATCTCTAACCGTTCAAAAGTTATTAACATTTTTATTTTGTATGGCGGCCATGTTTTTTTGTATGGCGGCCATCTTTTTTTTCAAATTTTCAAAATTGGCCCAAGGTTTGGGGCATATTTAGTTCAAGCGGTACCCCCATCCGATTTATAGTTTCCGAGATCCCTTGAGCAGTTCCATCGAGGAAACCATTTTCTGGTGATTTCGGATTTTTCTGGTTGGTTTCAAAACACCCTCTATACAACCGTACCAAACACTCCCTCCCACCATATCGGCAAGTACCACTTCTATTTCTGTCAATTGTCAGTCAGTGACCTTTCAGTTTTATATAATATAACTAGTATTTCGCCGCGTGCGCGAGCTGCTAAAGCAGCTCGCGTGGGGGGGTGGCTGCTGTTTTTTTTTAAAGCTTCCTATCGATTACGGTTCTAAAGTTTTGTTTACCCTTTTTGTTTTGAAATCAAACTTTTGTATGGCGGCCATCTTGAAAAAAAGCTGGATTTCAAGTGATTGTGTGGCGTGCGCGAGCTGCTAAAGCAGCTCGCGTGGGGGGGGTGTTGCTTTTTTTATAAAAGCTCCCTATCGATTATGGTTCTAAAGTTATTTAAGTTCAGTTGTTCTGAAAAAAAGACTTTTGTATGGCGGCCATCTTGAAATATGGCGGAATCCAAGTGATTTTGTGGCGTGCGCGAGCTGCTAAAGCAGCTCGCGTGGGGGGTGTTGCTTTTTTTTTAATAGACGCTTCCTATCGACCACGGTTCAAAAGTTTTGTTTGGCTTATTTTTCCGGAAAAAAAACTTTTGTATGGCAGCCATCTTGAAAAATGGCGGAATCCAAAATTTTTTTTCATAATCGTAATCTACGACCCAGAAAACCCCCGGATGCAAAATTTCAGTCGGATCGGAGCAACTTTCAAAATGGCCGCCATTTTTTTTTCTTTTTTTTTAATTTTTCCAACTTTTTCAAATTTCCCTCATCGCCCTCTATGACATTTGGTCGAGCACCCTATACCTATCTCTAACCGTTCAAAAGTTATTTACATTTTTATTTTGTATGGCGGCCATGTTTTTTTGTATGGCGGCCATCTATTTTTTCAAATTTTCAAAAATGGCCCAGGTTTTGGGGCATATTTAGTTCAAGCGGTACCCCCATCCGATTTATAGTTTCCGAGATCCCCTGAGCAGTTCCATCTCGGAGACACCTTTCCATGGATTTCGGATTTTTCTGGTTGGTTTCAAAACACCCTCTATCCAACGGTACCAAACACTACCCCCCACCATATCGGCAAGTACCACTTCTATTTCTGTCAATTGTCAGTGAGTGGTCTTTAAGTTTTATATAATATAACTAGTATTTCGCCGCGTGCGCGAGCTGCTAAAGCAGCTCGCGTCAGTTGTGCTTTTAGCCACATTTTGAACAAAAGCTACCTATCGACTACGGTTCTAAAGTTATCTAAGCCTTTTTGTTCTGAAAACAAACTTTTGTATGGCGGCCATCTTGAAAAATGGTGGAATCCAAGTGATTTTGTGGTGTGAGCAGTGTGGGGGGGGGGCGGCTGCTTTTTTCCCCTAGACTACGATTTTAAAGTTTTGTTTGCCATTTTTTAGTATGGCGGCCATCTCGAAAAATGGCGGAATTTATGGAGTGAGAGCTGCTTAAGCAGCTCGCGCACTTCAACAAGGACGGAAGACGAAACTCTTTGTACGTAGTACAAGAAGTTTCTTCTTGCAAAACAAGTTTTAATTAAATTAATTAAAAAAGTTTTTATGACAAGCTTTTATGATCTAGCAGCCACATCATGACGAAGTTTACAACGGGCTATCACAATTCAATGTATGTACGAATGTCATGTCTGTCCTATTCTCTGTTGAGGAGTTCCCTCGCCGGAAGTCAATCCTGGGTGTATCAGCCATTTAGAACGGGCTATTATGGTTAAATTTATTTACAAAATGTTGTGTCTGTACTATTCACCGTTGAGGAGTTCCCTCGCCGGAAGTCAACCCTGGGTGAAGCAAGTGAAGCAGTCGAATACAAACCTCCACCTTTAGAAAGTCGGTTACAAACAAAACAAGAACCGACTTGAAGATTAAACTTATATTTTTTGTTTTTGGACTTTTATAACAATCTTGGATTTTTATGGCGTAAGCGAGCTGCAAGCCATTATAACAAAATTATCCTAAAAATGGGAAAAATTAGTTATATTGGCAACACTGCTCTTCATCATCTACATTCGATCCATAAAAATCACCCCACTCAGACTGCCAACTGTCCCTAAACTAATTTTACGCGCGGCCACACACAGAACTACAAACAAAGAATACACATTTCCCGCCCTTTTTATTGAGTACAGTATCGATATTTTTGTTTCGATACCATATCCCTAGTAATGTCTTGTAATTTGTAATCTGATGTTTACAATCAATGTACAAAAGTCCCAAAAACCCCCCGAAATCAAACAAGATATCAGGTATACAAATGGGTCTTTACATTCCAAACCTAGGCTAACCTCCCGCGCAGCCTCGAATATATCCTGTGCGTGTTTTAAGGCTTGCCAGCGCCATCTAGTTACGCATTTTGAACTAAAACATAATTTTACTCTAAACAATCAACGATATATATATATATATATATATATATATATATATATATATATATATATGTACCTAAGGACATGCTTTTAGTTTCATGTTTTACGTACCTACAATAAATCATCTATCTATTTTATGTATTATAATGACAGAATATGAAGGTGCGATATGACTCCGTAAAGAAATTTAATCAATTAGCGACTTTTGCTACGACGCAATAAAGTTCAATTCAGCTCGCGTAACGCTGCATACCTACCAGTACTGGGCAGGTTGCGGGTTGATTCCCACGACAGGAAAAATGTTTGTGCACAGAAAAAAAAAGCGCTAGCATTAGTTTCGTGTCTGGGTGTTGTGGGACTGGGGGTGGTGTGATTACAAATTTACTCTATGTGCGTCCAGTGGTCGCCGCGATCTCGCACTGGCAGTGTAAACTCGCCCCTTATGAAGAGCATATGTCCAGCATTGGATCGCAATAGGCTGATGATGGTGACAAAGGTGCAGTTGTCAATTGCGTCACAGAATAATTAATAGTAGTTGCAAGAAGATATCCTATCTATTATATCCTACTTAGGATAGTAGGTATTTAGGCAAGAAGTGTAAACATAATTATACAACACTAAACATTTACCTACCTGGAAGAGATAGCTTTAAGCGATAAGACCGCCCTTTCATCATCAGCCCATCACGTTTCCACTACTGGGACACGGACCTTCTCTCTTACAGAGAGTATGGGCCATAATCCACCACGCTGGCCCAGTGTGGATTGGTAAATGTCACATTTCCTTGAATTTTTGTGATAAATTCATGGACATGTCGGTTTCCTCACGATGTTTTCCATCACCGTTTTTAGAGCGAGCGTTAAAATCCACACAATAACTTAAGGTAGTCAGTAAAACTCGGGTGCGTCGGATCGAATGTCGCACGTGCTCCCACTGAGCCACCCTTTGCGACACTTATATTGTTAATTTTGTCTTTATAATTTTGTCCTAACATAGCCTATGTACATAAGTACATGTACTTTTAGTTCAAAACCTACAGGCCTAGCGCACTCCGCACTGTAGGTACGAAGCTACAAGTACATAGCCGGACAGCGACGGCGGGTCGCGCGTCGTTACACGTGCCGCGTCAGAAGAGATAAGAGCGGCGCGATAGAAAGAGAGGCGCTCTGTAGGTTAATATGACTGGTAGGTATGCAGCGCTACGCGAGCTAAATTGAATTTTATAGCGTCTCCGCAAAGAAGTTTAAACAAATAGCGACTCTTGTTACGACGCAATAAAGTTCAATTCAGCTCGCGAAGCGCTGCATACCTACCACTGGACATAAATAAACCTGGGTTTGAATCCCGACTTTGCCCTGCACCAATGACTGATGGTTAGTAAGTGTAAGTTTGTAAGTGCAGATTTTGCACGCTCGCTCTAAAACGGTGAAGGAAAACATCGTGATGAAACCCGCTTACGAACTTTGGAGTGGTAGGCTCTGGCCGTGGTTGTAATACCACCCACCGAACAAAACCATGCCGTCAAGCGACCTAGTCGTGTTTCGGGATGATGTTCGGTGAACCATCGGGGAGACGGGTCTGAGCAGCCGCTCAACTGCCGTCTCTCTCTAGATCTATGTGCTCCATCTTAGGCCACATCATGGCTTCACATCAGGCGAGATAGTGGCCAAACAGATCTATGAAGCGTAAAAAAAATTATGACCGTTATGACCTAGACAATAAGGGTTATTATAAGTTTGAGTATCTCCGGCTATATATTTTTTACGCTTTCGATCATTTTGATTCATTCCCAATTCCCATTCGTTCGCTTACGTATGTTATATTAAACTCTTATTAGTCTAAGTAATAATAATTAATGCTTGAGGTTTCTAAATAAAGTTTTTATCACAGAAAACTAAGGGACATAAGCATCACTCCGCAAAGAAATTTAAACAAATAGCGACTCTTGCTATGACGCAATAAAATTCAATTTGAACCCCCCGCCGTAATATTATCTTGTTGTACCAATTACAACCGTAGTTTCAAGCATTTTAGGTTGAATTTAGATTGTTACTAAATAAGTAGCTTCACCGTTAATTCGTCGGCGCTGCTGCTAAGTTTTCTTAAATACCTATTTTAACGTTCCACGTTACTTTCTTAATTATTTCTTCTCTTACTTCATAAGATCCTTCTCCGGACAATAACAAACACAACAAAAAAAAGAATTGGCGAAATTGGTCCAGCCGTTCACGCATGTGACCGCATGATGCCGTTACCAAGGGAAATAAGTACCTATTCATTTAATACAGGATGTGATATTAGGTTAAACGAGAGACTTGTTGAAGGAGGGTATTCAGTATTCGATTCTCGTCCTAAATATCCAGATCGCTTTACACCGCCAAATAAATTAAAAACAATATTATACTGTTTCTTATTGAATTCCATTGTAAGACCTTTATAAACATTTATTATTTATATGACTGACTACCTGCCTACTAAAAATAGGTACCTACTGAACAATTTGAGGTCTTATCGCTAAATTAAGTTTGTGTAAAACGCTTTTTTTTTTGTGCACAAACATTTCTCCCGTCGCGGGAATCGAACCCCCAACCTCAGTGATGTATGAGATTTGACACCACTGAGGTTGAGAAGTTAAATCCGCACATAACTCAAGAGAGTCCGTGGTTTCGAACTCGGGTGCGTTGGATTGAAAGTCGCACGTGCTCCCACTGAGCCACACTCGCTTTATAATGCCGGACTTGCGAAATACTAATCGACTGCGCTCGGAATGATTTATATTTTAAATTATTTTGCGGTTGGATGCCATGGAATGGAGTGTTGTTATGTTGCCTAATATACGACTGAACCAATGATGTCTTTTTAACCGACTTCAAAAAGGAGGAGGTTTACAATTCGACGGTGTGTTTTTTTTTTTTTTGTGTGTTTGTTACGCCATTACTCCGCCAATTATGAATGGATTTCGATGATTCTTTTTTTGATTGGTAGGTCATACTTCAGAGGTGGTCCTATATAAATTTTATCGAAATTCATTCAACACTTTTTGAAAAAAATAGCAAAAACAAAAAAATATAAGTTTAATCTTCAAGTCGGTTCTTGTTTTTGTTGTAACCGACTTTCTAAAGGTGGAGGTTTGTATTCGACTGCTTCACCTGCTTCACCCAGGGTTGACTTCCGGTGAGGGAACTCCTCAGCGGTGAATAGTACAGACACAAAATTTTGTAAATGGATTTAACCATAATAGCCTGTTCTAAATTCCACCATGACATGGCTGATACACCCACGAATGACTTTCGGCGAGGGAACTCCTCAACAGAGAATAGGAGAGTCATGAATTTTTTTTGTACATAAATTTAATTGTGATAGCCCGTTTTAAACTTCGTCATGATGTGGCTGCTAGATCATAAATGCTTGTCTTTAAAAACTTTTTAAATTAATTTAATTAAAACTTGTTTTTTACTAAAAAGGGTGAAATAAATTATTTTTCAAAAAAAACTAAACCGACTTCAAAACCACAAATAGGCACTCAAAAGTGAAAAATAAATTAATATAAGTAATTATCATAAGCGCTACCCACTCATATATTTGAAGTCGGTGCCAGCCAAGTCTAAAAGGTAGTAGATAGATACTACCTACAAGTAGTACAATACAATACAGTACAATAAAGTAGTACAATAGTTACTATATATGTATATATTTATCTGCTACCTAATAGACTAATTACTTTATTTATTTTATATTAATTTATTAAATATATGACAATTAATTTATTTTTCACTTTTGAGTGCCTATTTGTGGTTTTGAAGTCGGTTTAGTTTTTTTTGAAAAATAATTTATTTAGTTAATATAGGTATGTCTCTTGGACGGGTACTCGTACGTATTTAAATGTCTAAAATTAAAAAACCTCACGTTAACACACCTCCGTTCAAAATACCTTAAATCAAAATATCTTATGTTTTATCCTATAATATAATACCTAAGCAAATAGCAAATAAAATACCTACCTAAGTTCAAAATACCGATCGGACTAAATATCTAATGTTTAAAATGTCTATACCTACTTAGCTACACCAAAGTTAGATTCACACAAATTTTAAATACCAAATGGTCAAAATACCTAATATTGTGCATCACTTGCTAGCTATTTGTTTGAAATAATAGATCGAGCGGCAAAACAGTTACTTACCTAACTATTTATGTTTTCGGTATAGGTCATGAACGCTAAAGACCACCTATCCACGATGTCTGGAAGAGATCGCTTTAAGCGATACGACCGCCCTTTCATCATCAGCCCATCACGTTTTAACTGCTGGGACACGGGCCAATAAAGTTCATTTCAGCTCGCGTACCGCTGCATACCTACCAGTACTGGGATAGTATGAAACTCCATCTCTATATTCTACCATATATATCAATGTCTGATGTATTGTCTTGCAGTAGATAAGGAGGTACCTAGGTACCTAACTACATTAAATAGATTTTCCCGTGGTGCGAGTCTATCTACATGTAGTAGGTAAGTAAGCATTTTTTTATCTAAACTCATATTATAAAGAGGAAGGATTTGATTGTTTGTTTGTTTGTTTGCATTGAATAGGCTCCGAAAGTACTGAACTGATTTAAAAAATTCTTTCACTGTTGGGAAGCTACACTAACCTAACTACCCGGGTGACATTGGCTATATTATATTTTCAAAAAAAAAGGGATCCTTACTAAAACCACACTAAAACTGAAAAAATGTAGCCCAAGGTGTAAAAACAATTTTTTAAATACCCGTGCGAAGCCGGGGCGGGCTGCTAGTCTATCGTTATTAAGATACCTAGAAGAAGGTACTACCTACACACATTTATTTAATGTAGGTTTTAAGTAGTTATACCTAGGCAGTAGGCACCTATGTCATGTTCCTGTCATGACCCTGGTGTCACATTAGGTTAATTTTTATTGGATCACTTTAGGCAAACGTGTCTTTACGTAGGTACGTAACGCCGCGCGCAGCCGGCGCGGGCGCCCGCCGCGCCGGCTCGTGTACCTACTCGTATTTGCATCGCTGGGCGGCACCGCGTTGTACCAATTACAACCGTACATGGAAGCGTTTAAGGTTGAATTTAGGTTGTTACTAAATAACTTGGTTCACAAATATTCATACATAGAAACAATTAAGACCTTCTTTTTTTGAAGTCGGTTAAAAAGGGATATCTTTCACATTTATTTATTTATTTATTCCTGCATTTTTTTATTGGAGAATTCAAGCGACCGAAACAGTTAACTAATTATTTCTTGTGGTTCTCAACCTCAGTGGTGTCACATCTCATACACCAATGAGGTTGCAGGTTCAATTCCCGTGACGGGAAAAATGCTTACAGAATACTTAATAGTAGGTTATACTTAAACACAAATTCTGTAAATAGGTATAGGTACCTACCTGGTCTGGAGGACAATTACCTAAATTGACAACACAACTTCAACAAAAGAAGAAGATTCAATTGTAGTTATTTTCGTTTTTTATTTATGTTTGTTACCTCAGAACTTCGTCATTTATAAACCGATTTGAAAATGTCATTTTGCGTTGAGATCAGTATAGCTACGAAGTAGTCCCATATAAGTTTCATCAATATTTGACCTAGGACTTTGAAGATATTTTGAAGTCGGTTTTTTTTGGTAAAGAAGTGTATACTTGTAAATATTAATTTTCTGTGATGTTTCGTAATTTGATGTTTGCGATACAATAAAGCGTTTATCTATCTATCAGTCTACATATCGGTAGGTATTAATCTTATTATATTAAGATGCCCAAGTAAGTAAGTTTTAAGTAGGTGTACCTACATATATGCCATGTTCATATGACCCTGTTATCAGTCGTATGACGTCACACGCAGGCGAACGAAACGACAAGCTCTACGAAAGCAAACTTGCAAAGTGATTTATACGTTTTTGTGAAGTGTAAAGACTTTAGGGTCGTCATGGCATGAAAAACATATCGTTTTGATATAGATAAAAATATAAAATATAAAATAAACACAAGCTTCGCACACAGTATTTACTTTGAAATGACATCATGCACTGTGTTGGTGTTCGGAACAGATGTAAAATGTCAGAATTATCAGATTTTATATAATGATTTGAAATTATTATTTTACAAAAAAATTATTAAATGGTCTTGCGGATTAGACAAACATTCGTTCTAACTACATTTTATATATAACTCATTGACCAGTGTATTTAAATATTATTTAGTTTATTAATGTTTCTTGATCAGCTAAATATTGTTACTGGTATTAGATATGTCTACAATAAAATGTATTTTATAATATGAAAGATATAATTATGCTAAATTCGAAATATTTTTTTTATTTATTTACTGAAAAATAAATCCTGTTTTACATTTTTACATATGTTTTATTTCTGTTGTTATACATTTCTAATTGTCAATTCTGTTCAGGAATACCATAAATTCATATTCTTTGGCCAAGCACTGAAAGATAGCTATCTCTTTTACTTACGTATTTATCATAATATATCTTATTTCGTACTCATTTAAGAAAATCGTGCAATTGTACAGTTTTACGCATATTTACGTAGAAATGAAGATTGAAAGCTAAATACGAAGAAACTGGCGCCATCTCTGTAATCGTCGCCACTTTTCTAAAGTTCACTGTAATAAAATCAATTATCCATTCATATTGACTCTTGAATAGGTCAGGTCATGATAGTTTCCTATAACTCCGCTAGATGGCATTATTAATTTTAGGAACATCGCGACCACTTTACAAACGTCAATCGAGTTAACTCGAAGTTGGGCTTAACTCGAACCAAAAGCTCAGGTCTAAAGCTCAGGTAAAGTATCCACGTCGGACCACGGAGAAATGGTCCTACCAATACCTACATGATTATACCGTCCGCCGGCGCCGGCTCTTGAGTCTCCCGCCGTAATTTATTTCGTTGTTCCAATTACAACCGTATATAGAAGCATTTTAGGTTGAATTTAGATTGTTACTAAATAACTTAGTTCACAAATATTCATACATACAAACATACGTGTCAAATTGAAACCTTCTTTTTTTGAAGTCTGTTAAAAAGGAATATTTTGCAACAAAAACAGTTTCCTAACTATTAATACTCCGCCCTATCCACGTCGTCTGGAAGAGATCGCTTTAAGCGATAAGACCGCCTTTTGTGACACTTACATTGTTAAGTTTGGTCCTCGTAGTTCCTGGTTCCCTAGATGCAGGGAATCCTATTTAAGGGCCGGGATCTATGTATGTACTATCACTGATCCTATAAAAAAAGTCTTCTATATGTACACATGTAGGTAGGTATTTATCCATTAACATATATACATACCTATATATATTTATTTCTGCTTTTATTTAGGGACTTTTACTGTAGCGGAGTATGTCAGTCCCATCATACCCTAATCTAAATATTCACAACACTGCATATAATAATATTTACATATACCTCTACCTATACAATCTATACAATTCCACTTATAAAAAAAGTCCAAAAAGAAATTCGTTCGGCCGATTTCGAACTCGCCCATATCGGCCTTCGAAACCGTGTTTCAAACCGCTGGGCCAATTGTCTGATTAAATGAACTGACGAAAATTATGTATATATAATTATAGTCTCGAAAACCGTTCATTTATTAAGTAAATCTCGGAAATTACTGGTTCGATTTGCAAAATTCTTGAAGTAATAAAAAGCTAGTTTATCCTTGAGAAATAAATGCTATTTATAGTTATAAATTATTTATAATTAAACACGAAATGACCGTATCTATGAATTTCAAATAAGCATATTTTATATATATCGGCGTGCGCTGCCAAAACGGCTTGGTATTAAGGTTTAAAATGTTCAGCCAACTTATTTGTCTTAACGTGCTCTATAAAAAAGTCCGCGACACGATATATCTATCTAACATATTTGAGCAAGAATAAAGGTATTTATGTTTAAAGAAAAGAAGAAATTCAAAGCCGTTTTTTTCGATGTAATTATTAGATACAACATATTAATCCTTATTAAATTAAATACGATAATCGTAAAGGAAATTTTGTATAGATGAAGTTTGTCCTTTGAACCATATAAATCGAAACTATAGTTTAGGAGATAACGTGAAATGAATGAATGCCTATCTATAGTAACGGCACAGTTTATTTAATAGTTTGTATGAAGCTGTAACCATTTCCCGGTTTTCTATGTATTTTAACCAAATCTCGTAAACTACACAACTTATGAAGCTGAAATTTTCAGAGGAGGTTCCCGGTAGGGTGCCCGTATGCGCCGAGAAAGGACAAATTCACAGGGCCGGATCGAGGTGGTGAAACGGGGGTTCGAAGGTTAAATATATGAAATTTTCATGTTTTTTCAAAGAAAAGTATTAACTCTAAATCTAGTATCGAGTAGCACTTGTGATTACCCGTGATCGACTCATACACGCCGACCCGCTAGAGCGTCGACGAATGGCTGAAAACTCGATTTGAAAGTGTGGCAAAAAACACAATATTTTACCGAAACGCCCACGGGGCGTTCAAATTTTTGTTTTTTTTATTTTTTTTATTTTTTTTATACACTGCAGGATACTGAAAAAATTTTTGTACTGCAAAAAGACGGGTACGGCAAAATCGCTCGAACAAACCGATCGTCCAAATTAGGGTCCGACAATTTCAAAATTTTGTGTTGTAATTTGCGGCGGCCATCTTGAATTTTACGCCATTTTTTTTTCAAAAATCGTAATCGGCGCCCCCGTTTTACTCGAAAATGAACCCCATATTGTCACGTGACATGGACATTTTCGAAGATACGACCGCCATGATGGCCGCCATTTTGTTTTTTTAACATTTTCGATTTTATTGCTGACAAAAAGGACATTTTCTATACGAATACGTATAAAACGTTATCCCACCGGTACTCCTTCATAGAAATACTTAACGTTAGGCGCCTGTTTTCAAAAATCGATATCTCGCAAAGTAGCCGGCCGACAGAGATGAAAATGATCAAATGTCATTTTCACTAACGTCAACTACCCGGTTGTGTGAAATTTCTATTCAAAATACTATTATTTCTACTTTTCATGTTTTCGGGGTAAATCTCCAAAATTAGCCTAAAAATGGGGAAAATTTTTGAAAAGGGCAATACCTCTCGCCGTCTTCTACGACCGTCTCATACAAGTCGAGCAGCTCCGATGTGAGCTTCTGCCTCGAAAATAGGTTTGAAAATGTGCAAATTTCAATCGTTTTCCAAAATGGCCCCCGCGGCGTCCGCCATGTTGTTTTTATTTTTTGATATATTTTTTTTTACATACGTCAGGACATGACTGACGTTTCTGTATCAAAAACGTATCAGAATCGCGAAATCGCTTGAACAAACTAATTTTTCAAAGTAGGGTCTCGTGGTGCCCGTTTTTCGAGTTGAAATATTCGGCGGCCATCTTGGTTTTTTTGAATAAAAAAGTTAAAAAATCGAAATGAGCGTAGACGGTTTACTCGAAAACGACCCCCATATTGCCACTTTTGATACATTTTTTTTGAGATACCACCATGGTGTCGGCCGCCATTTTGTTTTTTTGGAAATTTTCGATTTTTCTGTCGGGTCGATTTTGATTCTCTATACGAATATATATAACACTATATCGCACCTCTTCTCCTTCATGCTTAGAATTTCTGTCAATGTGTTCGTTTTGTGGTGGTAATTGAGCTTTATATATAAGGGATCGGACTAGTATTTCGCCGCGTGCGCGAGCTGCTAAAGCAGCTCGCGTGGTGGTGGTGTTATTTTTTTTTATAGAAACTTCCTATCGATTACGGTTCTAAAGTTATCTAAGCCTTTATGTTCTAAAACAAACTTTTGTATGGCGGCCATATTGGAAAATGGCGCAATCCAAGTGATTTCGTGGCGTGCGCGAGCTGCTAAAGCAGCTCGCGTGGGGTGGTGTTGTTTTTTTTTTTATAGAATCTCCCTATCGATTACGGTTTTAAAGTTATTCTCTTTGTTCGGAAAAAAATCTTTTGTATGGCGGCCATCTTGAAAAATGGCGGAATCCAAAATATTTTTTCATAATCGTAATCTACAACCTAAACAACCCCCCGATGCAAAATTTCAGTCGAATCGGAGCATTTTTCAAAATGGCCGCCATTTTTTTTTCTTTTTTTTTAAATTTTTTCAACTTTTCCAAATTTTCCTCATGGTCCTCTATGATATTTGGTCGAGCACCCTATACCTATCTCTAACCGTTTAAAAGTTATTTGCATATTATATTCACCTATTTTGTCATGAAAAAAAAACATTTGTATGGCAGCCATCTTGAAAAATGGCGGAATCGAATTTTTTTTTTCATAATCGTAATCTACGCCCCAGAAAACCTCCCTATGCAAAATTTCAGTCGGATCAGAGCAACTTTCAAAATGGCCGCCATTTTTTTTTCTTTTTTTTTAATTTTTCCAACTTTTCCAAATTTCCCCCATCGCCCTTTATAACATTTGGTCGAGCACCCTATACCTATCTCTAACCGTTCAAAAGTTATTAACATTTTTATTTTGTATGGCGGCCATGTTTTTTTGTATGGCGGCCATCTTTTTTTTCAAATTTTCAAAATTGGCCCAAGGTTTGGGGCATATTTAGTTCAAGCGGTACCCCCATCCGATTTATAGTTTCCGAGATCCCCTGAGCAGTTCCATCGAGGAAACCAGTTTTTGGTGATGTCGGATTTTTCTGGTTGGTTTCAAAACACCCTCTATATAACCGTACTAAACACTCCCCCCCACCATATCGGCAAGTACCACTTCTATTTCTGTCAATTGTCAGTCAGTGACCTTTCAGTTTTATATAATAACTAGTATTTCGCCGCGTGCGCGAGCTGCTAAAGCAGCTCGCGTGGTGGTGGTGTTATTTTTTTTTTATAGAAACTTCCTATCGATTACGGTTCTAAAGTTATCTAAGCCTTTATGTTCTAAAAACAAACTTTTGTATGGCGGCCATATTGGAAAATGGCGCAATCCAAGTGATTTTGTGGCGTGCGCGAGCTGCTAAAGCAGCTCGCGTGGGGTGGTGTTGTTTTTTTTTATAGAAGCTCCCTATCGATTACGGTTTTAAAGTTATTCTCTTTGTTCGGAAAAAAATCTTTTGTATGGCGGCCATCTTGAAAAATGGCGGAATCCAAATTATTTTTTCATAATCGTAATCTACGACCTAAAAAACCCCCCGATGCAAAATTTCAGTCGAATCGGAGCATTTTTCAAAATGGCCGCCATTTTTCTTTCTTTTTTTTTAATTTTTCCAACTTTTCCAAATTTCCCCTATGGTCCTCTATGATATATGGTCGAGCACCCTATACCTATCTGTAACCGTTTAAAAGTTATTTCCATATTATTTTCCCCAATTTTGTCCTGAAAAAAAACCTTTGTATGGCAGCCATCTTGAAAAATGGCGGAATCCAAATTTTTTTTTAATAATCGTAATCTACGACCCAGAAAACCCCCCTATGCAAAATTTCAGTCGGATCGGAGCAACTTTCAAAATGGCCGCCATTTTTTTTTCTTTTTTTTTAATTTTTCCAACTTTTTCAAATTTCCCTCATCGCCCTCTATGACATTTGGTCGAGCACCCTATACCTATCTCTAACCGTTCAAAAGTTATTTACATTTTTATTTTGTATGGCGGCCATGTTTTTTTGTATGGCGGCCATCTTTTTTTTCAAATTTTCAAAAATGGCCCAGGTTTTGGGGCATATTTAGTTCAAGCGGTACCCCCATCCGATTTATAGTTTCCGAGATCCCCTGAGGAGTTCCATCACGGAAACCACTTTCTGGTGATTTCGGATTTTTCTGGTTGGTTTCAAAACACCCTCTATCCAACGGTACCAAACACTCCCCCCCACCATATCGGCAAGTACCACTTCTATTTCTGTCAATTATATGTCAGTCAGTCAGTCAGTCAGTGGTCTTTCAGTTTTATATTATATTAACTAGTATTTCGCCGCGTGCGCGAGCTGCTAAAGCAGCTCGCGTCAGTTGTGCTTTTAGCCACATTTTGAACAAAAGCTACCTATCGACTACGGTTCTAAAGTTATCTAAGCCTTTTTGTTCTGAAAACAAACTTTTGTATGGCGGCCATCTTGAAAAATGGTGGAATCCAAGTGATTTTGTGGTGTGAGCAGTGTGGGGGGGGGGCGGCTGCTTTTTTCCCCTAGACTACGATTTTAAAGTTTTGTTTGCCATTTTTTAGTATGGCGGCCATCTCGAAAAATGGCGGAATTTATGGAGTGAGAGCTGCTTAAGCAGCTCGCGCACTTCAACAAGGACGGAAGACGAAACTCTTTGTACGTAGTACAAGAAGTTTCTTCTTGCAAAACAAGTTTTAATTAAATTAATTAAAAAAGTTTTTATGACAAGCTTTTATGATCTAGCAGCCACATCATGACGAAGTTTACAACGGGCTATCACAATTCAATGTATGTACGAATGTCATGTCTGTCCTATTCTCTGTTGAGGAGTTCCCTCGCCGGAAGTCAATCCTGGGTGTATCAGCCATTTAGAACGGGCTATTATGGTTAAATTTATTTACAAAATGTTGTGTCTGTACTATTCACCGTTGAGGAGTTCCCTCGCCGGAAGTCAACCCTGGGTGAAGCAAGTGAAGCAGTCGAATACAAACCTCCACCTTTAGAAAGTCGGTTACAAACAAAACAAGAACCGACTTGAAGATTAAACTTATATTTTTTGTTTTTGGACTTTTATAACAATCTTGGATTTTTATGGCGTAAGCGAGCTGCAAGCCATTATAACAAAATTATCCTAAAAATGGGAAAAATTAGTTATATTGGCAACACTGCTCTTCATCATCTACATTCGATCCATAAAAATCACCCCACTCAGACTGCCAACTGTCCCTAAACTAATTTTACGCGCGGCCACACACAGAACTACAAACAAAGAATACACATTTCCCGCCCTTTTTATTGAGTACAGTATCGATATTTTTGTTTCGATACCATATCCCTAGTAATGTCTTGTAATTTGTAATCTGATGTTTACAATCAATGTACAAAAGTCCCAAAAACCCCCCGAAATCAAACAAGATATCAGGTATACAAATGGGTCTTTACATTCCAAACCTAGGCTAACCTCCCGCGCAGCCTCGAATATATCCTGTGCGTGTTTTAAGGCTTGCCAGCGCCATCTAGTTACGCATTTTGAACTAAAACATAATTTTACTCTAAACAATCAACGATATATATATATATATATATATATATATATATATATATATATATATATATATATATGTACCTAAGGACATGCTTTTAGTTTCATGTTTTACGTACCTACAATAAATCATCTATCTATTTTATGTATTATAATGACAGAATATGAAGGTGCGATATGACTCCGTAAAGAAATTTAATCAATTAGCGACTTTTGCTACGACGCAATAAAGTTCAATTCAGCTCGCGTAACGCTGCATACCTACCAGTACTGGGCAGGTTGCGGGTTGATTCCCACGACAGGAAAAATGTTTGTGCACAGAAAAAAAAAGCGCTAGCATTAGTTTCGTGTCTGGGTGTTGTGGGACTGGGGGTGGTTTTTTTTTTTTTTTTTTTTTAATCTAATATTTTTTTGGGACTTTTTTCCACATTGGCAAGTCAGCCCCATCATAACCTAAACAAAATTAAACACAACTTACAAGTTACAGAAGTTCATTGATGCTTAAACATCTCGAATAGCAATATTGCAGCTTCAGATGTAGGTTCTGCCAAGATGTGTATGAAAGCTCCTATATCAAATTGGCTCAAGTTTAGTTTAAGCATCAATGAATCCCTTTGGGCTTTGTTCAGGACACATTCCATCAGCAAGTGGTGCACGTCTTCTATTATCCCACATGTCTCACAATTTGGTGATGCTTCTTTTTTCATTAAATACCCGAACTTTTTTGATGGGATGTGTCCGGAACGTATTCTTAGTGCTAGAACAATATTTTGTCTGCTTAATTTAGTTATGACAAACCACGGTACTCGAGGAGGCTGACATTGAATAGTTTTATACCAAATACCTTTCTCTTTACTTCTCTCATCAAAATATTCTTTAAATTTATCACAGCATTTATTTTTATATTTATAAAGATGTTCCGAAAAATTTGGATTTATTGATAATTCCGTTCCCTCTGCCACTGCCAATTTAGCCAATCTGTCAGCCTCCTCGTTACCTTTTATACCTATATGAGATGGAACCCATTGCAACTTCAGTTCATTGTCACTCGCCATAAGATTATTAATCTTACTTAAAATGGAGTAAGCTACCGAAACACCTCTGTAGCCAGAGGCGCATCGAGCTAAATGCTGCAGTGCACTTTTACTGTCTGTCAGTATTACTACAGATCTGTGGCTAGAATTACATGCCGAATCAAGAGCTTCTGAAATGGCAATGAGTTCCATAGTCATAATAGATACATCAGATTTTGTTTTAAATATTCCTGAACTGTGATCACTAGAATTGTAATAGGCGGCTCCAAGGCCATTTGCATTTTTAGACCCATCTGTAAAATATTTAACCCACCCAAGATACTTGTTATTAATTTCTTGAATAATATTAAATTTCAGTGTTGTCATTTCGTGACTTCTTTTTGAACCTTTGACGCATTCTAAATTACACTGTATAACTTCGCTTACTTTAATGTTAGTAACCCAAATATCAAGTGAAAACATTTCAAGAGGATTTGACGAGTGAACGTCCAAGTCCTTGCAATCATCATATGCCGTAATTAACAAAGGTTTTTTTTTATTTCGCCAGTATCTGGAATTTATAGAACTATGGAGGTCACCTAAAAGCTGTATGATTTTGCTATTCGTATATGACAAACTTTTCAAACTAAATTTATAAGCAAGATACAGTCGTCTGAAACGTAAAGGTGGCAAACACAGCTCCGTCTCCATGACATGTATAGGCGTGCTTTTGATGAAACCGCCTATTATTCTCATAGCCTGATTTTGTATTTTATCCAGCTTAAACATGTGCACGTTTGCACTGTTATCATAAAGGAAACAGCCAAAGTCTAGTCTACTTCTTACCACAGAGATGTACAACATTCGTAAATATTTTGGATGTATACCCCATGATGATCCCGCTAGCACTTTCAGAAGATTTAAAAATTTGGACGTTTTTTGTGACATTTCATTAACATGTTTGTTCCATAGTAAAGATTGATCAAGCCACATTCCTAAATATTTGACATTAATTACAGTATTTATCGTGTTATTATTAATTTTAAGATTGATGTTATTTCTTTTATGACCCCTACTAAATAAACACAATTTTGATTTACTATCTGAAAGTTCCAATCCTAAGACCTTTAATTTCTCGACCATAGAATTTAGTGCAATTTGCAAATTAGCTTCGCAGATGTTTATATTTTTGTTGCTAAGATAAAATACAAAATCGTCAGCATATTGTGAAATAGATATTATTCCAGTTATCTCAGTACATATTTTATGCGTCGTCAAGTTGAAAAGCAGAGGAGACAAGGGATCTCCTTGCGCAAGTCCTTTGTTTGTCCATCTACTATGTATTGTTTTATTTGAATTTGATTTTATTTGAAGACATCTGGAACTCAAAACTGACCAAATATAATTACAAATGTTAGCACCTACATTCAGTTCATCGAGGGTGCTAACAACTTGATCAATTAAGACATTATTATAGGCATTCTCGATGTCAAGAAAGCATGCAGCCGTTGGGGTATTCTGAGAAAAACCTATTTGTATACTAGTTATTAATCTAGCCAACGAATCCAGGCAAGACTGGCCTTTCCTAAAACCATTTGTATTGGATGATAGTATTTTATTTTTCTCCGCATACCACTCCAGTCTTTTTGCAATCATATTATGAAATATTTTACATAGACATGAAAGTAATGAAATAGGTCTAATCTTCGGTTCCTCATTAGCATTGTTAGTTATTTTAGGTATAGGCACTATTGTTATTAATCTCCATTGGTGTGGTACTATTCCTGACATGTATATATTATTATATATATTTACTAAATACACTTTACACATATAAGGCAAATGGTATACCATTGAGTATGATATTTTATCATTACCCGGAGCAGTATCTTTCTTCTTTAGACAGTTTTCGAATTCTTGTAAATTAAATGGCAATTGTAATAAATCATTTTTAGATACAATACTAGGTTTATGGTTTAAAACGGAATCAGGTGCGAGATTATACAATAACTCCTTTTGCTTGGATTCAGAAGGATAGTGTCTCTGTTGACGGCGGCCCTTAAACCAGCGCATTTTTCGCCACATTTCAGACACTGATGTATTTTCATTGATGCTGCTACAAAACTTCCGCCAACTTGCTGTTCTGGACTTATTTAGTAATAATAGTGCATTTTTAGATTTTTCTTCAAGTTTACTTAAATTAACAGGAGTAGGATTTCGTCTAAAAGTACTTAGTGCCAGTCTTCGTTCTGCTACTGCTCCGGATAGTGAAGGATTCCAGTACTCTTTTGGTTTAAATTTAGATGTAGGGCTTGTACATATTTTAATAAGTGGGATATTTTTATTAGCGGCTATGTTAATACTTTCCTCTAAGTAATTATACATTGATTGAACATTACCAGCATAAGGAACGTCAACATTAGAAAACAAGTCTTTCAGGTCTTCGGTATAAGCTACCCAATTTGCTCTCTTATAGTTCCTTTTACTACTGAATTTAATAGAATCTTGGAAGTTCATTGTTATTTTTATAATTAAATGGTCGCTGCCAAGACTTTCATTAAATATCTGCCAGTTAAAGTTTACCGCAATGTCAGAAGAGGCGAATGTTATGTCAGGTGTGGATCTTTGCATACTACCATTAACCAATTTTACTCTAGACTGGGGGTGGTGTGATTACAAATTTACTCTATGTGCGTCCAGTGGTCGCCGCGATCTCGCACTGGCAGTGTAAACTCGCCCCTTATGAAGAGCATATGTCCAGCATTGGATCGCAATAGGCTGATGATGGTGACAAAGGTGCAGTTGTCAATTGCGTCACAGAATAATTAATAGTAGTTGCAAGAAGATATCCTATCTATTATATCCTACTTAGGATAGTAGGTATTTAGGCAAGAAGTGTAAACATAATTATACAACACTAAACATTTACCTACCTGGAAGAGATAGCTTTAAGCGATAAGACCGCCCTTTCATCATCAGCCCATCACGTTTCCACTACTGGGACACGGACCTTCTCTCTTACAGAGAGTATGGGCCATAATCCACCACGCTGGCCCAGTGTGGATTGGTAAATGTCACATTTCCTTGAATTTTTGTGATAAATTCATGGACATGTCGGTTTCCTCACGATGTTTTCCATCACCGTTTTTAGAGCGAGCGTTAAAATCCACACAATAACTTAAGGTAGTCAGTAAAACTCGGGTGCGTCGGATCGAATGTCGCACGTGCTCCCACTGAGCCACCCTTTGCGACACTTATATTGTTAATTTTGTCTTTATAATTTTGTCCTAACATAGCCTATGTACATAAGTACATGTACTTTTAGTTCAAAACCTACAGGCCTAGCGCACTCCGCACTGTAGGTACGAAGCTACAAGTACATAGCCGGACAGCGACGGCGGGTCGCGCGTCGTTACACGTGCCGCGTCAGAAGAGATAAGAGCGGCGCGATAGAAAGAGAGGCGCTCTGTAGGTTAATATGACTGGTAGGTATGCAGCGCTACGCGAGCTAAATTGAATTTTATAGCGTCTCCGCAAAGAAGTTTAAACAAATAGCGACTCTTGTTACGACGCAATAAAGTTCAATTCAGCTCGCGAAGCGCTGCATACCTACCACTGGACATAAATAAACCTGGGTTTGAATCCCGACTTTGCCCTGCACCAATGACTGATGGTTAGTAAGTGTAAGTTTGTAAGTGCAGATTTTGCACGCTCGCTCTAAAACGGTGAAGGAAAACATCGTGATGAAACCCGCTTACGAACTTTGGAGTGGTAGGCTCTGGCCGTGGTTGTAATACCACCCACCGAACAAAACCATGCCGTCAAGCGACCTAGTCGTGTTTCGGGATGATGTTCGGTGAACCATCGGGGAGACGGGTCTGAGCAGCCGCTCAACTGCCGTCTCTCTCTAGATCTATGTGCTCCATCTTAGGCCACATCATGGCTTCACATCAGGCGAGATAGTGGCCAAACAGATCTATGAAGCGTAAAAAAAATTATGACCGTTATGACCTAGACAATAAGGGTTATTATAAGTTTGAGTATCTCCGGCTATATATTTTTTACGCTTTCGATCATTTTGATTCATTCCCAATTCCCATTCGTTCGCTTACGTATGTTATATTAAACTCTTATTAGTCTAAGTAATAATAATTAATGCTTGAGGTTTCTAAATAAAGTTTTTATCACAGAAAACTAAGGGACATAAGCATCACTCCGCAAAGAAATTTAAACAAATAGCGACTCTTGCTATGACGCAATAAAATTCAATTTGAACCCCCCGCCGTAATATTATCTTGTTGTACCAATTACAACCGTAGTTTCAAGCATTTTAGGTTGAATTTAGATTGTTACTAAATAAGTAGCTTCACCGTTAATTCGTCGGCGCTGCTGCTAAGTTTTCTTAAATACCTATTTTAACGTTCCACGTTACTTTCTTAATTATTTCTTCTCTTACTTCATAAGATCCTTCTCCGGACAATAACAAACACAACAAAAAAAAGAATTGGCGAAATTGGTCCAGCCGTTCACGCATGTGACCGCATGATGCCGTTACCAAGGGAAATAAGTACCTATTCATTTAATACAGGATGTGATATTAGGTTAAACGAGAGACTTGTTGAAGGAGGGTATTCAGTATTCGATTCTCGTCCTAAATATCCAGATCGCTTTACACCGCCAAATAAATTAAAAACAATATTATACTGTTTCTTATTGAATTCCATTGTAAGACCTTTATAAACATTTATTATTTATATGACTGACTACCTGCCTACTAAAAATAGGTACCTACTGAACAATTTGAGGTCTTATCGCTAAATTAAGTTTGTGTAAAACGCTTTTTTTTTTGTGCACAAACATTTCTCCCGTCGCGGGAATCGAACCCCCAACCTCAGTGATGTATGAGATTTGACACCACTGAGGTTGAGAAGTTAAATCCGCACATAACTCAAGAGAGTCCGTGGTTTCGAACTCGGGTGCGTTGGATTGAAAGTCGCACGTGCTCCCACTGAGCCACACTCGCTTTATAATGCCGGACTTGCGAAATACTAATCGACTGCGCTCGGAATGATTTATATTTTAAATTATTTTGCGGTTGGATGCCATGGAATGGAGTGTTGTTATGTTGCCTAATATACGACTGAACCAATGATGTCTTTTTAACCGACTTCAAAAAGGAGGAGGTTTACAATTCGACGGTGTGTTTTTTTTTTTTTTGTGTGTTTGTTACGCCATTACTCCGCCAATTATGAATGGATTTCGATGATTCTTTTTTTGATTGGTAGGTCATACTTCAGAGGTGGTCCTATATAAATTTTATCGAAATTCATTCAACACTTTTTGAAAAAAATAGCAAAAACAAAAAAATATAAGTTTAATCTTCAAGTCGGTTCTTGTTTTTGTTGTAACCGACTTTCTAAAGGTGGAGGTTTGTATTCGACTGCTTCACCTGCTTCACCCAGGGTTGACTTCCGGTGAGGGAACTCCTCAGCGGTGAATAGTACAGACACAAAATTTTGTAAATGGATTTAACCATAATAGCCTGTTCTAAATTCCACCATGACATGGCTGATACACCCACGAATGACTTTCGGCGAGGGAACTCCTCAACAGAGAATAGGAGAGTCATGAATTTTTTTTGTACATAAATTTAATTGTGATAGCCCGTTTTAAACTTCGTCATGATGTGGCTGCTAGATCATAAATGCTTGTCTTTAAAAACTTTTTAAATTAATTTAATTAAAACTTGTTTTTTACTAAAAAGGGTGAAATAAATTATTTTTCAAAAAAAACTAAACCGACTTCAAAACCACAAATAGGCACTCAAAAGTGAAAAATAAATTAATATAAGTAATTATCATAAGCGCTACCCACTCATATATTTGAAGTCGGTGCCAGCCAAGTCTAAAAGGTAGTAGATAGATACTACCTACAAGTAGTACAATACAATACAGTACAATAAAGTAGTACAATAGTTACTATATATGTATATATTTATCTGCTACCTAATAGACTAATTACTTTATTTATTTTATATTAATTTATTAAATATATGACAATTAATTTATTTTTCACTTTTGAGTGCCTATTTGTGGTTTTGAAGTCGGTTTAGTTTTTTTTGAAAAATAATTTATTTAGTTAATATAGGTATGTCTCTTGGACGGGTACTCGTACGTATTTAAATGTCTAAAATTAAAAAACCTCACGTTAACACACCTCCGTTCAAAATACCTTAAATCAAAATATCTTATGTTTTATCCTATAATATAATACCTAAGCAAATAGCAAATAAAATACCTACCTAAGTTCAAAATACCGATCGGACTAAATATCTAATGTTTAAAATGTCTATACCTACTTAGCTACACCAAAGTTAGATTCACACAAATTTTAAATACCAAATGGTCAAAATACCTAATATTGTGCATCACTTGCTAGCTATTTGTTTGAAATAATAGATCGAGCGGCAAAACAGTTACTTACCTAACTATTTATGTTTTCGGTATAGGTCATGAACGCTAAAGACCACCTATCCACGATGTCTGGAAGAGATCGCTTTAAGCGATACGACCGCCCTTTCATCATCAGCCCATCACGTTTTAACTGCTGGGACACGGGCCAATAAAGTTCATTTCAGCTCGCGTACCGCTGCATACCTACCAGTACTGGGATAGTATGAAACTCCATCTCTATATTCTACCATATATATCAATGTCTGATGTATTGTCTTGCAGTAGATAAGGAGGTACCTAGGTACCTAACTACATTAAATAGATTTTCCCGTGATGCGAGTCTATCTACATGTAGTAGGTAAGTAAGCATTTTTTTATCTAAACTCATATTATAAAGAGGAAGGATTTGATTGTTTGTTTGTTTGTTTGCATTGAATAGGCTCCGAAAGTACTGAACTGATTTAAAAAATTCTTTCACTGTTGGGAAGCTACACTAACCTAACTACCCGGGTGACATTGGCTATATTATATTTTCAAAAAAAAAGGGATCCTTACTAAAACCACACTAAAACTGAAAAAATGTAGCCCAAGGTGTAAAAACAATTTTTTAAATACCCGTGCGAAGCCGGGGCGGGCTGCTAGTCTATCGTTATTAAGATACCTAGAAGAAGGTACTACCTACACACATTTATTTAATGTAGGTTTTAAGTAGTTATACCTAGGCAGTAGGCACCTATGTCATGTTCCTGTCATGACCCTGGTGTCACATTAGGTTAATTTTTATTGGATCACTTTAGGCAAACGTGTCTTTACGTAGGTACGTAACGCCGCGCGCAGCCGGCGCGGGCGCCCGCCGCGCCGGCTCGTGTACCTACTCGTATTTGCATCGCTGGGCGGCACCGCGTTGTACCAATTACAACCGTACATGGAAGCGTTTAAGGTTGAATTTAGGTTGTTACTAAATAACTTGGTTCACAAATATTCATACATAGAAACAATTAAGACCTTCTTTTTTTGAAGTCGGTTAAAAAGGGATATCTTTCACATTTATTTATTTATTTATTCCTGCATTTTTTTATTGGAGAATTCAAGCGACCGAAACAGTTAACTAATTATTTCTTGTGGTTCTCAACCTCAGTGGTGTCACATCTCATACACCAATGAGGTTGCAGGTTCAATTCCCGTGACGGGAAAAATGCTTACAGAATACTTAATAGTAGGTTATACTTAAACACAAATTCTGTAAATAGGTATAGGTACCTACCTGGTCTGGAGGACAATTACCTAAATTGACAACACAACTTCAACAAAAGAAGAAGATTCAATTGTAGTTATTTTCGTTTTTTATTTATGTTTGTTACCTCAGAACTTCGTCATTTATAAACCGATTTGAAAATGTCATTTTGCGTTGAGATCAGTATAGCTACGAAGTAGTCCCATATAAGTTTCATCAATATTTGACCTAGGACTTTGAAGATATTTTGAAGTCGGTTTTTTTTGGTAAAGAAGTGTATACTTGTAAATATTAATTTTCTGTGATGTTTCGTAATTTGATGTTTGCGATACAATAAAGCGTTTATCTATCTATCAGTCTACATATCGGTAGGTATTAATCTTATTATATTAAGATGCCCAAGTAAGTAAGTTTTAAGTAGGTGTACCTACATATATGCCATGTTCATATGACCCTGTTATCAGTCGTATGACGTCACACGCAGGCGAACGAAACGACAAGCTCTACGAAAGCAAACTTGCAAAGTGATTTATACGTTTTTGTGAAGTGTAAAGACTTTAGGGTCGTCATGGCATGAAAAACATATCGTTTTGATATAGATAAAAATATAAAATATAAAATAAACACAAGCTTCGCACACAGTATTTACTTTGAAATGACATCATGCACTGTGTTGGTGTTCGGAACAGATGTAAAATGTCAGAATTATCAGATTTTATATAATGATTTGAAATTATTATTTTACAAAAAAATTATTAAATGGTCTTGCGGATTAGACAAACATTCGTTCTAACTACATTTTATATATAACTCATTGACCAGTGTATTTAAATATTATTTAGTTTATTAATGTTTCTTGATCAGCTAAATATTGTTACTGGTATTAGATATGTCTACAATAAAATGTATTTTATAATATGAAAGATATAATTATGCTAAATTCGAAATATTTTTTTTATTTATTTACTGAAAAATAAATCCTGTTTTACATTTTTACATATGTTTTATTTCTGTTGTTATACATTTCTAATTGTCAATTCTGTTCAGGAATACCATAAATTCATATTCTTTGGCCAAGCACTGAAAGATAGCTATCTCTTTTACTTACGTATTTATCATAATATATCTTATTTCGTACTCATTTAAGAAAATCGTGCAATTGTACAGTTTTACGCATATTTACGTAGAAATGAAGATTGAAAGCTAAATACGAAGAAACTGGCGCCATCTCTGTAATCGTCGCCACTTTTCTAAAGTTCACTGTAATAAAATCAATTATCCATTCATATTGACTCTTGAATAGGTCAGGTCATGATAGTTTCCTATAACTCCGCTAGATGGCATTATTAATTTTAGGAACATCGCGACCACTTTACAAACGTCAATCGAGTTAACTCGAAGTTGGGCTTAACTCGAACCAAAAGCTCAGGTCTAAAGCTCAGGTAAAGTATCCACGTCGGACCACGGAGAAATGGTCCTACCAATACCTACATGATTATACCGTCCGCCGGCGCCGGCTCTTGAGTCTCCCGCCGTAATTTATTTCGTTGTTCCAATTACAACCGTATATAGAAGCATTTTAGGTTGAATTTAGATTGTTACTAAATAACTTAGTTCACAAATATTCATACATACAAACATACGTGTCAAATTGAAACCTTCTTTTTTTGAAGTCTGTTAAAAAGGAATATTTTGCAACAAAAACAGTTTCCTAACTATTAATACTCCGCCCTATCCACGTCGTCTGGAAGAGATCGCTTTAAGCGATAAGACCGCCTTTTGTGACACTTACATTGTTAAGTTTGGTCCTCGTAGTTCCTGGTTCCCTAGATGCAGGGAATCCTATTTAAGGGCCGGGATCTATGTATGTACTATCACTGATCCTATAAAAAAAGTCTTCTATATGTACACATGTAGGTAGGTATTTATCCATTAACATATATACATACCTATATATATTTATTTCTGCTTTTATTTAGGGACTTTTACTGTAGCGGAGTATGTCAGTCCCATCATACCCTAATCTAAATATTCACAACACTGCATATAATAATATTTACATATACCTCTACCTATACAATCTATACAATTCCACTTATAAAAAAAGTCCAAAAAGAAATTCGTTCGGCCGATTTCGAACTCGCCCATATCGGCCTTCGAAACCGTGTTTCAAACCGCTGGGCCAATTGTCTGATTAAATGAACTGACGAAAATTATGTATATATAATTATAGTCTCGAAAACCGTTCATTTATTAAGTAAATCTCGGAAATTACTGGTTCGATTTGCAAAATTCTTGAAGTAATAAAAAGCTAGTTTATCCTTGAGAAATAAATGCTATTTATAGTTATAAATTATTTATAATTAAACACGAAATGACCGTATCTATGAATTTCAAATAAGCATATTTTATATATATCGGCGTGCGCTGCCAAAACGGCTTGGTATTAAGGTTTAAAATGTTCAGCCAACTTATTTGTCTTAACGTGCTCTATAAAAAAGTCCGCGACACGATATATCTATCTAACATATTTGAGCAAGAATAAAGGTATTTATGTTTAAAGAAAAGAAGAAATTCAAAGCCGTTTTTTTCGATGTAATTATTAGATACAACATATTAATCCTTATTAAATTAAATACGATAATCGTAAAGGAAATTTTGTATAGATGAAGTTTGTCCTTTGAACCATATAAATCGAAACTATAGTTTAGGAGATAACGTGAAATGAATGAATGCCTATCTATAGTAACGGCACAGTTTATTTAATAGTTTGTATGAAGCTGTAACCATTTCCCGGTTTTCTATGTATTTTAACCAAATCTCGTAAACTACACAACTTATGAAGCTGAAATTTTCAGAGGAGGTTCCCGGTAGGGTGCCCGTATGCGCCGAGAAAGGACAAATTCACAGGGCCGGATCGAGGTGGTGAAACGGGGGTTCGAAGGTTAAATATATGAAATTTTCATGTTTTTTCAAAGAAAAGTATTAACTCTAAATCTAGTATCGAGTAGCACTTGTGATTACCCGTGATCGACTCATACACGCCGACCCGCTAGAGCGTCGACGAATGGCTGAAAACTCGATTTGAAAGTGTGGCAAAAAACACAATATTTTACCGAAACGCCCACGGGGCGTTCAAATTTTTGTTTTTTTTATTTTTTTTATTTTTTTTATACACTGCAGGATACTGAAAAAATTTTTGTACTGCAAAAAGACGGGTACGGCAAAATCGCTCGAACAAACCGATCGTCCAAATTAGGGTCCGACAATTTCAAAATTTTGTGTTGTAATTTGCGGCGGCCATCTTGAATTTTACGCCATTTTTTTTTCAAAAATCGTAATCGGCGCCCCCGTTTTACTCGAAAATGAACCCCATATTGTCACGTGACATGGACATTTTCGAAGATACGACCGCCATGATGGCCGCCATTTTGTTTTTTTAACATTTTCGATTTTATTGCTGACAAAAAGGACATTTTCTATACGAATACGTATAAAACGTTATCCCACCGGTACTCCTTCATAGAAATACTTAACGTTAGGCGCCTGTTTTCAAAAATCGATATCTCGCAAAGTAGCCGGCCGACAGAGATGAAAATGATCAAATGTCATTTTCACTAACGTCAACTACCCGGTTGTGTGAAATTTCTATTCAAAATACTATTATTTCTACTTTTCATGTTTTCGGGGTAAATCTCCAAAATTAGCCTAAAAATGGGGAAAATTTTTGAAAAGGGCAATACCTCTCGCCGTCTTCTACGACCGTCTCATACAAGTCGAGCAGCTCCGATGTGAGCTTCTGCCTCGAAAATAGGTTTGAAAATGTGCAAATTTCAATCGTTTTCCAAAATGGCCCCCGCGGCGTCCGCCATGTTGTTTTTATTTTTTGATATATTTTTTTTTACATACGTCAGGACATGACTGACGTTTCTGTATCAAAAACGTATCAGAATCGCGAAATCGCTTGAACAAACTAATTTTTCAAAGTAGGGTCTCGTGGTGCCCGTTTTTCGAGTTGAAATATTCGGCGGCCATCTTGGTTTTTTTGAATAAAAAAGTTAAAAAATCGAAATGAGCGTAGACGGTTTACTCGAAAACGACCCCCATATTGCCACTTTTGATACATTTTTTTTGAGATACCACCATGGTGTCGGCCGCCATTTTGTTTTTTTGGAAATTTTCGATTTTTCTGTCGGGTCGATTTTGATTCTCTATACGAATATATATAACACTATATCGCACCTCTTCTCCTTCATGCTTAGAATTTCTGTCAATGTGTTCGTTTTGTGGTGGTAATTGAGCTTTATATATAAGGGATCGGACTAGTATTTCGCCGCGTGCGCGAGCTGCTAAAGCAGCTCGCGTGGTGGTGGTGTTATTTTTTTTTATAGAAACTTCCTATCGATTACGGTTCTAAAGTTATCTAAGCCTTTATGTTCTAAAACAAACTTTTGTATGGCGGCCATATTGGAAAATGGCGCAATCCAAGTGATTTCGTGGCGTGCGCGAGCTGCTAAAGCAGCTCGCGTGGGGTGGTGTTGTTTTTTTTTTTATAGAATCTCCCTATCGATTACGGTTTTAAAGTTATTCTCTTTGTTCGGAAAAAAATCTTTTGTATGGCGGCCATCTTGAAAAATGGCGGAATCCAAAATATTTTTTCATAATCGTAATCTACAACCTAAACAACCCCCCGATGCAAAATTTCAGTCGAATCGGAGCATTTTTCAAAATGGCCGCCATTTTTTTTTCTTTTTTTTTAAATTTTTTCAACTTTTCCAAATTTTCCTCATGGTCCTCTATGATATTTGGTCGAGCACCCTATACCTATCTCTAACCGTTTAAAAGTTATTTGCATATTATATTCACCTATTTTGTCATGAAAAAAAAACATTTGTATGGCAGCCATCTTGAAAAATGGCGGAATCGAATTTTTTTTTTCATAATCGTAATCTACGCCCCAGAAAACCTCCCTATGCAAAATTTCAGTCGGATCAGAGCAACTTTCAAAATGGCCGCCATTTTTTTTTCTTTTTTTTTAATTTTTCCAACTTTTCCAAATTTCCCCCATCGCCCTTTATAACATTTGGTCGAGCACCCTATACCTATCTCTAACCGTTCAAAAGTTATTAACATTTTTATTTTGTATGGCGGCCATGTTTTTTTGTATGGCGGCCATCTTTTTTTTCAAATTTTCAAAATTGGCCCAAGGTTTGGGGCATATTTAGTTCAAGCGGTACCCCCATCCGATTTATAGTTTCCGAGATCCCCTGAGCAGTTCCATCGAGGAAACCAGTTTTTGGTGATGTCGGATTTTTCTGGTTGGTTTCAAAACACCCTCTATATAACCGTACTAAACACTCCCCCCCACCATATCGGCAAGTACCACTTCTATTTCTGTCAATTGTCAGTCAGTGACCTTTCAGTTTTATATAATAACTAGTATTTCGCCGCGTGCGCGAGCTGCTAAAGCAGCTCGCGTGGTGGTGGTGTTATTTTTTTTTTATAGAAACTTCCTATCGATTACGGTTCTAAAGTTATCTAAGCCTTTATGTTCTAAAAACAAACTTTTGTATGGCGGCCATATTGGAAAATGGCGCAATCCAAGTGATTTTGTGGCGTGCGCGAGCTGCTAAAGCAGCTCGCGTGGGGTGGTGTTGTTTTTTTTTATAGAAGCTCCCTATCGATTACGGTTTTAAAGTTATTCTCTTTGTTCGGAAAAAAATCTTTTGTATGGCGGCCATCTTGAAAAATGGCGGAATCCAAATTATTTTTTCATAATCGTAATCTACGACCTAAAAAACCCCCCGATGCAAAATTTCAGTCGAATCGGAGCATTTTTCAAAATGGCCGCCATTTTTCTTTCTTTTTTTTTAATTTTTCCAACTTTTCCAAATTTCCCCTATGGTCCTCTATGATATATGGTCGAGCACCCTATACCTATCTGTAACCGTTTAAAAGTTATTTCCATATTATTTTCCCCAATTTTGTCCTGAAAAAAAACCTTTGTATGGCAGCCATCTTGAAAAATGGCGGAATCCAAATTTTTTTTTAATAATCGTAATCTACGACCCAGAAAACCCCCCTATGCAAAATTTCAGTCGGATCGGAGCAACTTTCAAAATGGCCGCCATTTTTTTTTCTTTTTTTTTAATTTTTCCAACTTTTTCAAATTTCCCTCATCGCCCTCTATGACATTTGGTCGAGCACCCTATACCTATCTCTAACCGTTCAAAAGTTATTTACATTTTTATTTTGTATGGCGGCCATGTTTTTTTGTATGGCGGCCATCTTTTTTTTCAAATTTTCAAAAATGGCCCAGGTTTTGGGGCATATTTAGTTCAAGCGGTACCCCCATCCGATTTATAGTTTCCGAGATCCCCTGAGGAGTTCCATCACGGAAACCACTTTCTGGTGATTTCGGATTTTTCTGGTTGGTTTCAAAACACCCTCTATCCAACGGTACCAAACACTCCCCCCCACCATATCGGCAAGTACCACTTCTATTTCTGTCAATTATATGTCAGTCAGTCAGTCAGTCAGTGGTCTTTCAGTTTTATATTATATTAACTAGTATTTCGCCGCGTGCGCGAGCTGCTAAAGCAGCTCGCGTGGGTGGGTGGCTGCTGTTTTTTTTTAAAAGCTTCCTATCGATTACGGTTCTAAAGTTTTGTTTACCCTTTTTGTTTTGAAATCAAACTTTTGTATGGCGGCCATCTTGAAAAAAAGCTGGATTTCAAGTGATTGTATGGCGTGCGCGAGCTGCTAAAGCAGCTCGCGTGGGGGGGTGTTTTGCTTTTTAATAAAAGCTCCCTATCGATTACGGTTCTAAAGTTATTTAAGTTCAGTTGTTCTGTAAAAATGGCTTTTGTATGGCGGCCATCTTGAAAAATGGCGGAATCCAAGTAATTTTGTGGCGTGCGCGAGCTGCTAAAGCAGCTCGCGTGGAGGAGTGTTGTTTTTTTTATATAGACGCTTCCTATCGACTACGGTTCAAAAGTTTTGTTTGGCTTATTTTTCCGGAAAAAAAACTTTTGTATGGCGGCCATCTTGAAAAATGGCGGAATCCAAAATTTTTTTTCATAATAATAATCTTCGACCCAGAAAACCCCCCGATGCAAAATTTCAGTCGGATCGGAACAACTTTCAAAATGGCCGCCATTTTTTTTTCTTTTTTTTTAATTTTTCCAACTTTTCCAACTTTCCCCCGTCGTCCTCTATGACATTTGGTCGAGCACCCTATATCTATCTCTTACCATTCAAAAGTTATTAAGATTTTTATTTTGTATGGCGGCCATGTTTTTTTGTATGGCGGCCATCTTTTTTTTCAAATTTTCAAAAATGGCCCAGGGTTTCGAGCATATTTAGTTCGAGCGGTACCCCCATCCGATTTATAGTTTCCGAGATCCCCTGAGCAGTTCCATCTCGGAGACACCTTTCCATGGATTTCGGATTTTTCTGGTTGGTTTCAAAACATCCTCTATCCAACGGTACCAAACACTACCCCCCACCATAACGGCAAGTGGGAGATCAATTCTGTCAATATGTCAGTCAGTCAGTCAGTGAGTGGTCTTCCAGTTTTATATTATATTAACTAGTATTTCGCCGCGTGCGCGAGCTGCTAAAGCAGCTCGCGTGGTGGTGGTGTTATTTTTTTTTTTATAGAAACTTCCTATCGATTACGGTTCTAAAGTTATCTAAGCCTTTATGTTCTAAAAACAAACTTTTGTATGGCGGCCATATTGGAAAATGGCGCAATCCAAGTGATTTTGTGGCGTGCGCGAGCTGCTAAAGCAGCTCGCGTGGGGTGGTATTGTTTTTTTTTTATAGAAGCTCCCTATCGATTACGGTTTTAAAGTTATTCTCTTTGTTCGGAAAAAAATCTTTTGTATGGCGGCCATCTTGAAAAATGGCGGAATCCAAATTATTTTTTCATAATCGTAATCTACGACTTAAAAAACCCCCCGATGCAAAATTTCAGTCGAATCGGAGCATATTTCGAAATGGCCGCCATTTTTCTTTCTATTTTTTTAATTTTTCCAACTTTTCCAAATTTCCCCTATGGTCCTCTTTGATATTTGGTCGAGCACCCTATACCTATCTGTAACCGTTTAAAAGTTAGTTGCATATTATTTTCACCTATTTTGTCATGAAAAAAACATTTGTATGGCAGCCATCTTGAAAAATGGCGGAATCCAATTTTTTTTTTCATAATTATAATCTACGACCCAGAAAACCCCCCGATGCAAAATTTCAGTCCGATCGGAGCAACTTTCAAAATGGCCGCCATTTATTTTTCTTTTTTTTTAATTTTTCCAACTTTTCCAAATTTTCCCCATCGCCCTCTATGACATTTGGTCGAGCACCGTATACCTATCTCTAACCATTCAAAAGTTATTTCCATATTATTATCCCCAATTTTGTCCTGAAAAAAAACCTTTGTATGGCAGCCATCTTGAAAAATGGCGGAATCCAAATTTTTTTTTCTTAATCGTAATCTACGACCCAGAAAACCCCCCTATGCAAAATTTCAGTCGGATCGGAGCAACTTTCAAAATGGCCGCCATTTTTTTTTCTTTTTTTTTAATTTTTCCAACTTTTCCAAATTTCCCTTATCGCCCTCTATGACATTTGGTCGAGCACCCTATACCTATCTCTAACCATTCAAAAGTTATTTACATTTTTATTTTGTATGGCGGCCATGTTTTTTTGTATGGCGGCCATCTTTTTTTTCAAATTTTCAAAATTGGCCCAAGGTTTGGGGCATATTTAGTTCAAGCGGTACCCCCATCCGATTTATAGTTTCCGAGATCCCCTGAGCAGTTCCATCACGGAAACCACTTTCTGGTGATTTCGGATTTTTCTGGTTGGTTTCAAAACATCCTCTATCCAACCATACTAAACACTTCCACCCACCATAACGGCATCTGGGAGAACAATTCTGTCAATATGTCAGTCAGTCAGTCAGTCAGTCAGTCAGTCAGTCAGTCAGTGATGGTCTTCCAGTTTTATATAATATAAACTAGTATTTCGCCGCGTGCGCGAGCTGCTAAAGCAGCTCGCGTGGTGGTGGTGTTATTTTTTTTATAGAAACTTCCTATCGATTACGGTTCTAAAGTTATCTAAGCCTTTATGTTCTAAAAACAAACTTTTGTATGGCGGCCATATTGGAAAATGGCGCAATCCAAGTGATTTTGTGGCGTGCGCGAGCTGGTAAAGCAGCTCGCGTGGGGTGGTATTGTTTTTTTTTATAGAAGCTCCCTATCGATTACGGTTTTAAAGTTATTCTCTTTGTTCGGAAAAAAATCTTTTAAATGGCGGCCATCTTGAAAAATGGCGGAATCCAAATTTTTTTTCATAATCGTAATCTACGACTAAGAAAACCCCCCTATGCAAAATTTCAGTCGGATCGGAGCAACTTTCAAAATGGCCGCCATTTTTTTTTCTTTTTTTTTAATTTTTCCAACTTTTCCGAATTTTCCCCATCGCCCTCTATAACATTTGGTCGAGCACCCTATACCTATCTCTAACCATTCAAAAGTTATTTGCATATTATTTTCCCCAATTTTGTCCTGAAAAAAAACCTTTGTATGGCAGCCATCTTGAAAAATGGCGGAATCCAAATTTTTTTTTCATAATCGTAATCTACGACCCAGAAAACCCCCCTATGCAAAATTTCAGTCGGATCGGAGCAACTTTCAAAATGGCCGCCATTTTTTTTTCTTTTTTTTTAATTTTTCCAACTTTTCCAAATTTCCCCCATCGCCCTCTATGACATTTGGTCGAGCACCTTATACCTATCTCTAACCGTTCAAAAGTTATTTACATTTTTATTTTGTATGGCGGCCATGTTTTTTTGTATGGCGGCCATCTTTTTTTTCAAATTTTCAAAATTGGCCCAAGGTTTGGGGCATATTTAGTTCAAGCGGTACCCCCATCCGATTTATAGTTTCCGAGATCCCCTGAGCAGTTCCATCACGGAAACCACTTTCTGGTGATTACGGATTTTTCTGGTTGGTTTCAAAACATCTTCTATCCAACCATACCAAAAACTTCCACCCACCATAACGGCATCTGGGAGAACAATTCTGTCAATATGTCAGTCAGTCAGTCAGTCAGTCAGTCAGTCAGTCAGTGATGGTCTTTCACTTTTATATAATATAACTAGTATTTCGCCGCGTGCGCGAGCTGCTAAAGCAGCTCGCGTGGGGGGGTGGCTGCTGTTTTTTTTTTTAAAAGCTTCCTATCGATTACGGTTCTAAAGTTTTGTTTACCCATTTTGTTTTGAAATCAAACTTTTGTATGGCGGCCATCTTGAAAAAAAGCTGGATTTCAAGTGATTGTGTGGCGTGCGCGAGCTGCTAAAGCAGCTCGCGTGGGGGGGGTGTTGCTTTTTTTATAAAAGCTCCCTATCGATTACGGTTCTAAAGTTATTTAAATTCAGTTGTTCTCAAAAACAGACTTTTGTATGGCGGCCATCTTGAAAAATGGCGGAATCCAAGTGATTTTGTGGCGTGCGCGAGCTGCTAAAGCAGCTCGCGTGGGGGGGTGTTGCTTTTTTTTTATAGACGCTTCCTATCGACTACGGTTCAAAAGTTTTGTTTGGCTTATTTTTCCAGAAAAAAAACTTTTGTATGGCAGCCATCTTGAAAAATGGCGGAATCCAAATTTTTTTTTCATAATCGTAATCTACGACCCAGAAAACCCCCTGATGCAAAATTTCAGTCGGATCGGAGCAACTTTCAAAATGGCCGCCATTTTTTTTTCTTTTTTTTTAATTTTTCCAACTTTTCCAAATTTCCCCCATCGCCCTCTATGACATTTGGTCGAGCACTCTATATCTATCTCTTACCGTTTAAAAGTTATTTGCATTTATATTTTGTATGGCGGCCATGTTTTTTTGTATGGCGGCCATCTTTTTTTTCAAATTTTCAAAACTGGCCCAAGGTTTGGGGCATATTTAGTTCAAGCGGTACCCCCATCCGATTTATAGTTTCCGAGATCCCCTGAGCAGTTCCATCACGGAAACCACTTTCTGGTGATTTCGGATTTTTCTGGTTGGTTTCAAAACACCCTCTATCCAACGGTACCAAACACTACCCCCCACCATAACGGCAAGTGGGAGATCAATTCTGTCAATATGTCAGTCAGTCAGTCAGTCAGTCAGTGATGGTCTTCCAGTTTTATATTATATTACTAGTATTTCGCCGCGTGCGCGAGCTGCTAAAGCAGCTCGCGTGGTGGTGGTGTTATTTTTTTTTTATAGAAACTTCCTATCGATTACGGTTCTAAAGTTATTTAAACTTTATTGTTCTGAAAAAATAAAACGTTTGTATGTCGGCCATCTTGGAAAATGGCGCAATCAAAGTGATTTTGTGGCGTGCGCGAGCTGCTAAAGCAGCTCGCGTGGGGAGGTGTTGCTTTTTTTTTATAGAATCTCCCTATCGATTACGGTTTTAAAGTTATTCTCTTTGTTCGGAAAAAAATCTTTTGTATGGCGGCCATCTTAAAAAATGGCGGAATCCAAATTATTTTTTCATAATCGTAATCTACGACTTAAAAAACCCCCCGATGCAAAATTTCAGTCGAATCGGAGCATTTTTCAAAATGGCCGCCATTTTTCTTTCTTTTTTTTTAATATTTCCAACTTTTCCAAATTTCCCCTATGGTCCTCTTTGATATTTGGTCGAGCACCCTATACCTATCTGTAACCGTTTAAAAGTTATTTGCATATTATTTTCACCTATTTTGTCATGAAAAAAAACATTTGTATGGCAGCCATCTTGAAAAATGGCGGAATCTAAATTTTTTTTTCATAATCGTAATCTACGCTCCAGAAAACCTCCCTATGCAAAATTTCAGTCGGATCGGAGCAACTTTCAAAATGGCCGCCATTTTTTTTTCTTTTTTTTAAATATTTCCAACTTTTTCAAATTTTCCCCATCGCCCTCTATGACATTTGGTCGAGCACCCTATACCTGTCTCTAACCATTCAAAAGTCATTTGCATATTATTTTCACCTATTTTGTCATGAAAAAAAACATTTGTATGGCAGCCATCTTGAAAATGGCGGAATCTAATTTTTTTTTTCATAATCGTAATCTACGCTCCAGAAAACCTCCCTATGCAAAATTTCAGTCGGATCGGAGCAACTTTCAAAATGGCCGCCATTTATTTTTCTTTTTTTTTAATTTTTCCAACTTTTTCAAATTACCCCCATCGCCCTCTATGACATTTGGTCGAGCACCCTATACCTATCTCTAACCATTCAAAAGTTATTTACATTTTTATTTTGTATGGCGGCCATGTTTTTTTGTATGGCGGCCATCTTTTTTTTCAAATTTTCAAAATTGGCTCAAGGTTTGGGGCATATTTAGTTTAAGCGTTGCCCCCATCCGATTTATAGTTTCCGAGATCCCCTGAGCAGTTCCATCAAGGAAACCACTTTCTGGTGATTTCGGATTTTTCTGGTTGTTTTCAAAACACCCTCTATACAACCGTACCAAACACTCCCCCCCACCATAACGGCAAGTCGGAGATCAATTCTGTCAATATGTCAGTCAGTCAGTCAGTCAGTCAGTCAGTCAGTCAGTCAGTGATGGTCTTCCAGTTTTATATAATATAAATTATGATTTAACATAATTTAGTTAGAATCCTACACCGCTTTAGCAAAATAGTACTCATATTATCCGGCAGCTTATTTGATAAGGTCAATAGAAGACTCCGTAAGTAAGCTGCTAAGGTTTATGCATCACAAGTATGCAGAGAAAATCGCAGTGTTTATTCAACTGTCACATATAATCCTTTTGATCTATCTACCTTCTAACGAGATGCTCGTATTATGTACAAGGTTTTCTTTTCATGACAAAAAAGTTCAAACTTTGCCTCTGATTGAAAGTAAAGGCAACAAACGCCTTACAACTTATATGCTTGTATGACAAAAGTTACTGTTCCCGGCAAATTTATAATCTATTAGAAATTACTGCGTAATTGGTTACGATTTCATACATTCTATATAAAGAATGGTGATTGAACACATCGTCCTGTTGACAATGCTAGTGAAACTGCCATTTATTTTGTTGTAATTTGGAATAGTCATCGTTGGGAATATATTTGAAACAAAATTTAGAATAATTTTGTCTGTTTCTGGTTGAAGTGCAAAGGCTAACTTGTATCCTGACATGATATGTATAAAATAGTATTGGTTCTTAACATGCCAGAGATTGGAACAAAGGATACTATGGTTGACTGTTCTAGTAAATAATGACCATGACGCCAGTTGCCCATTGTTAATATTGTTCGTCAATTTTTAAAATGGGAAAGATAATAACTGGCTCTTGTTTATCGTATTATCACACATGATACTCCACCCAGTTAAAAGAAGTGTCAGGAAAAATCTCCAGCACATACGAGTAACGTCCGTTACTAATTATATATGACACAGTAAAATGTTGTTATTACCAAATAACGTATTTTCAATAAGAAAATTATCACCATTTTGCGGTTATAATTTATATTTGGATTCTTTAACTGTTTTTTTTTTCTTTTTAATGTATATTAATATTATCATTATTCCTTTTTGGTTATTCATTTATGAACTGTAACCCGAAAATATAATAGACATTTTACATTGTCTAATTTTAATGTGGGTAACCGTCTATGGACTTGATTGAATTTAGCCCAAATCAAGAATGTGATTTGGAACAAGCTGGTATACGTGATTCCGAGTAAGGATACTACAGGTTTGAAGAGCTTAGGAAAGATGATTGGCACTGTCGGCCGAGCAGTCCATTTGACATTGACATTCGAATATCTGATCCTCAAATTTTAATCACTGATTCTTGGCCGCCATATTTTTATTAGGCACTAGCTGATGCCCGCGACTTCGTACGCGTAGTGAAGTATTCATCCTGCTTCCGACCATTTTCCGTCCCACCATATTTCCGTTCCAGTTCCCGTCCCGCTCCTATCTTGTTACCGTACCGTACCGCTTCTGTTCCGTTACTTTCCCACTCCTATCCTGTTACAGTCTCTTTCTTATTCCGTTATCGTCCCGCTCTGCTCCCGATCCTATTCCGGAATCCGTTCCGGTTTTTGATCATTTAAATGACTCTGCGGTGCGGCGGCAGCGCAAAGTCATGTAAATGATCAAAACCGCGATCCGGCTCCGGTATGTGTCTGGCGCCGTGTACAAATGTACATACATGAAACCTGAGTAAAAGAAATCTTCGAAACCTAAATCTCTTATTTACATTTACATAGCTGTTGCCAGCGACTTGATACGCTAAGTGAAATAATTCATTTTGCTCCCGGCTATTTCCGGCAGCTCTCGCTTCTATGCCGATTTTGTCCTGCTTCTATCCCAATCCTATCCCGAATTCGTCTTGTTTCCATTACGATCTCTTTCAGCTTTTATCTCGGTTTAAATAGACATAATACTTACATTATTAACATAAATTTTCTTTACAAATTTGACCACCCGTTTAAACCTGTCAGGGGATGGCATTCAAAACAATGATAATAATACATGTATCAATATATTGGCTAGGAATATGTAAGTATTTTGGCCAAAGGTCAATCGTCGTAGCTCCAGAAAAAATATTGTATGTCGCACGGAAATGAGGATACCAGGAATTTCACGAAATCCCTAGGGATATGACGTACAGTTTTAATAAATAGGCTCTCGCCAGAACTCTCGCTTCGTCATCCCTTCGCTCCACTCGCGCATTCGACCATCACTCCACTCGGGAGGTCGCCGGCTCGCTACGCTCGCCACCTCTCCCCCTCGCTTCGTCCTGGCCTTGCGCACTCGTTTTGCTCAGGAACTCCTCGCGAGCTTCTGGCTCCGCGCTTTCTATATACACTCTAGGGGTAAAAGCTAGTCGGACCGCGGAGAAGTGGTCCTTCCCATACATGATTATAACATGACTTCGTTATATCGCAAGGAATTTTGCGAAATTTCAGATATCCTCATTTCCCTGGGCACGTACGGTCAACTACAAAAGTTGCTGAATATTTGTAAATCTTCGATTGTCTACACTTTTAGTATTTCTTATTTTTCTGAATGTTGCATTTAAAAGTCAATTATAGTGATGTGCGAATAAGAAAATTGTGAAAAATTGCATTACGTTAGGATTTTTTTTTGCCTAGTCTATATACCAAGTTTCGCTTTTAACTTATAAACAAAGGTTTTCCACACAAATATTTGCCATCCCGTTAAGATGCTTTAATATGTTTAAAAAGTGGTGAAACATGTGCGTATAGTATCTTCGATTAGTATATCTATTAATATATATATTTCACCGTCGCAAGTTCAAAATAAAAGAAAAAATGTTATAGGTATTCCACCTTGTTTAACGTTTTTTAGAGGTTAATTAATAAAGTGAGTTTTGTTTTAATTTCTTACTTTTGTTTGGTCTGTATACCAAATTTCATTGCTACAACTTTATTAAACAAAAATTCTCCACACAAACTTTACCACCCTGTATAACCCTATCAGGGGTGATTTCAAGACATGGTGGAATACGTGTTTATAATTTTATTAGCTGAGTATTTGTAACAAATTTCAACATTAAAAAATATTTAATACTTTCCACCCTGTTTAACCTTGTTAGAGGGTGAATTTCAAAAAATAGCGAATTACGTTTAATTTATTTTTTATTTGCTTTCTCTGTGTACCAAATTTAATTGCCATAACTTCATGAACAAAGATTCTCCATATAAACTTAACCACCCCGTTTGAACCGGTTTAGGGATGATTCCAGCAAAATGGTGAAAGACGTGCTTAAAGTTTATCTGTCTGAGTAAATGAACCGAACTTCATCGTCGTAGCTTCCAATAATATAATTACATTTCACCCTTATTTAACCTGGTTAGGGGTAGATTTTCAATAAATTGTGATTCACGTTTTTATTATCTTCTTTTTCTTAGTTTATGAACCAAGTTTCATCAAAACCACAAACTTCATAAATAAAATTTTTTTCTATACAAACTTTACCACCCCGTTTAGGCTTGTTAGGGGATGATTTTCAAAAAATAGTGAAATACACATCTATAATTTCATTGGCTTAGCACGTGTACAAAGTTTCATCGCTGTAGCTTAAAAATAATAATCTTCACTTTCCACCCTGTTTAACCCTTTTAAGGGATGATTTTCTTAAAATGTAAATCACGTTCTAATAATGTTCCTAAGGTGTGTATACTAAGTTTCATCGCAAAAAACAAAGATTTTTTATTTAAACTTTACCACTTCGTTTAACCCTGTTAGGGGTTGATTTTTGAAAAATGCTGAAAACATATTATTAAGCTTGATCAAACTTAATTTATTTACCCTGTTTCTTTACTGTAGCTACAGTGTCGCATTAATAAAAAATCCTACTCCATACAAACTTTGCGGCCCTAATTAATTACCTTAGGGGTTGATTTTTGAAAAGTTACTAAAATCATATTTTTATATGCTTATGTTTAGTCAATTAACTAAGTTTCATAACTTTACTAAAAAAACCTACACCATGAAAATTTTGCGACCCCTACAAATGACCTTGGGGGATGAATTTCGCAAAATGCCGAAAACAAGTTCCTATTATGTATATGCTTAATGCTCACACAAAATTTTATAACTACTGGTCAAGAAATAATCACTGTAGCATACATTATAGTTTCCGCATTCCAATCTAAAAAAACACATTAAACCCCCCTTAAGGGTTGATTTTCAAAAAACTGTGATACACGTATTCTTTTATTTCTTTTGCATAGTATACTACCAAAGTTTCGTGACCGTGCGACAAAAGATTTTTTTTCCCCATACATCCTTTATGACCCCATTTGACCCACTTAAAGGTCAAATTTCGAAAAATCCGTTCTTAAATGACGCCTTCACTACTTGTAGAATACGTGGTCCAAATTTCAGGTTTCTATGTTAAGCGGTTTCGGCTGTGCGATGATTGTAGAAAAAAACCCTGTTCTTTTATTATATAGATTAACGCATGTTTCACAAAATGCTCAAATAAAGTTTTTTTTTTTTAAACAACCCATGGCTACTGAGACTTGAACCCGCATCTCAACATTAATTAGAAGGGAAGGGTTCTGCCCAATTGAACTACAGTGATCACCAAGTCAAGTTCAGAATTTATATAAAAAAAAAATATTACCTAAAGGTAAATCATTGAATGGTACTTATCACAACAGCTGCAGATATTGGACGGTTTGATTGGTTCTATTCCTAAATTTATATTTATTAGTTTTGAATCAGATAAGTTCAAGTATTGTTGGGTATTATTATATCGTATATTATACCGTGAGAAAAAAAAAATAATGGTTTCAGTAATGATATTTTATAAGCATTTTATACCACAGTTCAACTGTGCTGATAGATAAAGGGGTCTTTCGAAATTAATTTCCATGTTTGGAAAAAACCTCTAACGAGTTTTGGATTGTGGCATAGACTATGACTTCCATGGATCCTGGTAACGACGTCGGTGCAGTCCACGTCGTGATACGATACCCCGGTGTATCCCGATACCTTTGGCTACTTTGCCTGTTCGGTTTTCTGGCTGACTAACTATTTACTTCGACATCAAAGCATTCATCATTTTAGCCTTCTTAATCTGAAAGCCAGATTTCTAAACAGATTCATTTGCCTCAGTATTATAACTAAAAGGATTTTTCCGAAGAGGAAAGAATTTATCTAGCGTAATATACGTTAAATCAGGTTGCTTTGATTTATTGTGTTTGTAAGGCGTAATCCTAATATAATAATTTGATCGAATTTTTAAGCTTTTCCATATCCTTTCTAATAAGATAGGATGACCGACGAGATCTGACAGATAGATTTATGTATTCTTTAGCTCGCGCTGGTTTTTAGTTGAAGAGTCAACTTAGATGGTTTTATACCCATTAACTGAAAATTTATACAAGAACATTTTCAGTGAAAGCCTTTTTCAGGTCTAATGTCACTATATAAGATAGATACGCCCCCAACGTTTAGAGATTTCTTTTTCAATCTCCGATCCAAAAACTTCTTGTTTACCTTTCATCACACAACAGTAGGCGGCATAAAGCTTAGTATAATTTGCATCAAGAACGTCGTGTTCTACTAGTTAAAGTCTAGATCAAGAAGAAGCCACCGCAGAACGCGGTGACGTCACCATAAGTAAATAGTATGCCACTGGAATCTATTCATTGTGAATATTAACTTGTTGTAAGATCAGTTGAGCGAACATTATATGCATACGTTAAAATCTGCTATTTTTACGGCTAGACAGTTTTCCATAGTGGGTGTATACTGGGCCTCTGCCACTGTGGGCATATCATTAAGGTAGAAAAGTCATAATCGTGTTATGACTCCTAACTGCATGACTACGACCAAATCGTACCGCTAAAAATGCACCACTATGATCGCATTATAGTTCCAAGGCACACAATTTGTTTTAGGTATTAGGTTATAAGAAATACATCAAATGTGAGCGTCGCATGAAGATAAGGCAACCCCAAAGTCATGATAGTGTTATGACTCTTCACTCTTTGACTACGACGAAGTCGTAACGCTAAAATATACATAAGAACAATGCAAAATATCAAAAGATGACTAAATTGAATTATAGTTAAAATTAAAAATATGCAAGACTATGATCGCATCATAGTTCCAAGGCACTCAATTTGTCGTTGTGCACGTCTATGATCGCGTCATAGTTCCAAGGCACTCAATTTTTGCATTAGGCTATAACAATTTATCAAATATAGGCGTGACATGAAGGAAAGGCAACGCAAAAGTCATGAATATGTTATGACTCCATGACTACGACTAAGTCGTGGCCCTTAAAATGACTGTGTACGACTATGACCGCATCATAGTTCCAAGGCACTAAATTTATTGCATTTGGCTATAAAAATAGATCAAATGTGGCCGTTGCAAAAAGGCGGCGAAAATGTTATGGCCGTATTATGACTCTTAACTATTTGACTTGACTAGACCAAGTCGCGGCACTAAAAAAGATTGTGTACGACTATGACCGCATCATAGTTCTAAGGCACTCAATTTGTTGCATTAGGCAATAAAAAATAGTTCAAATGTGGTCGTTGCACGTAAGAAAGGCAACGCAAATGTTATGACCGTGTTCTGACTCTTAACTCTTTCACTACGAACAAGTCGTGGCGCTAAAAAAGATTGTGCACGACTGTGATCGCGTCATAGTTCCAAGGCACTTAATTTTTGTATAAGACTTAATAAAAGCATTACAATGTGATGCATTCATGATATTGTCTTAGCATAATATCTATTTTTTAAGTACTGAAGTTGCATATTTAGTCGCATAAAAATTTATAACTGAGGGTAGTTGTGACATTATTCGGTCTGGTTACTAAGCCCAGTAAATTTATTATTTAGTCAGTATTTTGTCATACGTATTATTTAAAGATGTTATGATATTAAAACAAGTTTTTTTTATCTTATTTTTATAAATTAAGGCAAATGAAGGCATAAGGTATTTTTTTTTATTATGACCTTATTCAATAATTCACTCTCTCTACGAGGGAAGGCCTGAGTCCCAGCAGTGGGAACGTAATGGGCTGATGATGATTCAATAATGAATCCTTCCAGAGTACTACACAGTATACTTCGTAACGAAAATAAAAATACAGATTCAACCAATAAACAACTGCATCGTTAAGTAGGTAACATAACCTACATTGTAGTAAATACTGTTTCTTGATTAACATTAAACATGCAGATTGGAAGTCAAGACGGAAAGATAGGTAAGTTCTCACCCGGATAGTTGCTATCGGAACTTTCATGCCGTTATAAATGTTTCACGAGTTTTATTTCGTGTCTTTCATACCTTTATTATGGTCTTCAGATCAAGTCTCCTTACGATTTCTTATTCACATAGCACTTAAACTGAAATTAACTGTTAAATAGACGATAAAAACACTAATTACTAGATTAAGAAAAAATAATAAAGAATTTCGATGCTACCATGCCCGCACACAAAAAGTGAATGAGGTGACAGAGCTTAGTGGCGCCCTCTAGGGCGGGAGTTGTAAATAAGTCATTTTGTGCCATTGTTCCTCAATGTTTTGTGCTTTTTATTTTTGACAGCTCTAAAATTGTGCTTGATGCCCAGCTCATGGAGTGGAACTACCTTGTGAATTATATAAATCTCGAGGATGCAACGGCGAAGTATAATTAAACCAAACTTAGTTAACCAACATATATATCTTAAAGAAACATTTGTAAATATTTGGTAAGGAAAATAAAAGTCTTTATTATTATTATTCTTATTATTATCTATTTTACATTCTCAACTATAATATTGGACTGTAAATTAAACAACACCAATTCTACATGTGAGCACGATTTAAGGCAATCTAGTTGTCAATTTTTAAGCTAAGACATTGTATACAGTGTTGACACCTCAAGGTCTCCTTGACCTTTCCTTTTGAGCGAGCAACTTTTGTTCTTGGGAAACACCGGGTGGATTTTCGAGAAAATAAAAACCGCATTCATGGAAATTAGAAAAAAAAATTGCCACACCTGTATATAATCTATTTGTTTTCCAATAATGAATAAATAATAAATAAATACATTATTTCTAATATGCACGGTCAGACTTTATCAGATGTCGTCGCGCGTCGGTCGGGCCGGGCGGCGCCCGAGCGCTCCGGCGCCGGCGCCGGCTCCGGCTCCGGCGCCGTCCAGTCCAGCAGCAGCTTGCCGCGCGCGCCCCCGCCGGCCGCGCGCGCGTATGCGGCCGCGCCCTCCCACCACGGGAACACGCGCTCCACCACCACACGGAACTGCAACAACGCGCCGAGTCAGTCGCGCCCCACCGCCCACCGCCCGGCGCCCCGCCCCCCGCGCCCTGCGCCGCCACTCACCCGGCCGCGCTCGGCGAGCCGCCGCACCTCCTCCAGGTCGGCGGCGCTCGGCGCGAAGAACGCCCAGCGCACGTGAGGCGGGCACGCGCCCGGCGCCGGCGCCGCGGCCGCCGCCGCGCGCCAGCCCTGCGCCAGCAGCTGCGCGGCCGCGGCCGCCGCGCCCGCCGCCAGCCCGCGCTCGTCCGTCTCGCGCAGCAGCGGCGAGCTGAGCGTCACGTAGCGCGCGAACCGCCAGCGCCGCGCGCCCGCCGCCCACCCGCCGAGCCCCGCGCAGTCCACCACCGCCGAGTACCTGCGACAATATTATCGAACGTCTGCATTCGGACTGCTGCGCGCCACCGTTCCGGCCCGCCGCGCCGTACTCACGGGCCGCCCCCCTCGAGCTGCGCGTCGTAGTCGGGCGCGTGCCGGTCTAGCGCCGCCGCCGCGCCCAGCTCGAGCGCCAGCGCGGCTTGCTCGCCGGCGCAGCCCACCGTCACGTGCGCGCCGCGCGCCGCCAGCAGCTGCACGGCAGCCTGCCCCACGCCGCCCAGCCCCAGCAGCAGCACGCGCGGCGCGCGCGCCCCGCCGCCCGCGCCCCGCACGCCCGCCGCCCGCAGCGCCGCGCACGCCGTCAGCGCGGCGTACGGCGCGCCGCCGCACGCCGCGTCCTCCAGCGCCGCGGGCGCCGGCCCCGCCTGCGGACACGGACACACACACGAAATAAAAAATAAATTAACTTCACGTAGAACGATGCATGACCAATTATAGGCAGAATTCTTACTTCATTAGAGTATGTAATAATTTTTCGATAATTCAATTCAAATTCAATTCAAAAGTTCTTTATTTCAATTTTGTCGTCACAGACGCACTTATGAACGTCAATTATTACAATGACTACCACCGTATCGGAAAAAGAATCACTACTCAGAAGATACGGCAACAAACTGAGGGGCATATTTTTTAGAACTTTTGTTACAATATTTTATGTTTGTTTTTGACAATATTATTTTTCTTATGTGCCAGTTGGCTACTTGGCAGAAGCGGAATGTTCCATGCGTCATTGTCTTCTATGTAATTACTAACTGTAGGTATGCTTTTTTCATTAGAATATTTTTCACACTCAATTTGAATCTACTTTATGTGAGCTCCGTTATACATTTTGAAGTTTTATTGTAAAAACGTACACAATTGCCCATGAAGGACTTATTCGTTTTACTCAGTCTAAACCTAGGTACTGCAATTCTATCCTTATTTCTAGTGTTTATGTTGTGGTGGTCACTATTCACCTTGAATTTGTGCAGATTTTTACGAACATACATTAAATTTTCATAAATATACAGAGAAGGTAAAGTTAATACATTAATTTGTTTAAAGACTTCTCTTAATGATTCACGAGGACCCCACTCATAAATAGCGCGAACCGCCCGCTTTTGTAAAATAAAAATACCTTCTATATCCGCGGCAGACCCCCACAGCAAAATGCCATATGACATTAAGCTGTGGAAGTATGCAAAGTAAACTAACCGAGCCGTAGTTATATCCGTTAATTGCCTAATTTTACTAACCGCGTATGCAGCAGAACTAAGTTTTCCTGATAGAGCATCGATATGTGGACGCCACTGCAACTTAAGAGTCTATGTCTATACCTAGGAATACCGTCGCCTTGTCTGTGTTGAGTTTATCACTATTAAGCTTTACGTTTGGCTCTACATGTCTAACATGGGGCAAAGAGAACTTTAAACATTTCGTCTCTTTCGCGTTTTTGGCAGTTGTCAACAAGTTGTTGACAAGTTGTTGGCAGCGAACCAATTTGAAACAATAGCTAATACATTATTTACGTGTACTAGTTCACTATCCTTCCTATCTACCTTAAAGATTATCGATGTATCATCCGCAAAAAGTAGGTCAAGGTCAAGGCAAGGTCTTTCACCATAAAAGGTAAGTCATTTACGTACACTAAGAACAAGAACGGCCCTAAAATGGAACCCTGTGACACACCCATTTTGACTACAGATCCAGATGAAGTGACGCCATTTATTCCAACTTTTTGCTGCCTATCAGTTAGGTAGGACTCTACAAGATCCAGAGCAGTTCCACGAATTCCGTAGTGGTGGATTTTACGAATCAGAGTACTGTGCTCTACGCAGTCAAAAGCCTTGGAGAGGTCACAAAAAACTCCAATGGCATCCTGTGAACTCTCCCAAGTTTCAAGCACATGGGTAACTAAATGTACCCCGGCATCAGTTGCTGATCTGCTTTTCGTGAAATCTTTTTTTCCTGGAATATATAAATAAATAAATGGAGGGGAGGACTCACCCAGCGGTCCCGCACGACGACGTACTGCGCGTGCGCGCCGGCGAGGTGCGGCGGCAGCACGCCCCACACGCGCGCGCCGCGCCGCAGCCGCGCGCCCGCGCCCGCGCGCTCCACCGTGCCCACGAAGTCACGCCCGCACACCAGCGGCAGCTCCACGTCGCCGCCCGCGCCGCCCGCCAGCGCCCGCAGCGCGCCAAGCGCGCGCGCGCCGTACCCGCCTGCAACACGCCGCGCCGCGTCGTCAGCCGCCGCGCCCCCGCGCCGTCGCACCCCCGCCGCTCGTACTCACCAGTCATGGCGACGTCAATGGGGTTGATGCTGCTGGCGCGCACGCGCACGAGCAGCTCGTCGGGCGCGCGCAGCGGCGGCACACGCGCCGTCTCCAGCCGCAGCTCGCGCGGCCCGCCGTACGAGTGCACGCGCCACGCGCGCATGCGCGCCGTGCCGCCCGCCGCCGCCACCGCCCCCGCCGCCGCCGCCCCCGCCGCCGCCGGCGATATCATGGCTGTCACCGGTATGCGATCGAGCGCAGGGTAACGCTTAAATATGCAAAGTTCATTACATACAAATTATATCATTCATAAAGATTGCATACGTAAGTGTTTCGCGAAGCATTCCCATTGCAGTATGTACCTAGTAACCTATTTTTAGTACCAAACGTGTAGCACCGGCGCAGGTGATGATGAGGACACAATATAGATAAGATAGATAAACAGTTTATTGTTAAAACCTTAAAAATAGATATATGAAAAACTAGCGGCCCGCCCCGGCTTCGCACGGGTATTTAACAAAAAAGTCAAAATTAGTAATTATAATACACACACATCTCCCCTCCCCGTACGGCCGTACCCCTGTGACGCCTACACTGCATAAGGTGCTGCCTAGCTAGCCGCGCAGGGTGAGCGGCTACCACGCTACTTTTTTCTAATATTTATATTTTTAAATAAACTCGTGATATCTTTCGAATGGTATGTTCGAATTGAATAATTCATTCATTATATAAAGGTATTGAAGCAGTCTTGAATATGAAGTTTATAATAAATCTTTATCAAAATAAATAATTGATTTTGATAAAGATTAATACCAAGATACAAATAAAGAGCCTTTTCTAGCGGCTTTAAATTGAATTTTTAAAATAAAAGAACACTTATTGTGCCATAACTATAATAGTTAGACATATGCTGTCGCGACACTTTTTGTAAATGGGTCAATCAACTTTTTTTGTAAAATCGTGTCCTCGACCTTTGAACAAACTTAAAAAATACTATTTGTTAATATAAAAAAGATTTTTTGGCACGGTCATTCAATCAGAGTCTATAGAATAACTATCCTATAAAATGTGATTAAAATTCAAGTACAATTAAAGAAAAAAAACCGTGACCCAGGATACAAAACATGACTTTCATACAAATTCTTGCTCCCCAGGGCATAAAGCTCTAATATTTAACGATGCTGTTAAAAAAAATTCCTTCACACGCTGTGATTTTTTGTGCGGATAATATAATATTACCTGCCTTCTATCTAGACATTGTTTCTTTAGTTCAAAAAAGAAACTAAAAGCTTTACATTTTTTAATTGTCCCCAGTAGAAGTAGTTGTCCCCAGAGCAGCAGTTAACACGCGCGTCTGCTGGGTCACAATAAACAAAATACTACTTAATGCGAGTGTGATAAAGTATTCTAGTATGGCCAAACAATAGGAAAAACATCTGAAAATCGTACGATCGCGTCCGCCGTAGTTATAATCTTGATTTGATTCGTCCACCTCGTCCGTGGCTCTAAGAGAGACTGTGTGGGTTTATTATGTGACTGCTGGGTCACATCAAAATTTCAGTAAGTAAACAACTTTTTTAACCGATTTTATTCTTAATCCTTGACATTTAGCCTAAAATGCAACTAACACGTGATTTTTCTTATTTTGTTAGCATTTTTCTAACAAAACAATTCAAAATTCATAAATTTTCTCATGGGTCACAGTTCCAAGGAGTCACAAAAACTGTTACCCAGGAGACTTTTTCAGTGACCCAAGAGACTTCTTTACTTTTTTTTTTTTACATATACAGGGAATAACATTAATGTGTAGTAATACTGAAAGGTGTGTATGGGTATCTAGTCATGAATCATCGGGCAGAATATACAACCAAAAAAACACTATTATATTTTCCATACAAAGTTTAAAAATTATTTATTTGAATTATTTTGGACAATCCTAACAAACTGTGGCCTAGTCGAGGTAGTACGGGTCACTGACCGAGCTACTTTGTGCCTAGGCACAAAACAGATAAGTACAGAAATCAATCTACATACAAAGTGCGCTCGAGCAACGCACACATAGACACCGCTCACGGACACGATATCTGGGCACAGTTGGGATGCGAGCGCGAGTGCCATCCGCTTGAGACACGCGTCTGTGAACATTTTTGTGCAAAAATGGAGCAACGAAAAATGATTATTATAACTGTTCGGTGGACGGTTGTTTAAATTCAACATTAAACGGTGAATTGTCGTTTTTTAAGCTACCAGTTGTTTCAGAGAGGTAAGTAGGTATTTGCTTGTATTTCGATGGTTAATTTTCACGTTACACAAAATAGGTAGGTAGGTAAGCGCCCCGGCCCCCGGCCCTGCGCCGAACAAGCGAACATGACTTTGTGGCCTTGTCATATTTTTACAATTTAAAATTAGATATTTATTGTAGTATAAGCTGTGTTAGCCTTGTGTTCAATAATCTAATGAGAAAGATGTTAATGTAAACTAATCGCATTTGTTTTGTCTTCAAAAAACCTTTATTCAGTTATAATAGTAACTGCGAAAAAATTATGTCGATATCTTGTACACTTATTTTTTTTTAAATCAATCTATTTTCCTCCCATAAACTTCCTGCGCCGTCCGGTATGAAAGGTATGAAAAGTACATACATGAGATTAACTTCTGTATTTATCTGTTTTGTGGCCTAGGCGCTCTGTCTTTGAAAACGCCGAACATTTTACAAGGGCTTGATTTCGAGTCTCAAATACCGGAATTTCATACTGAACGGATCTTTGGACTCGGTCGGTTCCGTTCCGGAACCCACTCGTAAAAAAAAGGTATTTCCACATTTTTACACGACTGCCCAAAAAGGAGTATTTCAGGGTTTACGTATGTATGTATGTATTTATTTATTCCACCTTTACTTCTTATTGCCTGGACAGATTTGAATGCATTAAAACCATAATAAAAACATAGGTTTAAGTTTTTTTACCATCGTTTTTTTTGCATGTTCGGGAACCGGTATACAAAAAAATCTCCGCGAACGGTACTTTTAATCTATGCCTTAACGTACCCGACTTGGCCTTGCCTTGATCAGTTTCAACTTTTTATCCAACTTGACGTCTTAGAATTCATATTCAGAAATAACCTAAAACGAAATTTCCGAAACGAAATCGGTCCTTTTCGGTGGAGTTTTATGGGGCGGCGTTAGAAGGTAACTTTGTTTGTGCCGCTCGACCAATGAGGATCAGCGGCTATTATTTATTAGGATTACATCTTTATGATTGGTGCAATACGAAACAAGGCTAGCGAATCATGAAGCGGCGGCGAATGTTTGATAGCTTTAGTGTTTGCCGCGTTTTGTCAAAGATTAAACAGGTTTATTTCTGAAAACTGACTAAGTAAAGACGCTTTATTGATTACTGACTTACGAACACTCTTTTACTATGCAATGAAATCAAATGTTGGAAATGTCTTAACCATCATTATCAGCCTATTACATTCCTACTGTTGAAATTCATGCATGATGTTTTTTACATCCTATTCCTACGGTGGTTGGTGACCTCACGTATTTTTTAAGAACATCAGCCATGCTCGCTCTTATTAGACGTTTATACTGATTAGATCCTTATTCCTAAATGTTAATTGGAGCGATGATGCTTAATGCTGTAATTAACAAGTAAGCATTAAGAAAAATAAAAAATACCCTGCCAAAAACTTTATAGCCTATGTCACTTGGGATGATTTAAGGATTCCGAGGATACCCCATACATCCAAATCTGTTGAGGCATTTATTGTGTAATAAAAAAACGCACATACATTAACCCCGAAAACATTACATTCCTTTTTTGGAGAGTCGCGTAAAAAGCAGTTTGCTTGAAAGTTAGTTGTAAAGTAAGGTTGGTAGGACAGCTGGCTTTGCTAACTGAAGATAAAATTTGTTTGTCAGATCTGTACACGCGGCGCACTAATATTCTTTGTCACAAGTTCATTGCTCTTTATCAGCTGATTGTTAGGGTTGAAATGAACTTGATTACCAGAAATGTTTAAATTATCATATCTTGTGATTTTAAAAAGTTTCTGGTAATTTGCACTTGGACTTGAATTATTAATAAGCTTCTATATGCGTAGTTTAATTATTACTACACATTAATGTTACACGCTGTATAACGATAATAACAGCCGCACAAATAAAACTAACTCTAATTCGCCATTGATTCAATAATCCCTAAAAATCAGTTAATAAAATCACTAAAACATGTCGTAGGAGCTTCTATGGGCTAGGTGTAAGAAGCTAGATGGTGCATGAGCTAGTATCATATCATTGATGATATAATTATTTAAGTATTTGGCAAGTATTATTTGTGCCGCTGTTAATCTTCCAATCCAGTTATCATACTGAATAAGAAGACTGGATAAGAATTAGTAATACACTAATTATACAACGAACTTCTAACTCGAACTGCCTGTGTGTGGCATCGTAGCTATTAAATGGATGAACCGATTTCAATACGGTTTAAAGGAAGGCTCTTGTTTGCAAAACTTTAAGTTTAACTACAAATAGTCGAGTTTAAGCAACAACAGACTTAAATAATTTACCTTTATCTAGGGTACGGTTGAGTAGATTCAATTCGGAGGTTTTTTAAATGTTAGTAACAATTACTTGTTTAAAAATAATGTATAATTCAGTATTTATGTTTCAGTTAATTGCCATTATTGGCTGTCGAGAGACAAATGCGATACTAAAAAAATGACCCTGAAAAGTGCGAAGAGTATAAAAGACAAAAAGAGACCATCGAGATGTATTAAAATAGAGTGGAAGAATAAAATTAAAACCTAAGAAAGAAATTCGAAAAATACAAAAAAACATTGCCAAATAAGTGAGCCTCATAAAAAAGAAAAAAGGAAACGAACAAAACAGAAACGTACAAAAAGTTATCTAATGCAATTAAAGAAAAGGAACTAAAAGATTAAGAAGCATAAAGAGAAGAAAATAATGAAGGATATATTCAAGGGGATTGATGATACTGGCAGACAAGAAATTAAAAATGATCATTAGGAAGCAAACAATTAAGACCACGAAACAAGCTAAAGAAAAAATCGAGTAATTTTTCCATTGAGACGACGTCTTAAGAGCGACAGCTGAATTCATTCTGTTTTTATTTCTATACTATTTTAAAAATAAAACTGAGCCAATCCTGTCCATTCAATATTTTTTTAAAATAACTGGGTTCGACTAGTTTGAAGGTACTCCCCTCCCTCCTTGAATCGTATTCCTCATGTCTGAGGGTCGTGACCACGTCCATTCATTGTCTTTTCTTCGATAATGTTACGTCGATCTTCCTCTATTCTCAGCGACGTGTAATGCATCATAAATAGAATTAAGTGTCCGGTCCAGTGCGGATCTGGTCAGACCAACGCACAGGGCTGCGATCACGCGATCTCTTGCTTCAACCTTTTCAGTGATAATGAGGTTGTATCCGTCCTTCCTGACAATGTGGTCCAAAATACTGAAGTATTCTTTTCAGATGGTAGCCTAGATCAACCTAGGTTTGATCTTGAGTTTTTTAAGATCGATACGTTAGTCCGACGTGCTGTCCAGAGTATCGGAAGCATTCTCCTCCAACACCACATTTAAAAAGCGTCAATGTGCTTGTAGCCAGGTGTTCTCAAGGTCCATGTCTCAACTCCATAGAGAAAAATTGAAAAGACTAGGGTCCGAACTAGTCTCATTTTAGTTTTCAGAGATATTCTCATATCTTTCCATGTTCTATGTAGCTGAGACATGGCAAGCGCCTTCGCATGTCTGTCTCATACGACCAATTGTTGCTTATGTTGACGCCGAAGTAAATAAAGTTGTCCACCGTTTGTAAGTTGAGTAAACCAGTGAACTCCAACGTCTCTGCACGGTCTATCACCATAATCTTGGTTTTTGACTTGTTAATGGGAAGGCAAATACGAATATTGACTTCCTCTGTAGTCTGAACTTTTAACTTTGAACTTAGTTCACGCGGACGACGAGTCACGCAAAAAGCTATTGGGTATTTTATATGTTCATCGCAATATAGGTATGTGAATTTTGATTAATTATATTTTCATTTTCTTTTCTATAATAGTAATATTTATTATTAAGAATATTGTAACAGGCCGTAAATGTGTTTTGCTTTAAGAAAAATTAAGACCACACACCCCGGCCGGTCGCCGTGCGAGCCGCACGCGTTTTTCGATCCGCCCCTACATTACTTAGTTAAAACTGGTTATTAATCTCCGCCACAAATTCAAATAAGTGCTCGCAGCTGATCTTGTCTAGCCGGGCCCGGTACACCGGTGAGTGAAAGGGACGCCCGCATCGCTTGCGGACTCGTTGTTTGTGTCATCGAGAGGGCCTACTGTGAAAGTGTTTTTGCATACTTGCATTACTGTCGCGAAAATACATCGAGATGTCGCCCACACCTCCATCGGGCTCAAGTTCTTTCCCTGATCTTTCCAATACTGATGCGTTCAATCCTATGAGTGTTCGTAAAAGAAGACAACATGAAATCGAGTCATTCCCGAGTGAAAATATATTAACGGTATCAAGTCTTGAATCGTCTTTAAAGAAATGGCAAAAAGAAATGATGGACAATGTTACCCAGACTATCATTACCACGGTGAACTCGGTGCTGTCCGAAAAAATACTGCAATTTTCTTCAGATCTTGAAAAGGTTAAAACAGACGTGGGGAAAGTATCTAACAAAACTATTACAAACGCTGAATCGATCACAGATATAAAGCAACAGTTATCAAACATTGAGAGCTCAATTGATTACTCGAATCCCGGCAGGACAACTCTGACGCTCGACTGAAAACTATCGAATTACAATCTAAAAAGATAGATCAGTATGAATCAGAACTCGGTGAGCTAAAATCAAACTTGATGAAAACATGAATCTGAGATCGGAGTTCAAGAGACGGTTACAATGGGACAGACTATATAATCTTGAAATCGTTGGCGTGCCCGAAAGACACGATGAACATTTAATGGACATTGTTATCGCAATTGCAAAACACGCTGGTATCACTATCACATCCCGTGACATTGAATTTGCTAATAGAGTGCAGCCTAAACAGACAAAACTAGGAGCCCCACGGGCTATAGTCGCAAAGATGAAATCGAGGTTGGCGAAAGATAACATCTTGGCGGGAATCCGGCGAGTTTCACCCGCAACAACGTAGGCATGCAGGGCGGCGAAAGAATATTTTTCAACGAGCATTTGACTATAGAAAACAAAATATTATATAATAAGTGCCGTGAACTTGTTATTACACATTCTTATAAGTATATCTGGATTAGAAACTGTAAAATTTTTGTACGAAAAGACGACAAGTCACCAAAAATAGCGGTAAACAAACTAGACGACCTTTTAAAAATCAAATGACTCGTCGTCTTTTACCTACCTATATTGCTCATACTATTAAGTAGTTTAACTATCTGTTTCGTTGAGATTTCATTGTCAGGATTAATTAATCGCGCTTTGTATCACAATAATACACAACACATTCACACTACCCCACACTACACTTTACAAAAAACAATACAACACTTTGTTTACACGTTATCTTGTACAATATTATGGAACTACAGTAACAAACATTATTATATACTCTTTTTATTGTATAGTAAATCAATTTTGTCCTATTACTTAACATATTTACTGGCCAGCTCGAGACTAATTATTTTTCCGACTGCCTGCAGTTTGGAGGTATCTCAACTTCGTAATATTAAATATATATATTTGGCTGTTATATTATTTATGTACTCGTCTCTGCAATGTCATTTATGTACATTATATGGTATATATTACTTCACTGTATTATCATATCTGAAACTCTTTATTCATTATGGCTAACCAGCGGATAAACGTATTATATCAAAACACTAGAGGTCTCCGGACCAAAACACATGATTTTTACAGGGAATTAAATAAAAATAACTTTGACATAATCATCGTAACCGAAACGTGGCTGCATGATGGTATTCTGGATGGCGAAATTTGCAATTCTAGGTATGACGTGTTCCGGTTGGATCGCGATTTAGACCTTACAAATACAACGAGGGGCGGGGATGTCATGATACTTGTCCGTAGCGACCTTGAGGCGTCTATGATAAATAGCACCAGGGTTTTGCCGCCAACTGAAATGCTTTGGATTACAATACCAGCAAAATCACTTAACTCTTCAGTAGGTATTAATTTGCACCGAGCCGTTATTTATGCACCGCCTAATAGTCAATTGCCGCAAACTATAGAATATATATCGCAAAGTGTCTCGCATGTTTACAGTTTATTTAAAAACGATAATTTTCTAATTGTAGGTGATTTTAACTTGCCAAATATACAATGGAATTATCAACATGGCCCCTTGCATATAAAACGTGGTTCAAAAAATGCTGGTAAGCTTCTTTTAGAGGAATTTAATTTGTTAGGCTTGGAACAAAGTAATTATATTAAAAATTCTTATGATAACACACTGGATTTAGTTGTCAGTAAGTTTTCAGCATCCTGCTCCCGTTCTCATGTCTCACTCGTAAATGAAGACTGCGCTCACCCTAGCCTTTTCATAGACGTTGCAAACTTAACATTATGTCCTCTTGTAGAACAGTCAAATCCCAAAACGGAATTTTTATAAATGTAACTACACAGAAATCATTATACTTCGCCGTTGCATCCTCGAGATTTATATAATTTATTCACCAGGTAGTCCACTCCTTGAGCTACTGGGCATCGCACAATTTTAGAGCTATCAAAAATAAAAAGCACAAAATGATTTATTTACAGCTCCCGGCGCAGAGGGCGCCACTAAGCTCTGTCACCTCATTCGCTTTTTGTGTGCGGGCATCGTAGCATCTAAATAATATTCATTCTTTAATATTCTTTCTTTATTAAATTATTAGTGTTTTTATCATCTATTTAACAATTAATTTCAGTTTAAGTGCTATGTGAGTAAGAAATCGTGAGGAGTCTCGATCTCAAGACCATAATAAAGGTATGAAAGACACGAAATAAAACTCGTGAAACATTTATATACGTATGAAAGTTCCGATAGCAGCCATCAGGGTGAGAACTTACCTATCTTTCCGTCTTGACTTCCGATCTGCATGTTTAATGTTAATCAAGAAATAGCATTTCACTCCAATGTAGGTTATGTTACCTACTTAACGATGCAGTTGTTTATTTGTTGAATCTGTATTTCTATTTTCGTTACGAAGTATACTGTGTAGTACTCTGGAAGGATTAATTATTGAATAAGGGCATAATAAATAATACCCTATGCATTCTTATAAATTTGATAAAAGAGAAAAAGAAAAAAAAAAAAAAAAAAAAAACAAACTACATCTTTAAAAAATATGTATAATAAAATACTGACTAAGTAATAAATTTACTGGGTTTAGTAACCAGACTGAATAATTTTACAACTACCCTCAGTTAAAAAAATTTATGTGACTAAATATGTAACTTCAGCACTTAAAAATAGATATTCTGCTAAGACAATATCATGAATGCATCACATCGAGGTGTGTTATAATGCTTTTTTAAAGTCCTATACAAAAATTGAGTGCCTTGGAACTATGATGCGGTCATAGTCGTACACGGTCATTTTTAGCGCCACGACTTGTTCGTAGTCAAGGAGTTAGAGTCATACGGTCATAACATTTTCGTTGCCTTTCTTTTTGCAACGGTCACATTTGATCTATTTTCATAGCCTAATGCAATAATTTGAGTGCCTTGGAATTGAGATATGGTCATAGTCGTACACAGCCATGACTTAGTCGTAGTCATGGAGTCATAACACGTTCATGAATTTTGCGTTGCCTTTCCTTCATGTCACGCCCGTACATGATATTTTTTTATTGCCTAATGCTAAAATTGAGTACCTTGGAACTATGACGCGATCATAGTCGTTCACAGATCATATTGAGTGTCTTGGAACTATGAAGCAATCATAGACGTGCACAACATTTAATTAAGTGCCTTGAAACAATGATGCGCTCATAATCGTGCATATTTTAAGAGTTACGACTTCGTCGTAGTCAAGAAATTAAGAGTTATAACATGGTCATGACTTTTGCGTTATCTTGTTTTCGTCCAGCTACATTTGATATATTTTATAGCCTAATGCAACAAATCGAGTGCCTTGGAACTATGATGCGATCATAGTCATATACACATCAAATTGAGTGCCTTGGAACTATGACGCGATCATAGACGTGCACAACATAAAATTGAGTGCCTTGGAACTATGATGCGATCATAGTCATGCATATTTTTAGTTCTAAATATACCTAATTCAATTTTTTCATCTTTTGATATTTCACATTGTCTCAGATATGTATATTTAAGCATTAAGACTTTGTCGTAGTCAAGCAGTTAAGAGTCATAACACTGTCATGACTTCGGGGTTCATGCGACGCCCACATTTGACGCGTTTCTTATAACCTAATACCTACAACAAATTGTATGCCTTGGAACTATGATGCGATCATAGTGATGCATTTTTAGCGGTACGATTTGGTCGTAGTCATGCAGTTAGGAGTCCTAACACGATTATGACGTTTGTTCCTTCATGAGACGTCCACAGCAGCAGAGGCCCAGTATACACCCACTATGAAAAAAAAAAAAAACTGTCCAGCCGTAAAAATAGCAGGTTTTAACGTATGCATATAATGTTCACTTCACTGAACTTACAACAAGTTAATATTCACAATGAGTAGATTCCAGTGGCATACTAGTTACTTATGGTGACGTCACCGCGTTCTGCGGTGGCTTCTTCTTGATCAAGCTACTTTAACCAGTAGACCACGAACGTTCCTGATGCAAATTATATTAAGCTTTATGCAGCCTACTGTTGGGTGACGAAAGGTTAACAAGAAGTTTTTGGATCGAAGATTGAGGAGGATCTCTAAACGTTGGGGGCGTATCTATCCTATATAGTAACATAAATAAAGACCTGAAAAAGGCTTTTAGTAAAAATGTTCTTGTATAGATTTTCAGTTAAAGGGTATAAAACCATCTAAGTTGACTCTTCAATTAAAAACAAGCGCCAGCTAGAGAACACATAAACCTATGTGTCAGATTTCGTCGCTCATCCTATCATATTAGGAAGGATATGGAAAAGCTCAAAATTTGATCAATTTATTATATTAGGTCTACGCCTTGCAAACACAATAAATCGAAGGAACCGAATTTTACATATATTACGCTAAACAAATTATTTTCTTAAAAAACAAAAAACCTTGCAGTTATAATATTGAGGCTTGTGAATCGGTTTAGAAATGTAGCCTTCAGGTTAAGAAGGCTAAAATGATGAATGCTTTGATGTCGAAGTTAATCGTTGGTCAGCCAGAAAACCAAACAAGCAAAGTAGCCAAGGGTATCGGAATACACCGGAGTATCCTATATTACAACGCGGACTGCACCGGCGTCGTTACCAGGATTCATGGAGGTCACAGTCTATGCTACAATCCAAAACTCGTTAGAGATTTTTCCAAAAATGGAAATCAATTTCGAAAGACCCCTTTATCTATCAGTACAGTTGAACTGTGGTGTAAAATGCTTATAAAATATCATTACCGAAACCAGTTTTTTCACGATATAATATACGATCTAATAATACCCATATGCACAATACACACAATGCAAAACTTATCTGATTCAAAACTAATAGATATAAATTTAGAAATAGAACCAATCAAATCGTCCAATTGCTGCAGCTGTTGTGATAAGTACCATGCAATGATTTACCTGATCATTTCTATCTAAAAAAACTCTGTTGTTTGATAGACAACGTACAGGTTAACCCTAAGACGTCAAAATGACTAATATGAAAATAGGTAATATTTTTAAATAAATTCCGAACTCGACTTTGTGATCACTGTAGTTTAATTGGGAAGAACCCTTCCCTTCTAATTAATGTTTAGATGCGGGATCAAGTCTCAGTGGCCGTACTTTGTTTTTTCAAAAAACTTAATGTGAGCATTTTGTTAATTATGCGTTAATGCCTAATAAAAATATGGCAGTTAAGAATCTGTGATTAAAATTTGAGGTTCAAATATTCGAATGTCAATGTCAAATGGATTGCTCAGCCGTCAGTGCCAATCATCTTTTCTAAGCTCTTCAAACCGGTAGTATACTTACTCAGGAATAAAGTATGCCAGCTTGTTCCAAATCAGAGTTACAAATTCTTGATTTGGGCTCAATTCATTCAAGTCCATAGATGGTTAGCCACATTAGAATTAGACAACGCAAAATGTCTATTATATATTCGGGTCATAGTTAATAAATGAATAACCAAAAAGGAATAATGATAATAATAATAATAATATACATATAAAAAACAGTTAAAGAATTCAAACATAAATTATTACTGTAAAATGGTAAATGTTGTCTTAGTAATAACACGTAATTTGGTAATAACAAAATTTTAATGTGTCATATATAATAAGTAACGGACGTTACTCGTATGTGCTGGAAACTTTCCCTGAGGCTTCTTTTAACTGGGTGGAGTATCACGTGTGATAATAAGAAAAAACAAAATAGCCATTTATTATTTTGCCCATTTTAAAAATTGACGAATAATATTAACAACGAGTAACTAATGCCATAGTCATTCTTTACTAGAACAATCAACCATAGTATCCCTTGTTCCAGTTTTTGGCATGTTAGGAACCAATACTATTTTATACATATGTCAGGAATTAGGTTAGCCTTTGCACTTCAACCAGAAACAATCAAAATTATTCTAAATTTTGTTTCAAATATATTCCCAACGATGACTATACAAAATTACAACAAAATAAATGGCAGTTTCACTAGTATTGTCAACTGGACGATGAGATCAATCACTATCCTTTATATAGATGTTGATTATTATTAATTTTATTTTGACTATTATTTGATATTATTGTTATTTAATCAATTCCTCTTATTGTATTATTGATTGGTGTAAATGGTATATCCGTACTGATTAATCAAATTAAATAAATAGAATTTATGTAATCGTAATCAAAGATGTGATTAAAATGTTGGCGTCATCACGCATTAATTTCTAAATAGACTATAAATTTGCCGGGAACAGTAACTTATGTCATAGATGTATATAAGTCGTAAGGCGTTTGTTGCCTTTACTTTCGATCAGAGGCAAAGTTTGAACTTTTTTGTCATGAAAAGAAAACCTTATACATAATACGAGCATCTTGTTAGAAGGTAAATAGATCAAAAGGATAATGTGACTGTTCAATAAACACTGCGATTTTCTCTGCACACAGGAACTACTTGTGATGCATAAACATTAGCAGCTTACTTATGGAGTTTTCTATTGACCTTATCAAATAAGGTGCCGGATAATATGACAACAGCTTAATAACAGCCAAATTCTATAACCAACCTCTCCATTTGACGGGAGTACTATTTTGCTAAAGCAGTGTATAATTCTAACTAAATTATGTTAAATCATAATTTATATTATAAAATTGTTATTTATATTATACAATTGTTATTTATATTATACAATTGTTATTTATATTATACAATTGTTATTTATATTATACAATTGTTATTAAAATATTACATATACGTGTCGCCGATATAAATATTTTTTACTCTGAGGAACATGAAAATTTCGCAAAAGCTCTAAACATCTACCTGGTGAATAAATTATATAAATCTCGAGGATGCAACGGCGAAGTATAATTGAAGGTTAAACAAACTTACCAAGTGAAGTTTGACCGTAATTATATAAGCCGTTGCATCCGAAGAGATTTATACTAATAACCCACCCGTGCCCTAATTTGTTGTCACAAACCCTTACAAATACTTAGTACCTACTAGTAGTTTACCTGTTTTGTAGCCTTAAGATTTTGCGAAATTTGTTCTCTAAAATAAATGAGGTGACAGAGCTTAGTGGCGCCCTCTGCGCCGGGAGCTGTAAATAAATCATTTTGTGCTTTTTATTTTTGATAGCTCTGAAATTGTGCGATGCCCAGTAGCTCAAGGAGTGGACTACCTGGTGAATAAATTATATAAATCTCTTCGGATGCAACGGCTTATATAATTACGGTCAAACTTCACTTGGTAAGTTTGTTTAACCTTCAATTATGTATTTAAAAGAAATTAACTGGACTGCACTGTTTGAATCTTGTGACACTGTTGACTGCGCTGTAGAATGTTTCAACTCAGAGCTACATAAATGCATTAACTTATTTGTACCCGAGCGCAAGGTAAAAAGCACTAATAGAAGCTATCCCTTATGGTATAATTTAACCTTGAAAAAAGTTATTAAAGAAAAGTGGAAGGCGCACACTAAATGGAAACGTTTTCACAACGATTTATACTATCAGGAATTTTCTTTATTAAGAACAAGAGCAAAACGATTAGAATATGAACTATACACTAATTATTTAACACACATACAGAACAAAATTAAGATGTGTCCCAAATTAATGTGGTCGTACATAAAATCTATGAGAGGTAAATCCAATTATCCTAAGACATTATCATACGGCGATAATGTTTACGAAAATGGCCCAGATATTTGTAACGGGTTTAATAAGTTTTTTGAAAATGTTTTTGTCAAGCCCTCAACTAGTTACGATTTGTCTAACTTAAACCTACATAAATGTGGCAACTCTGGCTTTATAAGTAAAATTAGAATAAATGAAAATTACATTCTTAAGCTTCTTAAACTTACTGACTCAAACAAATCCGCTGGCACAGATAATATCCCCCCCGTGTTCATTCACAATTGTGCTGAAGTTCTAGTTAAGCCATTACAAACAATATTCGAAATTCAATCCTTACTTGAATCCAAGTTTCCCATTAAATGGAAAGAGGCTAATGTAATACCAGTTCACAAAAATCTTCTAAGGCTAAAATTAAAAACTACCGTCCAATCTCTATATTAAATACCTTCAGTAAAATATTTGAAAAAGTTATTTATTATCAGATTTACAGCACAATTGTGAATGAGATAAGTCAAGCCCAACATGGGTTCTTGCGACGACGCTCTACCGTCTCTAATCTTGCAGAGTTCATCCAGTTCGTACTGCCTAGCATGGAGCGCGGAGGGCAGGTTGACGTGGTCTACACGGATTTCGAAAAAGCTTTCGATCGCGTGGACCACGTCATCCTACTAGCGAAACTAGAAATGCTAGGAATACACGGAGACTTACTGCGCTGGGTAAAGTCCTACCTCACAAACAGATCCCAGGCTGTTGTAGTGGGAGGGTACAGGTCGAACTTTATCGATATACCCTCTGGAATTCCACAGGGATCACACCTGGGTCCCTTATTGTACAACGCTTACATTTACGACATATATACCTGTTTTGACTCCATAAGTTACCTTCTATACGCTGATGACAAAAAAAAATCTGTAAAATTAGGGACCTCCAAGACTGCATAACTCTTCAAAACAAAAGATATCTTTTACTCGTAAAAATAAACCTATAAAGTTGACTTACAACATTAACAATATTCCTATCGATCAGGTTGACGTGGTGCGTGACCTGGGTGTGCTCCTTGACAGGAAGCTGTCCATGTCAGAGCATATTGACGTTATAATAGATAAAGCTTATAAAAACCTAGGGTTCGTACTACGTACCTGTAAACCTTTCACGAAACAACAAAAACAAGCTTGAAAGTTTTGAAAACTGTTTATTATGCTTATGTTCGCAGTGTACTACAATATGTCAGCAGTATTTGGTCACCTTATTACATTACCTACAAACAACAAATTGAAAAAATACAGGCAAAATTTATAAAACACTTAAATTATAGAACCCATACTTTTACTGATTATGACACAAGCTGTACTCGACATCGACTTTTGCCCCTGCAGGACAGACGCACCTTGTTAGATATGATGCTTTTATACAATTTAGTCAATAACCATCTGGATGCTCCTGCCCTACTCTCAGCTATTACCTTTAATGTACCTAAAAAACGCACACGACATACCTCACTTTTCTCGCCTTCCTTCCAAAACACCAATTATGCAAGTAATGCCCCAATTACCCGTATCAGTTTAACATACAATAAACAATTTTCTCACCTTGACATCTTTAGTATGTCCAAATCTATTTTTAAGCAAAAAGTCTGCGAGCACCTAACGCATCAAATAAAATAAAATAAATTAAATAAACCTACCCACTAATTTATATCAATAATATACCTATAATATTGACATGTAAATACATCTAACAATATTAATATATATGTGTATAATTTTATCTACACTAGCACTTTTAATTATTATATGCTATATTCACACTATCTGTAACCAATAAGTTTTTATTAATTCTAATCAAAGCAGGAAATCATATCATACCATATCACACACCCTCACACATATCCTTACACACACCTTAATTCTCAAAGCGAAATGTCAGATATAGTTTCTCTAAACCCATCCGAAGATTGGGTAACGTCACTTACATAATTCACCCTCTTCAACCTAATGTTACGTACGTTTTTTTTACCTTTTGTTACCTACCTACTTTTATTTCGATATGTACCTAAATATATAATTTGTTTTGTTATGTAGGAGTTCAAAATTCTTAGTATTAAAATTATATATTTCATCGGAGACCTATTATTGGCTGTATTTTTATATATATAAATAAGTTACTATTATTTAATAAGAAGTGCTGTTGGTCTTGTCAAATAAATAAATAAATAAATAGGTTTTAAGAAAAATTTGTAGTTTATGGTTATAAGGGGTTAAGCTTCAAACCTCTTTTCCTTGAGAAAATGAATATCTTAAGCTTTTATAAACCTTAAATAACCAATATGTAATAAAATAAGAGATGTATTGGTTTCTATTTTTTTTCAAATTTATTTAAGTATCTAAAATATGTTTATCATAAGTTTTTAATAAATGTTTCCTTATAAACGACTATATTAATTCATGTTTAACAAAGGCTGCAACTAATAGTTTGTTAAAATAACAGGGAATTTAAATTGTAGCTTAATTTAAAATTGTAACTTAATAAATGATGAGAGATGAGTGAATAATCCATTATTGTATGTTATCAAGTTATGTTTTCTTTATGTAGTATTTTAAACCCCTACAAGAGGACTTTCAATAAAAAATAAATGCACCCACACCAATAAATGCCAACACTATAACTTTATAAAAAAATATTTTTCTTTTCAACCCAGTCAGGGGTTGATTTTCAAAAATCCTTTCTGAGAGCGCAACTACAATACATAAGGAACATATTCTCCAAATTTCGTGTTTCGTGGATCAGTGGTTTAGGCTCTGTGCTGTCTGTCAATAAGTCATACAAACTTTACCACCTCGTTTAACCATGTAAGGGCATTGATATAAGAAAATTTTATGGATAGATAGATAGTACATCAGAACTGAGGCTACATACGCATGATTTGCGGCTCGTTCATTTACCGTGCACAGGGACCGTTTCTATGAAAAGACAAAAGGATTTAATGTGGAACAAACTCAATCAATATTCCAATTGGAATGTTGGTCTACAAATAAGCCAAGTTTGTAGGTATATCATACTATCAACACTATCGATATTATGGCACTATAGATTATAGTCATAGTGTCGATAGTATGTCAATAGTTGTTAGTACGGAACTTACGACTTTCAATATCGACAGAATTGATTCTTGATCATCACTATGGTTTCCATAGTATTGATAGAATTTTCGTACCAGAAGAGTTGACTATTGATACTATGGATAGTATCGATACCATAGTCAAAAACACTGTAGCTAACGCAACCTTTCGCTCGCGAAGTACGCGGACGCGCCGTGCTCCTGCAAGGTTCCGGTGTGATCTTTCACGGCTATAGTTTTATTTACGTAAGTTCATGCACAGTTTAATGTTAAACAAAAAAATTTTTAAGTATAAAGTTTCATAAGACTTTGTAATCTTTTTTTGTTACAAGTAGATGTTGCTATTGCTCAATTTAGAGGATATCGCAGACTGTTCTGTTTGACTTGTCCAATAAGTGTGATTCCTCACGGCTGTAACTATAACACTATCTATTGATAGAGAACTCATTAGCGATAAAAATAGTATCGATAGAATAGTACTAAAAATTGTAGTCTCTAATATATCGATATATCAAGTCTATATCGGGGAATAGTGTCGATGTGCATAACCTTTTTATAAGCCAGAAGAAATGTATACGTATCCTCACTAATATTAAAGAACCGGAAAGCTGCAAGCCTCACTTCATAAAATTAAATATATTAACCCTACATTCAATATATATTATGGAAATTTGTAAATTTGTATGCAAATAACCCCAGTTTAAAAAAAAAATAGACCAAGTACGAAGATTTGAAAGTAGGAGCAAACAACCTTGTGCTACCGACCTCGAAACTAAAAATCCATAGCTCAGGCCCAAACGTCATGGCAATAAATATTTACAACAAAATTCCAGACAACATAAAAGTTGAAAACAAAACAAATTAAAACAATACCTAATTAACAAATGCTACTACCACTTACACAATTTTTATTAATGACAAGTAAATAGATATTTTAAATAAATATACTAAAAAAAATAATTATTTTTATGACTATAAAATACCAATGTTTATTTAATGGATCGGTCCGCTCGCTCCTATTACTCCTATTGCCATACCCTGTCAGGGTCATATATGTTAACTTACCTTATCATAAGACCTCTTCAAATGTACATACATATATGATTGCAATAAACTAATTGAGTATTGAGTATAATATCGATAGTCCTACTATCGATATACTAGTTCGGCAACACTATGTGTTCATCCCGTACAAATCGCTTTATAGCTGACTGAAACAAATACTAAATGAACAGTAGGTAGGTATAAAACTTTACTATAACCTTACCTGTCTTCAAACGATTCTTGTTTTACAGGTATTACACAGCTTTTATTTTATCGTGATAGGTAATCCCTTGATTTGATTCCTGTATAATTGAATAATAAATACTTTATTCCCTGCGTTCAGCGATGGATTCAAAATATTGAAATTGGTTTGGTTGTCTGTCAGTTCTGTCACCCAGGGTTGCCAGACCAGAGTATCGGTATTCGAAAATTATCGTACTACACGAAAAATTGTCGTACATCTGCCAGAACTGCGCGAAACGCGCTATTTCGCAAAACTAGTAGTAGGATAGGAATTTTAGGAAGTTGGCAAATTAGACAGAAATTTAAAAAAAAACCTATTTTTTTTATAAAAGTGTGGTATCATCGGAATCACTATTTACTTCTACCTCTGCAGCAGCGCCAGCCATTTTTGAATAAAGGAATGCTGAAGTCATTCGAGATATTCGAGAAAATACGATAATCCAAGTATTTTAGAAATTAGAATTTGATTTAGAAACGGGATATTTACCATGACATGTATTTCTTTTGTTTTATGTTCTCGAAACGAAAACCGAGTGAGGAAGCGGGTAGATAGATATATCTGCCCGTTATAACATTAAAAATCCACCCGCAAAAACTTTAGTATCGTCGTGATCATGGTGCTTGTAATAGTGCTTGTAAAAATATTGAGCACTCAAAACAAAAAAATAGACATGGTAAATATCCCGTTTCTAAATCAAATTCTAGTGTCAGTGACCATGTTAGTTTGAAAACGTATATTTTAGGAACTTTTAATTTTTACTTAGTTACATCTACACTTGGCAAGCGAACTTAACTTTGTATGTAAGGAATAAGAATAAATGAACTATCATTGTCATTCGTTCGTTGGTTTCATAGATTCACCGAAGGATAGTGATCCATTGAACGTGGCAGGAGTCTACAGAATACCGTGCGACTGTGGCAAGTGTTACATAGGCGAAACGCGTGTAATGTGGCGATTTCTAGTCCATTGAAACTACGAGTTTAGTTGATCCATCTTTACTGGTGAACTTCTATAATTAGAATACAATAGTACCTTAAAACTATAACTACTTATACTATGTCTTAATGTAGTACGTGATTATCTAGTAAACACTAGTACATGCTTACTCTCCACTACGTGACCTACAAAGCTAGCTAATCAGCACAATATACACCTACGTGATATAAAGTGCAAACGCCTACCACAGCGACGCAATATTGCAACCAGACTTACCGAACATATAAGGAGCATTAAGAATGTGGACACAACGAAATCGGCTGTGGCAGAGCATGCACATCTCGCAGACGTCAAACATTACATCAGATTTGACAAAGCCTCCGTACTGTCTAGAGAGAAGTCCTTTGTACCTCGAAAAGTGCGTAAGGCTATAGAGATCTCTCGATTTCCCAACTTCAATCGGGACCGTGGATGGTTGTTGTCTGTAGCGTGGAAACCACTTCTTAACCTCAACACAGAATGTGGTAGGTAGTCTAGAGTGTGACACAGTCAGCACAGTGTGTGACATTAGTGGGGTCGTCGTCGGCAACACGACAGCGCGCGAGAGGCGCGTGGTGCTCCCCGCAGTCACCGCCGACGCCACCTCCCCCCTCGCGTCATGCGGAGCGGGTGGCAGCCCGCGCATCTCGCCTCGAAACCGCCAATGGTCGCCGCAATCTCGCAGCGTAAACTCGCCCCTGATGAAGAGCATCGGACATACTCGAAACCTAGGTCGACTAATTCGACAAACTACGTGAGTCCTAGCCGTTTTATTAAATATTTATTACGATAATACATATTGTATCGTACATCAATTATCGTACACGTTGTCCTCGCCTCTAAGTTGAAGTGGTGGTGGCAGGATGCGTTGTCCTCCTGTGAGTAGTGCACTTTTAGAATGCAATATTTTATTTTGACAGTATTTTTGGAGTGTTTACCATACCTATGAAAAATTCTCCCAAAAGGAAAATTTAATGTGTTCTGCGTTGTATTGCAGCCACTCTTAGAGTATACATAACTATATAGCGCGCATATCGTACTTGTCGCCCAATGCGCAGCGTAGGCAAGTAAACTATAGCTAGCTATCTTGATAGATATCTGGCAAATAGTGATGGGTAATAATTGTGCGCCGTGACACGGTACCTATTGTTGTGCATGTATGTTATGTCTTGTGTGCCTAATGCCTATAAGTGTAATTGTAGTAAGTGAAAATTATTTATTTTAATGTAAGAATGTATAAGATTCATGTGTAGTACCTATGTAAAATATGTATGGGATATGAAATGAGAAAGTCAGAAATAAAAATTGAGGAATTAAATAACAGTTACAACGCAGCGGTGGCGGCGCTACAACGCAGAGCATGAATGAAGTGTTCTTCCTCTGAGTTCTACTGCCTATGTGGCCGGAATTATATCTCCCAGGTAAAATAATTTAGGATATCAATAAAAATCTCCCGATTTTTTTAATTTTGTCTTCATATATAATCTCCTAGTTTTTTTAAGTGAAGCAGCTTTGTCGGTACGGGTATTTTCACCCCATTTCAGGTAATTTAGGTCATACGCGGGTAATCAACGGGTAACTAATTTCGGGTAATCTCGCGACAAAAAATCTTTTCATTTATCCAATCCCGTGAACGGTACGCGATCCTATTTAATATATAGGAGCCTCCGACTACGACATACTCTTGTTTAAAACTTTTCAGTAAGCATTTTTTTCCGAAAATCAGTTTCGGACTTTTTTATGTTTGACTGCCGGCAACACTGAACTTAAGTGTTGCCGGCAGTCAGACATAAAAAGTTTGACTTTTTGAGTTTCACATTCACTTCAGTGACTGAAGAAGACAATTAAGGACTGAAGTATGGCCGCGTTCAGAAATCACCCAGTTAATGTAATTATTACCCTAACGCCGTTCAGAAATGACTCAGGTGAATTTTGACATTTACCCTGAGCCGTTCAGAAAACCAATTGGGGAGAGTAAAAGTTCACCTGACAGGTGAAAATATTCACCGATAAAAAAGCGGGTTACGATTCTCACCTGTCAGGTAATAGTTGACAGTTGTCGTTTTCCTTTACATTTTGCAATATTTTTGCATTGATTTTTTGTACATATAAATAAAATAAGCGATTCGTGTATTTGAAACAAAATATAAGGTAAAATTCCGATATTAGCCAAAATAACGCAGTTAAATCTGATAAAGTCTTGAAAATGATTGGTTTTGATTGGCTAGCTTATTGTATTACTCGGTGCCCGTTCAGAAAGGTTAGTTAATTTTTAACTTGGCATGTCACTGAGATTAACTGACAAGTATTCACTCGTGAACATTTACCTATTTCTGAACGCGGCCTATATACTATATTATTATGTTCCTTGGACTGAAGTGCAACTCAAAAAATCTGTCAAAATACTCAAAATTATATCATAATCATACAAGGAGGCAGGAGCATAGATTTAGATTTCCACTTCCATGTTATCATATAGGAAGTTTAGTATATACATAAGCTCCTTGCAAATAACCCTAATAACTATATTTTTATAGGGACGTGGTCCCCGTATATTAAAAAAAAAACTCTGGTGATCCCCTACCTCCACAAAGGCACACTCCACTAATCAAGAGTTAAAATTGAATGAAAAACATGAAATTTGAGAGAAGCATAGCTCACTGCAAAAGATGTTTGCAGGCTCTCCACCGAAACAGTTATATTCGTAGTTACAGTGATAAGGTGCTCCTTCAGATCTCAGATACATAACCTATTTAGAGTAACAGTTACGTTCTTTGGTGATATGCTAATAACAAGTGAAGTACATCTCGGCGGTGCGGCGCGTGTTCCAGACGGAGGCGTGGCCGCGGCGCGTGGTGTCGGGCATCCAGCCCACGGGCACGATGCACATCGGCAACTACTTCGGCGCGGTGCGGCGCTGCGTGCGGCTGCAGGACCAGGGAGAGGACCTCATGCTGTTCATCGCCGACCTCCATTCCCTCACTACTCAGCAGGTCATCTTATAGTGTCAGCCTTATCTCAGGCTTCTTGTGTAATGCCCGTGTTGTGTACAATACATATATTTAAGCTTCAGATTAAGGGCTCCCATCCATCCACTGCTATCACCCACTAGTCGGTGCAAGGGGAATTTCCATTTACCCCCACCCACTATGATAGTGCTTGATTTAAAATTACATGTAAAATTAGTTTATAATTACTACTGAACAAAGTACCAGGTATTCAGAAATAATGAAGAGGTAAAGCTAAACGTTTTGTGTTGCAAGGTAGGTACCTACCAGGCCTGGCCAGTAGAAACCTGTAAGAATTGTAATGCTGATTTATGTTACCTATGTGCATGTTCAAACATTGCCGTGTTGAAATGGGGCACATTTTCTATAAATGCACAAATGTATTAATTTGTGAAAATGAACCTTGAACTACTATGTACCAGGTTACTACGGATATTGAAGAAATTGGATACTATAAACTATACATAAACATTAGAAATAAGGATAGAATTGCTGTATCAGGTTTATTAATTGACTAAAACGAAGAAGGCCTTGCATTTTTATAACAAAACTAGCCACCGTCCGTGACTTCATTTGTGTCAACATAATTAAATATAGACCGGAGCTCACAGAAATAAATACAAACTGCACTTGAAACCTAAAGCATACTATACTGTTAGTAAGAATAAAGATGCATGGAACATTCCGCCACTACCAAGTAGCCAGGATCAACTGGCACATAAGAATCAATACTGTCAAACACAAACATATTGTAGTTTCAGATTACAGAACTAACCAAAGGAGCAAACTGTCACAATGAGTGCTGGTGTTCACCGAACTTCATGATTAGAATTCTTTTGTAGCACTTCATACAATTTCTATTTTGCCAACTTCTCTAAGCTACATATTATTACTATTATTTATTTTGATGCTGTGACCATATCATTTAGAGGTATTCTTGTAAATGAAACAAAGTTTTTCTGTTTAGAAATCTTATATCAACCAGTGCAATAAACTGACACCATTCGATCTATAATAGTTGGCAATGCATGTTACTTGTTACACAGTTAGTTTGGCAACCTAGTTAGGCTTACACTGTTAGCACATTTTCTAAGATACAGATATAAAAAGTTCGGATTTCAAGTTTGTGTTTCCTGACGTTTATCGCCTCTGTAGACAAGATTTTCATTTTGTACAGATTCCCATTGCTACAGCTTCCCTATTGTACAAGTTCCTAAATTTCGCACTCACCTTGAAAAAGACCACCGGATGTGGTTAAAACTATAGTTGGATTACTCCAATTTAAACGTGAGTGTCACCCGTAAATTATTAATAATGTGTCCAAACCACGTGAATTTTCATAGTAAGACGTTTTTTTACTAGAGGTTCGGTATAATAGGGCAGGCTAATTTCTTAAAGCGTTTAAAAATGATTTTATGACAGGGATGAATTAAGAAATATAAAAGGGTAATATTGAAGACTGACTGGCCGTGTTGCGTGTTTGCAGTTTTGCTTTAAAGTAAAAATACAGCAAGCGTTTGAGAGATGTGAAAGACGAGAAAAACACGAGTGTGACCTGTGTATGTTTGAGAATTACGATTTATTTGTACGTCCACGTGGAGTTAGGGTTACAGCATGTAACAGCTTACAGCTATTATCTAAACCCAGTATTCGAATTCAGAATGCACAGCTGTCAACCTCGGTGGACGCTCACTCGTAGCGTTTAGTGTTTAACTTGGCCACTAAGTGAGCATCCACCGAAGTTGCTTGCTGTGCATTCTGATTCGCACAAAGAGTTGAGATAATCGCTGTAAGTGGCAACCCTAATTCCACGTAGACGGAGTCGCGGGTAGCATCCAGTTGACTTGCAAACAGCGAGCCGCGTGACGTCAACACGTTGTTGCACAAACGTTTTGAGATTACGTTCTGTTTTTTCTAAATATACGAGAAAGAAACATTGAAATACAAAAACTACGCAATTAATAATAATATCAATACTACGCGTTTACAAGAGTAGTCTCTCATCAATGACATATCATCTTGTTTTCTAAATTCGCGTCTACTTTGCTTTGCAGATGATAATATGAAGATTTTTGCGTCTATAAAAACATTAGGCGACGTTAATCGTCTGCAAGCTGATTTATGTCGATTAGACCGTTATTGCACGACAAATAAACTTGACCTTAATCCCGCTAAATGTTCTGTAGTTACTTACACACGTAAAAAGAATACGATACCCTCTGCTTACAAATTAAAAAATCAAATTCTATTAAACAATAAGGTCATTCGTGATCTTGGTGTTATTCATGACTCTAAACTACTATTTGAAGACCATATTGATAACATTGTAGCTAGGGCAACCAAGTCACTTGGATTTGTAATAAGAAGCTGTGCTTCCTTTAGCAAAGCCAAAACTTTTAAAATTCTGTATTGTACATTCGTTCGTAGTATCCTGGAATATGCGTCACAAATATGGAACCCTCGGTACGATAAGTACCTACGTTGTGAGAATCGAACGGATACAAATGAAATTTATAAAATACCTTTGCTTTCGTTTAAAAATACCTTACACATCTAGCAATTATCTAAAAATTTGTAAACAATTTCACCTTCTTCCACTCTCAAAGAGGAGAGAAATAGCAGACGTCACATACTTACTTAAAATTGCGTCCAATTCAGTTGACTGTCCCGAACTCTTAAGTAAAATTAAATTTAATACTTCTCTTAAACCGATTAGATTCAATCCTTTACTTTATGTGCCGTCAGTAAAAACAAACTATAGACAAAATTCCTATGTTTGGAGAGCGAGCAAAAACTTTAACTCACTCAGTAAGTCCTTTGATATTGACCTATTCTGTACAAGTGTCGCATCGGCTAGACAGTTGTTGAGCAGTGATTTTTTCAATTAGGTAACATTGCATCTTAAATCTAATGTAATATTCATCATCATCATCAGCCCATCACGTTCCCACTGCTGGGACACGGGCCTTCTCTCATAGAGAGAGTATGGGCCATAATCCACCACGCTGGCCCAGTGCGGGTTGGTGGATGTCACATGTCCTTGAATTTTTGTGATAAATTCTTGGACATACCGGTTTCCTCGCGATGTTTTCCTTCACCGTTTTTAGAGCTAGTGTTAAATCCGCACATAACTTAAGAAAGTCAGTGGTGCGGGGCCAGCGGGATTCGAACTCAGGTGCGTCGGATCGAAAGTCGCGCGTTCTCCCACTGAGCCACACTCGCTCTTAATGTAATATTAGTTAGTTATAAACAGTTACTAAGTATAGGTATGTTCTTATGATGTTCACATAAGTTACATTTTATAATATTTTGTAACTATCCGTGAGGACCTTTAATTGGCTCACTGTTACTATAAGTTATTTATATCCATTTAACAGCTGTTGGTCTTCCATAAAAATAAATAAATAAATAAATATTGGCAAGTTCCAGATTTTTCTAATACACGTGCATATTCCCTATTGAATATCTGTTTTAGAGTTGGGAATCAGCCAACCCAGCAGTTTAAGGCTCGTTAACACCAGGTAGGTTTCCGCAACGACTTCGTCGTTTCGAAGGTGACTTAGTCGGAGAGCTGCTTACATTAAAGTCGATAGCCGCCTTCGGCGAGCGACTTTGCCCGCCACCTTCGCTTAACAGTAGTTTTGCATTGATTCTTATGTGGGCGGAATTTCCTATTTCTCTCTCAAGTTCATGAGTTATGTTCCAAAACATTGTTATCGCGGTATAATAGGGGATCGGACAACTTTTCAAAAAGTGTTTAAAATTAACCATAATGTATATAGCCATAAAAAATAGTATTTTAAATAAGTAAACCCCTAAAGTACCTATCTAGAACTATGTTTAAATGTTACGTTTCAATTTCTGCCGCGCAAAAGGTCACTGTCTAATTGAATTGTGAAGATTTCTACTTAATGCAGGCCTATCGCACTCCGCACTGTAGGTACGAAGCTACAAGTACATACACCAGCAACGGGTCGTACCTAATAAATAGTAGAGAGATACATTACTTGAACTATTCAAATTGATATTTCATCACAACACAAGTATCAACCCTAACGTTACACGTGCCGCGCCAGAAGAGATAAGAGCTATGCGATAGAAAGAGAAGCGCTCTGTAGGCAGTGGCGTAGCTACCGGTGGGCTAGACGGGGCAGTGCCCCCAAGCTCAGGGGGCCACACGGACTCCGACTTACAAACTATGAATTGAACTAGTGAACGTTTCTCCCACATTCGGAATATAAATAAACCAGATTCCAGGAACGCGACTTTAATACTGGCAACTTATTTAAAAAAATTCATGGGTATTCCAAACAAGTCTCGAACATTTTTGTTTGAAATTTGCGGGAGTTCCCCGCAAGTTCCTGATGACGAATCTGAAGTACGAAATGGAGTAGAACAAACGATTTTAAGTAGTTTAGTTAGGGCTCTTGTTTACTTTTTGCCCCAGGGCCTTTGGTTACCTAGCTACGCCACTGTCTGTAGGTTAATATGATTGGTAGGTATGCAGCGCTACGCGAGCTGAATTGGATTTTATTGCGTCATAACAAGAGTCGCTATTTATTTAAATTTCTTTGCGGAGTGATGCTTCTGTTCCTTTAGTATTCTGTGCTTAATGTTAAAATCGATTCACCCCAGAAAAACTAGATGGCGCCTCCGGGAAAATTAGAACGCGCAAGCGTTTCATTCGCGAACAATAGGGACGTCGATGTAAGTTTAGAGTGAAGTCAGTCCTTTGGTAAATATAGTAGTTGTATCTATATACCTAAGTGTTTCAGTTGTGTCAGTGTGCGCGTAGACAGCCTCCTCAGCACGTGTGACGTCACGTCATAAGAAAGCAAACGATACGACAAGCTCTACAAAAGCAAATCGTATAGTCATTGATACGTTTTAGTGAAGTTGGACTTTAGGGTCGTCATGGATTGAAAAACATAGTTTTCATTTTAATAAAAAGGAAAAATATAAAATAAACACAGGATTCGCACACGGTATTTACTTTCGAATGGCGTCATGCACTGTGTAAGTGTTTCAGAACAGATAAAAAATGTCAAAATTATTAAATTTAATTAATTTATTTAAAAATATAAACCATAATTGTTTAACAAAAATATTGATTGAATGTTCTTTCGGTTTCGTCAAACATAAGTACAGTTTAGATTATTTTCTATTACTGTCCGACTCCCTATTCTACCAATAAAGAAAATTTCGCGATCATTCATCTTCCAGTCGCTTATTATTTTATGTTTACGTTCTCACATAACAATAAACAATGTTCAAATAATCGGGTGTTCACAATGTCCGGTGATGAAGCTACCGACACTCTCAGTCGAGCGTCTCGCTGACGGCTTATTGCCCGGAATAGTCGACTCGGTGGACTGCGGCAGGCGACGTGGCACCGGGGCGGGGCGGGGCGGGGCGGCGAGCGGGGCGGGGCGGGGCGGCGGGCGGGTGCAGTCGAGCCTTACTGGTGCATTATCAGTTAGTGAGACATACCGCCTACACTGTACCAGCGCGTATGAGCGACCCGAGTGTGGACATGTTCCGCAAACTATTTTCACTTATATGGACGATTTCATAATTTTCTACGATAGTGTCGTTTACGATCACGTCGTGCACGTTCATTCCCATACAATTAGCTTCTCTTAAAATATGACGGAAAAATGGATCGTGCCGGGCCGTCACAGGCGCGAGGCCTTCCAGTGACAACCGGACGGGACGCGCTTATTGCGAATCCAGCAGGTAACCACAGACAGTGCATCGTGTGTGTGCGCCGCAGGATGGCGCGGCGCTGCGGCGGCGCGTGCTGGACACGGCGGCGCTGCTGCTGGCGGCGGGCGCGGCGCCGGCGCGCACGGCGCTGTTCGCGCAGAGCGCCGTGCCGCGCCACGCCGAGCTGTGCTGGCTGCTGGCGTGCGTGGCCACGCTGCCGCGCCTGCAGCAGCTGCCGCAGTACCGCGCGCGCGCCGCCGCCGCGCGCGACGTGCCCGTGGGGCTGCTGCTGTACCCCGTGCTGCAGGCGGCCGACGTGCTGCTGTACGGCGCCACGCACGTGCCCGTCGGCCGCGACCAGCTGCAGCACCTGCAGCTCGCCGCGCAGCTCGCGCGCGCCTTCGCGCACCGCCACGGGCCCGCCTTCCCCGCGCCGCGCGCGCTGCTCGCCGGTACGCACCGCGCCGCTGGCCTGCCGCCCGCCGGCCCGCCGCCCGCCGGCCCGCCGCCCGCCGGCCCGCCGCCCGCCGGCCCGCCGCCCGCCGCCCGCCCGCACGCCTCGCTCACCCCTCGCGCTGTCTCGTTGCAGAGGACGGCAGCGACCGCGTGCTGAGCCTGCGCGACCCGTCGCGGAAGATGTCCAAGTCGGACCCGGACCCCAAGTCGCGGATCCTGCTCACGGACTCGGACGACGAGATCCGGCTGAAGCTCCGCAAGGCGGTGACGGACTGCACGCCGCACGTGTCGTTCGAGCCGGCGACGCGGCCCGGCGTCTCCAACCTGGTCGCCATCCACTGCCTCGCCGCCGACAAGCTGCCCGAGGAGGCGGTGGAGGAGGCGGCCGGCCTCACCACGGCGCGCTACAAGGCCGTGGTGGCGGACGCGCTGTGCGCGCACCTGGCGCCCGTGCGCGCGCGCTACCGCGAGCTGCGCGCGCGCCCCGACCACCTGCGCGCGGTGCTGCAGCACGGCGCCGCGCGCGCGCGCGCCCGCGCCGACGACACGTACGCGCGCGTGTGCGCGCTCGCCGGCCTGCGCTAGCTCACAGGCGGTGGTGGTGCAGCGGCGCGAGGTGCTCGGCGTGCGGCGCGTGCGGCGCGGGCGGCGCGTGCGGCGCGGGCGGTGCGCGCTCGCGCAGCAGCGCCACCAGCTCGCGCAGCAGCTCGACGGCCTGCGGGTGAGAGCGGCGCCGGGTCGCGTGTACTGGACCGATTTTGATTTAAAGTACCTATCTTAAGTTTAAGTGAAGCCATCTAGCCTGTGAAACTCTGCTTAGTCGAGCAGACTAACCGTTGCGGACCCTATTCTGGCCGGAGTTCCAGACGGACTAACGAAAACTGAAATCTGAATGATGATCCAGTGATGAATGTTTAATTTATTTTTGAGTGCAATTTGTACGTTTGACTAATATTATTGTACCCAATGGTCGAAAGTTCGGTATGTTCTCACTAGCTCGATTCAAACAAGTGAGAGTTTCTTTTCTCATTTGTTCGACCGTCGAACTTATTTGAATGGAGAAACGAAACAAAAAATAATCAAATTTAAATAAGGTTTATATTTGTATACATAATACGTTGGGACATCTGTAGCACACATGACTAGTTCGACATAACGACGTCGAGTGGAGCGAGCGCGAGGCGACCGCGGCGCGCGGCAGTAGCGTCGCGGCGGCCGGCGGCGGCGGTCGCCTGGAGAAGAACAAGCCAACGTCATATTTATGTGCAACGACGAATGAAGCGAACCTTATTTAACAAAACAAACGGTTTTAAATTTTACTATTTTGTTTTTTTTTCTCGATTAATATAAGTTCGACGGTCGAACAATGACAAAAAACTTGTCACTAGTTCGAACATACGGAAATGTAGGCAAGATTTCATACAGCGTATTTAGGTAAGGGCCAGTAGCATACATTAATGAAGATGAGTCAGATTATACCGAGCAGACTATTATTAAACTTAAAACTGTGATAAAAACCATTCATTCTTTTTTTTAATTGAAGATTCCTTTTTGCTTTCGTAAATTTATGCTAATATTATAAATTATACTTTAAAGCCAGCTATAAACCGAATTCTACGCGGACAGAGTCGCGGGAATCAGCTATTAATTTATAAATTGTAGCAGTACAAAGAGATTATGCAGGTGTCTCAAGATATGACGAATGCCGGAAACAAGGAAAAAGCATGCCAATGACGGCCAGTAGAAAAAAAAACAGCATCAGTTAAATTAAGTAGCAGCTATTTTAGTGGAAACTAAAAAACACTGTAGGAGGCACCCTGAATGATCATTTTAGGAAAAGTGACGCGCGTCGTTACACGCGCCGCGTCAGAAGAGATAAGAGCTATGCGATAGAAAGAGAAGCGCTCTGTAGGTTAATATGACTGGTAGGTATGCAGCGCTACGCGAGCTGAATTGAACTTTATTGCCTACACATTGTACCTGTTACAATAGTACATACATGTCTATAAGAAGTCCACTAGATGCATCCGGTTCGAAGGACTATTACGTAGAGGCTCTCGCCGTCCCTACATCAAATGATACTACTGATATGATGATTTGAGTTCGGCGCGGGATCGCTGTGTCAAATGATAGTGCACACGTGTTTACTGATACAACGCTTTAAATGAGTAATTATACCTAGTCACTGCCGACCCTCGGGGTATATACACTCGAGCACAGCGCCGTGCGTTCACGGGACCGTGCATCTAGTCACTGCCGACCCTCGGGGTATATACACTCGAGCACAGCGCCGTGCGTTCACGGGACCGTGCAACTAGTCACTGCCGACCCTCGGGGTATATACACTCGAGCACAGCGCCGTGCGTTCACGGGACCGTGCAACTAGTCACTGCCGACCCTCGGGGTATATACACTCGAGCACAGCGCCGTGCGTTCACGGGACCGTGCAACTAGTCACTGCCGACCCTCGGGGTATATACACTCGAGCACAGCGCCGTGCGTTCACGGGACCGTGCAACTAGTCACTGCCGACCCTCGGGGTATATACACTCGAGCACAGCGCCGTGCGTTCACGGGACCGTGCAACTAGTCACTGCCGACCCTCGGGGTATATACACTCGAGCACAGCGCCGTGCGTTCACGGGACCGTGCAACTAGTCACTGCCGACCCTCGGGGTATATAGACTCGAGCACAGCGCCGTGCGTTCACGAGACCGTGCAACTAGTAACTGCCGACCCTCGGGGTATATACACTCGAGCACAGCGCCGTGCGTTCACGAGACCGTGCAACTAGTAACTGCCGACCCTCGGGGTATATACACTCGAGCACAGCGCCGTGCGTTCACGAGACCGTGCAACTAGTAACTGCCGACCCTCGGGGTATATACACTCGAGGACAGCGCCGTGCGTTCACGGGACCGTGCATCTAGTCACTGCCGACCCTCGGGGTATATACACTCGAGCACAGCGCCGTGCGTTCACGGGACCGTGCATCTAGTCACTGCCGACCCTCGGGGTATATACACTCAAGCACAGCGCCGTGCGTTCACGGGACCGTGCATCTAGTCACTGCCGACCCTCGGGGTATATACACTCGAGCACAGCGCCGTGCGTTCACGGGACCGTGCATCTAGTCACTGCCGACCCTCGGGGTATATACACTCGAGCACAGCGCCGTGCGTTCACGGGACCGTGCATCTAGTCACTGCCGACCCTCGGGGTATTTACACTCGAGCACAGCGCCGTGCGTTCACGGGACCGTGCAACTAGTAACTGCCGACCCTCGGGGTATATACACTCGAGGACAGCGCCGTGCGTTCACGGGACCGTGCATCTAGTCACTGCCGACCCTCGGGGTATATACACTCGAGGACAGCGCCGTGCGTTCACGGGACCGTGCATCTAGTCACTGCCGACCCTCGGGGTATATACACTCAAGCACAGCGCCGTGCGTTCACGGGACCGTGCATCTAGTCACTGCCGACCCTCGGGGTATATACACTCGAGCACAGCGCCGTGCGTTCACGGGACCGTGCATCTAGTCACTGCCGACCCTCGGGGTATATACACTCGAGCACAGCGCCGTGCGTTCACGGGACCGTGCAACTAGTCACTGCCGACCCTCGGGGTATTTACACTCGAGCACAGCGCCGTGCGTTCACGGGACCGTGCAACTAGTAACTGCCGACCCTCGGGGTATATACACTCGAGGACAGCGCCGTGCGTTCACGGGACCGTGCATCTAGTCACTGCCGACCCTCGGGGTATATACACTCGAGCACAGCGCCGTGCGTTCACGGGACCGTGCATCTAGTCACTGCCGACCCTCGGGGTATATACACTCGAGCACAGCGCCGTGCGTTCACGGGACCGTGCAACTAGTAACTGCCGACCCTCGGGGTATATACACTCGAGGACAGCGCCGTGCGTTCACGGGACCGTGCATCTAGTCACTGCCGACCCTCGGGGTATATACACTCGAGCACAGCGCCGTGCGTTCACGGGACCGTGCATCTAGTCACTGCCGACCCTCGGGGTATATACACTCGAGCACAGCGCCGTGCGTTCACGGGACCGTGCAACTAGTCACTGCCGACCCTCGGGGTATTTACACTCGAGCACAGCGCCGTGCGTTCACGGGACCGTGCAACTAGTAACTGCCGACCCTCGGGGTATATACACTCGAGGACAGCGCCGTGCGTTCACGGGACCGTGCATCTAGTCACTGCCGACCCTCGGGGTATATACACTCGAGCACAGCGCCGTGCGTTCACGGGACCGTGCATCTAGTCACTGCCGACCCTCGGGGTATATACACTCGAGCACAGCGCCGTGCGTTCACGGGACCGTGCAACTAGTCACTGCCGACCCTCGGGGTATATACACTCGAGCACAGCGCCGTGCGTTCACGGGACCGTGCATCTAGTCACTGCCGACCCTCGGGGTATATACACTCGAGCACAGCGCCGTGCGTTCACGGGACCGTGCATCTAGTCACTGCCGACCCTCGGGGTATTTACACTCGAGCACAGCGCCGTGCGTTCACGGGACCGTGCAACTAGTCACTGCCGACCCTCGGGGTATATACACTCGAGCACAGCGCCGTGCGTTCACGGGACCGTGCAACTAGTCACTGCCGACCCTCGGGGTATTTACACTCGAGCACAGCGCCGTGCGTTCACGGGACCGTGCAACTAGTCACTGCCGACCCTCGGGGTATTTACACTCGAGCACAGCGCCGTGCGTTCACGGGACCGTGCAACTAGTCACTGCCGACCCTCGGGGTATTTACACTCGAGCACAGCGCCGTGCGTTCACGTGACCGTGCAACTAGTCAACTACTTGTCAAGTATTCACATTTACTTGCATTTTTAAAACATTGTTTTTTTTTAATTCTTTATTAAATGACCTTAGTTGCTATGCGATTATGCCGCTCAGTTAACAAAATTAACAACTCATCATCATCCTTAAATTATATATATAATTTGTTAATGTGTGTAGTATATAGCTACAATTATCTATATAATTCACACATTAAGACCGATAAATATGCAACTTGTTCGACATATACAATTTGTATCATAATATGTGTATAAGCCCGAAGGGTGCAAATTCTGCACGTCACGGCGAACAATGTTAGTTCTACGAGTTTTGAAATTTCGCAGTTTTTCATTCATGAAAGTTTCTCGTAAAGATTTTTCCGCGAAATGTAAAAACCACAACGTGATAACCATGTAACAGCTGTTTTGTGACAAGGTCAATGACCTTTGCTCTCATCTTATGAGAACAGTTAATTACAGAAGCGCCACCAATACATAATGTGCCTATTTTTGAGGTGGTATGCATCAAAGAGTTCCACTGCCCACCTTCCGTTTCCATCATCAGATCAGCTGGCTGTCACCATAATAATGCATTGTCATCGGACTTTGACAAGTGTGCAAAATTTCAAGTCCGTAGGATAAGAGGAAGTGGTCCTGATTCAAGTTGTAAGATTTTACCCAAACATTGTAAGATAAATAAAAGCTTCTAATAATTAACTATTTACGCAATTAATTACGTCCGCCATAAAAATTGTTACTTCTGTTTGTAGTTAGTCATTATTTAGTATTAATGACGTAGGCCTATCATGACGTATGATCGCTATCTGGACGCTGACAGACGCGTGATTGACAAAATGCCATCACACCATTGAGGTCTCATGACACTACATCACACATTCATTTAAAAGTCAACAAAATCACAATATCCAGGAGTGCGTTTAGGACAGCCAACTTGGATAAAACTAGATAAATATCAAATAGCCCGTTTAGTGTCCGAGATGTGAAAATTACTGGCTAAAATTTAAACTAAACGAAGGACATAATTTTTATCCCGAAAATACGAACAGTTCCCCAGGAAACAGCTACAAACCGAATTCTACGTGGACGAAGTACTTACGGGTTGTTTACTCATGATTTAATGAGCAAATTAACATTTTAAATACATGCAAACACAATTTCCTTGAAGTAATACATTTTTTATTGACAATTCAGACAAGACAGCTTTAAAATATCAACCTTGTTTTTAAAATGGACGCATATTGTAACATCAAAAAAGTTTGCATATCAACTCCGGAGGTTGCATGCTTTAACAGAAGTCGGGGGTACAAGCTAGCGCGAAATAAAGAATAAGAGTATACTGAGTAAACAGAGTATACTAATAAATTTATCAAGCCTAGAGAGATATTACATAAAGTGCTGTATCAAAAATAGTTTACAAGGCAAAAAGCACGGTCAAAGCTGAAGTATGAATGATGTAGTACGGTGAAGAGTCAGATGATGAATGGTAGCAAAAACCGTACTTTTTGGTCTGGTTACAACCACCTACCTGTCAATTGAATTTAAAATAAAGCTATGACGCCGTTTCATGAGCTCCGTATAAATAATTTTGTCCAGCTAAAATGTATACGACTGGCTTGCCTAAACGCACCCTAGATATTAAACATTCAAATTCATGCAACGTGATTAGACCTCTTTATCTTTGACATTAGACGGTAAGTTATCCGTCAATTATAGCAGTGACTGTGGCAGAACTGACAGCAAAATCTATCGTCGTCAACATTTATTTGTGAAAACAATACAATGATTTATTTACAATGATACATGTATGTTTACGTGGTGATTATGCAATGATAAAACCGAGTCAACGATAGGCCGTATTCCTAGCTTCTGCCAACCGAGGAGAACGTTAAAAAGGTACGTAGTTAGGTACCTAATCTTTCATAACTTTTCTCTTCCTTTTCGATTGTTGATTCTGTAAAAACTTTCATGATATCTTACTTAACTTATTAAATGCGTAAGATCCTAAGTGGACTTTTAACATTTAATTTGTGGCATAGCGCGATAGAAGCGTATGCTTTGTGCCTAGCAGCTAGCCAGGAGACGCAATAATAGTTAACACTGATTCAACTTAGGGTTGTTGCAAATGTCTGCGATAAAAATAATTTTACTTTTGTATGGGGATTTCGAATATGATATATCCAACCTTTGTACACGTCAAGTTAATCGTATGCTTGGTCAGAATAGCCCAACTTTGGGTCTATATACATATTATGATAAACGTTGTACTGTACCGAACATTGCAAACCATTTTATACAATTTATATAGTGTTTTGGCTTTATCCGATAACGGGCAAGCCAAACCCGGTTTGAAGGGCATTGTAGCCAGCGAAATTACTGGGCATTATGAGACTCGACAGCTAATTGTCTCAGGGTGACGAGCGCAGTGCAGCGCCGCGCAGGATTTTGCAAAACAAAGTTCTGGATGGTGCTCTTATTGTTATAGTTTGCGTATCGTATTGCTTACCATCAGGCAAACGACCAGCTCGTCTCGTCATCGTTACATAAGAAAAAAATTACAGTCGCCTACTTGCTTAAGGTCTAGAACAGAACTTCTCCGAAAGATCTCGATCCGCACACATTTCATGAGAATATGGTAAATTCCTCTGGAACTCCACAGTCGGGACAATGTGCAGAAAAACCTTGCGCAAGGAGGCGATGATCTTCGAAGGGATATGTCCGGAACGAAGTGTCAAGGCTGCAACCGTGTCCATTCTATTCAAATCACTGTGGTATATATCCAAGGTATCTTTGGAGGATGCGACTGAACGGTCTTATACCAGATCCCTTTTTCCTTGGAACGTTCATCGAAATATTCAGCCCACAGACCATAACACTGACTTCTTATTCATCATCATCATCATCATCAGCCCATTACGTTCCCACTGCTGGGACACGGGCCTTCTCTCATAGAGAGAGAATGGGCCATAATCCACCACGCTGGCCCAGTGCGGGTTGGTGGATGTCACATGTCCTTGACTTGTTGTGAAAAATTCTTGGACATGCCGGTTTCCTCACGATGTTTTCCTTCACCGTTTTTAAAGCGAGTGTTAAATCCGCACATAACTTAAGAAAGCCAGTGGTGCGGGGCCAGTGGGATTCGAACTCGGGTGCGTCGGATCGAAAGTCGCACGAGCTCCCACTGAGCCACACTCGCTCTTCTTATTAAACTTCTTATTAAATACATGCAATCAGTAAAAAATTGAAGCATACGAGGGCTGCACTAAGAGTATCGGGAATGGAATATTTCCACTGTACCTGTCATATTAAAATCTTTTTAATTGAAAACTCCTTGGTTTTAAAAATCGAATACCATTTATTTATTTAAAAAAAGATTCTCGGTCTTGTCACAAGGTTTTATCAAACTTGTTTAGTCATTGAGAAAATTCAAGAGCAATGATTTATTATGACTTTCGAAGTGGTTTAACACAGTGTGTTGACCGGATGATTTCTGCATTTCGTGTTGAAGCCCCATCCAAAACCACAATTTATCGCTGGTTTGCTGAATTTCAGCGTGGACGTGTCAAGCTCAGTGATGATCCCCGTCAAGGTCGTCCAAAAACTGCAGTCACCCAAGAAAACGTTGATGCTGTGCGTAAGCTGATTGAGGAAGATCGACATGTGACATACCGCGAAATACAGGCAACTTTAGACATTGGCATGAGTCAAGTACAAATAATCTTGCATGAACAATTAGGTGTAAAAAAGTTGTTTTCCCGCATTCGCTTTGTGAAGAGCAAAAAGCGGCTCGCGTTACTTGGTGCGTCAGAACACTCGAAAGATTCCACGCAGGATCCTTAAATGCTGTATACAACATCGTATCAGGATACTGGATATACGCGTACGAACCCGAAACAAAAAACCAGTCACGAGTTTGGGTGTTCGAAAATGAATTAAAGCCAACAAAAATTGTTCGTTCACGGAGTGTTGCAAAAAAATGGTGGCCACGTTTGTCTCCAAAACCGGCCATGTTACGACTATTCCTCTTGAGGGACAAAGAACGGTTAATGCAGAATGGTATGCTAGCATTCGTTTGCCACAGGTCGTTTCTGAACTCCGTAAAGAGAACTGAAACCGCCGCATCATCCTCCATCACGGCAATGCGAGTTCTCACACCGCGCACAGAACAAAAGAGTTTTTAGAGCAAAAAAACATAGAATTATTAGACCATCAGCCGTACAGCCCCGACCTAAGCCCTAATGATTTCTATACTTTCCCTAAAATAAAGAATAAATTGCGTGGACAGAGATTTTCATAAATCAATCAATCAATCAAAAGTTCTTTATTCAATTTTGTCGTCACAGACGCACTTATGAACGTCAATTATTGCAATGACTCTACCACCGTATCGGAAAAAGAACCACTACTCAGAAGATACGGCAAGAAACTGAGGGGCATATTTTTTTAGAACTTTTGTTACAATATTTTATGTTTGTTTTTGACAATATTATTTTTCTTATGTTGGCTACTTGGCAGAAGCGCAATGTTCCATGCATCTTTGTCTTCTATGTAATTACTAACTTTATAGTATGCTTTTTTTATTAGAATATTTTTCACCCTAAATTTGAATCTACTTTCCGTGAGCTCCGTTATACATTTTGGAATTTTATTGTAAAAACGTACACAATTGCCCATTAGGGACTTATTCGTTTTACTCAGTCTAAACTCTAACTAAAGTCTAAACCTAACCTAAAATTTAAAGAACGGTCTGATATAGTACGATATTCTGTGGAACGTGTATGTGAGGTTGCTTGTGCAGAATTGGATAGTCATATAGTATTGTGTGTTTATCGACCACCAGCGTCAAACTTCAGTAATTTCATGTCAACAATGGAATGCATACTAAAGAAAATTTCTAAATCTGGTAAGAGTATTATTGTTTGTGGCGACTTCAATATACACTCTGGTGCAATGAAATCGCACATAGCAACATTTTTTGCAAAATTTAATTTATTTTTTTTTATATGAAATTAAAGGTTATTTCAAGACCTATCTAATGATACCATATAAGCGGTGATGAGTTTACCGTACTCTCGAAAAGAAATGACAACAAAATACCCCAAAATTGCTCGCTTAGCTCACCGCAGTTTGCGAGACCAATTGCATGTATAAAAAGGCATGTTTTGAGTGAAATGTCGTCACTTGCACTTCAACGCTCAACCTGAAAGGACGTTTAGTGACTACAGCTGCATTCATCAGAAGAAAATGGATACTACTCCAGAAAAAGCCGCTCAAGTCGTTGCTTTAATTGAAGCAGGCCAGAACCAGAGTGCTGTAGCTCGACAACTGAATATCAGCCGATATTCCGTTCGTCGTGTGTACCAGCGCTGTCGGGAGACTGGTGGCTATGGGCGACGACGAGGATCTGGTCGAGCCAGAGCTACAACACAGCGCGACAACCGATTTCTTGTAACGACGGCATTGAGAAATCGTCGTCTGACTGCCGTTAAACTTGCACAGCATCTCCAGGAGGTGCGTGAAGTGGAAGTTAGTCGATGGACGGTCAGAAGAAGACTTGCTGAAGGTGGCTTGACTGCGCATAGGCCAGCAAATGGCCCAAAACTGACGCCAGCTCACCGCCAGGGTCGTCTTCGATTTGCACAAGAACATGTGCATTGGACTGTCGACCAATGGAGATATACCAGATGTAGCAGAAGCTCTTCTAAAAGATCACTTTCCACTAGATTTACCGGATTTTCAGTTCAGATATACTTCCACTATTGAAATTATTGAAACATTCAAAAGTCTCAATGCCAAAACCACTGAAGATTTGTGAGGCATATCAGTAAAGATGCTAGAATCATTAATAGAAGTTATTGCACCATATCTCGTGGCTATATTTAATATGACGTGTATTGACACAGGCTCATTTCCCGATTTAATAAAAAATAGTAAAATTACACCGATTTTCAAATCAGGTAGTAAAACTGATTCCTCGAATTACAGACCAGTCTCTGTGCTTCCGGCTCTGAGTAAGATATTTGAAAGACTTATTCTTAAACAACTTTTATCCCACTTCAACGAACACAAAATACTGAACGAGAGTCAGTTCGGTTTCACGAAATGCAGGTCAACATCAGATGGGTCGAACTAGTAACACATGTGCTTGAAGCTTGGGAGAGTTCACAGGATGATTGGTGTATTTTGTGATCTCTCCAAAGCTTTCGATTGTGTAGAGCACCGTACACTAATTCGTAAACTCTACCACTATGGGGTTCGTGGAACTGCTCTGAATCTTGTTGAGTCCTACTTAACCGATAGACAGCAAAAAGTTGGGGTAAATGGCGTAACATCTTCCGGATCCTTAGTCAGAATGGGGGTACCGCAGGGATCAATATTGGGGCCGTTTTTATTCTTGGCATATATAAATGATTTACCCTTTGTAGTTAAAGACCTTGCAGATATTGTTCTATTCGCTGATGATACATCGATAATTCTTAAAGTAGATAGAAAGGACAGTGAATTGGCGCATGTAAACTACGTATTGGATGTTGTTTCGAAATGGTTCTCTGCGAATAATTTGTTACTAAACGCGAAAAAGACGAAATGTTTAAAGTTCTCTTTGCCTAATGTTAGACATGTAGAGCCAAACATAATGCTCAATAGTAATAAACTCGATACAGACAAAGCGACGGTATTCCTAGGTATAGGCATAGACTCTAAGTTGCAGTGGGGTCCTCATATTGATGCTCTATCTGGAAAACTAGTTCTGCTGCATATGCGGTTCGTAAAATTAGGCAATTAACGGATATAGCTACGGCTCGGTTAGTTTACTTTGCATACTTCCACAGCATAATGTCATATGGCATTTTGCTGTGGGGTTCTGCTGCGGATATAGATACTATTTTTATATTACAAAAGCGTGCGGTTCGCGCGATTTACGAGTTGGGTCCACGTGACTCGTTAAGGGATTTTTTAAGCAAGTTAATATATTAACTTTACCTTCTTTATATATTTATGAAAATATAATGCATGTTCGCAAAAACTTCCAAAAATTCAAAGTAAATAGTGACCATCATAACATTAACACTAGAAATAAGGATAGGATTGTTGTACCTAGGTATAGACTGACTAAAACGAATAAGTCCTTTATGGGCAACTGGTACATAAGAAACATAACATTGTAAAATCCCAAAAAATTGTAACAAAATCTCTAAAAAAAATGCCCCTCAGTTTCTTGCCGTATCTTCGGAGTAGTGGTTCTTTTTCCGATACGGTGGTAGAGTCATTGTGATAATTTGACGTTCATAAGTGCGTCTGTGATGCCAAAATGATTAAAGAGATTTTGATTTGATTTGAAACCTAGGTACTGCAATTCTATCTTTATTTCTAGTGTTTATGTTGTGGTGGTCACTATTCACCTTGAATTTGTGCAGATTTTTACGAACATACATTATATTTTCATAAATATACAGAGAAGGTAAAGTTAATACATTAATTTGTTTAAAGACTTCTCTTAATGATTCGCGAGGGCCTAACTCATAAATAGCGCGAACCGCCCGCTTTTGTAAAATAAAAATTGCTTCTATATCCGCGGCAGACCCCCACAGCAAAATGCCATATGACATTAAGCTGTGGAAGTATGCAAAGTAAACTAACCGAGCCGTAGCTATATCCGTTAATTGCCTAATTTTACGTATACAGCAAAACTAAGTTTTCCTGATAGAGCATCGATATGAGGACCCCACTGCAACTTAGAGTCTATGCCTATACCTAGGAATACCGTCGCCTTGTCTGTGTTGAGTTTATCACTATTAAGCATTACGTTTGGCTCTACATGTCTAACATTGGGCAAAGAGAACTTTAAACACTTCGTCTTTTTCGCGTTTAATAACAAGTTGTTGGCAGCGAACCAATTTGACACAATATCTAATACATTATTTACGTGTACTAGTTCACTATCCTTCCTATTTACCTTAAAGATTATCGATGTATCATCCGCAAAAAGTACAATGTCTGCAAGGTCTTTCACCATAAAAGGTAAGTCATTTACGTACACTAAGAACAAGAACGGCCCTAAACTTGAACCCTGTGGTACACCCATTTTGACTAAAGATCCAGATGAAGTGGCGCCATTTATATATACTTTTTGCTGCCTGTCAGTTAGGTAGGACTCTACAAGATCCAGAGCAGTTTCACGAATTCCGTAGTGGTGGAGTTTACGAATCAGAGTACTGTGCTCTACGCAGTCAAAAGCCTTAGAGAGGTCACAAAAAACTCCAATGGCATCCTGTGAGCTCTCCTAAGCTTCAAGCACATGGGTAACTAAATGTACCCCAGCATCAGTTGTTGATCTGCTTTTCGTGAAACCGAACTGATTCTCGTTCAATATTCATCACCTAAAGAAGCTGTGGACGCCTACAAAACGGCCATTTTGGAGACCCCAACTTCCGAATGGAATGGTTGCTTCAATGATTGGCTCCATCGTATGGGAAAATGTGTCAAATTTCGCGGAGAATACTTCGAAAAGCAATAAATACATTTTTAAATAGTAATGTTGTGTCATTTCCTTGATTCCCGAAATTTTCAGTGCCGCCCTCGTAGCATATTCTCCGTATTCCGTCATTACAGGCTTGTTTGGAAAATACATCGACTTTATCATTATCTCCAACTTCACAATGAGAAGGGAACAAATAGCTGACACTGGCAAACAGTTTTTAGAGCTGAGCACAGCATAGCTGATAATAAGAAGGGAACAAATAGCTGACACTGGCAAACAGTTTTTGGAGCTGAGCACAGCATAGCTGATAATGAGAAGGGAACAAATAGCTGACACTGGCAAACAGTTTTTGGAGCTGAGCACAGCATAGCCGATAATGAGAAGGGAACAAATAGCTGACACTGGCAAACAGTTTTTGGAGCTGAGCACAGCATAGCTGATAATGAGAAGGGAACAAATAGCTGATACTGGCAAACAGTTTTTGGAGCTGAGCACAGCATAGCTGATAATGAGAAGGGAACAAATAGCTGACACTGGCAAACAGTTTTTGGAGCTGAGCACAGCATAGCTGATAATGAGAAGGGAACTTATAGCTGACACTGGCAAACAGTTTTTGGAGCTGAGCACAGCATAGCCGATAATGAGAAGGGAACAAATAGCTGACACTGGCAAACAGTTTTTGGAGCTGAGCACAGCATAGCTGATAATGAGAAGGGAACAAATAGCTGATACTGGCAAACAGTTTTTGGAGCTGAGCACAGCATAGCTGATAATGAGAAGGGAACAAATAGCTGACACTGGCAAACAGTTTTTGGAGCTGAGCACAGCATAGCTGATAATGAGAAGGGAACAAATAGCTGACACTGGCAAACAGTTTTTGGAGCTGAGCACAGCATAGCTGATAATGAGAGGGGAACAAATAGCTGACACTGGCAAACAGTTTTTGGAGCTGAGCACAGCATAGCTGATAATGAGAGGGGAACAAATAGCTGACACTGGCAAACAGTTTTTGGAGCTGAGCACAGCATAGCTGATAATGAGAAGGGAACTAATAGCTGACACTGGCAAACAGTTTTTGGAGCTGAGCACAGCATAGCTGATAATGAGAAGGGAACAAATAGCTGACACTGGCAAACAGTTTTTGGAGCTGAGCACAGCATAGCTGATAATGAGAAGGGAACAAATAGCTGACACTGGCAAACAGTTTTTGGACCTGAGCACAGCATAGCCGATGATGAGAAGGGAACAAATAGCTGACACTGGCAAACAGTTTTTGGAGCTGAGCACAGCATAGCTGATAATGAGAAGGGAACAAATAGCTGACACTGGCAAACAGTTTTTGGAGCTGAGCACAGCATAGCTGATAATGAGAAGGGAACAAATAGCTGACACTGGCAAACAGTTTTTGGGGCTGAGCACAGCATAGCTGATAATGGGCTACAAGACGAGCAAGTCGTTCATTTGATGGTAAGCGTCACGTTTGACACATCGGATACTGAATCTCATATTATTACGGCCAGTCGCTGGTTTCAAACGAGAACACAATAATGCTTGCGCACTACTGCTTTGCGGCAGAATAACTAGCAAAGCGGTGGTATCAATCCAGACGGACCCTCGCATACGAGAGACCTACCACCTCGTCCATTAATGAAAGCTACTTCCCCAATAATTGCCTCCGCCTGCTTCTTTGCGGCGAGTGAGGGGTGTCCGGACCGGTCGGGGCGCACGCTCGCTGCACTCACCTGCGCGACAACCTCCGCCTGCTTCTTTGCGGCGAGTGAGGGGTGTCCGAACCGGTCGGGGCGCACGCTCGCTGCACTCACCTGCGCGACGACCTCCGCCTGCTTCTCTGCGGCGAGTGAGGGGTGTCCGAACCGGTCGGGGCGCACGCTCGCTGCACTCACCTGCGCGACGGCCTCCGCCTGCTTCTCTGCGGCGAGTGAGGGGTGTCCGAACCGGTCGGGGCGCACGCTCACTGCACTCACCTGCGCGACGGCCTCCGCCTGCTCCTCTGCGGCGAGTGAGGGGTGTCCGGACCGGTGGGGGCGCACGCTCGCTGCACTCACCTGCGCGACGGCCTCCACCTGCTTCTCTGCGGCGAGTGAGGGGTGTCCGGACCGGTCGGGGCGCACGCTCGCTGCACTCACCTGCGCGACGGCCTCCGCCTGCTTCTCTGCGGCGAGGGCGCTGCGCATAGCCGCCTCGGCCAGCAGCTCCTCGGTGGCGAGGCGCGGCGCGTCGCCCCCCGCGCCACCCCCGCCGCCGCCCCCGCCCGACGTCTCCGAGCACATGTCGTCCTCCAGCGGCGTGTGCTTGCGCTCGTCGTCCGAGTGCCCGCCGCTGCCGCCGCCGCCACCGCCGCCGCCGCCGCCGCCGCCGCCGCCGCCGCTCGCTGCAACAGAATAGAAACTATGTGTACGTTTCCCAGCGAACCCAGGAAGCGTTTTCGTCGACGGCTGGTTCAAGCGATATGTAAAACTAATATTTTAACAATCAACTACCCTCACTGGTAAAATGAATATTAAAAACTACTACCTTTTTACAAATTGCCCTCTAAAACTAACGACAATGTGTACGTTCGAAAACCGCGCGATGACCTGGAAGTTCTGTATACCATTATATTGTAGAATATTATATAGGTTGATCGTGTTCAATAGCTCTTGGTTAAATGGTTTAAGTTAGAAAGGTTAAAAGTTGGGGAAAGGTATGCTTCATTAGTCAATTGAGACCATATTTATTTATTTATTTAGTTTATAGTAGTAAGCTTACAGTCTAACACTGAAACACTGACTATAATAGGTAATTGCTGAGAAATAAATTCAAATTCGTAACAATGGTTCTTATACTGTCATTGAAAATATATGATGTCATTCATATTCAAATCACCCATAACTTTATCAATCGGAAAGTAAGACTTGAACTATTATAATGACAAAAGAAGACAGCTTTAGTAGGAGTGTAAAACTATCGAACGATAAAACTAAGGTTAACTTTAATCATGCTAATATTTTGCATTAATAAGGGTTTAATCCCAAATTAATTTCAAATGGAAGAAACCTTAAAACTTAATAAAATTAATAGTATAGAATAGTGTTTACAGCTTTAAACGAAAATCATCAACTTTCCATTATCTTGCAATATTTTTATGTTTCATGTTTGCCACCACTTTGAAAATATTTCGGCCTATTTTATCATCAAATCCGTTCTCAAAATGCATATTTGACTAATATTGTATTTTCACGCGACACGCTCGCGAAGTGCGTCATTTTTCATTTGTCATGCTCATGTTGTCATGCCACTAAAGTGGCACTTTGAAGCTGCTTAAATGGAATTAACTTTTTTGAACTTGCAAAATTGTATTCAGCAACATACATAAAAAACAAAATTGAAAAATAATTTTGTTAACAATCAACTATTATTCGCGTCGCAAAAATAAATGAAGAATGGAAGAAACGAAGATGAATGAAGAAAAAAAATGAAGAACGGCCAATTATGATGTCATCCCGGACAATGCAACCACATGAGAGACGATATGGGCAAATTGATAAGGAAGCCTTAGCCATTATGTTTGGTCTCACAAAGTTTCATGACTTCTCATCAGGCCGTAGATTCTGTATAATCACAGACCATAAACCACTTGTGGGATTATTTAATCCAAAGAAACCCACCCCGGACCAGATGTCTCCAAGGATGCTGCGATGGTCATTGAAATTGGGCTGTTATGATTATAGCATTAAATATAGGTCTGGGAGATTAATCGGTAATGCTGATGCTTTTAGCAGATGGACTGCACCTACATCCTCAGGATCAGGGGAAGAGCTCCATAAAGAGGTACTATTGCTAGAAGAGCGCCCAGACAACTGGGATTTGGACGCGACTAGGATTGCAGCTGCAACAAGGAGGGACCCAGTTCTACAGAAGGTCATGTTTCATGTACTGCATGGTTGGCTGCGCCACAACACTGAGTTGGAGCTACAACCGTATTGGACTCGAAGAGAGGCTCTTTCACATAGTAAAGATTGTTTACTATGGTGTAACAGGGTCATTGTAACAGCGTCCCTACAACGCAAGGTACTCGAATTATTACATATCCCACATGCATGTATGGTCCACACAAAAGCCTATGCAAGAGGATATGTATGGTGAGTCGATATGGACAAAGAAATTGAAACTGTTTTAGCCGAGTGTGGACAATGTCAGTTGGTAAGGAACAATCCACCAGGGGACCCCTACTGAAAAACCATGGAGTCGTGGGCATGTGGATTTTGCTGGACCTTTCCAAGGAAGGACATTTCTAATTTTAATTGACAGTCACAGCAAGTGACCTCGATAAGCAGTGTGACTGCCATTACTATATTAAGAATAATTGTTGCATCTCAAGGATTGCCTGATGTCTTGGTATCTGACAATGGAAGGGCATTCAACTCTATAGAGTTTAATGACTTTTTAAAGAAGAATGGAATTAAGCACCTGTATTCTCCTCCGTACCACCCAGCAACCAACGGGCAAGTAGAAAGGGCAATACAAAGAGAGATTGGCCAAAGCTTTATTACTAAGAACGGTTCCAAGTAGTACTACAAATAAGACCCCAGCGAAGATGCTTAATCGACGAATGTATAGATCCGCCATATCTAGACTGCATCCTGAAAATGTACCCTCACAGACAGATACCCAGCTGGAAACAGTGTCGCAAAACCCACCTACTAGACGCTTCCAGGTTGGCCAGCCATTACTGATACACATGTATGGGCCAGGCGAGAGTTGGCAGAGGGGTGCTGTCGACGCTATAGAGGGGCCGAGCACATATAGGGTGAGGACGGAAGATGGAGAGCTACATCGCCGACACTCGCCGACAAGGCTTTTGACTGCGTAGAGCACAGTACTCTGATTCGTAAACTCCACCACTACGGAATTCGTGGAACTGCTCTGGATCTTGTAGAGTCCTACATAACACTGACAGGCAGCAAAAAGTAGGTATAAATGGCGTCACTTCATCTGGATCTTTAGTCAAAATGAGTGTACCACAGGGTTCAATTTTAGGGCCTTTCTTGTTCTTAATGTACGTAAATGACTTACCTTTTATGGTGAAAGACCTTGCAGACATTGTACTTTTTGCGGATGATACATCGATAATCTTTAAGGTAGATAGGAAGGATAGTGAACTAGTACACGTAAATAATGTATTAGATATTGTGTCAAATTGGTTCGCTGCCAACAACTTGTTATTAAACGCGAAAAAGACGAAGTGTTTAAAGTTCTCTTTGCCCAATGTTAGACATGTAGAGCCAAATGTAATGCTTAATTCCAAAATGTATAACGGAGCTCACAGAAAGTAGATTCAAATTGAGTGTGAAAAATATTCTAATGAAAAAAGCATACTATGCAGTTAGTAATTACATAGAAGAGAAAGATGCATTGAACATTCCGCTTCTGCCAAGTAGCCAACTGGCACATAAGAAAAATAATATTGTCAAAAACAAACATAAAATATTGTAACAAAAGATCTAAAAATTATGCCCCTCAGTTTCTTGCCGTATCTTCTGAGTAGTGTTTCTTTTTCCGATACGGTGGTAGAGTCATTGTAATAATTGACGTTCATAAGTGCGTCTGTGACGACAAAATTGAATAAAGAACTTTTGATTGATTGATTGACTCTGGCTGACTGAATATGGCGTATCTTTTAGATAGTATAATAATATCTGTGTTCCTACTTTATACCAAGTACACACATCGACACTGTCTAGGGATATTTTGTATAAAGTTCCAAAACTCAAAAAATACTGGCCCGTTTAAAAATCTTTCAATGAAAACTTATTTTATAGATCTTATAATTGAGTGATTCCAAATTTGAATTTGTAAAGTAAATTAAAAACAAAAGATTTGCGCGGCAAGATTTGTAGTAAAGCTCGAAGATTGCAAATTACCTGTCCTAGTTATTGGCATTATTTTGTACGAAATTAGTTTTATTAAAAATATTGGTTTAATTTCGAATTTATGCAACTGTATGCATCATGCAGCGGCGCCATTTAACAAGAGACGAAATGTTAAGGGCAGTAGGCATGCTCCAAGCTGGCGCTACTCAACGGAGTATTGCCGAGGAGATTGGAAAAAGACAAAACGTAATATCAAGGTTATTATTCTTATTCAAGAAGGGGGCGATAAGTCCTGCACTGACGTCCCGCATGGGGTGTATTGTGCATTTCCCCCGCCAGCATCTACCCAAGCCATCCCAACTCCTTGAAGTAACGGAGTGCGGCTTTGGGGCATAGCTGCTCCAGCTGTTGAAGTTGATTGTAGGGAAGATGATGGTGGTAATGAATGTGATGATATGCGTCCGGTTTCTGCCGTACCGTCTAGTAGCTTTGTTGCTTTTGTTCCAATGTCTTCCGTGGCCGCACAGTGCAGCAACACGTGTTCAACTGTTTCATTTTCCAGCATGCAGTCTCGGCATAGGTGGCTGTCAGTGGCTCCGGTTTTATATAGGTGATAGTTTAAGTTGCAGTGGCCTGTTATCAGGCCTACCATAAGACGGAGATCCTTCCGTTGCAGCTTTATAAGATTGTTGGTTATGTTTCTATTGAGAGTCGGGAAGGCGGCTCTGGTGTGTTTGCAGTCCGTTCTCTTGTCCCACAGATTTTGGTGTTGGTCTTCCGTATGACGACGCAGCTGTTCTCGTACTTCCATCGCTGATGGTTTGCAGAAAACCTCTGCTTCGTCACTTACCTGTTTCTTTGCTCCCTCTTTAGCGAGGGTGTCCGCAGTGATGTTGCCTGGACAGGAGCTGTGGCCCTTAGTCCATTTAACTTTGATTTTATACTTTTCGGTCAGTCCTTGTAGAGCTTTATGGCACTCTGCTACGACCCTGGATCTGGTGACGGGTCTTCTGAGTGCATATATGAGCGCCGCACTGTCCGTGGTGAAGATGAGGAGTTCATCCGCCTGGTCTTTTTTCAAGCTAGGTGGTTTTACTTGCTTTGTGATTGCCCTTACCGCTAGGAGTAGACCTATGGCTTCTGCCTGCAGAACTGTTGTAGTTTTGTTGAGGGCCTTGGATTCAGCAAGTCCGAGTTCCGGTGAATAGTAACCGCAACCCACCCCCGTTTTGTTCTTAGCAACGTCAGTGTAGATGTTGTAGGAAGGTCTTGGATCTTCCTCGGCGCTGTCCTCTGTGATTAACTCGTACCTCTTGCTGTCGAGGTGCGTGCTAGCTATCTTATCAGTACCTTTACTGGCCTCTGGTATGATGTGTATTGCTTTGTCAAAAAATTTGCAATGGTTTATTGTGGGCCCATTACCCTTCCATTGGTTTGTAGATTTAATCCTTAGGGCTGATACCATTGCTTCTTGCTGTATGTGCAGATGCAGCGGCGTCAGGCCAAGGATGATGTCCAGTGCAGCTGACGGTGTCGTTTTCATACACCCGCTGATTAACGAGCCAGCCAGTCGTTGTATTTGCTGCAGTTTTGTGATTGTGGTCGCCAGATTAGTTCGCGGCCACCACACTACACATCCGTAGGTGAGCACTGGTCTCACTATTACAGTGTATAGCCAGCGGCAAAGTTTTGGTTTGAGTCCCCAGTCTTTGCCGACAGCTCTCGTGCACTGCCATAGAATATTTGTTGCTTTTGTGGTGATATGATTGAGATGTTTCCCCCAAAGTAGTTTGCTGTCTAGCCAAATGCCTAGATATTTTACTTCGTTACTAAGGCTGAGTGTAGTTCCGAATAGTGTCAGAAGTTTCAGACTTGTTGTTTTCTTCTTGCGTGTAAACAGCACCATTTCTGTTTTGTGTGGGTTTACGGATAGACTGTGGCGTTCGCACCACCTCTCGACTTCTCGAAGCGCCTCCTGCATCTTATCGCAGAGAGTCGCCTCAAAGAGCCCATTTAGCATGATGGCCAGGTCATCTGCGTATGCCACGGTGACTATACCGTTCTTATTCAGTGATTCAACAAGTTCGTTTGCCACTACTACCCATAGTAGCGGTGATAAGACACCTCCTTGCGGGCAACCTCTTGTAACTAGACAGCGCGTTGTGCTCGAGGATTCAATTTTAGCTGCTCTATTGGCCAGCATGGATGTAACCAGTTTGTTTACTATTGGGTCCACGCCCCTGGTTTTCAGTCCTTCTTCGATACTGTGAAACGTCGTCTTGTCGAAAGCCCCTTCGATGTCGATGAAGGTAGCCAGGCAGGACTGCTTGTTTCCTAGTGCCGATTCTATTTTGTCAACTACCTGATGCAAAGCAGTCTCTGTCGATTTGCCTGATTGATCGGCATGTTGATTGTTGTGGATTGGGTTTGCTGCCAGTGGTCCACATTTGATGTGTTTGTCACATAGTCGTTTTGAGGATAAACGAGCTCAGACTTATTGGCCTAAACGACTTTGGATTTGTCTAGTCAGTTTTTCCTGATTTGGGTAGAATATCAAGGTTGTGGTCACGTTATCGTGCCACTGGTGAAGTGGCTGAAAGGCACCCAGGCGGGAAACGCATAACTACCCAACGACAGGACCGATTATGTGTATAGTGGCCGCAAGACGACAACCAAAGGTTGCAGCCTTGCAGTTGGTTCAAAAGCTCCAGTCAGAGCACCAGTTGCTTGTGAGTAACGAAACTGTGAGAAGACTACACGAAGCTAACCTCCATGATCGCAGACCGTTTTGTACTCCAGCACTACGCAGAGGAAATCGTGGGAGAAGATTAGAGTGGGCTCGGGAACATTTGTTCTGGAAAGATAACCAGTGGTCTGTAGTGTTGTTTATTTATTTATTGCATTCATTGTACAGACATTATATTATTTAAGTCAAATTAAAGCAGAGTTTACTGATGTGTCACAATTCGGTTTTCGTCCTGATTCACGAAGAGTATGTGTGTGGTGAGCTCCTGCTCGTGAAAACCGTCTGCAACACCCCCAGGAAATTCATCCATACAATGGCGGTACAATTATGGTTTCGGCGGAAATTCGTGTCGATGGAAGAACAGACCTTGTTTGGGTCAGAAACACTATGACTGCTGAAAAATACCATAATGGGGTGCTAGTACTCATAATTTATCCCCATCGACTGCAAATGGGCCAAGTTTTCACGTTCATGCACGACAACGCCCGTCCGCACACAGCGCGAGTGGTGAGTCTAACACCGATACCACCGGTTGCAGGACCGTGGTTAACGTCATGGGAGGTTTTACTGACTACTGATTTTTTTGTGCAACTGCAAAAACCTGATAATTTTCGTTTATTTTCATATTTTTCTTAAAAACACACTGATGGTTAATTGTACCATTATTTCACTTTTTGTCTTTATTTTAATATAAAAAATTATTAACTCAAAAATAAGAATTTGAATCATTCTAAAGTATAGTCTAATAAATAGGCTTTATAAAAATATAATGCATGTTATATGTTACATTAAACAAATTTGAGTAAATATGAGAAAATCAGAATATCCCTAGATGGTGTTGATGTGTGTATTATGTAGAAACAGTGACAGTTTCTTATCAAGATTGCCTATGGTTCATCACTATTTATGTGAAATGTGCACATCCTGGGCCACCATAATCCACCATAATAAAATTAGCAATCACTATTAAATCATGAAGTGAAAAAAGCCTTTGCACTACTTTTGCCAGTGCTGCTTGTCTTTTAACAAATAAATAAATTAAATGTTTAATAAGGGTTGGCTTAATAAAATAAAGGCGTGTCTGTAAGAAGTATTTGTCTCACAGTCTCGAGTAGTGCAGTTGAAGATGTTCTGCACGCGCTCCTCGTGTGTGGAGAGGTCACCGAGCGCGCCGCCCGCCGCCGACTTCTTACGCGCCTTGTACTTGATGTCAGCCCAGTACTGTAAGCAACAAGCAGCCGCGGTTAGCGCGAGCGCCGCCGGCACGGTGGCTGCGCGCCGACTTACTGACCCGGCACCACTTGTCAGGCGATTTGTGCGCGCCGCCGCTGTCGCCAGCCGCTGCGTTCAGTCGCTCGGCCAGCAGGCGCCACAGTTTGCTGGACGTGAAGCGCGAATATACGGACAATTTTCCAGCCGCGAAGTCGGGGTGCTCTTCCATAAACGACAACAACAAGTCTAGTTGTTCGGAGCTCACTCTACTCCGGGATAAAACGCCGCTCATCTCTGCGACACATATCCTTTTCTGATTCTGACTGACTTCATCTGAGTTACAACAAAACAACTTGCATAATAAGAAAAAAAACAGCACAAAACTCGATATTTCCTAGTATTATTCTACACATACATGACATACAATAAACGTAGGTATATACCTAAAACTAAAACGAATAAAAAAAGTCAAACAATCAAAAAGGTCTATGCTTCCTAGTCTGTGGGTTTAGGATACTCTATGATACACGGGAACATAGATAAGATAATACATATACACGGGAATCTTAGAGCAATCTTAGGCCGCGTTCAGAAATGGGTAAATGTTCACGAGTGAATACTTGTCAGTTAATCTCAGTGATATGCCAAGTTAAAAATTAACTAACGCCTTTCTGAACGGGCATCGAGTAATACAATAAGCCAGCCAATCAAAACCAATCATTTTCAAGACCGAAATTTCCCGCGCTTTTGTTTATCAGATTTAACTGCGTTATTTTGGCTAATATCGGAATTTTACCTTATATTTTGCTTCAAATACACGAATCGCTTATTTTATTTATATGTACAAAAAATCAATGCAAAAATATTGCAAAATGTAAAGGAAAATGACAACTGACAACTATTACCTGACAGGTGAGAATCGTAACCCGCTTTTTTATCGGTGAATATTTTCACCTGTCAGGTGAACTTTTACTCTCCCCAATTGGTTTTCTGAACGGCTCAGGGTAAATGTCAAAGTTCACCTGAGTCATTTCTGAACGGCGTTAGGGTAATAATTACATTAACTGGGTGATTTCTGAACGCGGCCTTAGAGTATACCAAAGACAAAGTATTTTTTTATTTATTTATTTTCAGCCGTGGTCGTCCCACTGCAGGGCAAAGGCCTCCCTACCCTCCTTCCACTCCTCACGGTTCAATGCTCCTTGCGGCCAATCCTTCCAGTAGGAGTCCAGCTCATCCCGCCATCTCCGTCTGGGCCTGCCGCGTTGTCGTCTGACGTTATGTGGGATCCACTCAGTGATAAGTTTAGCCCACATCTCGTTCGACATGCGGCAGACGTGTCCAGCCCAGTTCCATTTCAAGCTAGCAGCTTTTTGTCCCACGTCGGCGATTTGGGTTTTGGAGCGCAGCTCACTGTTTCTTATTCGGTCCGACAATTTGAAACCTAAGATGCTACGCTCCATAGCTCGCTGGCAAACCCCGAGTGCGGACTTCTGATGTTTTGTCAAAGACCAAGTCTGAGCACCGTAGGTGAGGATGGGGAGAATACATACGTCCATTAGTTTCCTTTTAAGTGTTAAAGGAAGGTTACCTTTCATGAGATTTTTCATAGACCAATAGCTCCTCCAGGCGTTTTCGGTGCGTCTTGCAACTTCTAAATCTTGTCTCGCCTGGAAGGAAACTAATTGGCCTAGATAAAGGTACTCATGGACGTATGCAATCTCCTCGCCATCAACTTCTAGCCTACGTTTCATGCTATTCGTCATAAGCTTGGTCTTCGACATATTCATCTTCAGTCCGACCTCGAGGCTTGCCTGATTTAATTGTGTGATCATGGAACCTAGTTCCACTGCAGAGGGTGAGAAAAGGACAATGTCGTCGGCGAATCGAAGGTTTGTCAACCTTTTTTCACCGACAACAACTCCCTTTTCCTCCCAGTTTGCTGCTAGCTTTTTAAAAATCTCTTCTAGGGTGGCTGTGAAGAGTTTCGGAGACAGCGGGTCGCCTTGCTTAACTCCTTTGCATATGGGGAAGGGTTGTCCGAGCGTATCTAATTTTACGGCTGCTGTGCTGTTAATATAAATTTCCTGGAGTAGTTTAATGTAGGTGGGTTCAATGTCTTGATTGTGTAGGGCTTGGAATATAGCGGAATGTTTTATACTGTCAAAGGCCTTGGAATAGTCAACAAATGCTAGATAAAGGGGAAGTTTGTATTCGTGGTGTTTTTCTATTATTTGATTGAGGGTATGAAGGTGGTCGGTAGTAGAGAGGCCGCGTCGGAATCCTGCTTGTTCCGCAGGTTGACGTGAGTCCAGAGTACCAGCGATTCTATTCTCTATGACCTTTATGAATGCTTTGTAAAGATGTGAAACGAGGCTTATGGGTCTGTAATTTGATAAATCTGACTTATCTCCCTTTTTATGGAGAAGAATTATATTAGAGTGGCAAAATTTGGCGGGGAATATTCCAGTTTCTAATATTGAGTTGAAGAGATTCGTTATTTTCGGTAATAAGACAAAGTACTATTATTAAAAATATTTTATCTTTGGAGTCATTGAGGTCTTACACTATTCCTCAATGGAGCGCGCATATCGTACTTGTCGCCCATTGAAGAATCCATTGAGGTCTTACACTTTCCTCAATGGAAGAATCATTCCTCAATGTCATTGAGGTCTATGCTCAATGTCTACCACCGTATCGGAAAAAGAACCACTATACTCAGAAGATACGGCAAGAAACTAAGAAGCATTTTTTTAGAGATTATATTAAAAATTTTAGGGTTTTTACAATGTTATGTAAAGTTTTAATAAATAAAAAGCCATTAATTCCCGCGACGCGACAAATGTTTCTTCACAGAAAAAAAACGCTAGCATTTATTTCGTGTCTGGGTGTTGTGGGACTATGGTCCTCATAGATTCTGGTTCACTAGATACAGGGAATCCTAGTTAGGTCAGGATCTATGTATGTGATCGTTGGGCGTTATTTATTTTTTATTTATAATTAATTCGTCAAGTCAGACATGTTAAAAAGTATTTATTAAATAGGCACAAAAAATGTTATAATATAATAGGCACAAACTTTTAAACGTCAAATCACAGGTCATATACACATAGGTCATACAAATCAATTAAAATACGTTAAGTCATAAGTCTCTACTCCCAGAGGTTCTACTGCATATATCCACACATTGAGGTGTAATGTACACTCTGGTGCAATGAAATCGCACATAGCAACATTTTTTGCAAAATTTCATTTTTTTTTAAATAAATAAAAATATTTTTTTTTTAATATGAAATTAAAGGTTATATCAAGACCTATCTAATGTTACCATATAAGCGGTGACAAGTTCACTACTTTGCCAAAAAAAAAGAACAACAACAAATTCATCTTTATTAGAAGTTGTTCGCAGTTCGAAAATTGAGGATTAATTAAAAAAAACACAAATTTTACTAAAAAAAACATTTATTAATACGAAGTGTTACCCCCTCTGGCCCGAATAACGGCTTGACACCGGTTTTCCATAGACTACCAAATGTTTGATAAAGTCTTGTGGGATAGCATCCCATTCCTCCTTGATGGCATTTTGTAGCTCCTGTATATTGACTGGAGCAACATTTCTGCTTCTAACTCTTCTTTTTAATTCGTCCCACATGTGCTCGATTGGATTAAGATCCGGGCTGCGAGCTGGCCACTCCATCACCGGAATACCGACCTCTTGTAAGTACTGTCGTACAACAACAGCGGTATGGGGTCTAGCATTATCATGCATAAAGAGGAAGTTCCCTCCAATGAAACCAGTAAATGGTACGACATGTTCCTGGAGAACTTCCTCTATATACCGCTGAGATGTTAGTCCTCTTGCTGGTCGTCCTCTATTGGCCCCAGCAATGAAGACAAGCTCAGTTTTGGCTTCGAGAGAGATACCTCCCCAGAACATACACGAACCACCGCCATATGAGACACGTTCCATGATGCAACACTGGGAAAATCTCTCTGTAGGCCTTCTGTAGACCCTTCCTCGTCCATCATTGCCATGAAGACACATCCTGGACTCATCTGAGAACAGGACTGCTCTCCATTGGTCGACAGTACAATGCACATGTTCTTGTGCAAATCGAAGACGAGCCTGGCGGTGAGCTGGCGTCAGTTTTACAAGCCACCTTCAGCAAGTCTTCTTCTGACCGTCCACCGACTAACTTCCACTTCACGCACCTCCTGGAGATGCTGTGCAAGTTCAACGGCAGTCAGACGACGATTTCTCAATGCCGTCGTTACAAGAAATCGGTTGTCGCGCTGTGTTGTAGCTCTGGCTCGACCAGATCCTCGTCGTCGCCCATAGCCACCAGTCTCCCGATAGCGCTGGTACACACGACGAACGGAATAGATCGAGCTACAGCACTCTGGTTCTGGCCTGCTTCAATTAAAGCAACGACTTGAGCGGCTTTTTCTGGAGTAGCATCCATTTTCTTCTGATGAATGCAGCTGTAGTCACTAGACGTCCTTTCAGGTTGAGCGTTGAAGTGCAAGTGACGACATTTCACTCAAAACATGCCTTTTTATACATGCAATTGGTCTCGCAAACTGCTTTGAGCTAAGCGAGCAATTTTGGGGTATTTTGTTGTCAATTCTTTTCGAGAGTACGGTAAACTCATTACCGCTTATATGGTATCATTAGATAGGTCTTGAAATAACCTTTAATTTCATATTAAAAAAGAATTTTTTTTTTTTATTTAAAAAAAGTAAATGAAATTTTGCAAAAAATGTTGCTATGTGCGATTTCATTGCACCAGAGTGTATATATCAATGATTGAGGTCATGTTTCCACAGTTGTCCTTACTGATTTGGCCTCAGAGTAAGGACACTACATGTAACTTTGTCTTTGGGTTTGTCAATCAACCACTTTTTTTTATTCGCCCGTGTGGGCAGGCTAAAGTCTCTAGAACCATACCGCCTTGTTTTACGTAGTTCTTATTTGATAGTTTAATATTCCATTTAATATAGTTTTGCTGAGAATGAGGGTCATCAGCAACAACCCTCTCCTAGTGCTTCAATAAAGTGATGGAACTTAATTCAAGCTTTCAAGCAAGGTAGGACTTTTTGGGAGAACATAAAAAGCAATGTCTTTCTCTATTTTGTTTCATTGGCCTACACTCGTGCACGTTTACGAACACATAATGGTTAATATTCCACCGATATTACACATGGTCACTCAAAGTAACACTTGTTTGGAAAATAAAACAAAATCGAACTGTTCCTTTTTTCACTTCCCGCCAAGAAGTCTTTTTCACGTGACACTAATGACATATAAACATAAACCGTTACTACGGTAACCATCTATAGACAATGCATAGAAGATAAAGCTAGTATGAAGGTTGCAAAGATTTAATTTTTCAATACTTTTTCTTTAGAAGGTCGCACTAAGAAGGTACAATCTTTCGGTAGTAATGTTTGATGATTAAGCTCCATCTACCTCTCACTTGAGAACTAACTAGCAGCACAGAATACTAAGACACTGCTGCTAGCAGCACGTTCATCATCAGCCTATCGCAGTCCACTGCTGGACATAGGCCTCTCCAATTACACGCCATTGAGCACCACCCCCGGCTACTCTCATCCAGCTGCTACCAGCCACCCTGCGAAGATCGTCGCTCCACCTAGCCTGAGGGCGTCCTACTCTACGTTTGCCAATTCGTGGTCTCCACTCTAGAACGCGTCTACCCCAACGGTTATCGGTTCTACGGCTAATATCCACAAGTCATACCTACTCGTGAACGGGTGCTGCTTGCGGGGACTGGTCTGATTTAGTCACTCCTACTGCTACTGTCATACCTACTCATATTTTATTTACACTTTTTGACTATGGGACATCTCACTCGCATTTCTTGTTTGACATTCTGTTAATTCTAATTTATACGTAATTGTTCATTGTTATTTTCGAGACATTTAAAAGAGCTGAAAAAAAGACGTCCCCGCAGAGTTTTTTGGTGCTATCTTCTCTAGCGGGCGTATTTCAGAAGCACTGGTAGATTCAGTTTTCGCATTTCTTTTCCGCATTCGGACTTCAAGTTGAGTATAGGAAAGAAATGGGTAAACATACTTACCTTTTTTTTTCAAAGTCATGTTAACATAAGCTACAATTTTTAACATATTTTATTTGTATCATGTGTTTATGACCTCTAAAATGCACTTTTGTGCCTATTTAATAAATGATATTTGACTTTGACTTTGAATATGGCCGGCCCACTGCCACTTCAGCTGGCTAATCCTGTGAGCTATATTGGTGACTTTAGTTCTCTGTCGAATTATTATTCGTTCCGGATACGATCCTTCAGAGAAACTTCGATGCTCCTACCACAGACAAAGTATTCTTTGTCTTAGCTTCTACCTCTATGGGTAGCCATGGTAACGATAATATAATCACAGAGGAAGTAAATACTACATACCTATTACCTAGATAAAAATTGTTTAAACGGAAAAAATATACCATACTTGTATTATACCAACCCACAGCACCGGTTTGGTTGACTAATGACATTTTCAAACACTAAAACATAACAATAACAACGTGTGCAATAAATAAAAGTGCGCGCTCGGAATTTTAGTTATTTTATCAGGCTCATGAATTATCGATATCTAGGAATATTATAAACCCACGAATCGTTCTATTAGAGAAGCGTCGTAGGTCACGGTCGTTTAGAAGAAACTAGTAACAATGGGCGAGCGAGCGCGGCGACGACGGTGAAGTGTAGGGCGCCGGCGGCGACGGCGGCGAGATGAACCGGTACGTGGTGCTGCAGCAGCTGGGCGACGGCACGTACGGCTCCGTGGTGCTGGCGCAGCGCCGCGACTCCGGCGAGAAGGTCGCCATCAAGCGCATGAAGCGCAAATACTACTCGTGGGACGAAGCCATGAACCTGCGCGAGGTCAAGTCCCTCAAGAAGCTCAACCACCCCAACATCGTGAAGCTGCGCGAGGTGATTCGCGAGAACGACACGCTGTACTTCGTGTTCGAGTACATGCGCGGCAACCTGTACCAGCTGATCCGCGACGCCGCGCGGCCCTTCCCCGAGCCGGTGCTGCGCAACATCGCGTTCCAGGTGCTGCAGGGGCTGGCGCACATGCACCGCCACGGGTTCTTCCACCGCGACCTCAAGCCCGAGAACCTGCTGTGCGCCGGGCCCGAGCTCGTCAAGATCGCAGACCTGGGGCTGGCGCGCGAGGTGCGCTCGCGCCCGCCCTACACCGACTACGTGTCCACGCGCTGGTACCGCGCGCCCGAGGTGCTGCTGCACGACTCGCGCTACGGCGCGCCCATCGACCTGTGGGCGCTCGGCTGCATCGCCGCCGAGCTGTACACGTGCCGTCCGCTGTTCCCCGGCAACTCCGAGATCGACCAGCTGCACAAGATCTGCGCCGTGCTCGGCGCGCCCGACGCCGCGCGCTGGCCCGAGGGCTACGCGCTCGCCGCCGCGCTGCGCTTCCGCTTCCCGGGCGGCGCCGGCGCCGGCGTGCCGCTCGCGCGCCTCGTGCCGGCCGCCTCGCCCGCCGCGCTGGCGCTGCTGGCGGCGCTGCTGCGCTACGCGCCGCGCGACCGCCCCACCGCGCCGCAAGCGCTTCGGTCGGTACCTAACTGCATGGCTACTGCACTGACCTCTGTACTATAGTTCCTTAACTCGAAACCGAATGAGCTCGGCGTCGCTGGAAGTGCATTTTAATATTAAATAAATAAATAAATGGGACCGGCAGAAAGCATGAACATTGGCATGTATGTAGGTTTTATTGTGCGGTGTGATTCAACGTAGAAGTAGAAACTAGAAACATGTTGAGAAATGATTTTTCAATCATTTCTCGACATTCATCAATTTTCTTTATTCAATAACCCAGTTATAGCCACGAAAAAATTGTCAAAGACCAATATGTTCTCCATTAATAATGTTACATTGTAAATTAAAAATACAGATTCTACATGTGAAAACAATTTAAGGCAAACTTGTTCTCAAAATTTTTTAGCTATGATACTGTATATATAAGCTGTTCGTTTTCCTAGAATAAATAAATAAATTCTCTACTCACATGATGACGAGATAGTTTTACGACTTGTTTTACCTAATGTTTTATGTTTCAGATTTCCATATTTCGCAGTAGGCGCAGCTCTGGTTTTGCCGCCGCCGGCATCTCGTGCGAGGAGGTAGGTAGGGATATGCATCTATCAGCTCGTCTGTAGGTAGACGTATTTATATAAAACAAAGCAGTTCACAGCTAACGAAGTCGCGGGCGTTTGCTAGTTTGATTATAGCATACCACTAAATTGTTCGCAGGAGCGCTGCAGACGCGGCGGGCGCCGGCACCGGCGCCGCGTTGCCGGCGCGCAGCCCGGCGCGGGCCGGCGCCGGCGCCGGCGCCGAGTTGCCGGCGCGCAGCCCGGTGGCGGCGCCGCTGCACGCGTTGCCGTTCGCCACTAGTCAACCTCTTCTCCGCGACCGTTTCGCTGACATACTCGGGTACTGTACCTACGTTCTGAATATAACTGTGCTCAAAGTGTCGGTCCACGTTTCTATAATTTCGAAATGTGCTTCGTGCGGCAGGGGCGAGGTGGTGCACGAGACCGGCGCAGAGCCGCCGGCGGCGCTGCGGCGCGCGCCGGGCCCGCACGCGGGCGGCGGCGGGCGCAGCGTGGCGCCGCGCGGGCCGGCCGCCGGCGCGCCGGCCGAGCCCGGGCCCGGCGCCGGCGCCGGCGCCGCTGCCGCCTACCTCGGCGCCGCGCGATACGTGGCGGGCGCACGGATAGACACTTCACTGTTCCGTGCGCTTCCTTTCTCCACACATCGAGGTAAGTAAATAGAGCTCGTCTGCTTCGACATACACAACTATTTCTAACGGGGCGGGGTACCTTTGTCTCGTGTTTCTCAGTTAAGGCAAAGAATACTAACTATTACTGTGGAAACTTTCATAAGCTACCGACCTGGCCATACATGTATACCTACATTATACTAAGTTTAGCTGTAGTTTTCCTAAAAGAATAAATAAATGACTAGATACGTAAAGAAGCGACACCCGCACCCCCGCGCACGTGTCGGCGCAGCACGCCGGGCAGTAGCGTCGCGCTGGAGTCGGTTGTCAGCGCGAGCAGCGACTGCCTGTGATTCAAAAAAAAGAAATAAAATTATTTATTCTCGCAAAACTGCACACTACAACACACAAATACACGGGTCCTTTAACAACAAACAATGTGTACAATAATTATAATGCGTCCGTGTACGTAGACAGCTGCCGTGCACAGTGATGCCAGAAAAGGTTTGAGCTCAGCTTAATGTTGTGATTGTATCACAACCCTGGTTTTCAATTCCGACCTTTGGTGACGCACGGACATAACTTAATATCGTAATAACTTAACTATATACAGTATAAAATATATAAAAGACATACCTATATAAAATTTTGGTGGAGGCCTTTGCCCAGCAGTGGGAGAGCATAGGCTAGTAAAAACACACTTCGTACCTAAAGTGCCGAGTGCGCCTGTCCTGACTATGTATAAAGAATTAATCTTCTGTGGTACCCAAACTGATTAAAGAATGTTTGAATGACTATGTCACTAACTACATAATGTACTCTACCCCATAAAACGAGTCTTTTGCTTTAGAAGCGGCGACTGTGGGCAGCGGCACCGCGCGCGTCGACTGGGCAGCCAAGTACCTGCGCTGAGTGCGAAACGCTGAGCGCTGCCGACTGCCTTAGCTGAGCGCCAAGTGCAGAGCACTGAGCGCCGACTTCGGAAAGCTGAGTGCAGAGCGCTGAACGCTGGGCGTCGAGTGCGGTGCGGAACGCTGAGCGCCAAGTGCGGAGTGCTTACGGTGCCTACGGCGGTCAACGTTCTGCGGTGGGCTACTAGGACATAAACTTCATTTTTGTGATTTTTTTCAATCCATATTATTTTGAAATTATCAATTTAATTATCCACCTAAATTTTGTAATACGAAGAGGGAATTAACTATTCCGACGTACTCATAGACGTACGACGTCATACGACGATATAGATAATACATATCGGTGTATTGTAGAATACGCTGTTTCACAAAATCGCTAGTCCATTTGACCCACTTAAAGGTCAAATTTCGAAAAATCCGTTCTTAAATGACGCCTTCACTACTTGTAGAATACGTGGTCCAAATTTCAGGTTTCTATGTTAAGCGGTTTTGGCTGTGCGATGATTGTAGAAAAAAACCCTGTTTTTTTTTTATATAGACCACCAATCCGCATTAGATCTTATACCTGTTCTATCCATCCAAAGGTTGTCTGGAAGAAATCGCTCTGAGCGATAAGACCGCCCATTGTACGTCAAAACTACGATGTATTTTGTGTATATTTTATTATTTATAATTGTGTATATGTAATTTAGTGTGCAATAAAGTGTTATTGTATTGTAGGACAGTGAGAGGAGGGGATGTTCAGTTGTATTGTATCGGGTTCTTAGGTCTCGGTATGACTGCAAGCGCAGCAAGTGTAGCAACAGAGCACGGGGGCTGAGGGGGTCACCACACCACAGTCACCCGTAACAAAATACTGTATCCTCCTGATTACTACTTGTTATTAAAAGAAACTGGAAAACTAATCATTCAATGTATATACAAAAATATGTAAAGAAGAAATAAATTATTTTAACATACATAACCTTTCTGTTTCATTAGTTACCTGTTACTTCTATACTATAATCAACTGGAACGGAGCCAATTCTGTACATTGAAGATATTTTAACCGACTTCAAAAAAGGAGAAGGTTCTCTATTTCATTGTATTTTTTATGTTATTTACCTCAGAAATCCGTCATTCATGCACCGATTTGGAAAATTCTTTTTGCGTTGGTTTCAGTATAGCTACGAAGTGGTCCCATATAAATTTCATCAATATTGGACCTTGGACTTAGAAGATACAATGACGTCGGGTTTTTTGTTTGATAAAACTTATACTTGTTGAACCCAACTTGGATGGGCTACTTAGATGAGAGGGTGCCGAACATGAATGCATGGTTGTTACAACTTGGATGGGCTACTTAGATGAGAGGGTGCCGAACATGAATCCATGGTTGTTACAACTTGGATGGGCTACTTAGATGAGAGGGTGCCGAACATGAATCCATGGTTGTTACAACTTGGATGGGCTACTTAGATGAGAGGGTGCCGAACATGAATCCATGGTTGTTACAACTTGGATGGGCTACTTAGATGAGAGGGTGCCGAACATGAATCCATGGTTGTTACAACTTGGATGGGCTACTTAGATGAGAGGGTGCCGAACATGAATGCATGGTTGTTACAACTTGGATGGGCTACTTAGATGAGAGGGTGCCGAACATGAATCCATGGTTGTTACAACTTTTGTCTGTTTGTTTGTTGTCCATACACTCGAAAACTGCTCAACAGATTTAAATGTGCTTTTCTGGGTTTGGTAGAATCAAAATTGGTATTGTAGTACGCGCTTCCATATGCAGGGGAGCTCTAGCTAAACTGGCCTTGGAAAAAGACGAATGGGCTTCCAATGTCGTCCACACAGACGAAGTCGCGGGGCAAAGCTAGTAGTAATTACCATATTATCTGCAATCGGCCTTGAGGATCCCAACAGAACGATGCTACAGCGCAACTACCTTCATATCCCCACCTGTCACACCAACTATAAACAAAATTCTTTTATACCTACAATGTGTAGACACTTTAATCAAACCTACTCCTAAGACATTGACATATTCAATAGTAAACAATATACACTCTGGTGCAATGAAATCGCACACAGCAACGTTTTTTGCAAAATTTCATTTATTTCCCCCTAAATAAAAAAAAATATCTTTGTTTTAATATGAAATTAAAGGTTATTTCAAGACCTATCTAATGATACCATATAAGCGGTGATGAGTTTACCGTACTCTCGAAAAGAAATGACAACAAAATACCCCAAAATTGCTCGCTTAGCTCACCGCAGTTTGCGAGACCAATTGCATGTATAAAAAGGCATGTTTTGAGTGAAATGTCGTCACTTGCACTTCAACGCTCAACCTGAAAGGACGTCTAGTGACTACAGCTGCATTCATCATAAGAAAATGGATACTACTCCAGAAAAAGCCGCTCAAGTCGTTGCTTTAATTGAAGCAGGCCAGAACCAGAGTGCTGTAGCTCGACAACTGAATATCAGCCGATATTCCGTTCGTCGTGTGTACCAGCGCTGTCGGGAGACTGGTGGCTATCGGCGACGACGAGGATCTGGTCGAGCCAGAGCTACAACACAGCGCGACAACCGATTTCTTGTAACGACGGCATTGAGAAATCGTCGTCTGACTGCCGTTGAACTTGCACAGCATCTCCAGGAGGTGCGTGAAGTGGAAGTTAGTCGGTGGACGGTCAGAAGAAGACTTGCTGAAGGTGGCTTGACTGCGCATAGGCCAGCAAATGGCCCAAAACTGACGCCAGCTCACCGCCAGGCTCGTCTTCGATTTGCACAAGAACATGTGCATTGGACTGTCGACCAATGGAGAGCAGTCCTGTTCTCAGATGAGTCCAGGATGTGTCTTCATGGCAATGATGGACGAGGAAGGGTCTACAGAAGGCCTACAGAGAGATTTTCCCAGTGTTGGATCACGGAACGTGTCTCATATGGCGGTGGTTCGTGTATGTTCTGGGGAGGTATCTCTCTCGAAGCCAAAACTGAGCTTGTCTTCATTGCTGGGGCCAATAGAGGACGACAAGCAAGAGGACTAACATCTCGGCGGTATATAGAGGAAATTCTCCAGGAACATGTCGTACCATTTACTGGTTTCATTGGAGGGAACTTCCTCTTTATGCATGATAATGCTAGACCCCATACCGCTGTTGTTGTACGACAGTACTTACAAGAGGTCGGTATTCCGGTGATGGAGTGGCCAGCTCGCAGCCCGGATCTTAATCCAATCGAGCACATGTGGGACGAATTAAAAAGAAGAGTTAGAAGCAGAAATGTTGCTCCAGTCAATATACAGGAGCTACAAAATGCCATCAAGGAGGAATGGGATGCTATCCCACAAGACTTTATCAAACATTTGGTAGAGTCTATGGAAAACCGGTGTCAAGCCGTTATTCGGGCCAGAGGGGGTAACACTTCGTATTAATAAATGTTCTTTTTTAGTAAAATTTGTGTTTTTTTTAATTAATCCTCAATTTTCGAACTGCAAACCACTTCTAATAAAGATGAGATTAGATAGGTCTTGATGCAACCTTTAATTTCATATTAAAAAAAACCATTTTCCTTCATTTAAAAATAAATAAATGAAATTTTGCCAAAAACGCCGCCATGTGCGATTTCATTGCACCAGAGTGTATTTTCAAAATGTATATATACAGAAACTTTTTTGGCATTGAAGAAAGTTAATCCAAAGCTCGTAGTTACTCACATACTTATTTAACATAGGATTGTATAACATATAGCCGCTTGATGCAATTGATACAGATGACTCATGATAGGTATCTAATTATATGTATATGTTACAGTATTACATGTTTAAGTTTTATAGACTGCATTCATGTATTGTGTAAGTTTAGCTGTAGTTTTCCTAAAAGAATAAATAAATAAATAATAATAAAATAAACCCACCCGACGCGACGGTCACATACAAAGGTCTCAACTAGGGTTACCTGTATCCCAACACCAAGACATGAAACGAATGTGGCATACCCACAAGTCGTCCAACTCATCAGGCAAATAAAATACATATGGATAACCTCATATTATAATAGTAGATATAAATATAGTTATTTACACATTTAGTTCCATATAAAATTTGACAGCGATCAACAAAGGTATGCAGAGACACCATAGAGTTATTTATATACAAGGCATCATTCGTACTTGAGGTAGGGCTTGGAGTCCCGGAGGTGCTGCGGCTGGTGGTGCGGCCACGCGTCGCCCGCCCAGCTGTACACGCGCGCGCCGCCCTCCACCAGCCCCCAGCCGGGGACGGCGAGCGAGCCGCGCGCGCCACCGGCCGCCGCGCCCGCCGCGCCGCGCTCGCGCTTGGGCGATGCCGTCGAGACGTTCACCGACACGCCCTTGATGATGTGGTCCTGGCCGCACAGCGCCTGCGCCACCGCGGGGTCCAGGAACGTGACGAAGCTGAAGGCGCGGAAGGGGCGCGGCACGAACACGTCGGTGACCTGCCCGAAGGCGCCGAAGTAATCGCGCAGGTCGTCGGCCGACAGGCTCTCGGCGCAGCGGCCCACGAACACCTTGCGGTGCGCGGCCGCGCCGCCGTCCTTGCCGTTGGGGATGCGCACGTCGCACCAGCGCCCGTCGATCATGTGCCGTCGCCCGAGCGCGCGCAGCTGCGCCTCGTACTCCGCGAACTTCACGAAGCCGAAACCCTTGGAGATGCCCGTCTTGGCGTCGCGCTTTACCTGCACCATAAGCAGCTCGCCGAACGCGCCGAAGTAGTCGCGCACCGCGTCCTCGCCCGTCTTCCACGGCAGCCCCAGCACGATGAGGTCGGAGCAGCGCGGGCGCGCGGCGCGCGCAGCCGGCGGGCCCGCCTCGGGCCGCGGGAAGGCGCACCAGTAGCGGTGCGCGGCCCAGCCCTCGGCCGGCGGCGACAGGCGCTCGTCCACGAGCCGCAGGCCGCGCAGCCGCCCGCCCGCTCGGTACTTGAGCCCGCTGGCGCCCGCGAACTGTGCCGCCACGGTGCTCAGCAGCAGCGAGCCGTCCTCCTCGGCGGGCAGCTCGATGGGCTCGTCCAGCTCGCCCTCGCTCACCGGCACGTACTCGATCGACATCTCGCCCTCTCACCGCCGACCGACCGCTTCGGCTCCTAGGTGCCTCATCACGCTTCGATTATTCGCAAATTGATTTGGCCATGGCGTTTTTTAGCTATTTACAGGTGTTCGACTGTGTAGATAAGACCAAAATACGAGAGCAACTTTCCAAGTGGGTATCGCAGTGTTCGTACGCGAGATAGATGACGTATGACATGACAACTATGACATACGTATGACAGACTTGATGATGACATTGTCAAAATCAAAGGCAATTTTTTTTTTATTTGCATCTCCTCACCGTATGTGCATACCTTCGATACTTTATCTGAGGTGCATACGCTTGATATCCTAACCTGCTGGCCGATTCAGAACCCCACGACAACATACCGAATCGATTCGATTGGATAACGATCTCGTGTCGTAGGTTTCTTTTCGAGCTATTCAGAACATCCGCCCCGAGGATTCGATACGGTTTCGGTTACGATATCGGAATCGATACGACAACGTGTTGCATTTACGGAGTTCGTTTTGTGTGCAATACTCGCAGAAAATTGTATTATTATCTAGACGATATAAAAATGTTTTCAAGTTATCAAAATTTATTATAACAACGTTTATCACGAATTAAATTATAATTAACAATTATAAGCGCCAGATATTGGTAGAAATATAAAAAAACAAGAGCTTCGTAAACACCCACCTGCTGATATCCACTTGACATTAATGTATTATCTATGCTTTTGACATAGACAAACCGCCAAATTTAAATGTCAATCGCAAATTGTTTTCTTTATCATGTTTTGAAATTATTAAAAGAAGATCGAGCGAGAAGACGAGCCTCATCAAGATTCGTTAGAAATGTTAAGTAAATACAAAAATTACTATTACATAGTATCACAGAGTACTTTATAATAATTATATAGGTACGGTGATTTTATTTCGGTAGATTTATGCATCTTATAGTAGTAGGTAAATAGGTCTAAAACAATCAAAGCGAACTTAACCTATAAATAAATACTAGACTTGGTAGGTACTTTATAACATAGAATTAGTTTATGTTGAATCTTGCTATGAGTTTTATTTTATTTGTAGTAGAAAATGTAGTATATTTAACAACACACGGAATATACTCGGTATTGACGGTCAAATCTAATGCTTTCGAGCGATATGTTGCACTCGATAAGTTGTCGTGGAAATTAATCGGACGTTCGAAAACTTTGCTTCGATATCTGCATTGTGAATAACGTTCTCGGTCGATAAATACGCGTTTATCGTACGGTTACGATTGGTTATCGACTACGACAATTTGAACGTCGATTCGACTATTGTGAATTTAAAATATTTTGAATCGTACGATATCAAACCGAATCGATCGACAAATGAGTTGTCGTGAGGTTCCGAATCGGCCAGCAGGGATGCCGCTCGCAACCACAGATTAGTAAGAGATACTACGTATCAGACGGTCATCTTCTATATAACCAAGCTGTATCGTAGAAAATGATTTGCAAACATAGAAGATGACAGTTATTTTTTTTTTTGCTTGTAGGATCTTTATGGCTTTCGCTAGTTTGCGCATTATGCCAACACCAAGTAGCGTATATATATATACATATATTATACTATAGTAGGTAGATTCCTTCCTAGATATTTTCAAATAGTTCCTACTATTTCTTAGGCATTCATAATATATGTAAGGAAGTAATAACAAACAAGCAAATTATTTATTGATTTTTTTATTTTTTAGTTTCTTTTTATATTTGTTTAATTAATTTTAACGCCATAGCTTGCATTGGTGGCAAAGATGACCTTTCTAGGTAGTTCCAACAGTACCTAATACATACTCTGACTAGAACTCGATGGTTGGCTGACATCTGTAATAGAATATATTTTTATTAATTAGGTATACTATAGCATAGATTCTTTGTACAGTTCTGTTTCAATTGTAAGTGTAAAAAAATAATAATTTATTTACGGAAATTAATCGACACTAAACACTTCTCATCAACACATAAACAACAATGGCCGCCGTATCAAATTAAAAATGGTCGATCCATCGAAAAGGGGTGAAGAAAGGGGGCGAGGAGGAGAGTTCTATTCTTGCACCACAGATAAAATATCGTTTCTTAAGGTCAGTGATTTTATAAGGCAGATTACCAGGCGTGCTCGCAACTTCAATTCGAGGCGCGGCGAAAATCAGTCTGAATATTGCTATCTCTGTTTAGTTGAGTAAGTGCACTGCAACGCGCCCCGCGCGCGCCCGCGCCTTCCTCGTACCGCCGCCCTCATCGTACCTAACGTCAGTGGGTAGATAGGTTGCTGCGCGCTAAACGCGGTACGCACCTTTTCTGCCGGCTAGCTTAGGGACGAGCGGAGTGTTCGTTAGCTAGGGGGATATTACATACCGGTGTAACCAATAATCGAGGCAGGGTCCCTTCTAAAGGGGCGCCACCAGTCCTTACAACTGGGAGGTGAATAAGAACAATTCAATTCACCTCAAATTTCTATTTATTTAAATATATTCTTATTTTAAGTTCTTAAATTTAGGGTTAGTTTTTACATTTAATTATTCTTAAAGTAAGTTCTATTCTTTTCTATTTAGTTCTATTTATTCTATGGCTGCAATAAGCTTTCTTAATATTCTAAGTTACATAGTGTTCCGGACATGAAGATGGGCCCTTCCCATGCCGGTTCGTAGGTTGTTTAACCTTTCTAATACATTTACTGCTATTGAGGCATCCGCTAGTTATTGGAACACAGCTGGCCCGGAGCGATCGTCGACTAGCGACATGTGGCGTCAGCGCAGTCTCGTTATAAATGGATTTTCAAGGTGAAAATAAAAAGAAAAAAAAAATGGTGGAACGTCACCCATCGGCGGTCCCGGTGTAAGATTGTGCACCCGTCGGTGAGGCGATTATTTTAACTTTGGACTTTGGAGTTTGGAGCTTTGGAGCTTTTTTGTGGAGCGGCAGATTGCCGCTCCACAAAATACGGCGTAGTTGGGGCACGCCATGTTTCTTCTTGGGCGCGTGTCAGCCGCGACGCCATCCGTCCGTACTACTCCGCGATTTTTTCTTTTCTATTATTTCTCAAATTCTCGGGAGCCGGTATTTGCGACGCCGGGACGCTAGTTGAAAAAAGACCCGTTGACAGATTTGATTCTCAGAGCGTAGACAAACGTCAAAACGTGGTGCTCCAGACACGAACACATCAACCTGTCAAACTTGACTGACATGCCATGGCTGGTAAAACCCTGAAATTTCTAATTCTAAGGCAATAAAGCCTGTGAAAAACAACGAATAACTGTTAATTAGGAGATTCTACTACTATGCTAGAAAAGCTGAAGGAATAAACAAATTTTAAAGGTTTTAACAATTTAACAAAGATTTCTTATCGGTTTTTTATGTTTGAGCGTACAACATGATTTCTCGCATTGCTTGACGCTTCTTTCTGGCAATGATCTAACGAATCGATCAATATTATTATTTATGGCAACTCGATGACAGCTGTCGTTACTGTCAAAAGTCATAATGACTAGGCTAGTAATAACAACAAATGTTAATTAAATTTGAGTTTACTAAATATGTGATATTTACGAAGAAAATTCCCAAGCAATGGAAATGTTGTCTTAATGTTCAAATGTCATGCAACAAGGTTTTTTTTTTTTTTTTCACTTTATAGATCTATGTTTGGCCACTATCTCACCTGCTGGCCGATTCAGAACCCCACGACAACATACCGAATCGATTCGATTGGATAACGATCTCGTGTCGTAGGTTTCTTTTCGAGCTATTCAGAACATCCGCCCCGAGGATTCGACACGGTTTCGGTTACGATATCGAAATCGATACGACAACGTGTTGCATTTACGGAGTTCGTTTTGTGTGCAATACTCGCAGAAAATTGTATTATTATCTAGACGATATAAAAATGTTTTCAAGTTATCAAAATTTATTATAACAACGTTTATCACGAATTAAAATATAATCAACAATTATAAGCGCCAGATATTGGTAGAAATATAAAAAAACAAGAGCTTCGTAAACACCCACCTGCTGATATCCACTTGCATTGAGGTCTTTCCTCAATGTCCACTTGGCATTAATGTTTAATCTATGCTTTAGACATTGACAAACCGCCAAATTTAAATGTCTATCGCAAATTGTTTTCTTTATCATGTTTAAAATTATTAAAAGAAGATCGAGCGAGAAGACGAGCTTCATCAAGATTCGTTAGAAATGTTAAGTAAATACCAAAATTACAATTACATAGTATCACCTTGGACTAAATATACACTATACTAGTATATTTAGTCCATGGTATCACAGAGTACTTTATAATAATTATATAGGTACAGTGATTTTATTTCGGTAGATTTATGCATCTTATTAAGTAATCTTATAGTAGTAGGTAAATAGTTCTAAAACAATCAAAGCGAACTTAACCTATAAATAAATACTAGACTTGGTAGGTACTTTATTACATAGAATTAGTTTATGTTGAATCTTACTGTGAGTTTTATTTTATTTGTAGTAGAAAATGTAGTTTATTTAACAACACACGGAATATACTCGGTATTGACGGTGAAATCTAATGCTTTCGAGTGATATGTTGCACTCGATAAGTTGTCGTGGAAATTAATCGGACGTTCGAAAACTTTGCTTCGATATCTGCATTGTGAATAACGTTCTCGGTCGATAAATACGCGTTTATCGTACGGTTACGATTGGTTATCGACTACGACAATTTGAACGTCGATTCGACTATTGTGAATTTAAAATATTTTGAATCGTACGATATCAAACCGAATCGATCGACAAATGAGTTGTCGTGAGGTTCTGAATCGGCCAGCTGATGTGAAGCGATGATGTGGCCTAAGATGGAGCACATAGATCTAGGTATGATAGGAATGTTTTTGTTTACCGACCATTGATATGAACGCCTCGAAGATATTAACTATTTAGTAATCTGCATCGCAGACAAATCAAAACATTTCTATTTGTTTATTATCTGTATTACTTTTTTTTTTTTTGGGAGAATCGATAGTGTTGAGGAACTTACTGTACATTTATTTACTGGTGGTGGTACTGGTCATCTAGCGTCAACGTTTTTAAACTATAAATTTAGTAGACACAGATTTCGCTAGATGGCGCTAGGATCTTCCCGCCAAAAACTCCATACCTAACCTATGTTGTATACTTCCTAGTCTGTGCCCAAAGATAAAGAATCTTTGTCAGTGCCTCCTTTGTTGGTATTCCCTTTGTGCTACAACATGGAGTCGTATTAGTAGAATCTTTAGGGGTCGGTAACGAATCAACAATGCCTCTTCAAATTCCCTAGTGACTAGATTGTGACCACGATCAATGTGTTAGGAATTTTATGAATATATTAAATATTTTAAGGTAATGGTACATTAAGATAATAAATATAGACGGTAATATGTTAATTATTTTAAGGAAATTGTATTGAAAAGCATTATTCGATTTTATATTCTTTTTTTCCGTCTGGCAACACTGACTTCCCGCGCAAAGATACCCCACCATGAATCGGTGGGAGGTAGAAGGGAGGCATAATGTTGATGTCGGCAAAAGGATTTCGAGAAGTCAGTCTTGCTACGACAGTTAAATTGAACAGACAATAAATAGTGAAGTTAAGTGAGTGTTAACTAAAGCAGGTATTGCAGGTGCTTATGGGGTTTTCTGCTTAAATAAGGTGCGTACAGTGTTTAAATAAATTATAGATACCTATCCGATATTATCACTATGTAATGCTTTAATAAAATGGTACTAGCTGAGAAACTACTAGTCACGCGACATGTCAAAATTGACCATGTCACGTGAAAATCAAATCAGTCGCAAATCAGACTGCGGTATAGGTGCAGCCGGACAAACAAAATTAAAAATGCCTGTTTGTTCAGTCAGTGTGTGCAAAAATCTAGTTATATAAACATCAGGGACCATGGCGTCACGTATCATATGTAAGTACAAAAAATGTTACGTATATCAAACACTAATTAAAGAAAACTGATTAAATTTTAAGTCATCCCCCTTACCAAAGAACTGTTCAAACAAATAATATGAATAAATGCATCGTTGCACAGTGCGAGCGTGAAACTAATTTAGTTGCAAACACGCAATAAATAGCGCGCTAAGCGACTCGTCCGCTTGAGATGCATCTCCGGGTTACCGCCGCAGCTCGCGGTCTGTCTGTCTGTCTGTCTGTCTGTCTGTCTGTCTGTCTGTCTGTCTGTCTGTCTGTCTGTCTGTCTGTCTGTCTGTCTGTCTGTCTGTCTGTCTGTCTGTCTGTCTGTCTGTCTGTCTGTCTGTCTGTCTGTCTGTCTGTCTGTCTGTCTGTCTGTCTGTCTGTCTGTCTGTCTGTCTGTCTGTCTGTCTGTCTGTCTGTCTGTCTGTCTGTCTGTCTGTCTGTCTGTCTGTCTGTCTGTCTGTCTGTCTGTCTGTCTGTCTGTCTGTCTGTCTGTCTGTCTGTCTGTCTGTCTGTCTGTCTGTCTGTCTGTCTGTCTGTCTGTCTGTCTGTCTGTCTGTCTGTCTGTCTGTCTGTCTGTCTGTCTGTCTGTCTGTCTGTCTGTCTGTCTGTCTGTCTGTCTGTCTGTCTGTCTGTCTGTCTGTCTGTCTGTCTGTCTGTCTGTCTGTCTGTCTGTCTGTCTGTCTGTCTGTCTGTCTGTCTGTCTGTCTGTCTGTCTGTCTGTCTGTCTGTCTGTCTGTCTGTCTGTCTGTCTGTCTGTCTGTCTGTCTGTCTGTCTGTCTGTCTGTCTGTCTGTCTGTCTGTCTGTCTGTCTGTCTGTCTGTCTGTCTGTCTGTCTGTCTGTCTGTCTGTCTGTCTGTCTGTCTGTCTGTCTGTCTGTCTGTCTGTCTGTCTGTCTGTCTGTCTGTCTGTCTGTCTGTCTGTCTGTCTGTCTGTCTGTCTGTCTGTCTGTCTGTCTGTCTGTCTGTCTGTCTGTCTGTCTGTCTGTCTGTCTGTCTGTCTGTCTGTCTGTCTGTCTGTCTGTCTGTCTGTCTGTCTGTCTGTCTGTCTGTCTGTCTGTCTGTCTGTCTGTCTGTCTGTCTGTCTGTCTGTCTGTCTGTCTGTCTGTCTGTCTGTCTGTCTGTCTGTCTGTCTGTCTGTCTGTCTGTCTGTCTGTCTGTCTGTCTGTCTGTCTGTCTGTCTGTCTGTCTGTCTGTCTGTCTGTCTGTCTGTCTGTCTGTCTGTCTGTCTGTCTGTCTGTCTGTCTGTCTGTCTGTCTGTCTGTCTGTCTGTCTGTCTGTCTGTCTGTCTGTCTGTCTGTCTGTCTGTCTGTCTGTCTGTCTGTCTGTCTGTCTGTCTGTCTGTCTGTCTGTCTGTCTGTCTGTCTGTCTGTCTGTCTGTCTGTCTGTCTGTCTGTCTGTCTGTTAGGTTAGGTTAGGTTAGGTTAGGTTAGGTTAGGTTAGGTTAGGTTAGGTTAGGTTAGGTTAGGTTAGGTTAGGTTAGGTTAGGTTAGGTTAGGTTAGGTTAGGTTAGGTTAGGTTAGGTTAGGTTAGGTTAGGTTAGGTTAGGTTAGGTTAGGTTAGGTTAGGTTAGGTTAGGTTAGGTTAGGTTAGGTTAGGTTAGGTTAGGTTAGGTTAGGTTAGGTTAGGTTAGGTTAGGTTAGGTTAGGTTAGGTTAGGTTAGGTTAGGTTAGGTTAGGTTAGGTTAGGTTAGGTTAGGTTAGGTTAGGTTAGGTTAGGTTAGGTTAGGTTAGGTTAGGTTAGGTTAGGTTAGGTTAGGTTAGGTTAGGTTAGGTTAGGTTAGGTTAGGTTAGGTTAGGTTAGGTTAGGTTAGGTTAGGTTAGGTTAGGTTAGGTTAGGTTAGGTTAGGTTAGGTTAGGTTAGGTTAGGTTAGGTTAGGTTAGGTTAGGTTAGGTTAGGTTAGGTTAGGTTAGGTTAGGTTAGGTTTTTTTTTTTTTTTTTTTTTTTTTTTTTTTTTTTTTTTTTTTTTTTTTATGAGGCAGATGGGGGAAATCCTCATGGACACCCGGGGGGATCACCCGGGTAGTGCCAGACTCTTACTGGCTAAAACCCCCATCTGCCTTACTTTTGTTCCCCTGACATTATCAGAGACCTTGTCTATCTGTCTTACATATCCTCTTAAATTTAGTGATGGACATCACTAAAGACATCACACATTCTATTAATTTTATTTTTCTTAATTTTAATTTTATGCTGTTTTATTTTGTTCCTAATATTATGAGCCTTAGTTTTTAAATACAATTTTACATATTGTTTCTGTTTTGTGTACTTATATTTTATGCTGTGGTTATTTATTCGCAGAATATATACCCAGCATAATTTTTTGTACCTATTTCTATTTACAACTACTTTAATATTTTTTCTGCAAAAATTTACAATTATGCGCCTTGTATTTTTGGCTTTAATTACATTTTCTATTTTGGACTTTAAATCTATTTTTATAAGCTGACATTCGGTGAGTTTGTGCGCTTCACTTGCGCTCTGTTTTACATTCTCTAAGATTCTATCCTTCGTTTTCAGATACTTCTGCAAAATTCCAAGTCTTCGAGTCTTTGACACAACACAAAATCGACTCTTCCACATGACGGACTTGCTCCTCGACATCTCGAGTTCTTCGGACCACGTGTGCGGTTTGGTAAGTTCTTCTTTTTCTATCTTTTTACGTGTAATTTCTATGTGTGTTTGTGTTTTTGCTTCTGTTAATTTAGCCAATATTTTCTCTGATTTTAATAATATGTTTGTTTCGATTCTATTTATGTTGCTATTTATTTTGAATTGGTACATTTTCGCATGAAACTGTTTCCAATTTACATTTTTTATTGTACTGAGTCTGTTTGTTAGTTTTTTACTTGCCGCCTTGGATCTTTTTATGTTGAAGAAGTTACCGTTCCGGTTTGAGTGTGTTTGATTGTTTAGCACTCTCCAGTCGTCACTCGAGTGTAGTATGTCGATGAAGCAGGTCGTCACGCCAGGATGATTAGCGCTGGCAATTTCTCTTTTGATGGTGTTGAGCATGGAGTGGTTTTTCACTGTGTGTTCGTTTGTGGTGCCTTTAGCAATACGCCACAGAGGCCCGTGCTATTGCATCCCACTTTTTTCTTATGGAGCACTCTGAGCTAAAAGCGTTGTGCTCAACTGACTCAAGTTTTGCCTGCTTACAATTACAACAGGATGGAGTCCCGCCACCGAGCCAGTCCGCGCATTCGGTCCTCATGTGCGGGCCGCCGCAGTGACTACACTTCTCTTTGGTGTCCTTACACTGTCGGCGGCCGTGGCCGTATCCCAGGCATAAGGAACATTGTACCAAAGGGGATTGGTCCGCAACCCTCACTCTCTGGAGGTCTATGTGGACCTCCCCCGCTTCAGTCATCTTGTTCCATATGCCAGGGGACGCCCGGATGACTATATGGCACATATGCGGGTTCCTGGTCTTCCTCCTGTAGCGGATCTCCATCCTGTCGTCCTGTTTGTCGAGGTTCTTGAATAAATTACCATTTTGATTTCTCAGAGCGTTTACGATGTCATCATCACTGTGACACTGTAGGACGTCTCTGAGAATCAAAAGAGGGTCTTTATTCTTGATTTCCTCGACATTCAGGTGCGACTCAGCTTTTTTGAGCCTGTCTTTCACTTTTTGCCTTTCGGCTTCTGTCCTGCACCCGACAATGACCTTCCCATCTTTCGCTTTCCTTACTCTGTCGACCTTAATCCCTCCTTCCTTCGCGTTTACCGCCTCCCTTATGCGGCTAAGGACTTCTTCTCCTGTCTCTTGGTCATCTTTAGAGGATACCAGTACGGAAAGCAGGGCGGCCCGCTCATGGGGCTGCCTCCTTGGCTGACCTGCCGCCACATTCGCGTACGTGGTCCCCTCCAGGAGTTCTTTCTGTCTCTCCATAGCCTCTTTTAGGGTTTCCATCTTCTCACTATTCTCCCTCAATAGTTTGCTGTGCTCTTCTATTTGCCTTTTCAGTTCTTCGTCCCCTTTTCTGCAGCTTTCTTTGCTCTCTGCCTCTTTTACTCCTTCCTTTTCCTTACTTGGCAGGTTCTGTCCTTGGTGCTTCGCACTCTCAGCCTCTTTGACCAACTCGTACAGTCGGTTTATAGCCTGGGTGATATTTGTTTTGAGGTCTGTTTTTAGGTTCCTCGAAAGGTCCAAGTTGGTCTTGGCTTTGAGCAGGCAGGCCTTTGCTTCTGCCTGTCTTGTGGGGAATCTTTCCTGGGTCGGCGGACTTCCGATGGCTGGGACCTCACTTTGCAGCTTTCGCGCTGTCGGCTTGCTTCCCAAGGAGAACGTCGTGTTTTTTGGTTTTGCTGGTGCTTCCGGAGCAGTTCTCCTCGGTGGGGACGGGGTCTTGGGTTGTTGGGAGGTGGACCTTCTCTTCTTCACCAGCTCCCACTCTCCCACGCTCCGCCTCACGTTGGAGGTCTGCGCCCGTTCGTCGACGTGCCGCGAGGGTCCCGCCTGATCAGTGTGGAGTGGGGATTTTTGGACTTCCCGTACGCTTGGGATGTCGCTTGTCTTTTTGACTGGTGTGTGTAACAAGGCCATCTCGACAGGGAACACGTCAATTTATAAATAGTCCTAACAATATAACAAAAGGACACGGAAAACACGTCAATTTATAAATAGTCCTAACAATATAACAAAAGGACACGGAATAAAATAAATTTGTAAAAGTTGTATATAATAAGTCGCAATGAGTCAAAATAAAATTGATATATAGTATTGTAAATAAAACTTGTAAAATACAATAGTCCGATCCCAAACACTTAAAAAATAAAAATAAAATAAAAGACCAAAAAATATAAAAACCAACCTAACTAAAAGGGCGATATCTTCAAAGATATTGGTCCGAATGCGCTGAAATTTTGACTATATACTATGTATATGGTGGGAAACAAAATAGCGAGTCAAGTGGAAAAGGTCAGATTTTGCTATGTTGTTACCCCCGGCCACTACACAGTTCAAATTTTCCCCTCTCTGCTTCGCAATTAAGGGGTGGGTGGGCGAAATTTTTGCTGAATTTCAGCGTTTTAACGATGGGGCTCGACGCGGGAGCTCTCCCGGAGCACAGAACACTAATTCCTGAAACGATAGACCGAAATTTGGATTTGTTATGAATTTTTGAAGTATTAAAATTTTGAAAAATACGCTATTTGCTAATTTTTGCTGAAACTACTATTAATCTGTGTACTTTCT